>CM060873.1:9057529-10257529 GCA_030737845.1 Acorus calamus | reverse complement strand
TAAGCTAGGTTTAGCCCGGGTTTCTGGAGGGTGGAATGAGAAGGTGTTTTTGTGTAGGGAATGGATTTTTCTCTCACAAAAGGGGCTCTCTTTCTCTCTCTTGGGATTTCTAGTGGGGGAAGGGAATGGATATCAAGTGGATTGGGACTTGGTGGATGTGATTGGGACTTGGTGGATGTGAATTGTGTGTTTGTTGATTGTGGATGATGTTTAAAGGCTTGGGACCTCCTCTATTTATAGTAAAAAAAGAGGCATGGGAATACCCAGGGGGTAAAA
This sequence comes from Acorus calamus, assembly GCA_030737845.1. Lineage (NCBI taxonomy): Eukaryota > Viridiplantae > Streptophyta > Magnoliopsida > Acorales > Acoraceae > Acorus > Acorus calamus. Next base: position 10,257,253 of record CM060873.1, on the reverse strand, counting down.
GGGTGGTTTGGTTAATAGTGTGTTTGATTAGACCCCTCGTTAATTCTCTGGTTCTTCTGTCAGGACCAGGTGAAGGGCGGCTAGTTCTAAATAGCCGCCCAGAATGGGGCGGCTACTTCCTGGTAGCCTCCCCTATCATGACCTGTCAAACGTCCCATCTCTGACAAGCGGTGGCTTGGGTCGGTTACTTGGGTAGATCCGGCCAAGATAGGGCGGCTAAAGGTCATAAACCGCCGCAATGATCAGCATTTAATGCTGCTTTATGTCCCATCCAGGGAGGCGGTTCAAGGTCGACCAGGGGGCGGCTAGTGCTAACTAGCCGCCTGGTATGGGGCGGCTAGTTACGGCTAGCCGCCCCTTGCCAGAGACTTGGGGTTTTTGGGGTTTAGAGTTTCTCTTAGGTGGGGTTCCTGGTTTGGGCTAGGGTCTGGTTTAGGGTAGGGTTTAGGGTTAGGGTTTAGGTTTAGGGTTTTTGGTCAGGCTAGGGTTTAGGTTTAGGTCTGGGGTTCTAGGGTTTTGGTTAGGGTTTAGGGTTTCCTGAACTTTTGGTTTTCTAGTAGATGTCCAAATGTGGGATATTTTCGGGTGTTACTTGAAGTATTTCTATCTTTCTGGACATTCAAAATTGGGGTATCTACACATATGAGTACCGCAATGCACATCAGGAGCATTTACAAGTGGTGGCACTGCACATGACAGCTTCAATGCTGGGGCTTCGATGCACGACGATATTGGGAGGAAGACTTCGCATTCACAATGTGAACCCTAGGGAAAAAATCAACTACTCAAGCTGGTAGGTCGAGTATTAACCTGAACCCACCACACCCACACCCTCACCCCACAGAGTGACATAGGACTATTGGGAGAGATCAGACTGCTCTACACCCTTGGTCCACCGGTAGCCATCTCCCGGGTAGCTTCTACCTGGTATACTCCCAGGATCAATACATCTGCCAAACGCATTGGTAGTACCTACAGATGGGAGCCCTATGTCAGAACAGCTTTTCCAATGCCGGGTAGCTTCAACACGTACAAAGTGAAGAACACAATCTACTCTCGTGGATACGATCCTCTTGGATCAGTCATCACCGGTTATTAAACACCGATAAGGTAACGAATTCTCATGAATTCCCTACAGGGCGCACAATTCAGATGTGGGGAAGACATAATTATTCGTAGTGTCGATGCCATGGTATGACCCCATAAGAGGTCATACAGTTGTCTAAACTCATTATGCAAGGTTCATGGCTTAATATAAGCATATATAAAATACACATATGCAATTAATTATACAAGAAATGGCCTACTTAAACATGCATACAAAGGCACAATAATCATTCAATCATACGAAGTATGACACAAGCATGCATTGGATATCACCAACTTTTGAGAGAAGGGTCAAATGTGATCTCGCGCACTAAGAGGTGCGTGCCAATATCCCCAAACGAACCTGAGTCTAGTAGGAACCACATCTACTTACTCAGTTTACGCAAAGAGGGACAGTGAGAGAGAGGGAAAGCTTCATCCACTTTGGAAGCTGGTCATAGCTTTGCCCCAACAAGATGGGTTCAACAACTATATCAAGTCCTACAGTCTTATGACCATGGAATATTAAGTATGCATCCGGTTATTAACCCAGGCTTAATCATGTTAAATATAATTAATATAATGGGGATAGTATTACAATACTACCTAAGGCATGCATTTTCTATACATCCATATTAATAGAAATAGACACATGCCCCTACTAGCAGGGCGCATACAACAAACACGATTGTACACATATGAATATGATATGTAGGCAAGTACATGGTAGAATAGGGGGTTCTACACAACATACGAGTCATACAGTCCTAGCATGTAATATCTAACATAATAGGAGTGCAAGGAAACCTCATGGATGCGCGATACACAACTACACGCATCGAGTGCATCCTGAAGGGTTGGATCGAACCACTCACTGATACTCGTGTCATCGCGCATCGAGGGACAACACGCACGCGGAACGGCAGGCGGGGCAACACGCACGAACAGGGCAGCACCTGGATGCGCAGGCAGGGCAGGGCGTGCTGGGCATGCCGCTGGGCATAGGCGCTGAGCACGCTGCCAAGCACTCTAGGAACAAACGTCGGGCACGCTTCCGGGCACATTGGGAATAGGTGCCTCTTTAACTTCTATTTAAAGTACACGATGAGAATAACGACCCTCTTGAACTTCTATTCTAATAGACTAGATATCTCTTATAAAGAATCGAAGGAAAATGCGACGATGTATTCCAGGAAATCCCCAACGAAAAATACACACTATTCCTTCTTTTCTATCGAATCGATCATAACCACTACCTACATTCCCCGAAATAGTGCACCACATTCGCTGCCCCAGCTTTCGTCTCTCAGTGTCAGTGTCGGCCCAGCAGAGTGATTTCACCATTGGTGTTCTTTTCGATCTCTACGCATTTCTCCGCTCCACCAGAAATTCTCTCTTCCCCTACCGTACTCCGGCTTGGTAGTTTACACCGCCCGTCCAGGGTTGAGCCCTATGATTTGACTGTGGACTTGACAAGCCACCTACAACGCTTTACGCCCAATCATTCCGAATAACACTTGCATCCTCTGTCTTACCGTGGCTGTTGGCACAGAGTTGCGTTGGGCACGCTGCTGGGCACGCTGGGAACAGGCGTTGGGAATGCTGGGAACAGGTGCTGGGGCTGGCAGGGTATAGGTGCTAGTGCTGGCAGGGCACAGGTGATGGGGCTGGCAGGGCCTTTTGGGGAACAAATGCTGGGCATGCTGGGCACAGGTACCGAGCATGGGTGCTGGTGCTGGTCGGGCAGCAGGTAAGGTTTGCTGGGCACAGGCAGCACATATAGGGCAGCACGCATGCAAGCATGTCGACACCCCTACACCCAAGCAACCAAGCATACACACACACCACACAAACATAAATACAAACACATGGCATGCAACACCTCCCAACACACCAAATGTGCTAAAAAAAACTAGAAAAAGAAGAGGGGAAAGCTTACTAAGAGAGGGGGAGGGAAGGGGGAGGTGTGGGGCCTCGAAAGCATGCCCACGACCACCTCAACCGTCACCACCACTACCACCATCTCAACCTTCACATCTCTTCTTCATGCTGAAACAGAGGGGAGGGGGATCCATGAAATTCAAGTGGGGGAGTTAGAGGAGGAGGACAGGAGAGGGAGGCCAAACAAGCACAACACATCCACCTCTTCTTGTTCCTTTTCTTCCTTGATTTTCTTCCACTACATCTCCTCCACAAGCACCACCAAAGACACACATAGGGCTGGACCAAGAGACAGTCATATATTTGGGGATAATAAATAGCCAAAAGTGGGGTCCAAACGATCAAAACGTCCCTGACCCTGAAATTCTGAACAAGCTTCACTAGAACAGCCATAATTTCAACAATATAGCTCTGAATTGTACAATTCAAAAATCATTGAAAAGACAAGAAGCTTATCTACAACTTTCATGTTTTTTCTAATATCAAATAACCCCTCCAGCTATTCCAAAATATAATCTAAACATCGAACAAGGCTGCTCCCAGGATTTCTTGTCCCCAGGGTACACTTGAAAAAATACGCATAACTCTTTCTATATGAATCTATTTGATCTAATTTCACTTTTGTATGAAAGCTAACTCAAAACTGAATATCTCATGATAAAATTATATTTAAACCTCTTCATCATGGATTTTAACAAAATTTAATCCAAATACCAATCAGAATTGCATAACTTCTAAAACATTATCAGAATTCGATAAAAAAAATTATGGGTGGTACAAAACGGTACCAGGACCCATAATATGCAGTGAGATTTTCAATCAGAGTACTCTAACTCCTGTAAGAAGCTAAAAGTAAAAATTTTAGCAACTCCGATAAAAAAATAAGGCACCAAGTAGCAAAGTCCTAACACTATCATAGGGAAACATACACGAGTCGTTTAAAACGGCGTAAAACAGAACAAAACTCACCCTGAAAATCAAATCATGCATACGAGAAATCCAATGAAAACCAATCCAAAAACTCTATTTATTTATTTATTTATTTTGTTAAAACAACCAAATACCATTTGTCATTTACATACATATATGAGTCATGTAAAACAATGTAAATTAGTAAGGAATATCAAAGATCATTCTTCTGTAAGAAATCCAATTAAAAACTCTAGTTTATAAAGATTCACAAAACACGTATATAAAACTAAATCTTATTTAACTTCTAAAAACTCAGATCCATTCATATTATCAAAAATCAATCTATAATATGTCAACGATAGAAAACATTTAGGAAATGGATCAAAGATTGTGTAAATAAAAATTGATTCGAAACCCTAACTTATGGAAAATGATAAAAATATCGATGAAACATAAAACACTTGGTACACCCAAGGATCTGAATATACTTTATAAAGTCATTTGAAAATCGCAAGAGATAACATATTATTATACCTAGCATGATATTCGTCTATTCAAAACCCTAGATCTAAAAGGATTAAAAAGAACATATATAAAAACCATTAAATCATATTACAAAAGTCCTTGAAGACCATAGATCTATTATATGTAGAAACAACTAACATGGATCTATGACGAAAACTCTTAAAAATCATAAAAACATGTATAAGTTCGGATCTATGCATATAAGGGTCAATACAAGACTTTAAACAATTTAAACATGCTTTCTACCTTTAAAAAACAACCCTAGACATGATATATACATATCCCCTTCCTTTTGATATGAAATATTTGTAAAATACTTTGAAAACATCATGATTTCATAGCTATAACATAAGGATCCGAAAATCATAAAACTACATCAAGATTTATGAAAACCAAAGAAGAAAAGTTCAAGAAATCAACAATTGAAAATACACATTGTCGGTATCGTCGGGAGGGGCTCCGAATGTCGGTGTGTCGAAGAGGATCCCGGCGGTGCGCGGTGTGCGCGTGTGTGTGTGGGGGTTCTTCGGGGATTCGGATCGGATGCGTGCCTGGCGGGCTCGGTCAGATCGTCTTCTCGGAAGGGTGAGGGTGTCGTTCCTGGTTGAGGCGCCCGATAGCGGCTCAAGAGGATTCCAGGGTTTGTGTGATCGCCACCTGCTTTTTCTAAAAGTAGGAAAAAAGTTTGGGTTGGATTTGATCGCTTACGTGGGGAGTTTGTGGGGTCTCCGCTCTGAGACACGGATATACCGTACACAGAGGTGAAAAACAGATAATCATATTCTGCTTCCGGGGCTTGATTAAAGGAGTCTTGTGACATAAGGGCACAAAAGGGGTGTGTATAGGGGGCGGCTAGTGGGATCAAGCCGTCTGGTCAAGGGCGGCTAATAGGGTTTAGCCGTCCGGGGCCTGGTCTAGTTTGGGCAGAACTTTGGTAGGAAATGAGTTTGGTTTTGGATAGAGGCTAAGCTAGGTTTAGCCCAGGTTTCTAGAGGGTGGAATGAGAGGGTATTTTATGTAGGAAAATGGGTATTTCTCTCTCTCTCTCTCTCTCTCTCTCTCTCTCTCTTGGGATTTCTAGTGGGGGAAGGGAATGTGAATTGTGGGTTGTGGATTGATGTGAATTGGTGATGTTAATTGATGATGTTAATTGATGATGTGTTTAAAGGCTTGGGACCTCCTCTATTTATAGTAAAAGAGAGGCAGGGGAATGTCCAGGGAGTAATAGAGTGGCTTGGCTAATAGTGTGTGTGATTAGACCCCTCATTAATTCTCTGGTTCTTCTGTCAGGACCAGGTGAAGGGAGGCTAGTGCTAACTAGCCACCCAGGATGGGGCGGCTACTTTCTGGTAGCCGCCCCTATTATAACCTACCAAACGTCCCATCTCTGACAGGCGGTGGCTTGGGTCGGTTACTTAGGTTGAACCGGCCGAGGTAGGGCGGCTAAAGGTCATCACCCGCCGCAATGATCAGAATTTAATACTGCTTTATGTCTCATCCAGGGGACTGGTCCAAAGTTGGCCAGGGGGGCGGCTAGTGCTAACTAGCCGCCTGGTATGGGGTGGCTAGTTAGGTCTAGCCGCCCCTAGCCAGGGACTTAGGGATTTTGGGTTTCTGTTTTTCAGCTTAGGGCTAGGGTTAGGGTTTGGGTTTAGGGTTAGGGTTTCCGGTTAGGGCTAGGGTTAGGGTTTGGGTTTAGGGTTAGGGTTTCCGGTTAGGGCTAGGGATAGGGTTTTCGATTTCCTGAACTTCGGTTCTCTACGTGATGTCCAACTGTGGGATATTTCCGGGTGTTACTTGAAGTATTTCTGTCTCTCTGGACGGTCAAAATTGGGGTATCTACAATTGTACCTCATCTGACGGAGTCTTTGTGCGAAGCAGGAAAGACTTCGACCGATGATAAGAAAGAGACCCCTATTTTGGCTGGCCCGACCTTCAAGAAGTTATGCCAACACGAACAGTACTATTCGGGGAGTTATTTAGACTGTCAGAGGCTAGGTCTTGACTTAGATTTTTAGCCGAAAGGATGATCCAGGTGGAAGGCGGGGAAAAGTAAATGGTGAGTGATCCAACCCGCGGTCGGGGTTCTTAGCTATCGTGCACGTGGCAGCCCAGCGTCAATTTCCTCGTACCTACCGTTCCCGTGCTTGGGAAAACTCAGCAAGGAGGGGATATCGCCGACAGAAAGCAAGTAAAAATTGATTTTGGTGAATTGGATCATCCAAAGGATTAGAACTGTGGAAAAGAACCAGAACTGAAGAAATTTAAATTTGAATGGTACTGAAAGTGCGGCAAAACTTTGAGAAAGTCGTGTTTGATCAAGTAGTGTCTGGAAATAAACCAATACATGGCTGTTTGGTATGAAGAACCTTGGAATTTAGGGCTGAAAAGAGATTGGAAAGGGGTTTTTAAATGAAAGAGAAAAACTGGGAGGGGCGGCTAGTTGTAACTAGCCGCCCGAGAGGGGGCGGCTACTCGTGGGTAGCCGCCCCTTGACTGGGTCCCTTATAACCGAAAAGACCCACTCTCTCTCCATACGTTTTAAAACGGTTTCTCTTCCCTCCTTTTTTCTTCTTCTTCGTTTTAAACCGAGAAACCTTGATTCCTTTGCCTTTCTTTCCTCCATTCCGACCTCAATCCTTCTCTCTTTCTCTTGATTTTGAAACCCTAGGTTTTGGGTTCTCCTTTTTCTTTTTGAATCGAGGAAGATGACGAGGTCAAAGGTGATCGTTTCGAGGGGAAAGCGACCACAGGTGGTTTGTGGAGAGCGTAGCCCGAGCTCTTCATCATCGGAGAGCGATAGGTCGGAGGTCGAGGACGTGGGGGAGGGTATGGGTATGACGGAGGTGCCGCCGGTGGACATCGGCGCGGGTGAGGTTGGGGACTTGCCTTCGGGGGCTGTCCCGGAGGTTGGGAGTAGCATGATAGGGTATACACGCAAGAGGAGGCGTGTGGATCGACCGACAATGACCGAGGAGGTGGTTTTGGGGGTCGGGGGATCGGTTGATGGTGCAACCGAGGGAGTAGGGGACGAGGGGGTTAGTGAAGATGTGAGGGCGTCGTTCGATGCCCTTGTTGGATGTTGGACAGGGAGGCCACAGAGGCCAGGGCTGAGGAGGAGGAAAGTAGGGCTATGGGGGCTTTTGCAGAGTTTATCTCCGGCGTGGGGAGGGTGGAGGGGATTGGAGAGGCTAGGGATGAGGTCGGGGAGGCCGAGGGTATGGGCACCGGGGTTGCGTAGGCCGGTGTTGGTGTTGAGGCCGAGGAGGCCGTGTTCAAGGGGGACGAGGAGGAGGGGGATGACGACGGGATGGATGATCCCGACGAGGCCGAGGTGGACTCTCCTGGGTCCACACGGGCCGTGGTATGTTCCTAACTTCTTAGTCTTTAACCTCTTATTTTGTTGTATGTGCATGTCTATTGGGTGGTATACATAGGTGTTTTAGCGTACTTGTATATGTGTATTTTTAATAAGCATGCTTGGTGTATAAGTTAATCACGGTGGGATGTGTAAGCATGCTGTATATTGATATAGGTTTTGTTTCTAGGAAAAAAGTGGGGGGGGGCAATTTTATATATATCCATGTTTGTTATATGCATATAAAGGAGAGAGAAATGATATGGCTAGTTATGCTTGCATGCGATACTTTTTACGTGCATGTGACTTCGTGCGTGTTTGATCGTGGTAGAGCATGAGGGAGTGTATGCATAAATTTTTATGGGTCCAAGTTCTATATGCTTAGGTGTGTTTAGGGAAGGTATAAGCATGATAGGCCGTGATGTAAGAAAGCGTGTGAATGGTGACCACGGTGGTATATTTTGATGTTTGTTAGCATGTGTGATCGTATGAGGAGTGTAGCTTCTTATTTTCATGCTTTTGTTTCTTTTTTATCATGTGGAAGTTTTATTTTGCTAAGCATGGTTTTAAAATGAACTCGCAGACTTGGATTTCTTACCTCTCGATTGTTTTTAAACTAACCCATGTTCCCTTCGTTTGTTTTGTAGAGGCCGAATCGTATCCGGGCTTTATGGCACGGGACGAAGAGGTGGTATGACGCCATGGGGCAGGAGGAGATGAGCTTAGTGGATGGAGCAGGCTTCCGTTCCTTCTTTTTTATTGAGCCGTTCCACGTCCATCGCCCATATGTGGAGGCATTGGCGGAGAGATGGGACCCGGAGAGTTGTACGTTCATCCTCCCTACCGGTGACGTTATGCCGACGCTCGAGGACGTTCATCGGATCACCTGCCTTCCGCTCTTGCTGGAAGCAGTGATTGCGGCCACCCTTGCAGACTACAGGGGGCTTTTCTGAGAGCTGATCAGGGACTGGGAGTTCGTGGAGCGGGAGCGGACACTGAACCGGATCCCTTTGGGGAGGCTTTCGGGGCAGTACTGCCTCGGTTCCTTCACAGAGCGTCAGAAGGGTGAAGCTGTAACTAGCTTCGAGAGAAGGCGGGCGATGATCGAGGCGAGAGAGGCGGCCGCGTGTCCACAGAGGGCACGGAGGGAGTTGAGGGCGTTCTTTATCTATTTCTTCGGCCAGGTCCTCTTCTTGACGGCCTCCGATAAGGTTTCCTCTCACTCTCTTTTGCTGATGAGGGCATGGGACGCTATGCCTGGGGAGCGGCGATGCTCGCCCATCTCTTCGCGGAGCTCTCGAAGAAAGTCAAGAGGGCCGGGGGAAAGAACCTTGAGGGCTTCGCGCCATTTCTTCAGGTATGTGTAAGTGAGTGGTAAATCTCTTTTTTTCGGCTTAGTTCACTTTCATCGTGATAGTTTCCCACTTGCTTTTTTAGATCTTCGGGTACGAGCACTTCGCCATTGATCGCCCGACTTTGGCACCGTTTGATCATGCCCTCCCTTGGGCCATGAGATGGGAACCCCGGGGGTCTTCTTGCTTGCACCGCCTCGCCCAATTCCAAGAGGCCTTCCGTGTCTTGTCGGAGGAAGAGGTATAAGTTTTCTTTGAATTTCTTTGTCTTGTATGTTGCGGGATGGATGGATCGAGGCGTCTAGGTGGAGCGTCGTCCTGAGGTGACTTCAAGTGACGAATACCTAGCTTGGTATCGTCAGGAGTATGCGGGTATCCTCGGGACGATGGAGGAGGAGATCCCGGATGCCTACGTAAGTTTGGAAACTCTCCTTCTCTTCTTCGTTCTCTTTTGTTTGAATATTTTCTGAGTGGTGTTTCCTTTTGCAGGTTGAGTTGAACGAGATGGAGAAGAGGCTCAAGGCCGCCAATGAGCACCTCCAAGCGCGGGCCAGGCAGATAAAGGTGTTGCAGGTACAGAGAGGACGCTTGCAGGACCAGGTCCGAGTCCTCGAGGCTCAGGTGGATGCTCTGTCGAGAGCGAGGGCCAACGGTGCTTCCTCTTCTTCCGCCCCTCCTCCTTCTATGGTTTTTGAGCAGGAACTCGAACTGACGAGGGAGTTGGATGCGGCCCGAAGCGAGTTGACGGCCATACGGATGGAGATGGGCCAGGCGAGGGTAGGGCTTCTCGGGCTGAGGAGGAGACGGACCGGTTGAGGTCCATGATGGCTTTGAGAGTGGAGGGGTTCATTACCCTAGGCCGTGAGAGGGACTCCCTCCAGATGAGGGTGTCGGAGTTGGAGGCTTCAGCGGGCGTTCCTGGAGGTTTGATGGGGGACTTGGTTCATTCGCTCCAAGCGGCCAGGGATAGGGACCGAGAGGCACACAGGGCATCAGAGGTGAGGGCACAGGAGTTGGAGAGGTTGAGGGCTGCTGAGGATCGGGCAAGAGGGACAGAGAGCCGCCTCCAACAGAGATTGGAGAGGAGAGATAGAGATATGCAGCAAGTCCGTCTTTGGGAGGCGACTATGAGGGGGAAATTGGTTGGAGGGGGCTCTATGACCGAGGCGGACCTCGATCTTCTTCCACTTGAGCCTGACCATTCTCTCTCGGCTTCCTTGGCTACCGGGGCCACTTTTAGTCGTGCCTCTCGTCCTTTGGTGTCTCGGAGTCGTGGGATATATACGAGGGCTGCGTCTTCGGTTCGAGAGACTCCGGCCGCTCCTGACGTCCCAGAGGTTCAGTCTTTTCATCAGCCGCCGCTCCCTTCTCAGCCAAGTCAGGACGTTCCTCCTACTCAGCCTCCAGCGGATGACGATACGCCTTGGTACAGCTTTTGTGTCTTGGTTTTAGGTAGAAGAATAGTATATACGCGAGGAATTCATGCTTTTCTTCTTTTGTTTTGACTCAGGTGATTATTTCAGTGAAGTATAGCTCAAGACTTCGGAGTTTTGGAGCTATTGGAGGAAAAGATTCTTTTTTACGCTCTCTTAGGTTTAGAAAAACAATCTATGTTTATGGTTTTGGTGGGACAATTTAATTTCTCGTTTGTATGCATGGTTTAGAATAATTTGCATTGATGTTTGGGTATTTAAAGAGCTCACTTTATTTAGAAAAATGTTTATTTCGTGGATGGGTGATTTTGGTGTTTTTATACGTTTAATTCATGGATGGGTGTAGGGTTTTGATATATAATTGTTTTAGCATGGTATCTATACAGGTTTTGTGTATGAATGTGTGTATGAAATGTGTACATGCAGGTTTTGGAAAGAATTGATCTCAATATGTAAAGAAGTGTTGAAGAGTTGATTTCAGTTATGGACTGACATAACTGAAATAGGTGCAGGCATGGGGCGGCTAGTGTAAGCTAGCCGCCCAGTGAGGGGCGGCAAGTTGTGCTTAGCCGCCCCCTACCTGGGGCATGCACACCTGAAACAAAGGGCAGGGGCAGCTAGTGTAAACTAGCTGCCTAGTGAGGGGCAGCTAGTCAAGTTTAGCCGCCCCCTGCCTGGGGCAATCTGGTTCTGCTGCTCCTATCTGCAGCTGCCGCTGAAAGTCTTTGTGACCGTTTCAACCTTCTGGACCTATAAAAACATTCCTTTCACGGACCAAGTGTTAAAACTGTCCGGATTGTGCCCCTGCACTGACTTTCGAGCCCTTCTTGCTTGAATTGTCAAAGGCTACAATCCATTTTAAGGTAAATGAAAAGATAATGCGAGAAAGTAAAGTGCGGGAGGCCATGCTTTAGTATGCAAGGAAGGGATTCCAAGTGCGTGAAAGAAGAAAACTTTTAAGTGCGTGTGAAAGTGGGATAATTTCTTCTCAAGCATGTGCGGAAGGGCATGAAATGAGTGGGGACAATTTTAATATTTAGGTACGGGGGGTTAACTTTAATATTCCAAGAAAATCGAACGCCTGGGTGCTTTGGAAAAGGAAAATGCGAGCTTATGTGTAAGTATAATTGGCATAAGGGGGCATTTTAATTCTTCAATGGTTTCTTACGTGAGAGGGCAATGTTCTTGACTTTCCGAAGTAAAAGATACCATCAAATCCCTGTGGAGGGGCCCTTGTGGTCACCAATGTCCAAATCAGGATTGTATTTGAAAGGTATAAGCCTTAGGTGTCGATTTTTCTAGGTTCATGGTTTTCAAATGCTTAATCGTATTATTCTAAACATGCTGAAAAATCCATGAGTGTACCAAGAGTCGAGCCAAATAAGCTTCCCTTGGATAGGCAAGTTTCTAAATGAACTCATGTGAGTGTGTGTGGTTGTAAATCTAGAAATGATCTACCTTTGGTCAAAATTTCTCCTTTCCCGGTAGACATAGTTTAATTTTGAATCCCATTGCGAAATAAAAAAGGGAGGGGGAGAATGGGGTAAGAGTAATATCTTCCTTTCGGGCAATATTTTTAGAATTCCCCAATCTAGCACATGTCTTACTTTCTAGGTCCCTCTAGCTTTCTTCTTTTTATCACTTCTTTATTTTGGGTGGAAAGTATAGTCCGTTGTTTGGATCTGTACTGGTATAGCCGTTGTCTATCGTATACCGTGCGTAAAGGTGTGAAAGCCTGCTAAAATAGAGAGTTTAACCCGTTCACTTGGTTGTTATTTTTCTTTTGTTGGACTCTCATTGCCTGATTTTTTTATTTGAGGGGGGGGCTCTTTTGTTTTTCACCCCGATTCTTTTCGTGCTTCCCCTCTAGAAGTGTTTGCATAGTGCCAGAGCCAGTTTTGATACATATGCTAGGTCTAGGTAACTCCTCATTTTGACCTAGGGTTAATACGAGTGGGGCAGAAATAAGGGAGGTTTGCTTTGGGGGTTTTAAATTGTCCCAGTCTACGGGGTAAGCAATTTCTCTTCTATCAGGTAAATCGATCGTCCAGTTATACGTGTGTGAGTGAGGTGGCATGATTTGGTGGAGATGTGTTCAAATAGATACGAGTTTATCCTTGAGAGTCTTTTAATTCTATCATCAAGTACTAAACGCTGGAAATTGCAGGAAGAAATAATAATAGTTCTCAAGTATTGAAAGCTTTTTAGGCATGGAATTTCTTTAGATAAAGTGCATTCCACGAACCTGAAACCTCGACTCCTTCGGCATCTACCAGGCAGTAGGCATTCCCGGAATAGGCATGGGTGATCACATAGGGTCCCTCCCATGTGGGTTGCAACTTCCCTCTTGGGTGAGGCTGTCTTGATGGCATGATTTGCTTAAGTACTAGTTCCCCGATTTCAAATTTTCTTTTTATTACCTTCTTTTCAAATGCCCTTGCCACCCTTCTTTGGTAGGCCTGGGCATGGTCTGCCGCTCTTAGTCTTTTCTCGTCTAGTAGTTCGAGGCGTAGAAGGAGTGCCTCTCTCCTTTCCTCAATTTGGAGGTCTTCTTCTAGTACTATTCTTAAGGATGGGACAAGGATTTCGTAGGGCACTACTGCTTCGGCCCCAAATGTGAGTGAATAGGGGGTTTGACCAGTGGGTGCCCTATTGGAGGTTCGGTATGCCCAGAGGGCGTCTACCAATTTATCAGGCCAATCGGTAGCCTTATGGGTTTCTACCGTTTTCTTTATAATTTTGAGCAAGGTTTTGTTGGTGGCCTCTGCTTGTCCATTCCCCTGTGGATAATATGGCGTGGAATGATGAAGTTCTATATGATGTTTATTGCTTAGGTCTCGGAATTCTTGGGAGATGAACTGGGGACCATTGTCAGTTATAATCTCTTTGGGGGTGCCGAACCGTGCGAGGATGTGAGTGCGGACAAAACGAGCCAGGGTAGAGCTTTTAATTACTACATAGGACTCGGTTTCAGCCCATTTGGTAAAGTATTCTGTAGCGGTGAGGATGAAGGCCTTTTGGGTGGTGTTTTCTATAGTGTCCCGGAATGGTCCTATCACATCTAATGCCCACATAGAGAAGGGCCATGGTGAAGTCATGGGATGTAAAGAAGATGCTGGTGCGTGTATTTTGTTGGCATGAGTTTGGCATTGGATACAACGCTTAACGTATTTGTTGCAGTCCCCTTCAAGTGTGGGCCAATAGTAGCCCATTCTTAGTACCTTTTTTGCTAGCATCTGGGCGTTGACGTGTCCTCCGCATACTCCAGAGTGAGCTTCTTCTACAATGGTATATGCTTCTTTGTCGTCCAAGCACCTGAGTAGTTCCCCATTGAAGGAGGCTCGGAAGAGTATCCCCCCTCGGAGGCAGTATTTGACTGCCACCCTTTTAACTATTTTCTGGTCGTTGCTAGTAGCGTAGCTTGGGAACGAACCGTTTTCAAGGTAATTTTTGATGTCAAAGTACCAAGGATTTCCGTCGTCCATGTCTCCTAGTTCAAGGGCTAGGATTTTCGTGGTACTAGTATTTTCGTTGGTTTGGTTCTTTTTAAGGAGATCTCGAGTTTTATAGTCACAGAGTTCGGTGGCAGGTGCTTCCAGTCTTTGGATAGTGACTGTTTCAGATGTTCTAGATAAGGGGAAGGTGATCGGTGAGGCTAAAGAGGCTAGAGAATCTGCAAGAATATTGCCGGTCCGGGGTATGAAAATGTGAGTAACCTCACGGAATTGTTTTAGCAGGACTATGGCTAGTTCTCTGTACGGCTTTAGTTTTGGGTCTCTAGTCTGATATTTTTTAAGAGTTTGGCGGATCACTAAGAGGGAGTCCCCAATGATGTCTAAATTTTTGGCTCCTAGGGCTAGGGCTGCCTTCAAACCTGCTATCAGGGCTTCGTATTCGGCAATATTGTTGGTGGCTTTAAACGTAAGTTGAAACGCTCGTGGGATGATGACGCCTTCGGGGGAGATTAGTGCTATTCCTATTCCCTTTCCTTTTTGGTTGACCGCTCCGTCGAAGTATAGCGTCCACATCTCTCTATTCTTTTCTTCAATAAGCGCAAATATTTCTTCGTCCGGGAAGTCAGTTTTTACTGGTTCGTAATCAAGGAGGGGTAGTTGAGCGAGGTGGTCAACAATAGCTTGCCCTTTGATGGATTTTTGAGTGGCGTACGTGATGTCAAACTCGTTTAACTGTACTTGCCATCGGGCTAAGCGTCCGGCTAATACGGCTTTCTCGAATAGGAACCTTACTGGGTCCATTTTGGCAAAGTACTTGACTTTGTGGGCAAGAAAGTAATGTCGCAACTTTTGGGAAGCCCATACTAATGCTAGACAAGTTTTTTCTGTAGGAGGGTAGGCTTTTTCGTATTCAATCAGGGTTTTACTCAGGTAGTAAATGGCCTTTTCCTTTCTTCCCATGTCGTCGTGTTGTGCAAGCACTGCACCAATGGCTTCCTTAGTTGTAGCTATATAGAGGAGCAGGGGTCGTCTGGGCACTGGGGCCGAAAGGACTGGGGGATTAAGAAGGTACTTTTTTAAATTATCAAAGGCCTTTTGGCATTCACTATCCCAATTAAACCTGGCTCCCCCTTTTAACAGTTTGTAAAAGGGGCCACATCTTTCAGCATGTTGTGAAATAAATCTCGTAATAAATTGCAACCTTCCTATGAGCCCCCTCAATTTTTTTAGGTTCTTAGGTGGGGGCATTTGGGCGATGGCTTTTTCCTTGGTCAGATCTATTTCTATCCCCCGCTTACTTACCATGAATCCTAAAAGTTTCCCAGAGGAGACCCCAAAGCGACATTTCTTTGGATTCATTTTAAGTGAATACTCCCTGCATCTCTGTAGTACTTGCCTGAGTATGTCCGCGTGTCCTACTCGAGTCCTAGATTTAACTAAGATATCATCCACATATACTTCTACTAGTTTGTGCATCATATCATGGAATATTGAGGTCATAGCCCTTTGATATGTTGCACCTGCATTTTTGAGCCCAAAAGGCATCACTATGTAGCAGTAAGTTCCCCAGGGTTGTATCAAGAAAAGCCATCCATGAACGAGAGCATCTCATACCCTGCCATGTTGTCGACAAGGAGGTCAATATGTGGGAGTGGGAAGTCATCTTTTGGGCACGCTCGATTGAGGTCCCTGAAGTTGATGCATATCCGGATCTTTCCATCCTTTTTGGACACTGGAACGATATTTGCTACCCACTTTGGGTATAAGACTACCCGGATAAATTTAGCCTGGTGGAGTTTGTCTACCTCATCTTTGATTTTTAAAGCCACCTCGGGATGAAGGCGTCTCAGTTTTTGTTTTACTGGCTTTGCGTTTGGTTCTAGGATTAACTGATGTTCGACTAACGAGGTATCGAGTCCAGACAAGTCCTTGTAGGACCATGCAAAGACGTCTTTATACTCATGTAATATTTTAACTAGGCCCTCTCTCTCATCATAATTTAGTCATGCGCTAATCGAAATGATTTTGGGGTCAGCCCCTGTCCCCAGGTTTAGCTCCTCTATCTTCTCGTCTGCTTCTTCTGTCCTTTCATCGAACCTTTGAAGGCTCTGCTTGAATTCTTTAGATAGGTCCTCTTTTTCTTCATTGTCCTCATCACAGATTTCGAAGACCCCTAGACCATCGTCTAGGTTCTCTATGCCATCTAGGCCTGGTTCTTCTATAACTGCTATTGATTTAAATTTTTCTAAACCTACTGTGGCCCTGCTATACCCTTCTAGGCTGCTAATGATCTGGTCAGGAATTTGACCCCTAGTAGGTTTGACTGTTTTTGAAGAGGCACTAGGGTTTGACTGTTTAGCTTGACTGGCTAGACGATGTAGTTTATTTAGGAGATCGGAGTCATCGCTAAAGGGGTGCCATGCCGGGGTGAAGTCATCCTTGTCGAACAGGGATCCTAGTGTTTTGGTTTCCATTTTTTTTAACAGAAAAGACACTTATTATTTACAACCTACTGGATTTGTGGAAGTGTTTCAACCGACTTTCCTCCAGCAGCTGGCGCTCCTTTGTTGTGATGCTTGAGCACTGCGAGAAAAGGAGGCTGGGTCAGCTGGAGTTTTATCGTCTGCCCAGGGTGTGGGAATAGCCATTCTAGGGAGCCAGAGAGATAGTCTGGCTCTCCTTCCTGGATAGGGCAGGGGGTGGGGCATACGACCTCTTCGGCGGGCTCTACGATTATCCCTCTTATGAAATGTTCATACAACCTCCAATTGTATCTTTCCTTTAGTCTAGGGCGATGCTTGGATGAGCCGATGCCTCTTTTGTCTAGCCATGCCGGGAGTTCGATGGGGTCCAAGATCCCATTTTCTTGTCCCAAGGTTCCCCCAGGAAGGTAACCCATGGTCCTCATTATACGCCAGCCAGGGTTCTCAAGTCTAGGGTGGCTTGTCTCTGTGGTAACGGAGAGAGTGTTCTGGGGATTTAGCCAATTGGCTGGGAAATCTAAGATGTGGATGGTGGCTTCTATGGGTTTTGAGTTACCAGTTTTTACAGCGATGGTTTCATTATCGGCGAACCTCGATTTAGGTCCTTTGATCGCATCCCCTCGTATTTTGATTATCCGACCTCCCAAGGGGAATTTTAAACATTGGTGTAGGGGAGAGGAGACCCCCTTTATGGACGCTAAACATTTGCGTCCTAGAATCATATTATAATCTGAATCCATTTCTAGGACGTAAGCTTTAGTGCTAGTTTCTAGCGGCCCTACTTTTAATCGGAAGTCTTTAAAGCCTAGAACCGGACGAGCCGTTTTGTCATAGGCGAATATACGGGTGTCTGTTTCGAAGAGTGTAGTTACGCGTCTCGAAGGTTTGTAGTGATATGAGGTTTACCCCTGCTCCGGTGTCAATTAGAACTTTATCCACCGAGTATCCTTCGAGGTTAATTGTTATGCATAGGGTTGAGGTGCTAATGACCTTGTCATGAACCTCCTCTTTAGGTCTGAAGGTTATGATGGGCCCTAGTCCTGCGGTGGCTAGAGCTATTGGTACGCCTAGGGTAGAGATTTGTGGGTCGACTTGGATTCTTTCTAGGAATATTCTTAGAGCTTGCTGGTGGTGTTCTGAGGTTTCGATTAGCTCTAAAATGGAAATCTTTGCGGGGATTTTTCATAGTTGGTCTAGGATGTCAATCTTATCTCCGGTGCGGGGCTCCTCAGTTTCTGTTTCAGGCAGGGAGTGTCTATAAGAGGGGACAACGTTGAAAATTCTGCCTGCTCTAGTGGTATGATGGTTCAGAGCGTCAATGGTGGTTCTGGGGCTTTGCTTCGACAGGTATAGGCCTTTGTTAACTGGTGAGGGGGATAATGGTCGGAGATTTTTAGGGAGGGGGAGCTTTGTGTGTTTGGGGAGAATGGGGGAGGGGACTGGTAGGACGGGGGAAGAGGCTGGTAGGATTAAGCCGCCCAGGATGATTCTGGGTGACTCTTCGTGGTCAGCGGCTTTTATGGTGTAGATGCTTTCATAGCTTAGGCTCTCTGGTTCTTCCAAGGAAGCCCTCTAGAGGGTGGAATGAGAGGGTATTTTATGTAGGAAAATGGGTATTTCTCTCTCTCTCTCTTGGGATTTCTAGTGGGGGAAGGGAATGTGAATTGTGGGTTGTGGATTGATGTGAATTGGTGATGTTAATTGATGATGTGTTTAAAGGCTTGCGACCTCCTCTATTTATAGTAAAAGAGAGGCAGGGGAATGTCCAGGGGGTAATAGAGTGGCTTGGCTAATAGTGTGTGTGATTAGACCCCTCATTAATTCTCTGGTTCTTCTGTCAGGACCAGGTGAAGGGCGGCTAGTGCTAACTAGCCGCCCAGGATGGGGCGGCTACTTTCTGGTAGCTGCCCCTATCATAACCTGTCAAACGTCCCATCTCTGACAGGCGGTGGCTTGGGTCGGTTACTTAGTTTGATCCAGCCGAGGTGGGCGACTAAAGGTCATCACCCGCCGCAATGATCAGCATTTAATACTGCTTTATGTCCCGTCCAGGGGACTAGTCCAAAGTCGGCCAGGGGGTGGCCAGTGCTAACTAGCCGCCCGGTATGGGGCGGCTAGTTAGGTCTAGCCGCCCCTAACCAGGGACTTAGGGTTTTTGGATTTCTGTTTTTCAGCTTAGGGCTAGGGTTAGGGTTTGGGTTTAGGGTTAGGGTTTCCGATTAGGGATAGGGTTAGGGTTTCCGGTTTCCTGAACTTCGGTTCTCTACTTGATGTCCAACTGTGGGATATTTTCGGGTGTTACTTGAAGTATTTCTATCTCTCTAGACGGTTAAAATTGAGGTATCTACAATTGTCCCTCATCGGACGGAGTCTTTGTGCGAAGCAGGAAAGACTTCGACCGATGATAAGGAAAGAGACCCCTATTTTGGCCGGCCCGACCTTCAAGAAGTTATGCCAACACGAACAGTACTATTCGGGGAGTTGATTTAGACTGTTAGAGCCTAAGTCTTGACTTAGAATTTTTAGCCGAAAGGATGATCCAGGTGAAAGGCGGGGAAAAGTAAATGGTGAGTGATCCAACCCGCGGTCGGGGTTCTTAGCTATCATGCACGTGGCAGCCCAGCGTCAGTTTCCTCGTGCCTACCGTTCCCGTGCTTGGGAAAACTCAGCAAGGAGGGGATATCGCCGACAGAAAGCAATTAAAGTTGATTTTGGTGAATTGGATCATCCAAAGGACAAGAACTCTGGAAAAGAACCAGAACTGAAGAAATTTAAATTTGAATGGTACTGAAAGTGCGGCAAAACTTTGATAAAGTCGTGTTTGATCAAGTAGTGTCTGGAAATAAACCAATACATGGATGTTTGGTATGAAGAACCTTGGAATTTAGGGCTGAAAAGAGATTGGAAAGGGGTTTTTAAATGAAAGAGAAAAACTGGGAGGGGCGGCTAGTTGTAACTAGCCGCCCGAGAGGGGGCGGCTACTCGCGGGTAGCCGCCCCTTGACTGGGTCCCTTATAACCGAAAAGACCCACTCTCTCTCCATGCGTTTTAAAACGGTTTCTCTTCCCTCCTTTTTTTCTTCTTCTTCGTTTTAAACCGAGAAACCTTGATTCCTTTGCCTTTCTTTCCTCCATTCCGACCTCAATCCTTCTCTCTTTCTCTTGATTTTGAAACCCTAGGTTTTGGGTTCTCCTTTTTCTTTTTGAATCGAGGAAGATGACGAGGTCAAAGGCGATCGTTTCAAGGGGAAAGCGACCACAGGTGGTTTGTGGAGAGCGTAGCCCGAGCTCTTCATCATCGGAGAGCGATAGGCCGGAGGTCGAGGCCGTGGGGGAGGGTATGGGTATGACGGAGGTGCCGCCGGTGGACATCGGCACGGGTGAGGTTGGGGACTTGCCTTCGGGGGCTTTTGCAGAGTTTATCTCCGGCGTGGGGAGGGTGGAGGGGATTGGAGAGGCTAGGGATGAGGTCGGGGAGGCCGAGGGTATGGGCACCGGGGTTGCGTAGGCCGGTGTTGGTGTTGAGGCCAAGGAGGCCGTGTTCGAGGGGGACGAGGAGGAGGGGGATGACGACGGGATGGACGATCCCGATGAGGCCGAGGTGGACGCTCCTGGGTCCACACGGGCCGTGGTATGTTCCTAACTTCTTAGTCTTTAACCTCTTATTTTGTTGTATGTACATGTCTATTGGGTGGTATACATAGGTGTTTTAGCGTACTTGTATATGTGTATTTTTAATAAGCATGCTTGGTGTATAAGTTAATCACGGTGGGATGTGTAAGCATGCTGTATATTGATATAGGTTTTGTTTCTAGGAAAAAAGTGGGGGGGGGGGGCAATTTTATATATATCCATGTTTGTTATATGCATATAAAGGAGAGAGAAATGATATGGCTAGTTATGCTTGCATGCGATACTTTTTACGTGCATGTGACTTCGTGCGTGTTTGGTCGTGGTAGAGCATGAGGGAGTGTATGCATGCATTTCTGTGGGTCCAAGTTCTATATGCTTAGGTGTGTTTAGGGAAGGTATAAGCATGATAGGCCGTGATGTAAGAAAGCGTGTGAATGGTGACCACGGTGGTATATTTTGATGTTTGTTAGCATGTGTGATCGTATGAGGAGTGTAGCTTCTTATTTTCATGCTTTTGTTTCTCTTTTAGCATGTGGAAGTTTTATTTTGCTAAGCATGGTTTTAAAATGAACTCGCAGACTTGGATTTCTTACCTCTCGATTGTTTTTAAACTAACCCATGTTCCCTTCGTTTGTTTTGTAGAGGCCGAATCGTATCCGGGCTTTATGGCACGGGACGAAGAGGTGGCATGACTCCTTGGGGCAGGATGAGAGGAGCTTAGTGGATGGAGCAGGCTTCCGTTCCTTCTTTTTTATTGAGCCGTTCCACGTCCATCGCCCATCTGTGGAGGCATTGGCGGAGAGATGGGACCCGGAGAGTTGTACGTTCATCCTCCCTACCGGTGCCGTTATGCCGACACTCGAGGACGTTCATCGGATCACTGACATTCCGGTCTTGGGGGAGGCAGTGACTGCGGCCACCCTTGCGGACTACAGGGGGCTTTTCCGAGAGCTGATCGGGGAGTGGGAGTTCGTGGAGCGGAAGCGGACGCTGAACCGGATCCCTTTGGGGAGGCTTTCGGGGCAGTACGGCCTCAGTGCCTTCACAGAGCGTCAGAAGGGTGAAGCTGTAACTAGCTTTGAGAGAAGGCGGGCGATGATCGAGGCGAGAGAGGCGGCCGCGTGTCCACAGAGGGCACGGAGGGAGTTGAGGGCGTTCTTTCTCTATTTCTTCGGCCGGGTCCTCTTCTCGACGGCCTCCGATAAGGTTTCCTCTCACTCTCTTTTGCTGATGAGGGACTTGGAGGGCATGGGACGCTATGGCTGGAAAGCGGCGATGCTCGCCCATCTCTTCGCGGAGCTCTCGAAGAAAGTCAAGAGGGCCGGGGGAAAGAACCTTGGCGGCTTCGCGCCATTTCTTCAGGTATGTGTAAGTGAGTGGTAAATGTCTTTTTTTGGCTTAGTTCACTTTGATCGTGATAGTTTCCCTCTTGCTTTGTTAGATCTTCAGGTACAAGCACTTCGCCATTGATCGCCTGACTTTGGCACCGTTTGATCATGCCCTCCCTTGGGCCATGAGATGGGAACCCCGGGGGTCTTCTCGCTTGCACCGCCTCGCCCAATTCCGAGAAGCCTTCCGTGTCTTGTCGGAGGAAGAGGTATAAGTTTTCTTTGAATTTCTTTGGCTTGTATTTGGTTTTTCTTTTGGCTAAGCACTCTTCCTATCTTTCGATGTTTTTAGATGACGTGGAGGCCTTACTCGGAGGAGGTTCCCGAGGCCCTGGCGCGAGACGTCTGGTTGATCTATTTTAATGAGGTCGTGTTTCACGCGATCAGCCGGGTCGTCCGCCAGCTTGGGTACCATCAGTGGGTGCCCGATCCTCTGCCGCGGCTCCCCTCGATTCCGGTGGCCGGGATTCCTCGGGACACGAATCTCCTGAGGAATTACGCTACGTATGTGGCGGGATGGATGGGCCGAGGTGTCTTGGTGGAGCGTCGTCCTGAGGTGACTTCGAGTGACGAATACCTAGCTTGGTATCGTCAGGAGTATGCGGGTATCCTCGGGACGCTGGAAGAGGAGATCCCGGATGCCTACGTAAGTTTGGAAACTCTCCTCTTCTTCGTTCTCTTTTGTTTGAATATTTTCTGAGTGGTGTTTCCTTTTGCAGTTGAGTTGAACGAGATGGAGAAGAGGCTCAAGGCCGCCCATGAGCACCTCCAAGCGCGGGACAAGCAGATAGAGGTGTTGCGGGTACAGAGAGGACGCTTGTAGGACCAGGTCCGAGTCCTCGAGGCTTAGGTGGATGCTGTGTCGAGAGCGAGGGCCGACGGTGCTTCCTCTTCTTCCGCCCCTCCTCCTTCTATGGTTTCCGAGCAGGAGCTCGAACTGACGAGGGAGTTAGATGTGGCCCGAAGCGAGTTGACGGCCATACGGATGGAGCTGGGCCAAGCGAGGGGTAGGGCTTCTCGGGCTGAGGAGGAGACGGACCGGCTGAGGTCCATGATGGCTTTGAGAGAGGAGGGGTTCATTACCCTAGGCCGTGAGAGGGACTCCCTCCAGATGAGGGTGTCGGAGTTGGAGACTTCAGCGGGCGTTCCTGGAGGTTTGATGGGGGACTTGGTTCGTTTGCTCCAGGCGACCGGGGATAGGGACCGAGAGGTGCTCAGGGCATCAGAGGTGAGGGCGCGGGAGTTGGATGAGAGGTTGAGGGCTGCTGAGGATCGGGCCAGAGGGACAGAGAGCCGCCTCCGACAGAGATTGGAGAGGAGAGATAGAGATATGCAGCAAGTCCGTCTTTGGGAGGCGACTATGAGGGGGAAATTGGTTGGAGGGGGCTCTATGACCGAGGCGGACCTCGATCTTCTTCCACTTGAGCCTGACCATTCTCTCTCGGCTTCCTTGGCTACCGGGGCCACTTTCAGTCGTGCCTCTCGTCCTTCGGCGTCTCGGAGTCGTGGGATATATACGAGAGCTGCGTCTTCGGTTCGAGAGACTCCAGCCGCTCCTGACGTCCCAGAGGTTCAGTCTTCTCATCAGCCGCCGCTCCCTTCTCAACCAAGTCAGGACGTTCCTCCTACTCAGCCTCCAGCGGATGATGATACGCCGAGGTACAGCTTTTGTGTCTTGGTTTTAGGTAGAAGAATAGTATATACGCGAGGAATTCATGCTTTTCTTCTTTTGTTTTGACTCAGGTGATTATTTCAGTGAAGTATAGCTCAAGACTCCGGAGTTTTGGAGCTCTTGGAGGAAAAGATTCTTTTTTACGCTCTCTTAGGTTTAGAAAAACAATCTATGTTTATGGTTTTGGTGGGACAATTTAATTTCTCGTTTGTATGCATGGTTTAGAATAATTTGCATGGATGTTTGGGTATTTAAAGAGCTCCCTTTATTTAGAAAATGTGTATTTCGTGGATGGGTGATTTTGGTGTTTTTATACGTTTAATTCATGGATAAGTGTAGGGTTTTGATATATAATTGTTTTAGCATGGTATCTATACAGGTTTTGTGTATGAATATGTGTATGAAATGTGTACATGCAGGTTTTGGAAATAATTGATCTCAATAGGTAAAGAAGTGTTGAAGAGTTGATTTCAGTTATGGACTGACATAACTGAAATAGGTGCAGGCAAGGGGCGGCTAGTGTAAGCTAGCCGCCCAGTGAGGGGCGGCAAGTTGTGCTTAGCCGCCCCCTGCCTGGGGTATGCTCACCTGAAACAAAGGGCTACACTAGCCGCCCAGTGAGGGGCGGCTAGTCAAGTTTAGCCGCCCCCTGCCTGGGGCAATCTGGTTCTGCTGCTCCTGTCTGCTGCTGCCGCTGAAAGTCTTTGTGACCGTTTCAACCTTCGGAACCTATAAAAACATTCCTTCCATGGACCAAGTGTTAAATCTGTCCGGATTGCGCCCCTGCACTGACTTTCAAGCCCTTCTTGCTTGAATTGTCAAGGGATACAATCCATCTTAAGGTAAATGAAAAGATAATGCGAGAAAGTAAAGTGCGGGAGGCCATGCTTTAGTATGCAAGGAAGGGATTCCAAGTGCGTGAATGAACAAAACTTTTAAGTGCGTGTGAAAGTGGGATAATTTCTTCTCAAGCATGTGTGGAAGGGCATGAAATGAGTGGGGACAATTTTAATATTTAGGTACGGGGGGTTAACTTTAATATTCCAAGAAAATCGAACGCCTGGGTGCTTTGGAAAAGGAAAATGCGAGCTTATGCGTAAGTATAATTGGCATAAGGGGGCATTTTAATTCTTCAATGGTTTCTTACGTGAGAGAGCAATGTTCTAGACTTTCCGAAGTAAATGATACCATCAAGTCCCTGTGGAGGGGCCGTTGTGGTCACCTATGTCCAAATCAGGATTGTATTTAAAATGTATAAGCCTTAGGTGTCTATTTTTCTAGGTTCATGGTTTTCAAATGCTTAATCGTATTATTCTAAACATGCTGAAAAATCCATGAGTGTACCAAGAGTCGAGTCAAATAAGTTTCCCTTGGATAGGCAAGTTTCTAAATGAACTCATGTGAGTGTGTGTGGTTGTAAATCTAGAAATGATCTACTTTTGGTCGAAATTTCGCCTTTCCCGGTAGACATAGTTTAATTTTGAATCCCATTGCGAAATAAAAAAGGGAGGGGGAGAATGGGGTAAGAGTAATATCTTCCTTTCGGGCAATATTTTAGAATTGACCCAGTCTAGCACATGTCTTACTTTCTAGGTCCCTCTGGCTTTCTTCTTTTTATCACTTCTTTATTTTGGGTGGAAAGTATAGTCTGTTGTTTGGATCTGTACTGGTATAGCCATTGTCTAGCGTATACCGTGCGTAAAAGCGTGAAAGCCTGCTAAAATAGAGAATTTAACCCGTTCACTTGGGTGTTATTTTTCTTTTGTTGGCCTCTCATTGCCTGATTTTTTTTTTCGATTTGAGGGGGGGGGGCTCTTCTGTTTTTCACCCCGATTCTTTTCGTGCTTCCCCTCTAGAAGTGTTTGCATAGTGCCAGAGCCAGTTTTGGGACATATGCTAGGTCTAGGTAACTCCTCATTTTGACCTAGGGTTAATACG
Source organism: Acorus calamus (assembly GCA_030737845.1). Taxonomy (NCBI): domain Eukaryota; kingdom Viridiplantae; phylum Streptophyta; class Magnoliopsida; order Acorales; family Acoraceae; genus Acorus; species Acorus calamus. The sequence goes on along the minus strand of CM060873.1, from coordinate 10,232,078 downwards.
AGTGGGGCAGAAATAAGGGTTGTTTTGCTTTGGGGGTTTTAAATTATCCCAGTCTACGGGGTTGGCAATTTCTCTTCTATCAGGTAAATCGATCGTCCAGTTATACGTGTGTGAGTGAGGTGGCATGATTTGGCGGAGATGTGTTCAAATAGATACGAGCTTATCCTTGAGAGTCTTATAATTCTATCATCAAGTACTAAACGCTGGAAATTGCAGGAAGAAAGAATAATAGTTCTCAAGTATTGAAAGTTTTTTATGCATGGAATTTCTTTAGATAAAGTGCATTCCACGAACCTGAAACCTCGACTCCTTCGGCATCTACCAGGCGGTTGGCATTCCCGGAGTAGGCATGGGTGATCACATAGGGTCCCTCCCATGTGGGTTGCAACTTACCTCTTGGGTGAGGCTGTCTTGATGGCATGATTTGCTTAAGTACTAGTTCCCCGATTTCAAATTTTGTTTTTATTACCTTCTTTCCAAATGCCCTTGCCACCCTTCTTTGGTCGGCCTGGGCATGGTCTGCCGCTCTTAGTCTTTTTGTTTGTTTTTAAAGAAGAGTGGAAATAAAGCTGGAAACAAGTATGTTCAGAGTTGGGGAATGAGAGCTGATTAGCATGTATTCTTTTTGGATTTTTGGTTTCTTCTAGGAAAGCAGGTAAACAGATATGTATAAGGTGATGAAAACGAAAGCTGGTAAACAAATATTTTTTTGGATTTTGATTTTTTTATTGAAAAAAGCTGTAACAAATATGTACAGGGAGTTGAAAGCGAAAGCTGGTAAACAAATATATTTATCTTTTGATTTTTTTTTTTTGAAAAAGCTGTACACAAGTATGTACAGGAGTTGGAAGCTCACCCAGGGGGATTGGTGTCTGGTTCTTGGATTTGTATTGCCTCCTCAAGTCGGCTTCTTTTTGGTGGCCGGCTAATGTCTAGTGGGGGTCCCCTATTCCCAAATTCTTCTTCCCTGAGTCTCTTCAAGGGCCTTCCTTGATGGAGCAGTTCTTCGTCGGTGGAGCCTGGCTGCCAACATGCGAGCGCCTCCAGCCGGATGCGCATGGCACAGACGCTCCAATTCTGGGCCCGTGTCTCGTTAAAGCGTGTTTCTCCCCATATGGATATCACTTTCCCGCGGTACGGGAAGCGAAGACATTGGTGTCGGGTGGATGAGACAGCTTCGATGCTATTGAGCCATGTCCTCCCAACAATCAGGGGGTGGGGTGATTGAATGTTCATTACCATGCAGTTGACGATGGTGGAGACCGGGCCGATCTTTAGTGGGAGCGTGACCAGTCCGCAAGCATTCTTGCGCGTGCTGTCAAAGGCATAAATGTATTCGTCCGAGGGCTCCAATCTAGGAACCCTGCCTTCTAGCTTTTGGTAGGCGGAATATGTAAGAACGTTAGTTTCCGCTCCCGTGTCGATGAGAATGTGCCGGAATTTCCTCCCTCCGAGTATGGCAGTGATGGCGAGGGGTGCGGAGCGTGCTCCGGCTTTTGCGACTTCATGGGGGAGGAAGGTGATCGAGTTGGGCTCCGTAAGATCGCTTGGTGGATGCAGGGTCCTGGCCGCTTCTTCTGAGGGATAGTTGTTGTTATAAGGGGACCCAGGTGGGTTACCACTGTCATCCTCGTTCCCCGGTTGCAGGGCTAGTGTGAACATATTATGTATCGCCCAGTTGTTCTTATTTTTGTACTGGAGGCGCGCCTCTCCCCAGATTGTCAGGATATGACTCAAGAAGGGCAATCGAAGGCATTGGCACCGGGGGAACAGATAGCTTGGATGCTGTCTAACCACGGTCGCCCTAACATCAATGGGTACCTTGTGTTGATGTCGGCCACGAAGCAGGCTACTTCACAGATAAGAGGGCCGATGGACAGCTCAAATGTTCCGGGGCCGCGGAGAGTCTTCCCGGTATGGTTGAAAGCTTGAATGGTATGGTGGGCCAGTTGGACAGGTGGACGGCCTAGTCCGGGTATCTTTTGGTAGGTAGAGCATGTCATTATGTTCATTCCTGACCCTGGGTCCACGAAGATGTTGTTTAGCCACAACATTTGAAGCGTCCGCGGATGTGTAGGGGGTAGACTCGCAGTCTGGGATCCGGGAGGTCTTGGTCAGTGAACGATATGGTCATTGGGCGGCGGGGGCCGTCGACAGTGTCGGTACTCTTGGAGGACCCGTTGTCATCCGGATGCAGATCATCCGACGTACATTCCCCTCCTTCGGGTCCTTCGCTAGCTCCTTCGGGGATCTCCTCAAATGGCTCTTCTTCTTCGTCTCCTCCCGGGTTTCCTAGTCCGCTTTCATCGGACTCGATGTTGATGACCGCGGGCAGGGCGAGAACTGCATCTTCTTCTTCGCCATAGAGTATGGCGAGGTCACGGTCGTTGAGGTTTAGCTGGAAGGGCTCGTTCTGCTCTTCCTCCTCGGATTCTTCGGACAGACTATCGTCAGCGACGTCTTCTGAACTGCTTGGTTGTGGCGATGGTTGTCTCCCTCTTCTGACCATGTTTACCATGTGGGCTCCAGATGTGGATGCTTGGTTGTGACCTGGCAATGGGTCAGTAAATATGCCAAGTGGCTTGGAGACTCGAGAATTGCCCTGGTTTAAGTGGCTTTTGATCATGGCCCAATCAGGGCGCCTGTCATCATTTAAATCGTATATAAAATCCCGAAAAACAATGCATTATTCTACGGTATGACCATGTTGTTGGTGGTATTGACAGTAACACAGTCTGCTAGCTCCGGGGAGTGGAGGTTTAGCAGCTGGGAGGGAGATACTATTTGTGTCCATTAGTACCCTAAAAATCCTAGTTAGTGTTTCTGGGAGGGGAGGGTAAGAGTCCCTCTTTCCCGTTCGTCTTTGATCATAGGATGTCGAAGGGGAGACCTCATTATAAGTATTTTGGGTGGGCTGCCTAGGATTTAGGTTTTGATTTCTCAGGAAGGTGGAATAGAAAGGGGTCCTAGGCTGGTCTTGTCACGAAGCTCTGGACTCAGGCTCTGTAACATCATGTCAATTTCTTGACATTCTGTGAGTTGCAGGCCGGTTCGGTGGACAAGCGTGCGCCACCGAGACACGTATTGTTCGAATTCCTCCCTAGGCCTCATTCTCTCTACGGTTAAATCTGAAATAGAGGGGGTTCTAATCCTCTGGTAACCATAGCGGCCCAAGAATTTCTCGCTTACAGCCGAGAAATTCGACAAGTGATCTACAGGGAGGGTGGAGAACCATTGTAGTGCTTCTCCTTCCAATGATTTCTGGAAGAGGAAGACTAGCAGAGGTTGATTATCTAGAAACGGGTGTGCGTCTAGATAAAAGGCAGTTAAATGAATGTCTGGGTCTCCACGACCGTTATACCGGCGGAATTTGGGGATTTTGAACCCCTCCGGTAGGTGGACTGACGGGATTTGTCTCAGGTTATGTAGAGACATATGTTTGGGGGCTGAGGGACCAGTCTCGGAGAGGATTCTCCAGATGGTTTCATCCAGTGTTGCTCCCGTGGGAGGGCCGCCTAGCTGTCCCGAGTTTGGGGTGGCCTGGTATGGGCCTGGGGTGGAAATGGCTGGGAATATTGGATTTGTGGGGGAAAGGGGGGTGAACGAAAAGACGCTCGGGTTGACCGAGTGACTGGGTGTGAGCGGGGTTTTGGGAACGGCTTTAGGGGTTTCTACAGGGGCTTCCTGTCTTAGGGTTTTGACCTGGCGGTAGTCGGCGAGGTCATGAAACATGTCCTCTATGGATTGGTATCCTAGACTGGCCATCTTTTCCTCTAGATGGGTCAGGAATTGCGTGGCCTGACCCTCTTGGTGGATTTTTTCCTCTAGTATCTCCTCCTCTATGCGGGATTCCATGATGCGTGTGAGATGGTTTAAGGGAACGAATGCAGGTATAAAGCAGTAAATAAAACGGTAAAGGATTGCGCAGCGGTGTGCGGCTTACAAAGCAGTAAATGATGCAGTGATGCGGAGTAGAGGAGGATCTGATTCGAGGGGTGGGAAACTCTAACCTTCCTAGAGGGTTGATAGCATTCTAGTCAAGCTTGTAAAAGTGGGCAGAAGAGGATTACCTTTTGTTATTTTTCATGAGGGATGTCCCACTGTGATCGCCAGATTTATCGGTATCGTCGGGAGGGGCTCCGAATGTCGGTCTAGCCGCCCCTAGCCAGGGACTTAGGGTTTTTGGGTTTCTGTTTTTCAGCTTAGGGCTAGGGTTAGGGTTTCCGGTTAGGGCTAGGGTTAGGGTTTGGGTTTAGGGTTAGGGTTTGGGTTTAGGTTTAGGGTTTCCGGTTAGGGCTAGGGTTTGGGTTTAGGTTTAGGGTTTCCGGTTAGGGCTAGGGTTAGGGTTTGGGTTTAGGGTTAAGGTTTCCAGTTAGGGCTAGGGTTAGGGTTTCCGGTTTCCTGAACTTCGGTTCTCTACTTGATGTCCAACTCTGGGATATTTTCGGGTGTTACTTGAATTATTTCTGTCTCTCTGGACGGTCAAAATTGGGGTATCTACAGACGGGAGATATAAAAAGATGGAGAGCGCCCTAAAATTGAGCCCTTGATCTAGTAAATGCACCGGATCTCCAACAGGCCCAACTCAGCCCCCGTCATCTTCCCCAACTCAACCACACACATCAGGATGCGGTATACGTTGGGGACGACCAAGATGGGGTGAAGACGAAAAAAGTAAAAAAATTCGGCTATCAGGCGTGGTAAGGGCAGAGAAAGACCTCCATCCTTGAAATAACTCAGATGGAGGAGAACAGAGTCAAAAGAAAGGGTGGGAATCTCATCCTTAGATAGCTCATCGACTGAGAAGACTGAAGAAATCCCCAACTCCTTATGAAGGTCTGAAACAAGAGCAGTGTTCTCCATTGTCAGGGGGAACAAAAGCTTCAAGAGGAAGAAGACGAGGTGGGATGAGAAATGCTTCCCACTTCAGCCTTGAAATAGGGCATCAGCGACGCTTCGAAAGGATGGCAGCAATAATTCACTGCGGATACTGAGGAGTAATCAATGCGTTGAAAAAAGTGTTTTCACAAAACCCTAAGGGGTGTCGACGTTTGGGCAATCGAAGAAGGATGACGTGGGAAGCCACGCGGCATTAAGACCTGACTCAACAAATCAACCGCTAAATTTGCAACAGAGCAGAAAATCACGAGGGGTCAGGCGACCAGATCTTTGACTCCCGAAGAAGGATGAAAGACGACCGGATCTCCTCATATCTCCTGCTCTCTCGACACTTCAAAAGAACAGGAGAGGGGGTATCTGTGGAGGTAAAAATCTGCACCAGGATGCGTGTCATGTTAAGACAGAACAATGAAACATGGGCCGCCCGGCAGAAAACCCATCATGCCCAGTCCATGAAAAAGGTGTTACAATGACGTCACCCAGCGAGTCGACTCGAGTCGACTAGACTAGAAGATCTAGTCGTACGGTCGATCAGCCCATAAAGCAAAAGGGATCATCACGGGTAGTCTAAGGCACGACCAGACGACAGGTCTGATCGTTCGACCTTGTTTCTCCGATACGAGTGATCTAAGGCATGACTAGACGACAGGTCTAGTCAGGTGACCTTATCCTTCAAGTATGAAGTAAGGCACAATTAGACGACAGGTCTAGTCGGGCGACCATATCCTTCAAGTACGAAGTAAGGCACGACTAGACGACAGGTCTAGTCGGGCGACCTTATCACTTCAGTGCGAGTAATCTAAGGCACGACTAGACGATAGGTCTGGTCGGGCGACCTTATTATTCGTCGACGTTACGCATATCAAGAGGCCCCGAGCAGGTCCAGAAACGGTCAAAGGACCGTGAACGTACGTAACTGCCACGGCAACATTTAAGGCTCATTACTCACAGAACGTGGGTAATAAGGGCGACGTGGTGAGTAAATGCAGGGAACGTTTCCCTAAAAAATAGCCCACTACCAGTTAGTGGGAAAACGGTTACAGAATAACCTACTAAACTACCTGAGACTTGATCCCCCAGCGGGTACGTAGGCAGCCTATAAAAGAGGTCACGCGACAACACTCTTATGGCATCAGATGATCCATCAATTGATAGATCGAATTCGAGATTCCTCACTGAAGGCAATCAAGAAGTTGAAAGTTGAGAAGTAACAACACTGTCATTCCCAACAGCTAGGCACAATCTCTCCTCTTTCACCCCAAAATCCCGTTTCCATATGATCCTACCACTTAAAATCCATTAACCCAATCCTTTTTGAAGTTCCTAATCCCGCGAAATACAAATCTAACTCTGAGGGGAAAATATCCTCCTCAAATACAATACTTAATAAGGCATCAGCCTATATAATATGACATGCCCAAGGTTATACAAAAAATAGCATTAAAAGCCATTGATAAAAATCATTCAAAATTACATAGGAGACGAGACCCACTCACCTTCGATCCAACGACACGAAAACCCAGCTAGAAATTGTACAGCAACCTAACTGGTCCTGAAATAGTACGACTAGGTCACAATACGCACAAACAGTATGGGACCTGATGGTACCCGTACACACACAAAACTGAAAACCCAACGTCTCCTCTCGGGGCCGTCTCTTACAAACCTGACGGCTCCCACAGGGGCCGTCCCTAACCAACCCGACGGCTCCTCTGTGAGCCGTCCAAAACATGTCTGACAGCTCTCATAGAAGTCATCCCGAGGCAGAAGCATAAAATCCTAGTTTTTGTTAAAATATCCTAATGCATTCTATCATTGAAAACCCTATGTGGGTCGTTTAAAACAATATAAAATAATAAGAACTCATATAGAAGAAATCCAAATAGCGTGTACAATAATCCGATCATGTCACGCCTCAGGGCGGCCGTCCCCGAGATGTGACAAATATATATAATATCAACAATCCATACACGAGATCAATAAAGACTCCACACAATAACAAAGGCAATAAGGCAGTTAACAAAGTAGCTGACATAATATATATATGTAACACCTGTGAATTTTATCTTATTTATATATTTAATTTAAATATATAAATATTATATTTGAATTGAAATTTGTGTATTTTGTGTGTTTTTAAGTTTTGGCCCATTTAGTTCATCTTTATGGGTCCATTTCAATTTTCAATTTTAAATATATATTTTTTTATATTAAAAACTTTTTCCATTTTCTTTTGAAAGTCTTCAAAATATTAAATGGTTGCAATCTGATAAATATTGAAGCTCAAAAGATTAAGTTTTGAGATTTCATTATTATTGATTTTGAGGGACCCAGTTTTGAATTTGTGAATTTCATGTAATATGCTCTAGGGACCTATATGTAATTCGCATAGGGACCTATTTATAAATATAAAATAAGCCGGGGGTCGTTTTATAATTTCATTAGGTTTAGGCATCTAAGTGTATATATATATAATAGGGGTGTGCGGCGGTGTTTTGGTTCGACAGAAGCCGAGAGAGAGAGAGAGAGAGAGAGAGAGAGAGAGAGAAAATGTATTTAATCTTTTTTTTTATCTTTTGATTTTCTTATTATTAATTAGATCCATGTTTAGTTGTTTGAATTTTTAAGATTTTAATAAAATAGAATTTTGATTTATTATTTATTTTAAAGATTAAATTTATTTTTATGTTATAAGATTTTGAGTTTTTAATAAAATTAGAGTTTTGCTAGATATATGTTCATGTTATTGGACTTCTAAGTTTTCATAAAAACTAGGGTTTTGATATATTATTTATTATTGTTAGATCTATGTTAGGTTTTTTTGAATTTTTGAGTATTCATAAACTTAGGGTTTTGATTTATCATTTATTTTAAAGATTAGATCTATGTTTAGATTTCTAAAATATAAGTTTTTAATAATACTAGAGTTATGTTCTATACCTATACTTAATAAGTTTTATTTATTTTTAATTTTTATTGGCTAATAGTTTATTTTTATTGAAAAAAAATGTATTTTTATATTATTTTATGAATTTTCGTTATTTTATTATTATTTTGATTTTCTGGATTTTTGTCTTTTCTGGTTTGTCTTTTCTGAGTTATGTCATTTAGTGTCTAGTTATATGGTAAATAGATTTAGATCATATTCTTAGGTTGTAGTATATATGGAGATGGATTTAGATTATTGGGTATAAAAATTTATGCCTAATAATTATAGATAGGTAATTAGGTCTTGGGTCTATGGTTGAATTATGGGGTCTTAATTAATAATCTATTTGATTTATCTAGGTTATGATTTTTGTTGTGGGCTTCATTCTCTGGACCTAGGGTCCATTCGAGGTGAGTAGGCCTATCGATTTATTTCGTGTGAACTTTTGCTCTATAACGTTGAATTTCATATGCCAATTATATTTGTGTGATATTATGTGTCATCCATGCATTTATATTTTGATAAATTTGCATGATTTGGATATTTTCTTCATATTGATCAAATTGCATTTTTGTTGAATGAAGTTGCATGATTTAATTCCTTCATCATGTCATTAAAATAGCATGAATTATGCTATTCATGTTTCAATAATTAACATAATACATTGTCTGATGCATATGCTTTCGAAATAATATTTGGATTAAAGATTTTCATTTCGAGACTTTTGAAAAAATTTAGGACTAGTGGAGACAACCTAGTCCTAGGAGATTTTATCAAGATGCATATCATGACATATTTTCTGGAATAAATCCCCCCGTAGTATTTCGCCTTTGGAGAGGAAGGTCTAGGACTCGAAGAGTCCCAAGATCGGTGAGGGGTGTGGTAAAGCATTCCTTACAGCGGCGGATTCCTTTGTTTGGAGTTTGCAGCAACCGGGGCATCCTGTGCTGGTGTTCTCGTAGTGATGGCAGCGGCGACCCATCAGCGTCTTCTAGATCCGACGTCTCCTCGAGGGAGCTTTTTGAGCGATTTAGTCGCTTGGGGCTTGGCACACCTGTTTTGGGGAACGGTTCTTCCGATTGAGAACCCTACCTGGTCATATCATTTAAGCTGCATGATTTCTATGATGTGGACAAAGGATTGGGCCACGTGATTGCATTAAAATATATTTTTTATTAAGCTCATGAATTTAAATTGATTTATTAAAGAAAATTCCTGTTTTTAATATTATTATTATTATTATTATTATTATTATATATAAATATATGATTTTATCATTTGACTCTCATGATTTTTCTGATGTGGGCTAAGGATTGGGCCACGTGTATATTAAAATATTTTTTAAAAAAAGTTCATGATTTTAAATTGATTTAATAAAATAAAAGATTTATTAAATGAAATTGATTTTCATAAAACCTTATTTTTATATGTAACTGTCATATGAGGTAATTTATCAGTGGGCTTATTCACTGAGTTAATTGCTCACCCTATTCGATATGGGCTAGTTGTTTCATAACCAGGTATTGCGTATTCTGAGGATTAAGATGAAGTTTGGAATTTTCGCATCTTTCATAAATTTCTTCGACGTAGCGGTTCGAGGATAAATTATAGTTGCGATCAACTATTTAGGTTTGTTTAGTTTAGATGGCTCCCACAGGGGTGGTTTGTTATGTATTTCTTTTTTTGTATCTTGTCTCCGCAAAAACTCTGATATATTGTAAAGTCATTAGTGATTTAAAAACCGTTGGTATTATTTATTTTATTATTATCGATTTTATTATATTTATATTATATGGGTATCATATAAAAAAAAGAGCTGCAAATTTTGATATTTTAATTGGATTAAATTTAGTAGCGACCCATTTACCGTCCGATAAACGGTTAGGTAAATGTGGGGCGTTACAATATATACATATAACGGAAGCTTAAAAGACTAAATCTGTAATTCAAGACATATTACAGACAAGAATACATAATCAACTGCCCTGTGAGAGCCAATACACAACAAAGACATCAACATACATGTACCATGCACAAGCACAAGTAATGATACATGCAAAGAAAGGGGGGATGCTGATAACCTCTCTCACTCGCAGACCCAAAACGCGAACGCTGCTCCGCTACAAGTACTATGCCTCGAGGAGCTCCTCCTACAGATCCAACTCAACGACAACTGGAGAAAAAAATATGCGAGGGGTGAGCCACATGCTCAGTGAATGGCACAATCCATGAAACACAACTCATATTAACCATTCAAATCATTAAAGTCCCAAAAATGGGAGCAACTGCACAACTGGTGGGTCGTAGCGAGGCCGACCCACCCCACCTTCACCATCACCCTCTATGGTGACATAGGACTTTGGGAGAGATTAGATTGCTCTAAACCCTTGGTCCACCGGTAACCCTTATCCCGGGTAGCCTCTACCTAACATACTCTCACGATCAGTACGTCCCTAGATGCGTCGAAAATACCTACAGATGGGAGCCCGCTTTCAGGACAGCGTTTTCGACGCCGGGAAGTTCCTACATGGATCCAACGAAGGGGAGGAACAATCTACACTCGCGGATACGATCCTCTTGGATTCGTCATCACCGATTACTAAACACCGATACGGTAACGAATTCTCAAGAATTTCCTCCAGGATGCATAACTCAGATGTCGGGAAATCCTATCATTCGTAATGTCGATACCATATAACAATAACGCATAACATTTTCTAAGGCATGCTTATACTTATACATTCTCATTTTGGTTTAATTAAATTAAACTAGGTGGGGACATACATGGATCAGAGTATGCTAACATGGGACATGGTATCTAGCCATGTATGGGCTCCTAATACATGATACATGGATGTATAATCATAGCATACAATGTCTAACAAGGTATGGGTGCATCATAGCAAAACATGCATTAGCATATATTTTTAATTAACAAGTTAATATGCAGTTATGGTGCCCCAGGGGAGGGCAATACACGTCAACGTGCATTGAACGCCTCCCAACTGGGTTGGATTGACCCACTCACCGCAACGTGGGTCGTTGTGTGACCGTTCGCCAAGATCTACAAGACAAGGGCATCCAAATTGGTAAGTATAACTACATAGAAACACTTAAAATTGACTAGAAACGCCAAAGACTTAGACATGCACGCATACGGGCTCACACACATGCGAATACGCACGTACGCACGCATGTCCGAGTGCCTCGATGCCTACCCGAGCCCTCGGGCAGCCACACGTGTGTCCCCCGCACGCGTACGCATGTGCACGCACGCGCTCCCGCACCCGCTAGTGTCCAGCCGCGCACCCAGACGTCCAGCCCCCGCGTGCGCACACGCTCGCACGCGACCGTGCGTACCCCGCCAGCAGCTCGCGCGCATGCCCGCGCGTACCAGTGCCCGCGGACCCTGTACGAGCACCCGTCCGCGCGTACGCACACGCCCGCACTCGCGTACACGACTGCGCTGCAGCACCCCCGCCTGCGACCTCCTGCGCGCGCGACTGCGCGCACACACGCGTGTACAGACCCTCGCGCGCGCTCAGGTATCCGACACCCTTCTCCCTCACTCCACACACACCTAACCACAACCACCTAGCATGCATGGTCCGTTACCACCCCAAGACACCCAGAAAAACCAGAAATACAAGTAGGGGGAGGCTTACTAAGAGAGGGGGAATGAAAGGGGGAGATCCGGGCCCTCCATGCACCCGCAACCACTTCAATCGCCACCACCACTACCACCACCTCCTCAGCCTCTCCACATCCCCTTTTGGTCTTGAAAAATAGGGGACAATGGGGGGGGGGGGGTAAGAGAGGGAGCTTGGGAGAGGGAGAAACAACAACAATGGAAACAACACTCACCCTTGATTCCTTCTTCTTCTTCTCTTTGTTTTTCTCATAAAACACACAAAAAAATGGGCTGGAGAGGGAGAGACGAGAGTGAGAGAGAGAGAGGAAAAGTGAGAGTGAAAACTCACTTGGGGGGGGGGGGTGAGGAGAAGGGAAAAAGGGGGATGTGAACCTAAGCCTAAACTCGCCCCCACACACACCAAATAACCAAATGTTTAATTGGTGGCTAAGCAAGGGGGGGTGAGCTTACCAAAGATAACCATAACCACCCAAAATATCTTTTTACTATTCCACCAAACAAACCAGTAACGACCAAAACCCGGATACGGTTTGGAACTGCATAATTTTTTAAAACGTTACCGGAATTTGATGAAATTTTTATGGGTAGTACAGAATAGTACCAGGACCCATAATATGCAGTCGGATTTTCAATCGAAGTATTCTAGCTCACACAGATGACTAAAAGCCAAAATTTTAGCGGCTCCGATCGAAAAAAATGAAAAATTGGAAAATGGTCAAAATTACCCAAACGTGACCCTTAGGCTAAAAAGTGACACATATATAACAGATAAAACCTCGTTTAAGACATTTTTGAAAACCCTAAGCGAGTTGTTTAAAACTTTATAAAAACAATAGAGAATTCACATCGAAATTGATTCATATGTGTGGGAAAAATTCGATTAAAACTAAATCGAAAAAAACTCTATTGAAATTCTCGTTAAAACAATCTAATACCTTTTATCATTTACATGCATATATGAGTCATGTAAGCAATGTAAATCAGCAAGAAATATATATATCAAAGATCAATCGTGTGCAAGAAAATCCAATTTAAAACCCTAGGTTTAAGGATTCACAAAACATGTAATTAAAACCAATAAAATCTCATTTGAAAATTTTCTCAAAAACCTAGATCTATTCATATTATCAAAAATCAATATATAATATGTAAAACAATACAAAACATTTAGAAGATAAATCAAATATTGTATATAAGAAAAATCGATTCGAAACCCTAACTTATGAAAAATGGCAAAACATAAATAAAACGTTAAAAGCACTTGATACACATAATGATATAAATATGATCTATAAAATCCTTTGTAAACCATGAGAAATACCGTTTTATTGTACCTAACATGATATCCTATTATCTTTATCTTCGACCCTCTAAGGATTTATAAAACGTATATAAGAGCGATACAAAATTTATCCAGAACTCCGAATTGGACGATTCATGATTCGTTGGAAAGATCTTTTTAAAACATATTTCTATTTGTGAAATACATTTTTCTCAGAAACGACTCTATCATAGTAAAAAACACGAGTAATCTAAGACATGATCAGACGGTAGGTTTGATCGGGTGACCTTATTACTGAGGCACGGGTAGTCTAATGCACAACCAGACACTAGGGCTGGTTGGTCAATCTTACTCCTCGCAGAAATACGCGGAAACATAACACATGGATAGGTACATCAAGAGACCCCAAGCAGACCAAGAAACGGTCAGAGAACATCAAACATTCGTAATTACCACGTTATCATTGAAAGCCTACTACTGGTAAAATGTGGGGAATCAATGACGACGTGGAGAGTAAATACGGGGAACGTTTCCATAGAAAAAAGCCCACTAACACTTAGTGGTCAAACGGTTACAATGTGACCAAATTGAACTACATGAGACTTGATCCCTCCGAGGTACGTAGGTAGCCTATAAAAGAGGTGGCGCGATATGCACTCTTACGACAATCGAGAGATCGAAAAAATCACGGTGACAACACAGTCATTTGTGATAGCTAAATGTAGTCTCTCCCTTCACCACCAAAAATCCCTTACCCAAATTCCTTCAAAGTTTCAAATCCTAAAGTTACAAATTTAACTGTATGGGAAAAATATCCACCTTAACTATGTTTTCAGTTAAGGTTAACCAAACAGAATATTCATAGAATAATCATAATCTATCAGTGAAAATTTAATTCAAGGAGCTGTTTGGATTTACATATGTCTTTTTAGGGGGTTTTATGGACTTCATGAAAAGTTAGGGGATTATTTGAATTTCTGACATCTTACAAGGGGTTATTTGATATTTTTCCAAAAAAAATCTTATCAAACCTAAATATATACCCTTGACACTCAAGTTAAAACTAGTGGGTTAGTTACACTTAATTTTATACACCTAATTTTTACGGTGCGTTTGGTTGCTTATAATTGTAGGAAAGTTGCTCTGCAATCATGTAATTAAACAGTTTTACTGTAGTAACTTCTTGTAGACATATTTTAGACAAATAATACAAAAAAAACTACGATTTTGAAAAGCTGGGGAGAGCTTCCTACAAAATCTTGAAAACCAGATTTTTGTAAAATTAGTTTTGCAATCGACGCAACCAAACACACTAAGGATTAGTTTGACAATATGTTAAAATTTTAATGACAAGTTATCCTAATTTTAAAAGATAAAAAATCTTTTAAATTTGTTCATATTTACATTTGTTAAAATTAAGATAATAAGTTGAGATAAAAACTATCATAACCTTTAGATGGAATAAAATATCTACATTTTAATTTAAAAAATTAGAACAACTATCCATAATTTATCCTGATTATTTTTTATATCAAATGAGGATAAAATGCCACTCATCCTATTAAATACCACTTATCCCACCACAAACCAGCCCTAAATCACACGCAACCCAACCCTAACCACAATCTCTGTTCAGGTTTTCATCTCATCCCCGACGCCCTCCTTGGTCTGCCTAATCTCATCGTATCCGGCCTCATCCAATCCTTATCATCTCATCTAAATTGCTTCTCTTCGATCGTCCTCTTTATCTCATCACAACTCCTCTTCGGTCGCTCCTCCTCGAAATCTCATCCTCCAAATGCTTCTCCTTCCGATTGCTACTCATCCGACCGCTACTCCAAATTTCCAGGTTCCATCACAAACCCACATCTCTTTTGTCTCCCTTGCTCTCCACTCTTTATTGGGTTCTGATTCTTTTTGAGTTTGTTTGATTTAATTTGTATGGACAGATTTTGGTTTTGAAGGTGCCCATCCACAGAAAAAGGAAGGTGTATATCTCCTTTGGGGTAATTCTTTTCACTGGGTTTCTCTTCTTGTAGGTGTTTATAATTTATTCACTGTTTCAGATTGTGCACATTGCAAATAAGATTTTTTTATCCTTATGTTATATCCACCAAGAAGTTTTAGTAATTTGAGTTTGAGTTTGACTGCAAGTTATTAAGGCCACATAAGTTCAGTACAATTTTAAATCCCTTCAAAGAAGAGAATAGAAGCTGTGTATTTAAGCTTTTATTTCAATTCAATTATGTGATCATACAAGATGCAATCAATATTCACTTTCAATGGCATTTGGATATCATTTTACTAGCAGAAGCAGAGTTGGAGTCATTGGTAGTAGTTGCAAGACACTAGTTTGACTCCACTGGAAGTATCAGCTATGTAACTCTAAAGTGATGGACTCCATTGACAGTAGTTTGACTTACATTCATGTAGTACAAAACAATACAAAACAGGGGAATTCTGTATATAGTACTTCATGTAAACAATATATCATGTAAAAATAGTACTTGTGCAAACAGTACTTCATGTTAATATTATTTCTTATAAACAGTGATAAATTAACTTGTAAACAGTACTGCATGAATCCGTATTTTTTTATTTTTATTTTTCATCGTTTTTTTTAGAAAAGGTTGTCCATTTATAACTTTAATTCAAGAAGTTACAATGGTCAAAAGGATTACAAAAAAGAAAGAGGAGATGGAAGGAATCACAAGAACATGAATACAGGGGAAGGGGGGAAGGGAAGAAAAACCAGTCCCTCAAGCCATGTTTCTCTAGTAACGCCTGCCAGCGCACCGCTCTAGTCCCAAATTATTGCTGCCGCTGTCTCCCACACGTTCTCGACGTAGAACTGATGTCCTCAGAATAAAACACCTTTTTGAGTTATCCATGTCGCCCATAGAGTGGCCGGGATGAAAATCTGCGCAACTAATGCGTGGGGCTTTGAGTTCCCCTAGCTCGGACGGTGGCACATCCGCTTCCATAGCTCATCCATATTCTAAAACAAGCATGGAGCTAGAAACTGCTGTCACGATCCTCCAAACCTGGGACATCATTGAGCAAGAGCAAAACATGTGTTCCACTGTCTTTAACTCACTTTCACACATCACGCAAGTTGTGTTTGCCTCCGGCCGCCATTTAGACCTATACGATTTGGTGAGAATGCGTTGTTACATCATGAGCCTAAGAAAAATTTTCACCTTGAGAGGGACCTTCCATTTCCATATCTTTGTAGTCTTGGATGCCATGAATGGGACCTCTGGTGACGCCCTCTTGCACCATCTGTATCCGTTCTTCACTGAATAAACTCCCTCTTTGCCACCACACCATATAATTTGATCCTTGTTCTGTATGTAAGCACTCTAGCAGACTTGCTACTTCAGAGACCTGCTCCTTGTGGGTGATTAGCCTGAGATCAAGTGGCGCTGCCACTGGCCGTCCCGTCCCTCATCAGTCTACACTTACCACATCATCTCCTCCTTATTATTGGCAATATTGAATAGTTGAGGGAACCCATCTACAAAAGGTGCCTCCCCACACCATGCATCCCTCTAGAAGCGAATTTGATCACCCCTCCCGGGCTTCCACTGAATGGACCTCAAGAATTCAGCACCAAGCTCAAACCATCCTTTGCAAAGGAATGACATACGATTCAAAGCGGCCGGCAACAGTGAAGATTCACCTCCATACCTTTCTTTGAAGAGCTGAACCCACCAGAGCGACGGGTTATGAACCCAATTCCATAGCCATTTAGACAACAATGCCCTATTCATCATATCAAGGTCTAGAATGCCTAGTCCACCCTTCTCCCTCACTTCACAAATTCTCTCCCACTTAACCAAACACGGTTTAGAAGATCCTCCCTTGGAATCATTCTAGAAGAATCATCTTCTAATCGAGTCGATTCTACGCAAAATGCCCTTTGGAACTCGAAAGTGGATAAATAGAACAGGGGGAAGTTTGAAATAAATGACTGTAGGAGAACTACCTTTCCGCCAGCAAAGAGGTCCCGATTTTGCCAATCTGCCAACCTTTGCTCACTTCTCCCAATTATTGGTTGCCAATCGCTATAGAGCAAGCAAGTTTTTATGAGAGGAAGCCCCAAATGCCGCTACGGGGCCTCCGCTAGTACACAACCCAGGCTGCTGGCCAACTCCTCAGCCTTTCCCCTTAAAACATTTATCGCCCAAATCATGCTTTTGCTCCAATTTAGAGCCAAACCAGATAAGAGAGTAAAGCAAGCCAGAATAAATCTCAAATCATGCACTACTTTGAACTCAGGGTAGGCAAACATAGTTGTGTCATCCGCATATTGTAAATGTGTCACCAGAGTTAGGGTGGTAAACGCTCGGGCTCGGCTCGATTGGAGCTCGTTCGGGTTCGTTCAATTAGACAAATGAACTGAGCTTGAACAATTTTTAAAACTCGGTTAGGCTTAGGAGTGGGACTGAACTTAATTTTATGTTCAAGCTAAGCTTGTTTGTGTTATAAAAATTTGGTTAAATCTTCATTTGACTCGTTTGTAAAATCAGAATACTAAATCAATACAAGGTTATGCCCGTTTAGGCTCAGAGCTCTGCTGTTTAGGCTAAAATTTTGTTTTCAACCTCAAAATCCTAAAATGAAGAAGAATGCTGGGCTCACTTAGGCTTGTGAGCTCGATTCGGCTCGACTTGGCTCGGCTCGTTGATAAACTAATCGAGCTTGAACATGTCAAAGCTTGACTCGTTTACCACCCCTAAATGGAGTCTCCCCTTCCATGCAAGCAAGTCCCCTAATCCATCCTTGTACCTCCGCCTTGATACACATGTGGCTCAAAACATTGACAACAATTGAGAAGATGATAGGTGACAGTGGGTTGCCTTGTCTCAGCCCCCGGTTGATTGGAAAGTAGCTGCAGGGGGTACCATTTAACAATATTGAAGCTTTTGCCGTACTAATACATTGGTGAATCATGTGGAGCCATCTCTCATTAAAACCATGCTGCGCTACAACATGCATTAGGAAATCCTAGTCCACTCGATCACAAGCTTTCGCAAAATCGAGCTTAAGGATCAGTCCGCTCCTCTTGTCCCGATGGAGTTTAGCTATCAGTTCTTGCGTGATCGTGAATCCTTCTTGAAGGTTGCGTCCACGGATGAACACAGACTGAGATGGCTTGATGATGAGTCGATTTTAGTATGTCATTACTTTTAAACAATAGAATGATTCAACATTGATTACTCACTTAGTATGTGTGTCGTTTCTCTACGTTTTATTTTCCTCTTCAATTTTGTGATCCTAGCTATAGGGATAAAGTTTTCATACTCTAGGAACATAAAAAAACCTTTTATTTTTATTGTTCTAAATGTATGATACATATTGGCCGATATGATATTTAGACATAGAGAGAATGGAAATGAAAATGTTTTAGAGCACATCTTGTTATACATATTCATTTCATTCATGTTTTCTACTTATTGTAATCATATTTGTTTCTTGCATGTCAAACTTCTGTTATGCCCATTCCTATTTAAAATTTTTATTTCTATCTCATCATAAATCTTTTGACCATATTGTAGACAAAAAAAAGAAAGTCAAAGTCAAAATCAAACATGCTGCTGAGCCAGAATGGCCCTGTGAGCCAGAACGGCCCTGCTAAGCCAAAACGGCCTGGCTGAGCCAGAACGGTCCTGTTGGGCTAAAATTAAATTAAATTAAGATAAATTAAATCAAATCAAGCCAAATCAAATTAAGTTAAACCAAAGATTAAGTAAAAAAAAATTGGAGAAAGGGTTTATTCTTCAAAATGACCAACCACTCCTCTATAACTACCCACTTCCTCTCCTTTATAAATGGGAGTGAGGGAGAAAGAAAGAAAAAAATGGAAATCAAAATCCATAACAACCCACTCTCTCATAACCACCCATCCCTCATATAACCACCCACTCTCCCTCATAACCATCCATCCCTCATATAACCACCCACTTTCTCTTATAACCACCCCTCCCTTCCTCTATAAATAGGAGGGAGGGGGAGAAACAAAAAAAAAGGCCAAGGAGAGGAGAGAGAAGTTCACTCACCAAAAAAAGAGAGTTCACTCACTCAAAGAAAGAAAGAAGAAGAAGAAGCAGAGCAAATCTAAGTGGGAGAAATACAAACTCTCCAAGGATTCCACATTATTCTTGAAGAACATCTTCGCTCTGTTCATGAAGGAGAAAGTTCAGAGAAGGAAAGATCAAGAAAATCGACTTCTAATCAAATCCCAAGTCAAGAAGTTCAAGAAGGTGAAGAGCAAAGCACCGCTAGTCCTAAACAACAATGCTCAAATTAAACCCTGAAGGATCACGTACCGCAAGCCTCTTCTTTCTATTAAATTTTCACCGAACTTGTAAAATCTCTGAAGTTGTAATTCTCGGGAAACTCTTCAAAGGAGATCGAGGATCATAGGATTAAAGAGATCGAGTTGTACCTACATTTTCTTATGTTTTGATTGCTCTCCGAGCACATCATTTCAAAATATGCATGGAACATTTTTGTTCGCTACACATATAATCTATCTTTGTGTAGTATTTTGATCAATGACAGTTTTCTTGGTTCAAATAATTAATTAAAAGTGCTCATTTAGAATCCTTTTTTCATGTAAAATTTACTTCATTGGACTAATCTATAATTTTAGGCAGATAAGTTTCTTTCACAAAATTACAGTTGCTTAATTTCTTTCCATATTTGAATGATTTGTTATATTTAATTTTTCACTGACTTGCATACTTTGCTTACTGTGCAAATTTCAGACTAATGCTAGATTGAATATCTGTTCCAAGACCAATTTGATAACAAATGGTGTTCATCAAGCTCCCAGGAGTTGCACCATTCTTTGCTTAGCTGCCAGAAGACGAGGATTTGGACCAGAACCCTCGAAAAAGGAGAAGGTGTTGTAGTTGATGTTAACACGTGCTTATCATGTTCAATGATTTGGATTTTCTTTTAATGATGAAAAAAACACATCTGCTATGTAGGAATGTACAGCTGGTTAATTGGATTCTCTTTCACCTTACTGTTCTGAAGAGAATCTTGCATAGTTAAGTTTGTGGTCAGCCCACCTTAATTGTCAACATGCTGAGTATGAGCTATGAAGAGAATATTCTCTAGTATTCCATTTACGTCAACAGTGTTTTGGAAGGCTTTGTGTACATATGCCTAGAGGCGTGGCTCGAGGTGTGGCATAGGTTTTTTGCCTTGATGCAAAGCTTTAAGGCGCATGCACAGAAGGGATACACCTTCTTTGTAGAGGCATGATCTTCTTCTGGAGGCACAGTCCCTTATACACATGCGCCCACTCAGTTGGTGATTAAATTTTTTTTTTAGAAAGAATGGGAGAGAGAGGTGGGGGGTTGGGAAGGTGGGGGGGGGGGGGGGTTGGGCAGGAAGGGGGGAGGGAGGGAGGGAGAGCCTTATCTCCTTATGTTCCTTTCAATAAAAGTCCTCTTTCTAGGTTTTTTCATTTATTATAAAGTTTCTTGAAGGTTTAACATTTCAGATGTGTTTTACATTCATTTGTTTCTTTTGCTTATTATTAATTCTTTTGACTCATGAAAGCTTCTTTTTCAATTTTAAATTTTATATATTTATGATTTAAATATAATACTCTCATGTTTTTTAAAATAATATAATATTTTTCATAATCACTAAAATATTTTTATGTAATGTAAATGCATCGCTATATAACTAAATGTCTATGATTATTTAATGTTATGTGATTTTGTAGATATTTTCATGCCAGGGAACAGGATTTTGCATGGAAATATGTTTTGGTTGAAGGACTAGTAGGCTAAAGGGATATATTTTATGTTTTGGATGATTTTCCACGTTGATTAGTTACTTTTTCAAAAATCGGGAGTCTTTCAGTCACCTCCCTCATGCTAGCACTCCTCTGCCTTTTAAAACATTGATAGTCTAACCTTGATATTTGCCAAAAGGCCGAGAAAGTTATTTAAAAAAATGGTTTTTGATTTTTGGGTCTCTTTCAATGTACGATAGGTGCCTAGGTATCTTATATGGACATGATTTACTTTTCTTTTCCTTTTCTTTTTTAAAAGGATTTTTTTATTTTTAAGTCCTCATAAATCATATGATTTAGTGATTGATCCCTTACTTCTTCATATTTTGGTTTTAGTCCCCAAATTTAAAGTATATGTTCCTTTTTAGTCCCTCCCAGGGACTAAAAAGGAACATATCCTTTAAATCAGAGGACTAAAACCAAAATACGAAGAAGTGAGGGATCGAACACTAAATCCTATGGTTTATGGGGATTTAAAAATAAAAACCCTTTTGAAAAATGTGTGGAAGGAACTTACAAAACCATTTTGATAAAATTGCTTGTTTTGGAGGGAGGTTGACTGGTAGGCATGGGAGTATGATTGGTCCGAAGATTGCCAAATCGGAGATGCGTATATAAATGGGATGATACAAGTTTTGCCCATGACAGTGAAAAGAAAAATTATATGCAGAAACTTCATGTATATGTTCCCCTCATGTTTCATTCCCATAATCATATGCTAGCCATGTTTTTCATCATGTTTATTGATTGCCTATTTTCTTTGTGAGCTTAAATTTTCTGATTATGCTCTGAGTATGTGGGTAGCCTTTTATTTTGAAGTATATGCATTATCACTCTGATGATTCAGTGATTTATCTTTCACTGTTTAATGATTGGGAATGCTTGACACTTAGATTTATATATGCATCATACAATAATAGCAAACCTTATCATTTCCTTTTCTTTCTCTTATGCATAGAGGATCAACGACAGTAGTTCAAAAGATAGAATGAGTGCCACATCTGATCCAAGGTATATTGAGATAACTGATATATAGTTTTTGTAAAGGATTATCTACATACATTTTCTGAAGGGTATTTTTGTTGTTGCATTATTCTGCATTATGTTTGTGTCTTCTTTTTCATTGTGTTAATGATTTCTACATATATGCTTGCACATTTTCTTTTTTCTTCCATGTAATTATTGTTTTGGTCCGATAATCAATGTATCAAATTTATCGCATCATTATTTGCTACCTTTACATGATAGATGGTCGATGATGATTCACTTAACCACAAATGGGAACTTTGACACAGCATCTTAATAGTATTACTATTACATCACTTCATGTTATTGGCTAACAAGTGAAAGTGGGTCTTTATATTCATAACCTTTTGATGAATAGTAGGATATAATCCTCCTTTGTTATTGTTAAACAGACAATCAGTCATTAGATACTCTAACAATGGTCCTTCTAACAGATTATATAGACTTGTATATTAACTCTTCTGTATAGACGTGCTATATGCAGTTTCTTCTTACCCTTTTATATCCCCAAACACGTGTACATCTCTGATGCAGCGTCATGACGGAAAGAAATGAAGAAAACCTTAAGAGAGGGAGGAGGGGGGGGGGAGACTTTTTGCATTACTTTGTACTCATTATACCCCCAAATACATGTACATCACTGATGCAGCGCTGCATCTATGGCGGAAAGTGAAGAAGGAAAAACTTTGAGGGATAGAGAGAAGAAATCTCTTTATTGCTCAACAAAAAATTGAATTCCTCTCACCTCCCTTCAACAAAGGGGTTTTATTTATTGGCTTCAATGTTTGCTGAGGTTGGATAATATGTAATCTAAATCTCCAACAATTCGCAACAACCTAATATATCCAATAACCTAACAATTCAACATATTCCTAACAACCTAACAACTCATAATCCTAAGGAAAAAACACTAATTAATTACTATCTAGATAAAATAATAATAAATCATAACAACCCTTAATCTCAATCTGCTTCAATGTCATTAGTCACCATGAATTTTAAAAGTGTGGTTTGGAATTGTATGAAGTATGGGACTTCATTTGAATTTACAGATTTATCCATCAGAAGGAAAAGCCATTTGTATGAACTGGGTGAACTGATGGTGATTCTCGTCATTTATCCATTTTCGATAGTTAATATCCTTGCAACCAAGGTATGAGGCCTACACCATTGAAATCATCTGCATGGAACCATAAAAAAAAATCCATTGAATATACGGAAATTTTTTTTCCGATAAAGATTTTAGAGTTTCCTAGCACTCTAGATTTTCATTTTGAACTCTCTGATCACATTGCTGAAGCGAGTGATTAATTGAATGTAGGGGTGCAAATAGGTTGGGTTGATCTGAATCTGATATAATATGGAACCAATTTGTTTCCAAGTATGCAGCAGATCAGAACCTGTCATTTGATTATGGGTTTGATTGGTAACTATCTCTGATTCGATTTGAGAAAGATTTTGGTTCACAAAGTCTGAGACCAAGTCCAAAGCAAACCCACGTGTGTCTAAAAACAGGTCACGGATTCTCAAAAATCCTCCCCTATCCAATCCTATCGAACCTGATCCAACCTAAGGTCTCTAACCACCCACAGCTCTAAATTTCTGATGAACTTGGCAATTCCATTAGTTGCATTTTTCTTCTTCTTGTGCTACAAATTATATGTAGATTAATTATCATTCATTCTTATTTATATGTGCTTCAATCTTTTCCATGTGCATTATAAACAAATTCAAAGTTCCTTGGAGGTGCTAAATGAGATCTGATATGATATCCACCATTTTATAACCCATTTGCAACAGTCCAATTAACTCTATTTTTATCCAGTTGACTTGGTTTCAACTCTCATCTTAATCCTAACCTCACCTATCCATAAGTTGCTTTGATTTGAGAGGCTTGTATATTAGATCCAATTTAAATATGGTTGATTTGGGATTGCACCGCAACCTTATACAAATGAGTATGGCTGCAAAACTAGTTCAATGCCAAATGTCTGTATAGGAGTAGATGCAATATTTGGAAAGTACTTCCATGGATGGGAATGCTGAAAGCTTTTTAGTAGTGTCATATACCCGGTAGGTGCATACTTGGAGCCCTGTACTGTACATGCATGCTATGAACATGTGGACTATATTTATTAATTCATATTTTTATGTTTAGTTTTATATCTTCATTTCATACAGAAATATCTGGACCCATGTCAACTGTACTGCATTGCATTGGTCTCTGCATTTTTGTGAACTATACTCCGTTGGTTTTGTATTTGCTTACACATGTCTGCATTGGTTAAGTAATGTGGAAAAATTAAGCTACTATTCCTAGCTTTATAACTGTCTTCATGTGACTTATAAATGCAATGAAACTCATGAAATTTAGTTTTAGACCATTCATCTTTTATTGTTTATTGAATCTAATGTTTGTCTGTTCTGGTGCAGAGAATCAGCATTCAAATCCTATAAGATGAATAATAGACGTATGTGTGTGAATACTAATTTCTTATTGCTGATTTTTTTTTATAAGGGATATCATTTATGTAAATATCCACTGTTTATTCTATTTGAAAGAGCTTATGATTCAAGGATGTTGCATAATATTAAAAGAATGGGAGTTCTGTGATTTCCGAGGGAAATGAAATCATTCATTAGATATGCTTGATTACTTATGACTAGTCTCTTTCTATTGATTGTGAATGACAAAAAATGCAATTGTGAAGTATATTAAGAATGACCATATCTGAAAGTGTTCATATGAACTACATTTACTTTCCTATGCCCACCTTTTCTTTATATCTCATGACTATGAAATTATTGGATTTCGTGCTTGATTACACCCCTTAACATCATCAACAATTGTTCAACACTCTTTAAAATCTTGGATGATGCATACCATATGGCAAGACATTTCAACTTTTGATTTTTAGTACATCGGTATTGATTAAAATGCGAAACCCAAGAGTGTATGATGCATGTAGACACCCCATCCAGTAACTTACAGGGAGGCATATAAAACATTTTTGGCTCCATCACAACTTCATTTTGGTCATCATGAAGTTGTATGATTTATCTTCTGAGAGAGAGAATGTGACAGAGAGCGCAAGAGAGAGTGGGAAGGGGGGACGTGCATATTTCAGAACCACGTCCCAAATAGATTTAGTGGTTCAGCTGTAGAGATTGGGACTAAAAAATGGACAAGGGTTTGTAATCCTCTCCATGGCATGGATGGGTTTTTAAGTGAGCCTTTTCACCAAATACTCTTCATTCATTGGTTGACATAACCTCTCCATGCCCTCTCATGATGGAGGCAATAGGAGGATTTGAGGGCATTTTTGAAGCTTTCAATGCTCGTAAAAGAAGGGGAGATGCAAAAGGAGTACAAGGAAGCAAAAATGATGGGTTGAAAATAGATATATTGTGTGTGTGCGCGTATGATTAATTGAGCAAAAGTTGATTAAAAAAAATGTAATAATGCACTAAAGATGATGGTCCTACCTACCAACAAATTTTCATTGTTTCAATTGATTCTAATTTATAACGTACTGTTTCTTCATTGTTTTTGCACCAGTCACCCTTACCTCATTTTTGTGTTTCGTCAGTTTTCTTCTTCTACATCATAGGACAAAATCCCCCACCGCTCAAAACTAAAATGATAAAAACCATCTTTAGAGTAAAAAATCATAATTCCAATTCAAGTATAATTAAATCATAAATCCATCCGGTAAACTTACTCAAAAAATGTCCATTGTTAAATTACTGATTGTAATATGTATATAATTGTTCTACGTGATTTGCAATTCTATAATTGGATGCTTTTATTCTTGTTGAAATGTCTTAATGGTTGTTGAAATGTCTATTCTTGTTGAGTTACCATATCTATATTCTCGTTGAAATATCTTATGGTTGCAGAGGTACCTGAACTAGTTAGTGGCACTAGAGGAAAAGTTGGTGATGTTGTATTAGATCGCAAGTTTATGCAAAAGTTGGAGGAAGTTAAAAGGTATCATAATTACATTGTTGCTAGCTCGTTGCCTCCAAGAATTTATATATTCATATTATGTTAAATTTTATTATACATATTATCATTACTTTTGGATTTTATTGTTTTGAGAAATTGATAGATTATCTACCACCATATTTATTAATTGGATAAGTAATCAACAACTTTTTTTTTTTTGTGAAAAGAATTAACCAACAACTTTACTAAAGGTTGGCAGTCACATGCCCAGAACAATAGAGGAGTAATCTATTATCGTCGGCATACAACACCTCCCATCACCACACCTACTATGCTTCAATTACAAGTTTGCTCTGTACAAAAGAAGACATCATGCCCGCCCCGGTACAAAATGACCCCAATCTTTAATCTATTGTTTAATTGATTCCCACACATTTCCAAAATAGAGCATGGTGCGTTTGAAAAGAAGCTCGTTTCTCGTCGGAGAAATCACCCACACTCCGCAGGAATCAAAGATCGGGGTATCTTCGCCTCCACACTTCTATCCCCATGCCTTCTGAGCTTCCTCCCTGCACACCACAGATGGTCCAATGCATCAAAATCTGATCGAAAACCCACTGTGGCCCCTAAGCTCTCACACAAATCTAGCCACCAAAAATTGTACAAAATGATGAACCATTGTCTGATTCTGAATGTTGCATATTGCATGTTGTTGACTTTGTCATTGCCCACTTAGCCAAGTAGACTTTTGTCAGCACCCTCTATTAGGAAAAAAACCCAAATGAACGCCTGAACTTTTCATGGGACTTTAGTTCTCCATATATCTCTGGCCTTCATTGTCATTGCCAAGAAAGTAAGCCATTCCCTCTGCCATGATGCTTATCCACTTTCCACAATATACCCATCTTTCGAAATGGGTGCCCAGATCACCTCAATCAATGACACGAACTCTTTGGAATCCAACTCCAGTAGGTTACGCTTGACCTAGACATCCCAATATTCTTACTCCAACCATTGCCAAATTAATTCACCATACCATTTTTATTCATTGTCAAGCTATACCATAGTTTTAAACTGTGTGCGGATCGCATGTGCGGTGAGGTCCGCACACAGCATATGCGGCCGCATGTACTGTACATGCGGCCGCATGTATTGTACATGGGCCGCATGTAC
The DNA here is from genome assembly GCA_030737845.1 of Acorus calamus. Classification (NCBI taxonomy): domain Eukaryota; kingdom Viridiplantae; phylum Streptophyta; class Magnoliopsida; order Acorales; family Acoraceae; genus Acorus; species Acorus calamus. The sequence goes on along the minus strand of CM060873.1, from coordinate 10,205,349 downwards.
AGTACATGCGCCGTTCGAACGCCTTCCTTTTTTTTAAAAACTAAAAATACACGGGACGTTCGAACGCCCGTTCGAACGTCCTCGGGCTTTTAAGTCGGGTTCAACCCGAAACCCTTCCCATCTCTCCTCTCATTCCATTCGAACCCAAATCGTCCAAACCCTTCTAAACCCCTTTTTACACTTCAAATCTCTCTTTCAAATCCCCCCAAATTCATCCCAAATTCTCCTAAACACATCCAAATCCTTCCAAACACCATTTAAGGTATGCATTCTACTCTTCTTCATCTTCATTATCAATGTTTTTAATTTTTGTTTGTTTAATAGTTGAATATAAATGAGGAATGATGTTTATTGTTGTATATTCTTTTGTTTTGCAGCCTCAATCATTCATTTTTATCATTCTACAACATTTCTCATCTCCCTAGTCTCAACTTGAAACCCTAGATCCCAAAATCACAAATTCTCAACCATGCATATCACCCACTTTTTCTTGCATTTGTTATCTTGATGGTAAATAAGAAATTGCCAAAACTTGCTAGAGAAACTTTTTCTTTGTCCGATGCCAATATTTTCTATGATCGTAAGGCGAAAAAGGCCTTTGACAAACTTTTTTCAAAACGCTCTTTGATCCTTGAGCGCGAAATTGTCCTAGAAAAAAATCAGGGATATACCATCATATCATAAAATATGGACCATGTTTCAATCCCGTGGTTGGATGGACATTGCCTCACTTGCTAATGTAGCCTACCCTAATTATGTGCATTTGTTCTATGCCAACATTCATGATATACTTCCTGATAACCGCACTTTAAGGACTTATTTGAATGGCAAATATTATACCATTTCTACCCAAATCATTGCCGAGCAACTCAATGTTCCTCGTGAGCCTAATGCCATATATTATAAGAAATTATCTGCAATGAAAACCACCATATCCGAAGAGATATGCGTAACGGAACTAGAATATTACACTACCATTCAACAATCTCAACTCAAACCTATCTACCGCATCCTGAATACCATTATTTCTCATAATATCGTTCCTATGGGGGCATAAGAGCGATGTTACCGAGGACAGAGCAAAACTTCTTTATATGATTGGAACCAACGCCCCGATTGATCTTCCTAACATCATTTTTGATGTCATCACTAAAGCATCCATTTCCCAATCATCCACAGACTCTCTTCCTTTTAGTGTTTTCATCACTAACATGATCAAATCTTCTGGGGTTGAAATCCCACCAAACGAGACCAAAGCATACTCCAAATCTCCAATCGATGACTCTACTGTGAAGAGGAGTGAAGGGCAATTAAGAAAGAAATTGGGTGCCGGTGCATCAACATTTGCTGCAGCCGCTTTCACACAAGCCACCAATAACCCGACAATGCCATTTGGTGATGACGACATGACAATGCCGGATCATGAAATGTCCACCGGCGAGATGTATTCTCTATTGTGTGCGCGATTGGATTCCTTGGACTCTACCATTGACGTGCGGTTCAATAAAATTGAAAGCCGCATGGACACATTCGAAGCTTCAATGAACTCCTGGTTTGATCATGTTGATGACGGATTGTCTGAAGTCTGGCGCGCTTTGGGACTTGTCATGCCCGGTTACAATTCAATGATGACGGGAAGCTTGCCAACGTTCTCTGCTCCTCGTGATGATGGCCAAGAAGAGCATCCTGGGCCCGGACAATGAGATTACATATGTTTTTGTTTGTCAAACTTGTTTTTGATATGAAAGTATGTTATGAAAATAGTTTTTATGGTTTATGTTTTTTGGTTATGTGTTTATGGTTTATGAATTATGAAGAGCATCTTGTATATGAATTATGGTGTATGGCTGAATTATGAAATGAAGTGGTTGTTTAAATTACATGTTAATTGTTAATGGTTTATGGTTAATTTCGAATTCATTTAGTTGGTTCATTGGTTAATGTTCAATGGGTTGATAGGGTTGTAAACGGCCACTGAACAGTTAAGAATTTGAAAATTAAAGCTGACCGTTCAAACTTGATTCGAACGAGGTTAGCACGGTCAGTGAGCGTTCGAATCCCGTTCGAACGGGTTTCGAAGTCAGTGTGGGGTTTTGACGTTCGAATCCCGTTCGAATGGTGGTTCGAACGGCTCCTTGTCGTTCGAATCACCGTTCGAACGGGGTTCGAACGTCTAGGCAACGTTTGATTACCCGTTCGAACTGCGGTTCGAAGTCAGAGCAGGGTTCTGACGTCCGAATGTAGTTCGAACGTCATTTGAATGTGCGCTTATCGTTCGAACGGGGTTCGAACGTCTAGGCAACGTTTGATTATTCGTTTGAACGGCGGTTCGAGGTCAGAGCAGGGTTCTGACGTCCGAATGTAGTTCGAACGTCATTCGAACGTTCGCTTATCGTTCGAATGATTGTTCGAACGGGGTTTGAACGTCTAGGCAACATTCGATTACCCGTTCGAACTGCGGTTCGAAGTCAGAGCCGGGTTCTGACGTCCGAATCCCGTTCGAACGTTCATCGAACGGTGCCTACTCGTTCGAACAATCATTCGAACCCAATTCAAACGGTCCCTAACTGTTCGAATGAACGTTCGCACGGGTTTCGAAGTCAGTGACGAGTTTTGACGTTCAAAGTCTGTTCGAACGGAGTTCGAACGCCACTTTGCCGTTCGAATTAACGTTCGAACGTCTTGCGAACGTTCCCCTGACGTTCGAATTCGAACGGTAATCGAACGGTGGGCTATTCTGACCCAGAAAATTCTGAGTTCTTTTTGTGGCCCAGACTGGGTTTTTTTTTGGTTTTCATGGGAACTTAGAGAGATCAAACAATAAATTCTGAAGGTCATATAATTGTAGTCGTAATAGGCATTCAAATTACAGTTACATACGGTTCTTCAAAATGTTAAGATTACATCACTGATAATAATATTATAGTAAAGAGGAGGCAAACTCAACATTTCCCTCTCGGACCCACTGGGGAAAATCCTCTTCGTTCACGTTCGGATCGTCCTCGTCGATGTAGACACAGAGCTGCTCTCCAGTGACATTGCCTTGTAATGGAACATCTTCAGCTTCAGCTTCAGCTTCCTCTTGCACATCTTGTTGATGGTCTCCCGCTTCCTCTACAATTGATCTTCTTGTTGATCCACTCCCGCGTCCTTTACGAACATATGTTCTTGTTGGTGGTGAGTCGTCCGGATCATCACCAAACGCTTGCCGCTCGACTTCATTCCATGTCAAGCATTCTCCCTCGTCATCAAAAACTCTTTCCTCTCCGGCATCCGTAATCCACTCTTCATCATCTTCAACAGTTGTACTGATTGGATCATAGAATCCGGGCTTCTCATGCAATTTTGAGAAACGCTCTCTCAGTTTTTGGTTGTACATGACATTCACCAAATCATTCAACCTCTTTTGTTTTAGACGGTTCCTCTTCTTCGTGTGAAGCTGCTCAAAGGTACTCCAACATCGTTCGCACGCGGAAGCTGAAGACGTGAGACTTAGAATCTTCATTGCCAACATCTTCAACTCGGGCACATCTACACCAAAGTAGGACCACCATTCAGTTGGCTTGACGGTAGCTCATTGTCTTCTCGCAATGTCCCTCCCGAATATGCCCCGCGTCCCGGTACTGGTTTAGTTGAATGCTTATGAGATCTTGTGTGGCGTTGTCCGGGACTATCTTCTCCAATACATCCAAGAATCCCCGAAAGTGGGTGTTTTCCACTTCATTCCTGTCAACACCATAAAATAGACCGGGATTAAGATAATAAGCGGCATGATAAAGGGAACTCCTCATTTGGTGTTCCCATCTCCTATCAATGATAGAGATTACAGTCCTATATTCTCTTTCCCTAAAGTTAAGATTCTCTTTAATCTTGGCCTTTGCATTTTCCATTGCATGCCAAACATATGGAAGTGAGGGTTTTTCATCCCCATCCACCATCCTCAATACTTGTACTAATGGTGTTGTGAATTTCATTATTTGTTGCACACTCTTCCAAAAGTTTTCTTCAAGGACTATCCTCACCACCTTTTTTGCCTCCCTACCCCTTGCCCAATGTCCATCGTTCCATTCGGAAGAAACGACTAATTGTCTCAAAGCTTGTCTATGAAAATAGAGGCTTTGTACGCATAGGACATGGGTGGCAAATCGAGTGACTCCCGCCCTTACAAGATTTCCTTTTAACTTCTCCCTCATGAGATGAAGAAGTTTTGAGTGTTTATACACGAGTACACAAATCCTACGTGCTTTAGCTATGGTGGGTATGTGTTCTTTACAAATTTCTTTAATCATCAAATTAATGCAATGTGCGGCACAAGGTGTCCAAAATAGGTGAGGCCACCTTTGTTGGAGGAGCTCACCCGCAGAAATGAAAGAAGCGGCGTTGTCCGTGACAATTTGGACAACGTGCTCCGGACCTACTTGTGCAATGACATTGATAAATTGATTATACAAGTAAGTGGCTGTTTGTGAGTGTGATGAAGCATCAATAGATTTGATAAATAATGTGCCAGTGGGACAATTAGCTAGAAAGTTAATAAATTTTCGACCATCCCGTCGGTCCAACCATCAGCCATGATACTACACCCATATAATTTCCAACTCTCCCTATATTGTCGTTCCAATTCCCTTGTTGCCTCTACTTCACTATCCAACAAAGGTCTGGCCAATTGGTATGGGAAGGGTGATTTGAGACCTCGGCCAAAATCACCTATCTTCTTTATCATTTTCTTGAATGGGGCCGTAGCAGCAGCATTGAAAGCAATTCCAGCGTGATAGAAAAATTGTGCAATGCTATGATAAGTCTCATTCATCTCATCCTTTTTGAAGTGTCTCTTTATGGATGTTTGGGTTTGGGATGTATTCCTAGTATTAACTTCACTACCTCTAGAAAACATCCTATCAAGAGTCCCCTAGAACGATCATGTATTCTTTTTTTGGGTTGGGATGGATCGGGACGAGAACTAGGGCCGGGGTTTGATTCGAGGGGAACAACATCATCATCTTCATCCTCTACTTCGGTGTTTAGGGATCTTGATACCTAGCATTGATTCTAGAAGCCTTAGATTGGGAATCATAATAATCACGGATTTCTTTTTTTATTTCAGAGGTGGCATTCATGCATTGATGAGCATTTGAATTGGGCATCCTAATCAAATGCATTCTAAACTGAGCTAAACCACCGGTGGCAACATAATTATTACACAAGATGCATTTAATCCTACTTTTGTCATTCGCACTAGCATATTGGCCATACTTCCAACAAGGGTCATTGGAAACAGGTCTAAGGGGAAATTCGGAAGGGGTAGATGCGGCTGATGACATGTTTAATGTTGTGTAGTGAGCCTAGTGACTAGTGAAACAAATAAACACAAGATATTGAGATAAGAAGATGCAAACAAATGATGAACTCCTCAAGAGTCTCCTCCAAATGCCTTCAAGATCCTTTTAAGCCTTCTTCAATAACCCCTACAATAAAAAACCAAATGAATCACACACTATAATACCAAGTGGAAATGGTAAATTTCAAAGAACATCAAGAGTTTTGAGAATTGAGAAATTTGGAAAATTTGAGAGTTTTGAGAATTTGGAGAGATGTTAGAGTTGTTTTAGATGCATTTGAGATTCAAATGGGACCTATTTTATAGTGGGTACCCTAAAAAAAAGGCCCCAAAATGTTTTCCAACGGAATAGCCGTTGGGCGGCGGCATGTGCGGCACATGTGCCGCACATCGGCGGCATGTGCGCAGCTCATGCCCGTCAAGTGCGTCCGGGGGCGCACTTGACCAAGTGTGGCCGCACGTACCGGTACGTGCGGCCGCACTTTAAACTATGAGCTATACACCTTTGGGAATCTAACACACCAAACAGAAAGTCCCTACACCAAATGTCATCCTGTTTTTTCATATGGAGAAAAGGACCACCATGCACCCCGTGCATCGGATAACGATCTACCACGACCTTGCACACACGACCAAAGCCATTTGCATAGCAATGCGTTGTTCATATCTGCTGGATTGAGGATAATCGCACCCCCAGACTTCTTATTATTGCAAACAACGTCCGACCTTGTGAGATGCACACGCATATTGTTATCCCTCACACAATTCCAAAGAAACCTTTGTCGAACACTGTCTATCTTATTTTTATTTTTTACTTCAAAATTGGTGCCCCCCTCTCCACATTTCGCATGGTGGGGACCTCCTTTTCAGAATCGGGGTTACGAACCGGCTAACCCAAGCTTAGTTACTGTCTATCTTATTACAGATCCCTTTGGCCACTTGGAACAAGGAGAGATAAGAAATTGGTAGATTAGAGAGCACTGCTTGCAGTAACACAGGCCTACTACCTGGGTTCAAAATTTTTCTTTTCCATCCTTCCATCTTCCTCTCAAATCTGTCAACCAAAGGCATCCCCTCATGTTTCATAAAACATCTGAGTTGGAAAATGATAACCGCCCGAGCTCATCACGTTCGACATTAATCCTCATCATCACGCTCTTCTGAAGGATAATAATTAATCTTGACAAAAGTTCACGAACTTTGTACCTCGATGTACACCTTCGCTATTCTGAAAAGAACTGTGCCATTTGAATACTGCACATGAGAGAATATTGGCCCCCGAGAGAGCACTCAAAACCCTTCACTCATCTCTCCTCCATTTTCATCATTATGCTAAAAGCATTGGTGACTAGGATGAATAACAATGGGGATAAGGGACTTCTTGTTGCGACCCCTTGTTAAGGTGTCTTTGTTCGCAATTGTTATGATCGATGGAAGCTAGGGAGGGTTGTGACACCTTCCATGAAAAGACCCGGAAATTTTGGGGCATCTAAATTCCCCTCAAAGTCCAAGGTTTCCAATGGCTAATGTATCAATTCAGCTGCCTGACCAAGGTGTATAGAGCTAATGGGCTTTTGGGGAATCATTGTTATGCACCTTATGCCGAACGGTGAGCCATAGTCGTCGAATCATCTCTTGTATGTGCCACATGAGAAGATCCTTATGGGTTGTGTTGAGGATGACGACGGTGCTTAGTGCTAATGTGGATAGTCTAGAGTTGTGGCGGAGTGTCAGGAAGGCTTCCAGGACCAATGGCGACAGAAGCAAGAAGCTAAAATTTCCCAATCTATTGTGCTGACCAATGTTTTAGGCGTTCGCTTACAAGAAACCAGGTGGTCTTCAATGGTGTGACCCTGTACTTCGAGAACACAAGGGAGTTGGCAGAGGGTTCATCACAAATTCGGGGTTATCTTGCGCAAGAGCCTGTTGTATTGAGTTCCACTTTGGAAAATTATTGATGAAGGAGTAACAGGGAGGGAGGGTGTTCACTCAGCGGGAGTGGTAGTTACCTCCTTTGGTCCTAAATGGTGAGGTATTTTTGTGACTTGGCCTGTCTCTTTTCCTTTTTTTTTTGGCAAGTTGTACCCTAGTTTCATTATTAATGAATCATGGTATAACTGGCTACCTTATGTATCCAGTGTTTCTCATTGAAGATGTATGAATGTATAACTTTTAATGTAGTAGCTTCGGAAGCCATAATGCTATGTTTAATTTAGTAGTTATTTTCTTTAGTAACAGAATTCTGCACCTTCAAAGTGGAGCATGCACCCACCGGAGATATTTAAGGGTCATATATCACCTAAATCAATCAATCTTTATGAGGCTTGTATCCCTGGAGCTATCACAATTGCACCTTCACTGTTTGTAAAATTTGTGGGAGTGCACTGACATTTTCCATTTCCACTTCCGAGATGTTCCTCCTCAAAGTAGGGGCTCCACAAAATATAGGTTCCCGTTCATTGAAAGGAGGCTTCTATCATAGCGTCTGCAAAAGTAGCCACTCTGAAGAGGTTAGGGAAAATATTTGCAGGTTTCTGGTGATTTAGCCATTTGTCAACCCAGAACTTGGTGTTTTTCCCATTTCTGATATGAATCTCCATCTCCTCATTTATTTGGATAGCCATCTTAGAAACAACTCTTAATAATTTAGATACCCTGTAAACCACTAGAGGCACAAGAGAAAGTGGATCTGGCTTTGATAACTTTTGCGTGCATAGCCTGCGGGTTCTTCATGAACCTCCATAACCATTTCCCCAGCAGAGCTATATTCATCAGTTTTATAATCCAAATCTTTCACGCCCATGCCCCCTCCCCTCTTCAAACATCTTTTATGCATTTAACCAACTCCTACATAACCGAATGCACTTCTCCCTTACCTTCCTTGCAACCACTCCACAATATCCTGATCCTCCTGAAAATCTCAATTTTCTATGGATTGCCTTTAGGGGTTCAGAAGATAGATGTGAGTATCTCAATTTTCATCACATTTCTCTGACTGAACTATAAGAAGAGAGACTTTGGATTCTCATATGTTCTGAAAGTTATACATACTGTGTGAAACACCCCGATGAAGTCCAATGTCTGAGCATAGAAATAATTAGATTTAATGCTTGTTTCTCAAGTGGGGCATGTGCTAAATATACCGAGCGAGACAAAAAAGGACTAAACATACAATTATCATTGACTTAATGCTAGTTTTGTGTGGGGGCCTCATCCGTCCGTTTTGAGTGGGGTAGACTTGTTATTGAGAAGTAGTTTGTCTGTTTGTGGTGGGTTAGGGGATGCACTATGAAAACGGCTTGAGTTATGCTTCCCTTTCGTCCTTCTTTCCTTTTTTCTTTGTTTTATGCTCCCTGGATGACCCATCGTTTTTCTTTCAAAAAATGTGGATTCAAATAACAAACTAGCTAAATAAAGTGGATAAATACTGATTATGCTCCAAGGGATGATAATATAAGTTATCTTTGTAGTTGGACCAATTATGATGTTTCAATTAATGTGCTGATCATGCATGTTCCCTCCTTGTTCGATCTAGCTCATTGTTGCATCTTCTGTTCTAAGATATGTTGGACTATTCCAATTCTGTGGGTTATTGTTTTGTAATTATGATCTTGACAGTAGAAATCACTAGATATCCTATGCTAGTGTGTGTTGATTGACCAAAGGCTATTGAACCTTACCTTGGAAAAGTAAGAAATCATCGGTTGTTGCAAGACCCATGTAGGATTCGAGTATGATGCACATAAATTGCTTTGGTTGAAAAATTCCATTGGTGATGGGATTTAACATGCAAGGTCTAATCAATTTTTATTGTGATGAAACATCTGCCTTAGTTTCACATGCGCACCACTTGGTCAAAAAGTTAGAATTAAGCATGTTAGATGTTGGTGGCTTTGATTGCCGTTAAAATCTCGTCTTTGCTAACAAAATATAAAACTCTAATCTATTCTTGGTAGAAAGTGCTAGTAAGAGGCATAGTTTAAAAAGCATGTGCGGACCCCATATGCGGTGGGGTCCGCGTACAGTACATGCGGCAATACATTGTATATTTCATTTTTTTTAAATTTTTTTTAGTAAATGGGCGTTTGAATCTCGTTCGAATGGAATTCAAACGCCTAAGGACTGTTTGAATTCCGTTCAAACGCGTAAGGGTCGTTTGAATCCCGTTCGAATTGGGTTCGAACCGTTTGAATTCCGTTTGAACGAGGTTCGAACGCCTATACTAGGTTCGAACGCCTAAAGGCCGAACTGGGTTCGAACGCCTGAAGGGCCGTTTGATTTCCCGTTGGATTCAAACGCCCAAGGGCCGTTTGATTCCCGTTCGAACGTTGGAATCCTCTCTTTGATTGAAAGATTTTCTAGCCTACCATGGTTGATAAAATTCTAGAATAAAATAAAAATATTCCATGAAAATAAAATAACGATGCACTTTTATCGAAAACACAAGAGAATCTGTCTCTAATAACAAAGAAATAAAAATAAAAACAATAACTAAAAACAAAAACTGAAAATAGAAAAGAAATAACAAAAATATGATGAAACTGATTTTAAATTGGTTCTAAATGCTGATTTGCTTGAGTTAATGCTAATTTGCAAAATATGTTGGTGATATAATTTACAAAATCTATTGGAGATTTTGTTGATTTGTTGGAGATGTCAAAGCTGATTGATTGAAGATTTTATTGATTTGATGGATCAGATTTAAATGTTTTGATGAAGCTTTGAATGCTAATTCCTTCTCTAATTTATAACCTGTCAAATTTAGATCCTGCCAAATTTAGATACCGCCAAAATTTGATTTATGAATTTTAAAATATGGCTCCATATGAAAAATATGATAATGCATATTAAATGTATAAATATTGTCAATTTGTACAAAATATGCTTTGAATATAAAGAATAGAAGCTTCCCTAATATGCATGTAGAAATGAATAATTACATAGGGAAATGTTTCAAAACAGCTCTAAAAAGCATATGAAAATATGTTCTTTTGAATATCTAACATTAGACCACGTATTCAAGAAAAGTAACGAGGTATGATTTGGTCATAACACTGGATTTGGGAGTGGGTTCCTTTTTTTTGCTGCGAGGGGGGAGTGTGTTCCATTCACAATTAAAAAATCCTTACTGAACAGGCATGCCCATTTTATTCGTCTTTGGCAAGCTATTATGCCCAATGTTCATTTTCAAAAGCAATTTTTCGTTCTTTTCTGTTGGTTAATTAATCTATTTTGTTAATTATAGAATTTGTGAAACACAACAAATTAATATTATCCAATGTCAAATCAAATGCTAAACTGCTTAGTGTTTGTTCTTGGGCAGACATCATCACATCTTTTTCTTTTTAAATTTCTAAAGTAATATAAGAGGCGCACGTCCAATCTCTTCTTCAGAAAAATAAAAAATGTTGAATAGCCATAGCCTCTTGTGCTTTTTACTCAGGTCAACTCTTGAGCAGAAAAAGGTGGAGGAAGAAAAACTTAGAAGGCCAATTGAATATGATTCACCAATTGACTCGGAGCAGCCTACAATTGGATTTGGAACTAAGGTGATATATCACATAATATATGTACATGTGTCAATGTGTATGTAATATATGTACAAAATTTAAATATGTACATGATATTGCTAATTGGAAATTGGATGTGAAAACAGGTCGGAGTTGGTATTGCTGTTGTTGTTTTTGGTCTGGTGTTTGCTCTTGGAGATTTTCTTCCCTCTGGAAGGTATAGACATATTTTACTTTCAGTGTCGTGCTTTTCCTTTTCATGATTTTGTCATTACTATATATGATATTTTATGCATGGAATATTAGCTATGCCATGAGATTTTTCATCTGGCTAATTTCGGGAGATAAAGTCCTTTCAGTAGTTGTAATTCAGCCCGGGTATCTTTTATTCATCACTCCATATATATGACAACTCTATATTAGGTCTCTTATGTTGAAGGTGCTTGAATTAGCCACCACATGTTTTCTCTTTCTTGTTTGGGGTTTGTTTACTTCCATGAACTGGCTTTGAAGTACGCTGGAGTGTTTGCCATAGTTATAAATCAATATGTGCATTGTATATGCAGTCCACCCATAAAAAGTATATGCAGCTGAATGTACGGTACATTGAATTGATTTTTTCTCTCTATGTGTTATCCTTGTTTGGATGTCATACCAATACACTAAAGTATTTGCGCCCACACATTAAATTTTAATTTTTTTCTCTGTCTTGTATCCTCGTTCAAATGCCATATCAATGCGTTTAAACATCCTCGCATAGAACACAGTTTTTTAAAATTTGTTTGGTATCACCTCTCAGCACTGACATCTTAATTTTTGTTATTTTTTCTGATCGTTTGAATAGTTCTTACCCCATGCGAACGAGTTTGAATAGCTTTATTTTTGGTTTATCTGTGAATAGTTTCTCTTATCCTTTTTTTAAATTTGTAAAAGGAGAACCCTCAAGATACAAATTCCATCTAAATGATATGTTATGTAACTGCAGTTAGTAAATAACTACTATATAATAAACCATTTGTAGAGGATGTGACAAAATCTTGGATAGGCATGCCCTCATGGGTTCCTTATCCAATAAAAATGTGCCAATTTTTACCATCTCATGTATAAGTATATCTGTGATGGGGTGCTCTCCTTTGATTGGGCTTTCGACTGCCCGTGACATAGTTTTATTTTATCATTTCATGTGTATTTCTCTTGCCCCCCCCCCCCCCCCCCCCCCCCATGCCTTTATTTTCCTTAGAAGGTGATGGCTTCAAATGCTCCCCTCCTTGTAGGAGTGGGACAAGCAATAATGAAATCATGGTGATGAGCTCCAAATTTTAACCCAAAAATGAAAAAAAAAAGAAAGAAAGAAAACTATAGGCTTTCATTTTTTTTTTGTAAATTTTTGATAGGGGGTTGTGATTGGTTTTTGGGGGACACTCCATATTTTGGAGGTTAGGACACTTATATTAAATGTATTATAGGAATGAGCTCCTGCCTTTTTGAAAAAAATAATATTGGTTTCTCCTAAAATAATATATTTTACTTGAAACCCTATTATTTTTTATATTAAAAGGATGATTGTTGGACAATGAAATAAGATAGTAATTATATGCAATCATCATACTTCATTTAAAAGGTGAAAGTGACCAACTTCTAATTCTTATTGTTCTGCATAAGTCAGTTGTATAACATGCATTATTCAATTCCATTTATTATTTTATTGAACAGTGATATCTCTGGTGAGAAGGTCTCAAGCACAGAGAACACTCTTACAAAGGAAGAGAAAGCAACTCTTGAGGTAGAACCACTGACATGTGGATGCTGTTTAATAAATCTTTTTGTTTAATTGGCTATGGAAATGGATGAATATTCTAAGATGCTGAGTATGATATAAGATAACAGAATAAAGAAAGGATCTCAAGCAAATGGAAAATAGATCCTTAGGTAAGGAACAAACCAGTAGGTAGTATAACCCATCAGAATAAGTACTCCTCAAACACCCCCCCCCCCCCCCCCCCCCCCCCCCAACACACACACACCGAGTCTTCAATTCATAGAATTGTCAAAGAGAGAGAAGATCTTGAAGATGAATTAGATACTTTGTTGATTTACTAAGTGATTATTATATGAGATAGGAACTTGGGAACTGAAATATCATGCATATGGGACATAGAAAGAAGAGAGAAAGGAGAGAGAAGAGGCATCATTCATTCACATCGACAACACATTCGTACATATATAGGATAAAACATAAAAGACATATTCCCTTACTATGCAAGTAATATCTATATCTTCTATTCGCAAGGCATCATTCTGGTCTCAAGGTGAATTTTTCAAAAAGTAATTTGGTGAGCATTAACATCACATTTGAGGAGGTGGTCGAATGCGCAACAAGAATGGGTTGCGGTGCATTGAAATTCCCAATCAAGTATCTTGGACTCCCTCTTCATAACCTGTGTCTCCGAAAAGGTGATTGGGCACCCTTTCTTCGAAGGTTTGATAACAAACTTGATGGATGGAAGGGCAAGCTTCTTAGCATGGGAGGTCGTCTTGTTTTCCTCAAACCGGGGCTTACTAGCCTTCGGGGCTTACTAGCCTTTCTTTTCTTTGGAATGGTGCCAAAGAAGGGAGTAATAGGCCACATCTAGCGAAGTGTGATCTTATATGTAGATTTAAAAAGATGGTGGAATGGGTGTTCTTGATCCGCGAAACATGAACAAGGCTCGCTCTTTTGGGCAAATGGTTATGGAGGATGATTGCCACTTTGGACTCCTTGTGGTCTAGTGTTATTCAAGAAAAATATTAGTTAGGTTGCGGACCTCGCCTCTTGCGAACGCACTTTCTTCTCATTGTGGTTCTATTCAAGTCCCATAGAACCTTACTAGTTTTTTCGTTTCTGCAACAACTGATATGATCCTAACCGGATCAATAATTTCTTAGGCACAAGGGAATTTGGTTGTGAGTGGATTTTTCAGAGTTTAATGTGAGAAAATAGGAACCCTCTCAAGAGGGGTTTAGGGTGTGTTATGGAACAAGTTTGAAAAGTAGCTTTTCACTTGAAGCAACTTTTGGAAACAACTTTCCAGGGAACACTTTTATTAGATTCTAGAAAACATGTTTTTTACAAGGTAAAAGTTTTTAGCTTTTTTCAAAAACTTGACTATTGGGGTTCTTGGAAATGAGTTTGCATTAAGTATGATTTCTCAAGCAGAATCTCCAAAAGCTGTCAAACTTGTTTTCAAACGCTGTAAAAGTTGTTTTTAGCTTTTGTCAAACTCATTTATTACATTAACTTGTTTGACTGACACACGACTCAATTATTACATTAACTTGTAGATTTTTATTGTCATAGAAATATGCCAACATAAACTTAAATTTTGAGAATGACACTGAGAGCACATGAGAATCTCCAGTTTGGTTCTTGATGGACTGGAGTACCAACATCCTTATGGATAAAATAGTGAGGATTTCTTTCTTTCGTTTTTTTTTTGTTGGTGGGGGAAAGTATTCATTTTATGTTGAGTGAGGCTTTAATGTACCGACTGACGTGGGCTGGACATTTTTGGATGTCCTGTCTTGATTTTTCTTTCCTTTCACTCCCTTCCCTTTCATATTTTTCTCCATGTAGTTGTTAATGTTAGTAAAATGGGTGCTATGATTTCTTTAAAAAAAAAAAAGGTTCAGAACAAAGAATTTTCTAGAGATCCTGTGAATTTTTCATGATGTATCAATATGTTTGTGGTGTTTCAAAATCATTTTCCAGCCAGAATATTCATTTATGGGATTCATAATAAATAGATCTTTTGAGTGTTTTTTTTAACATTGAGTGCATTGAATGCTTGATGATTTTTTTTATGTATACATCAATCCTTGTTCATGCATTATGTATCTAGAGTGTTTTTTTTTCCCTGATCAATCTATATGTAATTGATTACAGAGCAAGTAATTTTTCAAGCTGAGTTGATTTATGTAGTCATTAAAATATTTTATTTTTGTAAATATTGGTTTCTTGTTTCAGAGTAAGCTCCAAAAATATCAGGCAACACTTAGCACATCACCGAAAGATGTAACTGCTCTTGAAGTGAGTCATTATATGTGCACCAATTTAATCTTCGTTTTAATCTCTATCTGAATATCATTTAATCATGAAACATATTTAACCTTGTCATTTTTAAATCAATATTCTTCTCATATAACTGATCCTTTTTCCTGAACAAATCCTAATTTATGTTTCTAATTTACACTGGTCATATTGACTCTCTTTAAAAGAAATTTGTAGGGAGCTGCAATGACATTAACTGATTTAGGGGAATACAAACAAGCACAAGTTCTTCTTGAATGGTTGATCAAGGTTTGTTGATGTTATTTATGCATATGCATTTGAATTGAGACTGAATCCCACTTCTCCTAATGTTTTAAAATAACCAAATGATGTAAAATTTCAGGAAAGGCCTAAGGATTCCAATGCATATCGGTTACTTGCTGAAGTTAAATATGAGCTAAGTGATTATGAAGGCAGCGCTGTCTCATATAAAAATTCTCTGTCTGTAAGTAATGTATGTTAAGTATGAACTTTCAGAGTTAACTAGTTATCTGGATTCATACTGAGCATTATATTATTTGGATGACTGCTTTTCTCTTTAATTGAATGATGATTTCCTTGTTTTCAAATTGGCAGCTGATGTTTGGGATTGTTATATTACATATAAATTGATGTTTGCACCAGGACCGTGACTTATAGAAGTCCTATTAGTATATTGTAATTAGTGTTATGTAGTCATCTTTCAGTAATGAACTTGGACACTGGTGTTTGGCACTGTTCCAAAACTCAGTGTCCTTGTTACATAGGTAGACACAAGGAACACACACAGATAATGCTACTATCAAATGTTGATTATGCTTCTATGATTTCTTTATATTCCATATTAAATTTTGTGCACAACAGGCCTCAGGAAATATTGATTTTGAAAGTCTTCGTGGGCTGACTAATGCACTCCTTGCTGCAAAGAAGCCTAATGAGGTTAGTTGACAGGCTGTTGTGTACTTCTGATGTTGAATTGCACTTTCATTATTTTGTTCGAATTTTTTAAAAATAATTTGTGCTGGCTGTGATGATGTTCTATTTGTTAAAATCCTGCATCTGTACATAAATTTTCAATAGCTACATTTATGTTGAAATGTTTACCTTGGATTCATGGCATATATCTAATTTTTAGATCACAGCTTTCAACTGTACCACCAGAAGTTGTTAGAGTAATTACCTGTGAATTGCACCTGTATTTTCATTAGCACAAGCCTTAAAATTTTCCTATGCCGGGATCTCCTTGTATCCAGAGAGAATAACATTCATTCTTGAATAACAATTTATACTTAGCTAGATTGTTCTTGTTTTACAGTAAACAACCTTGTCTCATATAATTCTGCAGAAGCAAGTTTTTTTTTTTTGTGTGAAATAGGCTTTCAGATTTCATTTATCAACTAGAGAGACACACTCTCTAGACACACTGCTAAATCAAGCCTCTTAATCTTCCCCATAATCAGTCTATATCCCATCTCTCCATCCATCAAGATATACATTGATCTTAAATGGTCAATGCAGGACTCTCCATGCCTTGCAATTAGTTTTGGTTTGGTGGAAATGCAAAAACTCTACAAATTTAACAAATTTGTATTGTGATGAAGATTATGATTCTTTCCTTTATGGATCTTCCCCCGTGAGTGTTTGAAATTGATTAGAGCTATGCATGGGATCTTGGCCTGCCTGAACCAGGCTCAGATCTGGCATTTTAGCTATTTGAAAGCTGTTTTGAGTTGGATGATTGGCTGGATCCTAGATTTTATATCATAAGATTTCTAATAATTGTTCATTAGATTTAGTCGGAAACATAGATATCATGTTTATCAGTCTTAAATAAAAAGATTTTTTTTTTGAAGAAAATATAGGAGAATCTTATTTCAAGAAACCCCCGGATTAAGGAGACGAGGGATCTCCTTACAATTAAAGAAAAGGAAAATACAATTAGTTAGGCTATCCTCTCCCCCAGTTGTTTCCCATTATTGCACCGGGCGAAGGCTCCTCTAAAATGAATTTGACCCAATCCTATAACATTGAAGAAATTGCCAACCAAGTATTTTCCCAATACACTCTTTTGTGCATGAAGACACCCTCGTTGCGCGTTAGCCAAATCGACCAACAAGTAGCATGAGGAATCGACCATTGGAATTTAGCTTGAGTACTTCTCTCTCCTTTCTTCCGACGATCCCGAAACCACTTCCACATGTCCTCTATATTCGAAAAGGAACAAGATGCCTCAAGAGCCTCCTCAACCTTCCTCCAAATTTGGTTACTGAATGAACAAGTGAAGAAAAGATGATCACATGTTTCTTCCCCAATGCCACACAAACCACAGATTGTATCCCCGTCATTAGACCATTTAGCCCGATTCACTTTGGTAAGGACTTTATTAAGAGAAAGTAGCCACATAAAACCCCTTATTTTCAACGGAGATAGCGTACCCCAAATTATATATTCGAATCGAGACGAAAGGAGTTGAGGAAGTGGACGATTGTTAAGTTTCCGGTACCATGAGCGGACAGAGAATCCATGCCGAGGAGACAACTTCCAAATAACTGAGTCTTCCTCTTCTAGATTGAGAGGAACCTGATGTAGACACCCAAGAAGAGATGAGAATTCTGCCAACTCCATATCATTAAGATTCCGCCGAAGCCTTGGCATCCAAATAATAGAATTGACCTCACACGTGAAAGAATCACAGATAAGATCCTCCTCGTCAATAGCCACTCTAAAAAGATTAGGATAGAGAGTTGCCGGCGATGAGCCATTAAGCCATGCATCCTTCCAGAAACGAATTCTTACACCATTGCCAGGAACAAATTGGAAAGCTTCCTGTATCTCCTCAGTCCCTTCCAAGATATTCCTCCAAACATTAGAGAGAGAGACTCTTTTTGTTGGAATAAGGTTAAGTCTCGAATAAGTCGGATAGTATTTCTCTCGGACCACTCTACTCCACAATGCCTCCGGATCAACAATCAACCTCCAAAGCCACTTACCCAATAGAGCCTTGTTCATATTACACAAATCAAGAACACCCATACCACCATCCTTCTTGGAACGACAGATAATGTCCCATTTCGCAAGATGAGGTTTCCTACATCCGTCTTCGGTCCCATTCCAAAGAAAGCGCCGCCGGATTTTCTCCATCTTACCAAGAATCCCACAAGGGACTTGAAAATTGAGAAGAAATAGAGTGGAAGACTCGTGAGTACCGCTTTTAGTAGCACTAACCGACCACCCAAGCTTAGAAGACGTCCTTTCCATCCATCAAGTTTCTTGTCAAACTGTGCAAGAAGAGGCTCCCAATCTGATTTTCGAAGACTCCTAGTGTGTAGAGGAAGGCCTAAATATTTGATTGGAAGCTTTGATGCATTACACCCAAACCTCGAAGCCAAGGCGGTCACCTCATCAAACGGAATGTTTATCCCCACCAAAGTGCTTTTGAAGAAGTTTACTTTCAGACCGGAAACCATCTCAAAGCATTTAATAATGAATTTGAAACCCTCCAAATTACTTTCTTTCGCATCACAAAAGAGTATAGTGTCATCAGCATATTGAATATGAGAGATCCTGGAACCACCTTTTGTAACTTCAATGCCATTTATCCAACCACTCGTCACACCCTTATGAATCATTCTACTTAAAACATTCGTCACTAGTATGAATAAAAATGGAGAAAGAGGGTCCCCTTGGCGAAGACCCCTTCCAGAATCAAAATAACCAACCGCCTTCCCATTAACAAGGACCGACATCCGAACCGTAGCGATGCATTCTTTCATCCACCATCTCCATTTTGAAGAGAATCCATAATTCTCCATGAGTTTCCATAGAAAGTCCCAACGAACAGAATCATAGGCTTTTTCAAAATCAAGTTTACATAGGAAACCTTTCCTCTTGCCGATATGTGCCCCAGACACACATTCCTGCGCTATAAGAAAACCATCAAGAAGTGACCGACCTTTAATGAAAGCCGATTGGCTGAGATCCATGAGGTCCTTTATCACTGTCCGAAGATGATTTGTCAAAATTTTGGCGATGATCTTATAAGCACCGTTTAGAAGACTGATTGGCCGGAAATCTTCAATACACTCTGCGCCACTCTTTTTTGGAATCAATGCTATGAATGTTGCGTTGAGACAAGCACATCCTTGGCTACCAGCGTGGAATTCATTCAACATTTCCACCACATCAGACTTGACAACATTCCAAAAAACTTGGAAGAACCTTAGATTGTAACCATCGGGGCCGGGCGCCTTGTCTCCATCCATCTGAAAAACAGCAGTTTTAATCTCTTCCTCAGCGAATGGAGCATCTAGAGCCTCAATCTGTGTCGGAGATAAATGGGGCAGCTCATCGTCCGACCAGTCCGGAAGCCACGATCTGTCTTTCTTGAAAAAACTTTTGAAATGACGCTCAATATTTGCTTCTATATCTGCCATCTGATCTGTCCTCTCGCCGTTACTAATAATGGAAGCAATGTGATTGAAACGTCTTCTGGAACTGGCAGATCTGTGGAAGAACTTTGTATTACCATCACCAGCCTTGAGCCACACCGCTCTAGATCTTTGCCTCCAAGCTTCCTCCTCTTGTCTTAGTATACCCATCAGGTCCTCTTTTGCTTTCCTCCTTTCATTCAGTTCCGGCGATGAAAGATCCCTATCTTCCTCCAGCTTGTCCCACTTGCTAATGCTATCCTCTAACGAAGACTTCCTTTTGAATCGAGCTGTAGTTGCCACCTTATTCCAATCTACTAGCTTCCTCTTAAGAAATTTAAGTTTCCCAGCTAATTTTCTGCCACCTTTGCCATCCACTGTGGCTGAGGACCACCAGCCTTCCACTAGTTGAGAGAAGCCCTCCTCTTTAAGCCACCAGTTCTCAAATCTGAACTGTTTGGACCGAGTAGAAGTGGAATCTGTGACAAGAAGAATAGGAATATGATCTGAACAGGACCGTACCAACCCCTGCAGATGGCTATGTTGGAACAAATCCTCCCAATTGGCATCTACAAAGCATCTATCGAGTTTGGATAGAATCGGCTTGTCACGCAGATTGCTCCAAGTGAATTTGTGATTGGACAGTGGAATTTCTAACAAGCCCGATCCCGACACCCACTCACGAAACTCCGTAGCTTCCCTGGGAGACCAGTTCTGCGAACTGCGATCCGAATGTGTAGTAATGGCGTTGAAATCACCCAAGACACACCATGGACATTCGCTAAACTCTCGAATGTTCTGGAGCTCCCCCCAAAATGCTGGACGAGAGTCATGTAAATTTGGTCCATAGACACCAGAGAGCATCCATAACTGACCAGACACTCTGCCTTCGAGAATTACTGTAATAGAGAAATTACCAATCTTACTATCCACCATCTTCCACAAACTTGACTTCCAGCCTACAATTATGCCACCTGAAGCGCCCTCTGCCGGGAGAATTAACAAATCAAAAGAGTTGCCCCCTAACTGTCGTCGGGTGCTCGGACTTACAGATGAGAGCTTGGATTCCTGTAGACAGAAAACTTCGACTCCGAATTTCTGAACTAAGCCACGAACTGCTTCTCGTTTCCTAGGATCTCCCAGACCCCTAATATTCCATGATAGGACCTTCATTTAAAAACTATGGAGCCCCCTGAACAGTCATCGCCAGAATTTAGGCTGCAATTAACCTTAAGCTTCCTTCTACGTACCGTAGAGCTATTCGAACCCCACCCTAACTCGTACCTTAGGAGATTAAGAAGCTCTCTGGATCCTTTCTTGGGATTGACTTTCTTCATTAGTACGCCTTCAGAAGGTGCCTGTAGCACTACCGGAAGCAAATCTGATCTTGAGGATGCCTCCCCCTCTTCCTCC
The DNA here is from genome assembly GCA_030737845.1 of Acorus calamus. NCBI lineage: Eukaryota > Viridiplantae > Streptophyta > Magnoliopsida > Acorales > Acoraceae > Acorus > Acorus calamus. The sequence continues at coordinate 10,184,595 of CM060873.1, read as the reverse complement.
AATAACTGTTTAAGCCTCGTGAGAAACTGAGACGCTGAGGCCCCCAAGAAGCCTAATTCTTTCGCTCTTGCAATGATAATCGGAATCCTCCACGACAATCCTTTTAGCAATTCTGCATCCGCAAGACCTGCGAATATGTCAATCAAAATTTGAACTGCAAAAGAAAGACTAGGAACTTCAGCACCCTTGTCAAAACCGATAGGACGAGGTAAAGTGTTCGTTTGTATTGCTGTGGAAACAATCCATTGCTTAGGCTCTGCACTCGGGATCTGAATACCGTCCGTGGAAGGAGAAGAAATGCGTAAATCGGAACAAAGTCTATCAAACACCCTTGAAATCGGTGGGTTAAGCTCCGAATGACTCACTTGACGTTTACGCGGTATCCATTTTAATTTCTGTCCCACAGACGGCCTCCATCGAACCGATCTTCTGTCTCCTTTTAAGACCCTCCTCTCATCAGATATGATTCTGCCTGACTTGTTTCTGCGAGGCCACTGTTGACCTTTCTGTCCATGAAGAAGGCCCATTACGGTTGGTTTTTTGCCGAGTGAATAATCGGAGGCCCAATTTGCCTCTTCATTGCAAATACAAGAGTCATTAGGTGGAATATTGTGCACCGTCTGATTGGTGTAATCCACTGCCTCATAATCAGATTGTTCAATTTGTGGACTATTAATCAGCGGTTGATAGAGGTTTTCATTAAAACTGCTGAATGCAGTAATGCCTTCCACGTGTCCAGTGGTGATAACAGCTGGCACACCTAAATCAGCAATGCATTGTGATTGATTTTCGGTGACTCCTGCCGATTGGACCACTATCTTTTCCATAACTGACTCTTTGCAATTAAAACCGCGATGATTACGCATTCTAGTAACGAGTTGCCAGCCGGACTCCTTAATACCGCTCGGATTTGGGGCCATCACACTTTTGAATTTTGAATTATTCCGGAATGGAAGGTCTCCATTAAAAGAATGGTTCTGAATGCCATCTGTCAAAGCAGATGATTTTGCATTGACACGTGGCAGTTGCTTTGTGACCCACTGTAATCACTGATTCAGTTAACGATGCAGTCTGAGGTATAGAATGACTCATATGTAACTTGTTAATGGAGGAAGGACCAGACGAAGAAGGAACCGCAGTCGAGGCTACATACGGTTGCGGGTTTGACGAGATGTTCTTCTTTAGAACGTCCACATATTTCTCCTGTCCGGACAGCGCTGTGAGCATAATGTCTACCCAGAAAAATTCATCATCCGCGGTAACAGCAATTCTCGATGGAATCGGGTGGTCGGCCACCATCACCATGTCCACCTTAACTAGAGGAAATGACTCTCCTTTACTGATTACTTCTGCTGCATTCCGAATCATCCCGAGCGAACCGACTATCATACGGAGAGAATGGCTATCCCGCCAGTGTAGAGGAATGCCTTTAAGAAACAATATCTTATGAACTTTCGAATAACGAGACATCCCCATCTCAGGTGACCAGCGATGAAATTCAAGCGTCCCCCCTTGAAGACTCAACTGACGTTCCCGGAGAATCAAATTCCTCGCAGTAATTGATGGTGTCCTAATCAAGAAGGAACCGTGGCTTAGACGTATGAATCTCCAGCCTATGATACCCTTCCATCTAGCTTGGAGCCCCTTCTTAATCTCCTTCCAGTGCAATTCAGTTGTCCCCTTCCATCTACCTAATACGCATCTCCGCAAAAAAACCACGCTGCGATAAACCTCTCTGGATTTTGGAATCGACACAGAGAAAGTAGAAGGAAAAACTGGCTTCGATGGATCCCGTTGAACGCTCTGGCCATACGAGAGAACCTTTGGATACCTGGTACATTGGGAATGGCGGTGGCCGACCTTCCGGCAGTTCCAACACATCGCGGGGTCTCTACAATATTTGGCCCGATGACCAAAACCAAGACATCGCAAGCACTGATTCGATTTGAGCGTAAATGTGTGATTGGCGTTGTACCTATACCCCACAGGCGTTCCTCCCTGAAAATCTTTCCCCGAATGAGGTCCAACAGGAATCCCAGGCCAAGCCTGAGTGCATCCTTGAAACCTCGGAGGAGAAGGAACTCCAGAAGAAGAACGATCTCGCGGTACCTCTCTCTCCAGATGGGGACCAAGAGGGATCTCAGGTCTAGCCTGAGTGCATCCTTGAAACCCCGGGGAAAGGGAGGAGCCGACAGGAATGGGGAGGGGGTAACAGGCCAAGCCGGCGGAGGAGACGATCACCATAACTCCACCATCGATGGACTGCTTCAAATCGATGGACAGCACTGGTAGCGGATCGGATGTGGAGGAAGGTGAAAAACAGCCAACCAATGATCAAAATTGTACTTAAAAGTAGAGAAACCAAAAGTTGTATGGTTTACCTATCACAAAACCGAATGCTCAAATCTGTGAGATATTTACAGTTCACCTACCGCTATAATCCCTTTGTCTCCAATCTGCAATGAAAAACCAAAAGCATCTTGTGTGTACTAATTACAGATGTATTCTCTATGTCTACTAAATAAAAAGATTTTAATAAGCCTATCTGGGATTATTGTAAATTTTTTGTGGTCATTGAAAGAAGTCCGTTAAACTTTTTGTGGAAGTTTTTAGAAATAATGTAGCAGCCTCCTCATTCCTTTTCATACAATCTACTGATCTGACAGACAAATAAGATTCGTCATTTCAGGAATATTTTGCTGCAGTCTGCTGCTTCCTCCCTTTATAAATTTGATTTTAATATGGTTATGATGGAATGAATTAAAATGTCCTTCAAAATGGTGTCTAGGGTTTTTTTTTTGGGAAATAAGATTTGTAAATTTGGGTGATTCGTAATGAATTGAATGTCTAGTGATTTCTAAACACACTCCTTAAATGCCAATTAGAAGGGTATTACAAATCATTTGGTGCATCTTATGACATAATTCCCACCATATTAAAACTAAACTTATTTTCTCTATTTTTCATTCTGAACGTGTGTTAACTTTACTTTATGAGATGCTTATGCATTGTGCTTTAGATGGAGTTATAAAGTGAAAAAAATGCTCTCCTTTGTTTGGAAAATTCAACCAGATGCTTCCTCTAATAAGAGCATTCATTTGAGCAGGCCGTACAATTTCTTCAGTCATACCGTGCAAATTTGGATATTCCTAGCTCAGATGGCCCTGATGTTAATGGAATTGATCCAATTCAAGTGAGTTATACTATTTCTCATGGATCGTCACATCTTTATCACTTTTTAATTGGATTACTTTGTAAAGGGATGTCTTGGTTTCAAGTAAATTTTAGTGATATTTTTTTTTCAAATATTTGCATTTCCATTTGCTTCACATGTAGATATTGTTATTGTTTACAGAATACAGACTAATCAGTGCATCGATTTAGGTGGTCTATGTATCGCAGATCTACTAGAATTAGAGTAGACATTGGTGATGAAGCACATATGTTCATTGTACTTTCTATCATCCATCTATTTCCAAAAATGTCATAGGTCATACAAGATGGGAATTTTCTGAATGATACATTAGAATTTGGGATCATGTATGATAAAAAATGTTGGCCAACAGGAACAAATGAGGTATTCAATTTACCAAATGATCAAACTCACTGTTTACTCTAATTAATAATGATGAACACATGATCTTTTGGTAGACTTTCAGAAACGAATTTCCTTAAAATTTTAAATTTCAGTGATCTTTCAATAATTTTAAGAATTTTCATTTGCCAGATGGCCAAGGGCTCTACAGAATTCAATTATAAATACTTTCCATGTGAATGAAATTTACGTGCAAGGAATTTCTCATCTTTCATTCATTTGAAGTCCTTCCTCATTCACCTAAGGAAGCAATAGGTCTCATATGGTGGTAGGATTGTCCTTTCTTATGCTGCCTTTGAAAATCTGTCGTCTACTACCTCTTTTCATATACTAGATAGTTGGCAGACGTGAACAAAGCAATATTGGGAAAGTGGTTGTGGAGAAGGCCCTTAGACCAGTTGGCCAAATTTGGGATCCCGACTTATCGCAGCTACCTTATCACCTCCAAATAAGAGAAATCGATCATCTCGTTGCAGTTACCTTATCACTAGTGATGGTCCTTCTCTAGTGGCCATTTTTTATTTGTCAACCAAGATATATACCAATGGTCTCATGGACAATCATCATTGTATGGAACCATTTACAGAAGCAGCGAAAGATACTCTATGAATGAAGAATTTCTTTTAATTATATTAGTTAACTGAATTTAGTTAGCTGGTTAAGTGTCCTCATCTAATTGTGGGGTTGGTCAAGTGTTGGATTGCAAAGTTTTACAACTCGGAAACCATTGTTACATAGGGGACTGAAATGAAATGGTTTGTTTGAGTTATTTTACTCAATTTGTTGAATGACCAGGTGAGAGTTGATTATGAGTACTCTACTATTTGAGATTTGTTAATCTACACCTCATATGGCATGCCTCTTAAGTCTCTTAGAGTTCAAGGAACATAAGTTGAAAGTCTTTGGGAGTCAAATCAAGCTCCTCTCATCGGATCAATGTGGAAAAATAACCTCTGACTTGTTTTTCTGGAACTACATTTTAGGGATGTGAAGTCATTCTAAGAAATTGTGCACCATGTGTTTATCATGAATAATGTATTGAAGAGTGGTTTTTTTTTTTATAGCAAAATTGTAGGCATGTATCCATTCCAATAGAAATCAAAATAGACAATGTCTGAATGGGGGTGAGAGAGAAAGAGAAGCATTGAAGAGTGGTTTAAGTGACCTAGTTAGGCAAATTTCGAAGTGTGAAATCCTCCACCAAGTTTCTGGTGAGCTTAATATTTTGCTAAAAAATAAATCTTTGAAAGTCAAATTTTATGAGTGAAAATGAGCTTTCTTATGAAGGAATCATAGAAAGTCAACACAGTTCAATGATGACAACAAAATTGCAACTAGGAAGTCAGGGATTCTGATCCTAGTGCTTATCTAATTAAAAAAAAAAGCATATAGGGAGTCATGTTTTAACGGTAGGCTAAAATCTTGTCCGAACAACTAAAGAAACTTGTGTTAGAAAGATGTTTAAGCACCGTGGAATTTTAAAAAAAAATTATTTCCACCTAGTCTATTGAAAAGGAGATGTAGAAAATTCTTGAAAAGTTTTATTTATGCCTCCGGCTTGTTATTAAGTTGTGTTTCTAATTAAACGATTAGTCATAGGGTGATTTTTGCTCGAAGAATCTGTGAGAAAGATTGATCGTGTTCCAGTTTGAAGCTCTTAAGAGATGTATTCAATAAAATTAAATTATCATCACATGTTTAATTTATTGAAGGAGGTATTGACTTTCCAATCAAGATGTAAATTCCCTTTGAGTATAATTTCTCTCTCGCTGGAATATACGAAGAAATACATCTTTGTCTCTCAATGGGATGTAAAAGTTTACAACTAGTAGATTGAAAATTTTCATTGAACAACTTCTATCACAACTGAATATATCTCATTCTGCTTTTAGCATTGCAGTAGCAATGGTGTGCCATTAATAAATGAAACTTATTCTTTTTGAATGAGGTAGGCATCAGCTTTGTTATATTAATCAAAGCAAATGCCAATGCTTACAGCACTACAATGGAAAGGCCATGAAAACAAACAAGGTAGAGGAGGAGTCTACCCTACCCGGAACATACTTATAAGCCTACTCCTCGATGATAATTTTACACCTTGAGAGCATCACATTGCAAGCTCTCGCACATGAAATTCCCCAAATTTTAATAAAGTGGACTACCATTTTCCAAACATTTTTAATGTATACCCCCGTGCTCTAAAAATAAGGTGGTTATGGACAACTGCTGGGACAAGTGACATTGAGACTTTGGCCTCTTACTCCTATCTCCCCTTGGTTCAGCTTTTTCCCTGCTTCCCACACTTGTCTTGCAACTAAACAAGATATCATTAGGTGTTCGGTGGTCTCGGGATATTTATTTCACATTGGGCAAGTGAGATCTTCACCATTAGACCATTTCGCCCTATTGGTCTTTGTGGGCAATCTCTCTCTGTGGCCTCCATTTGGACCCTTTCCCTTATCCACCATTAGACCAGTTCTAGCAAAAGTGCTGAAAAGAGATCCACCTCTTCATTGTGCATATTCCTCTTCATTCGCAAGTCCCAATGTCCTCCCACCTCCCCTTGGACCCGGAAGTGTTCCACCTGCCTCTCTTTGCTAAGAGAATGATCATAGATATACAGGAACCTTTATCTCAAAGAGCTATCTCTCAACCAAGTATCATGCTAGAAAAGAACTGATCTTCCATTCCCTACTCTCCATCCGATAGCCTCCATGAAATGATCTGTCCCCCAAAAATACCTCTCCGTACTTTGGAGAGTCTCGGGGAAGGCATAGTATCTAGCCTCTAGGAGCTGACACCAATGTAGTGATCTGTTCTCCAACCATCTCCACTTTCATTTGTTGAGGAGCGTCATGTTGAGATCTTCTAAATTTAGAATGTCTGCACCCCCCATCCTCTTCCTGCTACAGATTGTGTCCCATTTCACCAAGTGAATTTTCCTCCCCTTGCCTCCCGCACCATTCCATAAGAACCGCTTCCTTATGCCATCAATCCTAGACAATACCCATTTGGGGATCTTGAAGATAAAAAGGTAGAAGATGGGAATGTTTAACAATATCACTTGGAGAAGAATCAGGCGACAACCCAAACTCAGAGTCCTGCATTTCCATTCTTCTAGCTTTCAGTCACACCTCTCAATTAGTAGTTTCCAATCCATCTTTCTTAGCTTTCTCAGCTTCTCCAGGGAGCCCCAAGTACTTAGTCAGGAAACTCTGCCTTTGACATTTGAAGATCCTCGCTAGAGACTCCCACCCTCCATCCATGATCCGAAGACCTGAGAGCAATTTGAAGAATTTACAAATAAAAATCTCCCCTTCGGATCGAAGAAGGGTTCGCCGAGTATAAGATAACCGTGTTATATGCGTATTGGACATGGGAGACCGAGGGACCCCATTGGCATATGCATAGGCCTTCAATTCATCCCTCCTAGTCCGCCATCTTCATCATTCTGTTGAATGTGTTTGTCACCACCATGAAAAGCAAAGGTGACAAAGGATTGCCTTGCCGCGGTCCTTTGTTCAAGTGGAAGAAGCCATGAGGCTTCGCCATTCAGCAAAACCGAGGCCTTTTCTGTGGAGATGCACTCTCTAATCATACGAATCCAGTTGCCTTTCAAAACCATGGCACTGAAGTAGGTGGAGGAGGAAATCCCAGTGCACATTGTCATAAGCTTTAGAAAAGCGTAGCTTTATGATCGTACACTGTCGTGATGGACCGCTGCAATGCATTGTTGTGCTTTCATGAGCAGAAGCCGCACTAGAAGCTTATTCTCGATTTCAGAACTTATCAATTGCTTTTATTATTTCAAATATATTCAATGAAATATTCACTAATTGTTGTGGCAAATCATGCATGTTGATAGCTAGGAGAGGTGGTACTAATGGTCATGGAAGAGGTTGTGAGTTAAGAATCATGCGAGAAAAGATGTGGGGGACACAAATTATCCAAAGGGTGTCTCATAGTTTCAATGTGGATACACGTATGACCTTTATGGAAACTCATAAATTGACTTATTTTGTATATGAAATCTCTGAGAACTTCACTTCATTTAGGACCCTACGTTGTGTACAATGTTTTGGAGTTCAATTGATGTCCTAAAAATATTATTTAAGCTTCACCATATGGTCGAAAATCATACTGTAGCTAAGCAATCTGAAGAAAGGCAATGAACCAAGCAACCAAACTTCTAATCTGCCTTGTTTAGTACAACTCTACTTCATTTCCCAGGGTGAACCCAACCCTTCTCCCTCGCTAATGCTCAGTAGAGTTTTGTTATCAGGTGCAACTGTGTGATAGAAGAAAGGGCTAATCATCAGTTGGAGCAAGTTTAGACTCCACATTGTGTCAAATAAAGTTTTTTCTACTTCTTGTTCTTTCTCATATGTACCAAATCACTATAATGAATTTATATGCATCGCCTGCCTTTATTTTTCTATATTTAAACCAAACAAAATTGTCTCCCTGCTATAGCCACTAAAGTATGCTGTGATTGCATTAAACACTTGAATGTTGAGCTAGCAACAAGTAGTTAGCATTGGTCTTTGTATGCATCTACTAAATTTTTTCACCATCAGGCCTATAACAAAAAAGATTTTTGATGATCTTAAGCTCATAAGGATGTATTTCTTTTTTCTTTTTGGTTGAATGATTTTCGTAGGGAACAAATGATCATAGAATTCTTCATGTGATGAACATTTCGTTGTACTTGATACTTTCTAGAATTTGGAGGTAAAATTAAAAATTTCCAGGTCGAGTTACTTTTGGGAAAAGCATATTCAGATTGGGGACGTGTCAGTGATGCAGTGTCTGTTTATGATCGACTTATCTCAGTATACCCAGATGACTTCCGTGGATACTTGGCAAAGGTTCATACCCTTTTTATTTGTTTTTTAGGATGCAAATATTTATTTCTTATTTTGTGTATATTTTTTTTTGTCAAACATATGTGCTTTCTACAAAGTTTAGTTGTACTATGGCCCTTTTAATCTTTTTGCAAGATGTTTATGATTACCGGTGCTTTTTGCTTATGCATATGCTTGTCACTAGTGTGGAATTTTGGAATAACTTAGCAAGGGCAAATTTTGCAATATTGTAAAATTTAGAAAAACATTGGGAAAATTCAAAAAAAAAAAGGAACAAAAATAATAAGCCTAACTTTTAAAGAAAGACCACTATGTTAAAAACCTTAACTAGTATGTCAACTGCGGGAGATTAAACACTATAGGACCAAAAAAACCCGCCTGAGACATATCTAACAATGATCCCTAGAAAAGTGATCAAAGAATTCAAAAGAGTAAAAAAATCCGCATTTCACTGGAAATGGAACCCCAATTTCAGAAAGAATAAGAATGGTATAGAAAAGTGATCCCTAGAAAAGTGATCAAAGAATTCAAAAGAGTAAAAAAATCCGCATTTCACAGGAAATGGAACCCCAATTTCAAAAGAATAAGAATGGTATAGAAAACTTTTGTCTGAACTCTCTTTTAGATTTGGGGTTTCTCACAACAATTTTAGGGGAAGAAAAAGTTTATAGAGTTTCTTTTGAGTAAGATGTATTTCAGATATTTTTTTTATATTTGGAGGATATTCTGTCGATTGGGATCACCTGAATAGCGCTATTAAGATATTTTATCCCAACATTTGTTATGTCTTACTTGGAATATGAACTATTATGTTTTAGTTATGGTACATGTTTGATGTACATATTACACGTTTAATACATGTTAATGTGTGTATATTTCCTTTTAACGTGAAACTTGAATTTGTTATATTGGAGGGAAAAAAATTGGGTTTAATACTTTGACTCCATATATTGTGTTTCATATGTGTTTTTTGGTAAAAAATTGTGAGTTTGGTAATAAGGACACACACACACACTCTCTATGGACACAATCTGAAAAGATTTTTGTTTAATACCTAGCAAGGATGCATTATTGGAGATTGTAACATCTCGGAAATTGAATCTTTCAAATAGGGTGACGTGAGATCACTATTTAATAGTTTCAAAATCCATGCCTAGAAAAATAATTTATAGCAAGCAAAACATAATTATTTAGGTGTAATCATGGATAAAAAATTCTCAAAAGTATTGAATCCAATGATTTAAATGATGCCACATGTGTTTTAATGTGTCCCATGTTGTGCATGGGCTACTTATGTCAGTAGGGCTAGGGCCACCCCATGTCATGAGAGAGGCAGTCATATATGCAGTGGTGTTCCGTATTATAATTAAAAATTCATTTGCAATTGCCCCACTTGTCCGTAATCTTTTAATGGACTTATATTCAATTTTGGAATGAATAGTAATTACTGAATAGTCTCTCACAATGGCTAGCAAAACGGCTTTAATCATCCGAACATGTAAGATCTCCATTCAAACAGTAACATAAATACTATCTGTCTTTTTTTGTCCTTTAAAATTAATCATTTTTACTAGTTGTTGGAGGTTTTATATTTATATTTATATTTTCTTCGGGGTGGAGGGGATGGGATTGGGATTTTATACATAAGTAGTACTAAACTAACAAATATTATTTTCTACTCTCTAAAGTTACTTTGTTCACTTAAATCATTCATTCAAAGCTCATTGTAATTCGCTTACCCTCTCCTCTGTAGTTATAATTGGAAATGGTTGTAATTTTTGGAGCATCAAGATTAAAGTTTTGAGGACTTTTTTCTTTCCTTGGGCCTCTTCTGTTGAATTTGCATTTGACTATCCTGTTGCTTCTTCTTTTGTAGATCCATCATTTTCTTCTTGTTCGAGGGGAAATTTTATACTACCATTACTCCTATCTTTGTTTAAAAAAATAACAAAATCATTCTTAAATTTTTGTATTCTCCGAGTTTAGAATCCTCCTCTATTTCGGGGCATCATGCCTTTGTTTTTGTTTTTGTATACTGTACTCCCTTTTGGGCTTTTCTCTCTTAATAAGAGGGCATAAGCTTACCACTTATTTCAAAAAAAAAAAAAAAAAAAAAAAAAAATCATTCTCAAAATTTTTGAAGAAGGTTTGCTAGACCCTTGAAGTAGTTTTTACATGATTTTCTTATGGCTTTCGGAGGATATGGTTTTTAAAGTTTAAAAAAAAACTTTGAAGATCTTTTTTATTCTTTGAAGGTTATTTAGAGGAGGCTCTTGTGATTTTAACTCTTTAATTTAATATTTTAATTCTCATAGAACACAAACAGTGCAACTCATTTTTTCAATTTACATTTTCCAACTTTTGAATCTTTTTTAAAGAACTTATACACAATAACTTTTATTGGATCATCATACGAGGCCTTCTTTAGATCCATCTCCAAAGATCATTGTTGAAAATATGGATAATATACTATGTCATGGATAAGAATAGGACAAAATGTTTATTATGTTTTGAGTATGTTGCTACAAGTGGACTTGCTAGATTTAGGATACATCTGATTAGATTATCTAATTTAATGCATGCCAATGTCCTAATATCACACTTGAGTTCAGAAGAGATTCATGATTATTTTGGAAAACAATTCTAGAACTTCATACACCGTTAATAGATACAAGACCCATATATGGAGTAATATATTGAAGAATAAGATGGTGATGATGATGTTTATTGAAGAAGATGATGGTGATGTGATTCGTTTAACATTCCTCAATGTGGTGTTGTCATGTTTATTATAAGATTGAAGATATTTCAAATTTTGTCTCCTAAAATATTTTTTTGTTCATTTACCTTGGTTGATAGTCAGCTCATATAAAATAGTTTAAATAAGAGCAGTGTAATAAGTCTATTATGTGTTGCTATTAAGTTCACAAGAGAAGGTAGTAGGCCAATTTAACCATTTTTCAAGCGTAGAGATGTAACATTATGGACATTTTTCCTTTTTTCTTGTGTGTGCATTCAGTTTTGTACAATTTTCAGCGTTTTTCTATTTTCTAGTGTCTTCCAATTTTTCTTAATGAATCATACAAGTTCTTTCTTGTTTGTGCATTCAGTTTCCTACAATTTTCAGCCTTTTTTCTATTTTCTAGTATCTTTCCATTTATCTCAATGAATCATACAAGGAAGTTTTAATTTTTTCTAAAATTTACAGGGAATCATATTGAAAGAAAATGGTAAAGTTGGAGCTGCGGAGAGGATGTTTATTCAAGTTAGTATTGAATTGCCCTTTCCTTCCATGAAAATCTGCCATAATCTTTTGTAGTTGATGAATGTTATATAGTTTTCTTACATAAATGAGGACCTCTAAAACATTAAACTTATTGAAATCAATAATTCTGTAGGAGAAATAGTCGCACTATAAATTTCCAGTGTTGATCTGCTGTTCAACCTTTTTGGCTTTCTAAAAAATCGGATTTCCAAGCATATATATACACCATCTCTACAGTGTAACACAATTCTTTTACATAAAAAGATTAAGAACTGAAAATCATTTCATTTGAATCATGTAGAAACAATCACGTAGAGATTGTTGAACCATTTTATGGAGTTCTTTCTCGCCACATTGCCTAATAGATTGTTCTAAAATATTGTATGGAATTCTTATTCCCATTAAAGGAATATTTCTTCTTTTTCTCCAGTTTCAACGTTTTTCCCATAAAGGAAATTTACCAATCTCAAACCATGCTTAGCATGCATGGAAAGCACAATGTCGAACACATCGTGATGAATGACTGATGAACCATGTCAAATAGATGGACTTGGAGGTGGTTGGCCATATCAACTACTCTGCAACTTTTCATGTTTGTCTGTCTGATCATTGAAAGACTATGTACTCGAGCTTGTCTTCAATCATCTGCTCATACGAGTGATAATGGAGGAGGCACTAGATGAAGTGGAAGTTGCAGGTGAGTCATGGGGACAATAGGTAGAGGAAAAATTTGTTGCAAGCTATAGCCTACATCACCATTAAGCTTGGAAGGTCATACCGAGTCGCCCTCACAAGTGGAATATTTATTAGAGTCCCTGACCGGTGGAGTTATGCACAACTATTCTGGTGAAATATTCCACCTACATCAAACAGATGATCAACCTCTGTTTTTGCGGATCCATCTATTCCCAAGTAAATCTTGATTACCTAGCATCATGAATCCATATGAATATCTTTTTTTAATTAATTTTATTTAAATGAATGAATATTCTACAATAAAAAATATAAAAAATATAATATACATCTAATTTTGACACTGTGGTGCAACAAAGATAATAATGGATGAAGAATGAACAAATTGAGTGCAAAAAAATGTGAAGAATGAGCAATAGGTTTTTGAGGTGCAAATACGATATGGGATCATCCATGGACGAGGTTGAAAATTTCTGTAGGCTAAAACAAAGTTGTTCTCATTTGGTATATTTGAAACTAAAATGTGCGAGAATAATGATGACAAACAGCACAGCGACCTTGAAAATTCAAGAAACATGACGAAGGCGATATTGGTGCGGATGGATATGTTGATAAGTAGAATGTTGATAAGCAATGTATAGAGAGCATCAACTCCTTCAAAAAAGGGCATTTGTGAAGTCGAATGAGAAGGGCTGAAATAAGGGGATATTCAACAAGAAATTTTACAAGACAACACGATCGTCCAGTTTTCTAATATCATCCTTTAAGAAAATTTACATTGAACCTCTTCCAATTGGATCTTTATTGTGATATATGCAAAACATGATAAGCGAGTAATCTAGATGAAGATTAGAGCAAAGTTGATGATTTAGGGTATCTGTGTGTCATTGGGTTATTTTTATTTTTCTTTTGTTTTTATTTATTAAAAAGTGTAAAATTATAGAAGTCTTTAGAGAGTTGAAGTATGCTTATAACTCCACAAATTACAAAATAGCTTTGTATTGTCAATAAATTCATGTTGATGTATGAATCTTATTAAGTCTAATTAGCCTTCAGAAGTTTAAGTTCATTTGATGATTAATAGAAAAAAAAATCACTAGGAAAGAATTTCTTGAAACATGCATGTATACAGAAACTGGTGGCATTTTGTTTCTTAGAAACAGCTAATTTATTTATGCATGCCAATTTTTTTTGAGATTGTATATAGTTGTGTTATGCGTGAACCTTTCGAATTTTGCAATGCAGGCAAAATTTTTTGCACCCGAAAAAGCCAAGTCACTTGTCGACCGTTATTCGAGAAAGTGATGAGAGTGATTTACAAGGGATGCATGCTTGTCTTTCACAATGATAAGTGGTTTGTTTATTTGTCATTATCATCCGGTAGTATGATTGGGCATAAGGTCTCCAAAAATAGCATTGCTTCTAGATAAAAGATGATGAAGCATGATGTATAATTTTTGTTTTGGTTGTTCCTCTTTTTCCAGAAATGTATTCATTTGTTACACCATCACAGAGTAATAATTACTGAAAGTTTTCATTATGGATATATCTAAAATTTTATTTTCAAAGATTTGTTATAATGAGGTGATGATTTGCAGCAGTGGCAGTAGAGATGGCTATTCGTTAATGATCTATATAGTCATTATGTGCAATGAGAATTAAGTTGTGCCGGTCTAGCAGAGTTGTGCATTTCATTTACTAAAAAGGAAAAGGAGTGCAAGTGTTATTCGTACAATAGTAGATCAGGGTATGCTGCAAGCTGAAGTCGTGATAAAGGTCCCAGGCTCGGAAGAGACGCATCATTACAAGCCTTTCGTAGAGGCGGCATATTAATAAGTTTCATATGTAATGTAACCCCTATGAATATAGGGTAATTAACACTTTTAACCCCAGGAAAATGAATATTCTAAAAATAGCTCCACCTCTCGAATATTAGCAAAAACTAGCCCTGGTGAGAGATTATACTGAAGATGGATTTTTTTTTTTTTTTTAAACAATCGAGATCAAAATGCACAGGAGACGGCATGTATATGTGCCGTCACCTGGAGACGGCATATATACATGCTGTCTCCAAGTCGCGGCATATATACCCTCCGTCCCCGTTGCAAGCCCTAAACCCCCAATATTTCATCCCGTTATCTCCCTCTTTCATCCACCCACTCCCTGCAAAGCCTGAAAAATCAGATTTTCAACAACTTTTAATCCAAAGGCAAATATCAAAACCTTAAATGTTCTTGAATTTATTTATTTATTGACACTCCCACATGTGGTATATTGACACTCTCATGGGCATTGGTCGATGTTGCATCAATCAAATTTTATTAGGTTCACGGAACGAACGACGACCCTGAAGGTTGATATGGATCATGAACAATAGGGGATATGAATCTTCTGCATCATAATTTATCGCACCACGACCTCTTTGTATGATCTCTTCCTTCTCTAACCATATTTGAATGACATGCACGTGTTTTGGATACAACATTATCATCACTTTCACACCCATATCATCTTCGAGAGGGCACCTAAACTCTTTCCATCGTGAGTGGGATGCACTGCACTCATGGACAATTTGTAACGACTTGGATTTGTCTCCGTCAAATAGTACATCATTTGGAGTAAATCGACATAAGAGATCCTCTTATTTATGATGGTGATTTTTCTGTTACCACCTTCATAAAATGAAATATCTTTACGTTGAACAATTCTCCCGTTAAAAGAGTACATCAACGGAATATCGGATTTCTTTACCATCTAAACCATAAATTATTCAACTTAGTAAATGTATTTCTAAATTGATAAAAAAAAATTCATCCAACCCCTACACATTAAACACTATAACATTCGTGCAACACATACAAAGTATATTTTCTAAATGGCCTTCAAATTTTTTAAAATGTTTTTTAAGAGGCCATCTTATTTTTTCTTAAGGCCTTTGAGTTTTTTTTAAACAGTTTTTATATGACAATCAAAATTTTCAAATTTTTTTAAGATTTAAAAGTTTTTTTTTCACAAAAAGGAAATTTTAAATAAATTAAAAACAAAAAAAAAATTTACATTTAACTTAACAAAACATCATACATTACCCATGTCAATAATAAATAAATTCAACATTCAACACTTAGGGTTTTGATAAAAAACAGAAAAACAACAACAATAAAATCAAAACAATTGATAAATAAATAAATAAATTCAAGAACATTTAGTCCCCGTTTGGATAGCGGAATTGAGTTATTCTGGATAGATAACTATGCCAGTATAGATAACAAATCTATATGAATAAGAGATTTTCTGTTTAGTTGTGTTTTTTTTATTTTCATTGGAAAACGTAAGAATAAATGTTGAGTTATTTGGTTGATGAAGAATAAAATATAAATAAAGTGTAAAAAAGTTGATTTGACATGTGGGCCCTTTGATGTATAAGAGGTGTTGATAGGTGATTTGATGTGATAAGATGTAAAAAGTTGATTTGACATGTGGGCCCATGAGAATAGATTAAGTGAGTATAGCTTATCTTAGGGGTTACTTAGAATTGTTATACTCTCTTATACTCGTTTAAACTGGCTTAGTAATACCAAGTTATACTCTGAAAGCAAACAACAATTTTCCTTATCCATTCTTATACCACCCTTATACTACCCTTATACCCGTCTATTCCTTTTCCCAAACGGGGCATTAGGGTTTTGATATTTACCTTTGGATTAAAAGTTGTTTAAGTTGTTGAAAATCTGATTTTTCGGGCTTGGCAGGGAGTGGGTGGATGAAAGAGGGAGAAAATGGGGTGAAATATTGGGGGCTTAGGGCTTGCAGCGGGGACGGAGGGTATATATGCCGCGACTTGCAGACGACATGTATATATGCCGTCTCCAGGTGACGGCACATATAGATGTCGTCTCCTGTGCATTTTTTCCTTCCGGAGATCTCGATTGTTTAAAAAAAGTAAACACTGGAGACGGATTATAATCCGTCTCCATATAATCTCTCATTGGGGCTAGTTTTTGCTGATATTCGAGGGGTGGGGTTATTTTTGCAAATATTCATTTTCCTGGGGTTAAATATGTAAATTACCCATGAATATATACATTCTCCATCTCTTCTATTTCTTTGCTACATAGGCCTAACCAATACTTGAGTAGTCATCAGTTGGGTCTCCCAAACTGTTACTTAAGAACCCATCCATAGTTGACCGAATATGCTATGGTTACTTCTTGGTGTGGCTCTATTTGCCTCCCTCCAATGCATTTGCTCCCCTTTTAAATGGATAGTTAGTTTTTACGATCCATTTATATTCGGGTTATTTGCACCCCCTAAAATGACAGCTTAAGTACTGTGCGGGTGGTGTTGGAGAAGAGGCCGAAGTTGGCGTAAATAGCGTTGGGAGGGGAGTTGGATTTGGGGGAGGATGGAGAAGACGAGGGAGGTGGAGATGTTGGGGGTGGAGGCGGAGGGGGTGTAAGACGCGGCTGAAGGAGGAGGGGTTGGAGTCATTTGTGAGGCAGAGGAGAACAGAGGGTGGTGGGTGGTGGTGGGTTTAGGAGGGGGGAGGAGGAGGGGTGATGTGGTTGAGGAGGAAGACCACAACGGCGGTGGTGGGTGTGGTGAGGAGGAACAACATGGGGGGGGGGGGGTCTTCCAGTGAGCTTCTCCATCATCCTTTTTTTAATCAGTGATTTGTGTGTGTGTTTTTTTTATCAATGAAAGTAGGCATGTTTAGGCATGAAAATTGTCACACCCCAGGGCGGCCGTCCCCGAGACGTGACAAATATATGATATCAGCTATCAATAACGAGATCAATAAAGACTCTAACATGATATCCAAGGTGACAAAGCAATTAACAAGGATATCTGTCATATATATATAAACAAGATAGCGGAAGCTAAATGACTAAGTCTAAATCTAAAAACATATTGCAGACCATATTACATAATCAACTGTCCTGTGAGAGCCAATAAAACAAAAGACATCAATACACCAATACTGTGCACAAGCACGAATATCAATATGTACAAGGAAAAATGGGGATGATGATGGCCTCACGTTCACAAGATCCAGAACATGGACGCTGCACCGCTGCTGATACTGTGCCTAAGGGAGCTCCTCCTTCAGGTCCGACTCGACGACAACTAGAGGAAAACAAATGCAAGGGGTTAGCCACACGCTCAGTGAATGGTACAATCTACACAACACAACTCATATTAACATTCAAGCAATTGAAAGTCCCAACGGATGGAAACAACTACATAAGATGGTGGGTCGTGTAACAACCCAAGCCCACCACACCCTCATCCTCACCCTCACAGGGTGACATAGACTATTGGGAGAAAAGGTCGACTAGTATACACCATTCGTCATCCGGTAGCCCTCTCCCGGGTAGCCTCTACCTGGTAGCCTCCCATGACTGCTACCTCTACCGTATGGCGCACCAACAGGTGTCATGAATAGTGTCTGGGAGCACCTCGCAGGACATCTACATTCCGGGAGCTTAAACACGGAGCCAACGAAGGGGAGCACTCGACACTCGCGGATACGATCCTCATGGATCCATCATAGACACCGATAAGGTAACAAATTCTCATGAATTCCCTCCAGGACGCATAACTCAGATGCGGGGAGAACATGTTATTTGTAGTGTCAATGCCATCATGGTATGACCCCATAAGAGGTCATACACTTGTCTAAACTCATTAGACAAGATTCATGGCTTAATGTAAGGATATATAAAAGATACAGCATATAATCAATTACACAAGAATTAATCATGAAAGCATTGAATTTAATATAGCAACAATGTTACAATATTTTCTAAGGTGTGCATACACATATGCTTTTTCATAGATAGGCTAAGGTTATGCTTAGGCAAAGTGGGAGCATGTAGGAGTCAATGTTATGCTAGCATGGGACATGATGCATAGACAAGCATGGGTCCCTACACATAATACTAGAATGTATAGCCCTATCATATTATATCTAATATGGCATGGATGCAACCTAGCAAGGCAAGCAATAACATATATATGCAAACATGGTTAATATGCAATTATGGTGCCCCAGGGGAGGGCAATGTATGTCTATGTGCATTGAATGACTCCCAACTGGGTTGGATTGACCCACTCACCGCAATCCGGGTCGTTGCGTGACCGTTCGCCAAGATCTGCAAGACAAGGGCACCCAAATTGGTGAGAATAACTACACAAAAGCACTTAAAATTAACTAAAAAAGCCAAAGACTCAGACATGCACGCATGTTCGAGTGCTCCGACACCTACCGCAGCCCTCGGGCAGCCACACGTGTGGCCCCCACACGCGTATGCACGCGCATTCACGTGCTCACGTGCACCCCATGCCCGTTGGCGCACTGCCGCGCGCACACTGCGCGCCCAGCCAGCGCCCGCGGGCCCCGCGCGCACGCGCACGCGCCCACCTGCACCTGCCAGACCCTGATTGCGCGCACGCCTGGGCGCGCACGGGCTCGGACAGGCTCGCACACGTGCCCAAACATCTCCAACCCCTCCCCCAACCCTCCTCACATACTCCAACCCAATTACATAGCATGCATGAGTCCCCAACAACCCCTACAACAAGAAAAATCAAAGAATTGGGAGGAAGAAAGCTTACCAAAAGAGGGGAAGGGAAGAGGAGATTCGGGGCCCTCGGTGCACCCACAACTACCTCAACCACCACCACTACCATCACAGCCTCTCAAGCTTATTCACTCCCATTCATGGCTGAAAACAGGGGAGGGGGAAAGGGGGGTATGAGAGGGAGCTAAAGAGAGGAGAATCAACAACAACAACACATGAAAACACAAGCACACACACCCCTTTCTTTGCACCCCTTTTTGTGCTTCTTCTACTTCTTCTTTTCCTTCTCAAATAAACAAAAGGGAGCCAAAGAGAGTGTGAGAATGAGAGGGGGTGGGGGATGGATTTAGGAGGGGGAGAGAGAGGGCAAAAGTCACAACAAAAGGGGGTATTTAATGTGAAAAAAGGGGGTGGGTGAGGTTTGACCTTGGTCAACTCATCCAAGCTAAAAAAAAAGTCAAGTCGAAAGTCACATTTGACTAGTCAAAGTCTCCATTGACTTGGTCATAGTCTCCCCCCTTGACAATCCAGTATCGACCAAAATCCGGATACGATTCGGAGCTGCATAATTTTTAAAACGTTACCGGAATTTGATAAAATTTTTATGGGTAGTACAAAATGATACTAGGATCCATAATATGCAGTTAGATTTTCAATCGGAGTTCTTGAACCCATGCAGATAGCTAAAAGTATAAATTTTTAGCGGCTCTGATCGAAAAAAGAAAATGGTCAGAAATGACCCAAATGTAACCAATTGGCTAAAAGTGACACATATATAACAAAAATGATGGGTTTTATGTAGGGTGAGGTGTTTTTAGTTTTTATACTAATGTGCTCACACCATAACACAGATATTTGATTTGTCAATTTGACTCTTATATTATACTAGTTTGGTGTACACGCTTTGCGCGTAATACTGTGTTTTACAAAAATTATGTTAATGAAATGAGTCCAGATAAATATAGCCCCAAGAAATTGAAAGAATAAGATTAACAAAACCCATCAAAGTAAATCTACTATCACGAAGTCAAATTCCACCAGTAAGAGAAATAATTTTGCAACGAAAGGGTCTTTGATTTTAAAAACACCTAATCCATTAAAAAGTTAAAATATTGTTAGAAATAAGAGAGAGAAAATAATAATGAAACCCTAAAACTCTTATTCTATTAGAGGGAGTAAAGCCCTTTATATAATAGTACAAGATAGTGTTACATGTGTAACACACTAACAAATTAATATAATAACAAACTAATATCATAACAAACTAATATATACTCTAACACATTTAACACCCCCTTCCAAACTCTGAACCCTTCCAAACTCTGAAGGGTAATACCCTTAAAGTTTGCACAAATATGATAAACTAAAATAAACTAAAATCCCAACAAGCATAAGTACCATTAGATTAAAATTACTAAAATATCCTAATACTTATCTAAGACCCCTCCCAAACTCTAAGGGGTACTTCTGAGTCGCCATCTGTGTTTTAGAATCCATCACTTCGCTCCCGCTCGTTGAGTCAGTCGGAGTCGCTCCTGCTTGTGAGTCAGTCGGAAGTGGTGGGCGGAGATGACGATGCGTGATGACAATGGTGCACGGAGACGACGGTGCGTGAGAACGACGGCGCACAGAGACAACAGTGCTGCGCGTAGACGACGACAATAGTGGATCTTAAAGGAAGAAGGAGATCCAAGGAAGAGAAGAATGACAATCGCACATAAAAAAGACGTGTGCAAAGGCAGCAATGCTGCGTTTAAAAGACGTCACTTGGCGGAGGACGACGACGATGACAGTAGCACGCGGAGACGATAGCGCTACGAATAGGATCTCAAAGAAGAAGGAGATCCAAGGAAGAGAACAACGACGATGGCGTGCAAAGACGACGGCACGCGGAGATGACGACGACTGTCACACCCCAGGAGCGGCCATCCCCAAGGGGTGACACGTGTACGATACCGAGTATATCATAATCAGAATAAATCACAAAGAATAAAGAATTGAATAAGAATAAATGACAATGGAAGAGTATATGAATAGATAAATGAATATTGCGAGGCCATAGAACAAATAATAGTGGCCCTTAGAAGAATACACAATCACCATCCCGTGTGAAAATAAGTCATAATACAAATACAGCTAAATATATACCAACAACAACAAAATACTTGGTCTGAAAAACAATAGGAAGCTGACGGGCTCACCAAAACGACGAGAGGTCCACAACAACTTCAACAACACCCAGCCTATCGATTGCAACACCTGGATGAAACCCATAAAAATAGGGTGTAAACCGATGAAGGCCTAGTGAATGAACCTAACCACATGGCACCTCACAATACTTCCAACACATCCATAAAATCTACATAAATAACCATCAAGTATAAGCCAACCAGCCTTAGGTACCATCACCGTAGGAGGACAACTCACACTAACCTCGCTATGTCCCTAGCATAAAGACAGATCCGTCTGCGTCCCATACCACAGGGGATCCATCCCATGCTAGCAACGCTATAAATACATAAATATAAATCCTAGTGACTGCAATGCCACTACACACAAATGCCTCACAGTTCCTCCTGTCGCGCAGTGACTTCTCTTAGGCGACCCATTTTCTACAAATGCATCGGCTTCGTCAATACAGGGAGTATCACTCTACTCGTCAAGTCCACCAAAGCCCGACTGCATCACAAACCGGATCAATGGATCCGCCCTAGACACCATCACTTTGCGAACAGGGCTGATAAACCTAGTATCTTGGCTAAGACTCCTTGTCATCCAACCACTTTGACATGTAGCCGATTTGAACTATCAAATACCGTGGGCGTTCAGGATGAACTTTGAAAAGGCTCCCCTCATGAAGGACACCCAGAGTTTACCCTCACCTCAACTGACCCACACGAAGCATCTAAATGCAAAACTAAACCGTCAAACCCAGTATTTTGGCTAAGGCTCTCCGTCATCCAACCACTCTGACGCATAGCCGATTTGAACTATTGGATACCGTGGGCTTCCAGGATGAACCTTGAAAACGCTCCCTCGTGAAGAACACCTAGAGTTTACCATCACCTCAACTGCAGATTCACACTCATGACTCACAAGAACTATCATAATCAACCTACCCTAAACAGGCTCGACACAGACCGGTCGAAGACCTACGAAGTAAACCACAACAAGCAACCAGATCTGACCCATACGATCAGATCCCCTTACCCCTAACGATGTCTCTAACCAGATCTTTAGACAAAGATATGTAAATCATGATGATTATATATATAGCAGCCATTAACAAGGCTAGACAGGATAGACAATCATTAACAAGGCTAGACAACCATTAACAAGATAGATTATGAACATGTATTATGGATATGACATGATATAATAATATCAAATCCAACATTTAACTACACATTCCAGGTTTATTTAATGTATTAGCATGTGACAATGTTTTATATATATGTCAAGTAATCAAACAATCTAAATTTAATACATATAATCATGCCTATGGATGCCACCAAGTCATGCATACATGATTAATATCATACCATAAACATGACTTAGTATGAAACTATATTATCAGAATATCAAGTTAGATCCACTCACAGATACGGGTATTCCATCCCGTGAAGAATCCCGCGTCTCGAACAGCCCAACGGTAGCGTGATCGCTACTAGACTCGTGGGAGTATAGCCATTCCCATCACAAGCTTAAACACATGATCACCACCTTTCCTCACATTGAGGAGACCCCACTGACAAACAAACATCATCAACTCAGCCAAGGAATAAAACGTTCATGCATAAAAAAAAAGAATCCAGGACATATCCCAAGATCTAGCTAACAAATGCAAAATACACCCTATAACTCCAACAATCAAATCAATTATTCTACACCATCAAAAGCCACTCATCATAGGCCATCATGCAATTGAATCACTTATAAATCAGCAATAAAACATCACACCATCACAACAACAAATCTGAGCAGCACTACAGAAATCTGGGCAGCAATATAACCCTACACTTTGATCTCCACAACACCAAATACTCATCCAAAATTCTGAAATAAATCATACATATTCATTGACATGCTAGGAGCATAATCCATGAAGACATCATAATCCAATTCAATTTCTAAATGTCCTAAATAAAATATATTCAGAAATTGGTCAATTCTACTCGAATCTGGACAGTCCTTACAAAACAGATCATAACTTACAATACATGTAATATAATGACTTCAAATTTTACATGTAAGATCTAGACACATAGATGATCATATCATATGAGGATACCATCCTCAAATATATTTCTAAATATCAATGCATATGGATCTTCACAAGGCAGTAATCTGCCTTACCTCTTTAAGCACATCCCAAGTCTCCCAACACTATCATCCCTTCTTCTTCTTCCCCAAATCAACAACCAAAACCCTAGGACAAATTAAATGTAATCTACCCTAAATAAGAATCCAGATCAACAAATTAAAGCAATCCATAAAAGAAAATCAAAGGATTAAATGATCTCACCAAAAATTCCATTCAATCTCCTCTCCTCCACTTCTCCTCTTCTCTATTTCTCTTCTCTGTTTTTTATTCTTTCTTTTGTTCTAGATCTGTTGCTGGAGACCCAGCAAAATCTCCTTTTTAAGCCCACTAAAAGGTGGTGGGAGGAAGCCAAAATGACATACATGCCCCTAACTTAAAATTCTGGACAACTTTCAGTAAAACAGTCATAACTTCCACAATATAGCTCTGAATTATACAATTCAACTTCCATTAGAAAGCCAAGAAGATTATCTACAACGTTCATGTTCAAGCCAATCTCTAAAAACACTTTTAACTATTCCTAATTATATAATTAACATCAAACAGGGCCGCTGCCAGACCTTTTCCTTTCCCAGGGTATAATTGGAAAAACACTGATAACTTTTGCTACAGGAATCTAGATGATCTAATTCCACTTTTGTATGAAAGCTTACTCAAAATTGAATGCTCCATAATAAAATCAGATTTAAATTACATCATATTAGGCATTAACAAAATTAAATCCATATCATGCCAAACTTAGAACTTAGGATATAAGCCAACCATATATGAGTCTAACACATTCCAAATGAATAATAATATGAAATAACACATATCATTGTGTTATCTATCCATCCAAACATATAAAAGAATAACATAAGTCTAAATATAGGTCTGGAGTCTTACAACGACAATGACGGTGGATCTCAAAAGAAGACGTAGATCCAAGGAAGAGAAGAAGAATAATAACGACGCGCGGAGATGATGACGGAGACAAGAGGCACGCTGACGGAGACAATGATGACAAAGAAGCTGCTCTTTTTTTTTTATGGTTGATCTACACCAAATCCGCGTGAATATCTCCATTCAACCTATGCATGAAATATCTCCATTCAACCGCGCTGACGGATTCACATGCACATACGACCTCTTCGTCCTTCAATGCATGCCGAGCCATCATGTGCATTGCGTGACGACGATCCGCTTGACTTGATGTGGAAGAGAACACTCTGGTACTCCAAGAACCTATATCATATTGAATTCAGCAAGGACGTGATCGGTATCAGGAAGGGCCGCGGCGGAAGCGGGCGTGGGCTGTGCGATTCAAGATGGAGATGACTTTCTTTGATGAGGAAACTTCAGGATCAGATGAAGAACGCAGCTTAAAAGCAAAAGTCCTCTATTTTTGGATCTCTCTGTACGAGCAGATCTGGTGACGCGGATCTTACGGGGCTGCGGAGGCTCATCCGCGACGGCTCTTGACGACGACTCTTGATAGTGGCTTTGATTTTTGATGAAGAACCCACAAAAAAATAATAAGATTGAGTATCAAAGTCCTCCCCCACTCCGATTATAGACTCCTCAATCGGAGCGGAGAAGAGGGAAGAACAACTTTTATAAATGTAGGGAGGGACTTTTGATACCGTATTAGAAATAAGAGAGAAAATAATAATGAAACCCTAAAACTCTTCTTCTATTAGAGAGGGACTAAAACCCTTTATACAATAGTACAAGATAGTATTACACGTGTAATACACTAACAAACTAATATCATAACAAACTGACATATAATCTAACACATTTAACAAATATAAGACAACGTTTTCCGTGATTTTGTTTTTTCCCGGAACAAAAGTTTAGTTTTGTTAACAGCAGCAATGTTGGAAGTATGCCTCTTCATCCTTTCCAAATTCCTACACCTGAAACATAGAAAATGAATTTGAAGGAAAGGAAAACAAATTCACTAAAAAATAAGAATATAGAATCAAATAAGAAGTGGCTGTTTAAGTATAAGAATACATCGACTTATGAAGCAAATTGGGTATAGGGATTAGGTTGTGCTCATGTTAAATGTATTTTCATTGCTGTGGTGTATTGAAAGTGATGGATTTGTGGTGGATTAGATTAGGAAAGGTTCTGCTCCATCACCTTACAATATTGTGGTGATTTAAATTAGGAAATGTTCTTTTCGAAAAAACAGAAAAGCTTTAAGGAAATTTAGGAGGTGTGTGAAATATGTCATGCACTTCTTGCATTTTAACTAGAGTATCATTAAGGAAATGTTCTCTTCTAAAAAACAGAAAAGGTTTAAGGAAATTTAGGAGGTGTGTGAAGTATGTCATGCACTTCTTGCATTTCAACTTGAATATCATTTAAGGAAATGTTCTCTTCGAAGAAACAGAAAAGCTTTAAAAGTAAATTTAGGAGGTGTGTGAAGTATGTCATGCACTTCTTGCATTTTAATTTGAATATATCATAAAATGAATGTCAGTGAATGCTTCTAAATTTTCTACCGTCTAAATGAAGAAGTAAAAACATAGTGTGCAAATCAGCTTTCACAGTAATTAGAATGTTGACATGTTTCACATCACTTACCTATTTGTCACCAAGATTCTTCATGTTGTATTGCTTTTTGATCCTCATTATACTATACACAGATCCTGCAAAATAGAAAAATAAAAAAAAATTCAATGCATCAGCAATAATGCAAAAAAAATTAAAAAAGCATAATTGTATGTTCAAGAGGAAATGGTTTTTTTTTTTTGGATAATCACAATTCATTAGAAGAGAATCATTGAAGCCTAAAATTTTCGACTATAGAAAACTAGATCTTCATAAATGTGAAGAACTCTGAAAGAGTTAAATGCATGATAAATCTACATGAATAACATATTTGCAGTAAAAATAATAATTAAATAAATCTCAATTACCTTTTATTTGTATTTAAATATTATGAGGTTATGCATTATTGACATGTCACATTCTCCAAATAAATATGAAGTGGAAGATTTATATGAAATAAAAAGAAGTTTTCATCGATATGAAGGAACTATATACATTACAGAATAAGTAATACATGGTTATTTTCGTTAATAGTGAATAATTTGATCATTTTTAATGTAACAAAATGAATTATGAAAATGCTAATAGAAGAACAATCTACACTGAAGTAAAAAAGAAATAAAAAGGAAAATTGACTTATGTATATGTGATTTGCTACTTTTATATGATCATCTGAAGAATGATTGAATTATTGATAAATGAAATTTTGTTTTTCATAAGGACATTACAAAGTCAAGTTATTCAAAATATATTCACATGCCATCTCTCAAAAGTTTGTACATCTGCCCAAGAAAAAAAGCAAAAAAAGAAGTACAAAAACTTTGACTTGAAAGTGAATTGTCATTTTTGATATACCTACAAAAGTGTTGGCAGTTCGAACTCCACAATGCAAGTAGACATTACAAAATATATTGACACGTCGTCTTTCAAAAGTTTGTACATCTGCATATAATTTTAGAAATGGTATGCAAGGTCAATAATGTGTGAAGATTATATTTAATTACATACATATATACATACATACACAGTTGTATGTGTGTATGTGTGTGTATATATTGTATGTATGTATATGTAGATATATGCATGTATATGTATATATGTATGTATATGAGAGAAAAGGTAAATGGAGATATACAATGCATTTATTCCTTTTTACAAAGGCGTTGCATCTTCGATTTTCATGAAGACGCAAGCGTATCATCTTCTTCAACTGCTAGAACTGAAAATTTTGGGTTATGATCCCTTTCATCGTTCAAGCATTTAACCATGAAGATACATTCTCTGTGTAAAATTTGTTTAACTTCTTTTTTGATATTTTTTTGGTGCCCTACGATAAAAAAATAGCAATATTGTATTAGTTTATTAAATATATCATATACTTTTGTTTTATTAATTATATTATTCCTTACTGCCTGGTATGATGAATTCCTCCATCTTACATTTTATCAAAGTCTGAACAACATTGCCAAAAAGGGATGCCCAAGTGGTTGTGATTGAGTCAGCCAATTTCAAAGATAGTAACACATTAATAGAAATTAAGAGAATAAAAAATAGTATTATAAAATACAAAAATAAAAGTCTTTGTTCATTTAATATAGAAGAAATGATCAGGTCAAACGAAAAACTTACACTATGTTATTAACATTGAGGAAATGAAACCAATTTGCACTTTTAGAATAGAAGAAATGAGGTCAAATAAGAAGTCATTCAAGTCATTCTCTGTTATTAACATTGAAGGGAATCCTTAAAGTGAAACCCAATTTTATATTTTTAGAAATAAAAATGAAAATGAAAAGAATTAAAAAATGGGTGTCATTTGATGTGTTTCATTTTGATAGAATGACTGGGAAGTTGTCCAATGAGAATGAGCAATTCAATTATCAGTACAACATTATTTATACTCTAAACATACGATTGCAGCCAAAAAAATGAAAAGAAACACATACCGTGGAGTGGATACACAATTGTCTAAGTAACATTTATCACAATGAAATGTAGCTTGATGAGGTTCAAGAGTTTTTCTAACACATTTATTGCACGACATATGCCAAATATCTTTGTCAACAGTGCTATTTCAATTGATGCCTTGACATGATTGATAATGTCTTACAAGTTATCATTTTCCTGATGCATCATAAGATTGGAAGACTGCTTGAATGTCATGTGTTTCATCGTTTGGAGATAAAACTGTGGTTTTAATCTGTGATGAACTGGCAACAGTAGAGTTGTGTGATTTCCTAATTTCTTTCAAATGAATATCATTTGCAATTGACCTACAATGCGCAACAAATAACAAATAGTTATTTATATGAAATATTTTTTTGGAAGCAACTAAATATGATTGAATTAAATAATATAGATGGAAGGTGGCAAACCATTTGGTTAGGTCAGTAGCCTTTAGAAGGTCTAGATTGAATATTAATTGAAAATTCGTGTGGTTGACAATGAATGAACACCTGAATGAAATAAATTATAAACATTATTCGCAAGAAAAAAAAGAAGTAAATGATGAAGTTCTAATTAAAAAGAAATATGAACCATTTAAAAACTACAACAAGTCGAATTTGTGCTTTTTTGATGAATACATGAAAGTACATATATCCATCTAACAACAAGATTTTAAGTTAG
Source organism: Acorus calamus (assembly GCA_030737845.1). Classification (NCBI taxonomy): domain Eukaryota; kingdom Viridiplantae; phylum Streptophyta; class Magnoliopsida; order Acorales; family Acoraceae; genus Acorus; species Acorus calamus. The sequence goes on along the minus strand of CM060873.1, from coordinate 10,156,103 downwards.
GACACAGAAAACATTTCTCTATTTGTATAATTTTTATCTGTTCCATATACATGTAAATGAAGAATGTAAGCTACCAGGTAAATAAGACATTCAGTAATATTTAAGAATCATAAAATCTTTAGAGGCACAGAGTGAGACATGAAAATCATTCAACTTTTAGTTAATTCAGCTATGAACTGAAATGTAAGTTCATTATGCCAACATGAAATTTAAAGTCAGAATTTTTATGGCTATGCTAGTGCCTGGCCATGAAATTGATTTATACTTGTAATCTCTGCATGTTTAAAAATATTTTGAACCATAAAATTTCTTGGATCTAATTTCACAATAGCATGCCTATATAGGTATGTAGTACATCAAAATATTATGCACAAGTAAGCATACATAAGCCCCGAGAGTTGACAAGCCATTTGCTTCCTAATTATGTCAGATTAAAAATTTTCAGCATGCATATTATCTTTCATAGCTAAACCACCTTGTCATCTAGGCATTGTTTGATCAGAGCCCATTTCATTAGATATTATGAAGATTATATGCGGAGATATATAAGAGAAGAAATCTACACACAGAACTATAGAAGATAATTTATTGTTACTAAGTAGAGTATGAAAGCAGTATATTATGAATTTGTCAACTGACTTTAACAACTCATATGTAAGTCTTTGTTCGAGCAAAATGTAGTTACAAATCAAAGTTAGACTTTATCTTTCTTAAATGATATCTAATCAAATATTACTTTAAAAAATTAAATTTTATAAATAACTGATTATTATTACTTTGCTTATATTGTATAATTTTGATTAATTTTATAAAATTTAAATTAAAAAAAAGTAAAATTAATTATCCCCGCTGTGGGGGGGGGGGGGGACATGCATGCATGCCCCTGCGCGCGCAGCGTGGGTCAGGGCACGCGCAGGGGTGAAACGACGGGGATGTGATTGGCCATGGCAACATTTAGAGCGGTCAGCGCACCCATGTGGCGCGTTGATTGGGGTCAAACAGTCATAGAGCCAATTTTAAAAAAATTGGCCCTGTGGTCAAAAGTGAAATTTTTTTTGAGGGGGTTATTTTTGAAAATTTCCCTTGATATAATACATTAAGCCTGAACAATCATAATCTCTGTAGTAGCTGACTTTCACTTTTGTAATAGCTAGCACATGAAAAATTGTTCTTTGTTTCAAACCAATGTCTTCATCATTCAAAGAGTCACCCCACATAGTTAATGTTATAGGATTCAACCCGCATGTAAAAATTTGTGAAGTCATGAGCTAAGTAAATAAACTACAGAGGTCAAAAATTGAAATTCATTGAGTATACTGAGGGAAAGAAGGATTATACTCTTTATCGATTACCAAAACTGTAACAACTGTGACTCTAATTGGGTCAGGCAGGGCCTGACGGATCTTATAGGCGCTGTTGGGCACCTAGGCGACGATCCTTTAGGAGCTGTCGGGTTATAGGGTGACAGACAGACTCAATCAGAGCCATCGATCTGAAAAATTTTCGAGTTTGAAATTGGTCCATTTTTTGAAAGAACAAATGCGTTAATTGTGAATCATATTTTCGTTAATTGGTTTTATTGGCATCGTATTGTTAGGCCTGTGTCATTTAGAGTCTTAATTTCAATCGGAGTCACTACAATTTTTGCTTTTTAACCTACCAAGGGGGTATGAGGACTCTGATTGAAATATAACTGCATATTATGGGTCCTGGTATTGTTTAGTACTGCCCATAAAATTTTCATTTAATTCCGATAAAGTTTTTGGAATTATGCAGTTTTGGATTTGTTATTCGGATTTGATTTTGTTAAAATCCAAGATGAAGAGCTAAAAATCCGATATTATATGAGATGTTCAGTATTGAGATAGCTTCTATATAGAAGTGGAATTGGATCAACTGGATTCGTATATCAAAACTTATGGGTATTTTTCCGAGTATACCCTGAAGATGAGAAATCCAGGCAGCAGCCCTGTAAGATGTTTAGCCTAGATTGTGGAATAGCTGGATAGGTTATTTGATCTGGGTGTAAACATGAAAGCTATCGATAATCTTCTTGGCTTTCCAATGGCGTTGGAATCATACAATTCGGAGCTGTATTGAGGAATTTATGGCCGTTTAAGTAAAGGCTGTTAAGGGTTTTTAGTCCGAGGATAGCTCGGTCATTCAGTCCGACCTTGCCTATTAAATCCCCTCTAAATGTTACGACTTCAGTCCTCTCTCACCCTCTCATGGAGCTCTCTCACCCTCTATTTGGTCTCTCTTTTCCCCTCTTTGTGTGTGTAAAGGAGGAGAGGAAGTTGAAGGAGATCAAGGTGAAGAGGAAGATCAAGGAAAGGTGCCATGTTGTTGCTTGATCTCTATCTTTCAAGCTCTCTCTTTGATCCCTCTTTGTGTTGGGTCAGCTATGAAAGGAGGTGAAGATGAGGTGCTTGTGTTTATGCAACAACAAGAAGTGGAAGAGAGAAAGGTGTATGAGTTTATGATTATTGTTGGTTGTTGTTGTTATTGTTTCTCTCCCTCTCTAAATCAGCCCCCCCCCCCATGTGTTTGTTGTTATGCACCTATGAAAAGGTGTGCTTGGAAGAGGAGGACCAGCCAAGAAGAGGGTCTCCCAAGGCTGAGGTGGTGAAGCGGTGGTGGCGGTCGAGGTGGTCTTGGGCGTGCTTGCGAGCTCCCACACCTCCCCCTCCCCTCCCCCTCTCTTATGGTGAGTTTTTCTCTCTTCTTTCAAAAGATTTTAGACTTATATGGATGTGTTTGGGGTGTGCATGCCATGTGGTTGAGTTTGAGTGCATGTGGGGGCATGGGAGAAGGTTTGGGGCTTGGGCGAGCGGGTCCGCACGCGCGAGCGCGTGCGCTGGGGCGCGCTGGGACGCGCGGGACGCGCGCGAATATGCGCAGGGGCGCGCATGCGTGCGCGCTGCTGCGCGCGTCTGCGCATGGCGGGCGGCGGGGCTGCCCGGGAATGTGCCCAGGGCTCCCGGACTGCGCCCGGGGCTCCCCGGGGGTGCATGTGGGGCAGCCGGGGCCCAGTTTGGGCATGTTGGGGGTCGGCACCCTCGGGTGGGTGTCCGAGGGGCTCGGGCATGCATGCGTGCGTGCACGCTTGCGTGCGTTCGAGCCCATATGCGTGGATGTCCAATCTTAGGCATCCTTAATTGATTTTATATGTTTGTATGTGGTTTTACTCACCCCTTTTTGGTACCCTTACCTTGCAGACCTCGTCGGATGGGATGCGCGTCGATCCGGGTATCGGTGAGTGGTTTGATTCCAACCCTTCCGGGAGCGCTCGATGCACGTAGTCGTGCTTCGCGCTTCCATGGGGCTTTATTTGCACCCTAAATAAGCTAGATATCATGCATGCTAGGCTGTATAGCTCGTATATTGTGTAGAACCCCTATTCTACCTTATACTTGCCTATGTATTGTATAGAATATGGCATGACTTAGGTAATTTTGTTTGAAATACTACCCCTATTTATCAAACATGTTTAACTTGGGTTAATAACGGGGTGTATGCATAATATTCCTCTGATTTAGGACTTGAGGGTGTGGTATAGTTGTTGCATCCATCTGTTGGGGTAAAACTATGACCCGCTTCAAGAGATGATGAGGCATTCCCTCTCTCTCGCCCTCCCTCTTTATGCGTGCTTAGTAAGTAGATGTAGTTCCTATTTGACTCAGGCTTGCTTGAAATTATTGGCATGCACCTGTTGTTGTGCAGATCGCGCTTTACCTTTCCCTTCTAAGTTGGTGCTATCCAACGCATGTTAGGTTGTAACTCGTGTGCTTGCTTGATTGATACCATGTATGCATGTTTAAGTAGGCCATCATTGAGTAATTATTTGCATATCATGTATATGCTTGTTAGGCCATGAGCCTTGTCTAATAAGATTAGACGAGTGTATGACCTCTTATAGGGTCATACCATGGCATTGTCACTTAGAATAAAATGTCTTCCCCGCATATGAGTTATGCGCCCTGGAGGGAATTCATGAGAATTCATTGCGCTTAATCGGCGTCCGATGACCGATGACGACGGATCCAAGAGGATCGTATCTGCGATTGTCGATCATTTTCCCCTTTGTTGGATCCGTGTAGGAACTTTCCGATGTCAAAAACGCTGTCCTGGCACCGGGCTCCCATCCGTAGGTATGACCGATGCATCTAGGGAAGTACTGATCGTGGGAGTATGTCAGGTAGATGCTACTCGGGGAAAAGGCTACCGGTAGACCAAGGGCGTAGGACCTCATCCCAAAAGTCCTATGTCACACTGTTTAGGGTGAGGGTGAGGGTGAGGGTGTTGGTGAGGGTGTGGTGGACTCGAGTTGATACTTGACCCACCAGCTTGCGTAGTTGGCTTTCCATAGGGTTCGCGCTGCGAACAAGTAGTGGTTCCTCCCAATATCGTCGTATGCCGTGGCCCCGACGTTGAATCTGCTTGGTCAGAAGGCTCCCGGGACTTGTAGGTACTCCCGATGCATTCGGCAGATGTACTGATCATGGGAGCATATCAGGTGCAGATTGCATGACGGTGGACAACTGGACGATATTGCGAGCATGAATCGTTCTCCCCTTCGTTGGATCCGTGCAGGAACTTTCCCGGCGTTGAAAACGCTGTCCTGGCACCGGGCTCCCATCTGTAGGTATTACCGATGCAATCAGGACGTACTGATCGTGGAGTATGTCAGGTAGAGGCTACCCGGGGAAAGGGCTACCGGTGGACTAAGGGTGTAGAACAACAAATTTTATCCTCTAAGTCCCTTGGTTTACCCTGTGGGGGCTAGGTGAGGGTGAGCGTGAGTTGAGGTCACGTCTTCACGTGACTTTTATACCCATCGAGTATACTCTGGGTATACCTCCTAACGCTTGAGGTATCGAAGTATATCTCTACCTCGTAGCGGATGGACTCGTAATAATTGTTACCCAGTGACACGAAGTGTTATAGTTAATTGTTCCTCCCTGTGAGTCCCAAAAGCCTCCCTCTTGGGAGTGAGGGCGAGGTTGGGGTATGGTCGCGTCGTCGCGTGACCTTATTACCCGTTGGATTTCTACCCATGCCTTCTCTTGATAGGAAATTGTCTTAGTGTCGAATTGTTATGTTGGTGTTTGGTTTTTGACCACTCACTGAGCTTGTAGCTCACCCCTCGCGTACTGTTTCTTTTACTTGGGCGTTGTTGGGCATGGAGCTGGAGCTTCCTTGTGGCGTGGTCTAGCGTGCGTGGAGGCGTCCTGTCCAGCGGATTGGCGAGTGCGAGGCTGTCAGCAGTCCTATAGTCTTGTGTATTTGTAAACCGTGCATGTGGCACTTGTTGTATTTTATTTGGCTAGACTTGGCTCTCACAGGACAGTGATTGTGTATTCGAGTCTGTAATAATATTTTTGATTTACAGACTTATTGACATTTTTTATGCTTCCGCCTTTCATTTGAGTTATCAATTATCATTGATTGCTAGCCTTGTGTATTATTTATTGGAGTCATTTGTTGACCTCTTGTATCACAGTTGATGCTTATATATTTGCCATGTCTCGGGGACGCCTGGGGCGTGACACGTATTTTGTCCCCCACGTGTTTTCTTGTATTTAAATATCTCTCTCTCTCCTATTGGTATTGAAACCTAAAACCCTAAAAAAATTATTTTCTTGTTTTCAGCCACTGTTGTGAGGGAGCTCGGGAAGGGTTCGCTCTAAGGGTTTTTGTAAGTTTTTCTTCGGTTTATGTAGAGTTTCTAATTGGTAATGAGTCCCTTTGATTGTTTATTTGAATATGATCTCGTTTTCAAGGTTTTCCAAACAAAAATAATAAGTCTTCCTTTGCTTTTCTTTAGATCTTGTTATGATTTCGGGTTCTTGTAATTTAACAATCATATGATGATGATTTCATGATGTTTTTACATGTATGCGTATTCAAAATTTGATTATATCTTGAGTTTTCTTATCGGATTTCTCATGATCTTTAAATATGATTTAAATGATTTCAGATTTGATGTTACGGCTAGGTTTTTGTGAGATTTTAATGATTTCATGATGTATTTACAAGTTTTAGTTATAATATTAAATCTTACTTGTATGTACTCAAGGTTTAAGATATTTTCTTAGTTTTCCTATTTGATTTATATGCTCTTAAGATGTTTTAAATTTAGTTTTTCAGATCTGTTGTTATATAGCTAGGGTATCATGATATTTTATGTTTCTAAGCCTTTCATGATTTAGAATGAATATGTATAAGTATACATCATGTTTAGGTTTATTAATCTTAAAGTAGAAATAGTATTTTCGATCTCTAAAACCTTTTTTTTGAACCTTATATGCTTAGATTTAAACCAATGATGTGTTTTCATAATTTTGATGGTTTAAGCGTAAACCCATATTAATATTCACATCTATGATAACCTAGAGTTTTCAAAATATTTTATTTTAATATTTGATTTATTATAATCGGATTTTTTTCGTTGTATGGCTTGATTTCAATGTCGATCCGTTTCTGTTTAACAATGTTTTAAAACGACTCTTTACTGTTTTCAATAGTAGATAATTTAAAAGATTTTTACAAAAATACAATAATTAGGGTTTTGTGCTACTGTCCCGCGACGGCCCCTGTAGGAGCCGTCGGGAATGTGTGGGATGGCTCCCAAAGGAGCCGTCGGTTTTTTAAGGGACGGCCCCTATGGGAGCCGTCTCATTTGTTTCGGACGACCCCTATGGGAGCCATTGGGAAAGTCTCTGACGGTCCCTATGGGAGCCGTCGGATTCTGTATCTTCGGATACCCTCGGGTTTCATATAGTATGTATGAGTTATGATTAGTTGTATTATTTACAGGTCGGGGTAGGTTGCCTTAGAACTACTGGAGTTGTTTTGGATTGTGGTTGGACCTTAAGGTGAGCTGATCTCGTCTCCTATGTACTTTCATTGGTTTTAAAGAATGATTTTAAATGCTATTTTATGTACAACTCGAGCATGTCACATTATATAGGCTGATGCCTTAGCATGTATCATATTGAAAATATTATTATATTTGAAACTGTTGCATGCATTTTATTGAAAGAAAAATATGTGTTGAACATGCATGCATCGCATTCGTCTAGGTGACACAGCCTAGGTGGCTAGGTCTAGGTGACCCTGGTTCAGAATGGACCCAAGTCTAGGTGACTTATATCTAGGTGACATGTGTCTAGGTGACACAATTTCCTGTGCGAAATCCTTACGACTAGGTGCTGTAAATGGCTAGGTGCTATCATACAGGCATGCGTGTCCGTTGCATTCATACGCATCATGTATTTGATAAGATTTGGAGAATATGCATTGGAATGAGATTTCTATAAGTTTGGATTATTGAAAATTATTGTATTTGCAAATATCTTATTATTATATGTTACAAATTGTTACTTATGATATTTCTTATGATGTTGTATTAAAGATTATATTTTGATATCAATTATTATTGGAACCTCAAAGGTCCATTCACTGAGCGTGTGGTTGCTCACCCCTTTTTCCCCAAACTTTAAGGTAGTCGTCGGTGATCGTTGATCTCGGTGGTGGAGATCGTAGCTGCGATTTATTTCCATTGCATTTAGGTGGTTGAATAAGCCTTTTTCCTTGGCATGTAATTTCCTTAGTCCCTTTCAGCAAAAATAGTAGGATCTTTGAATAAATTTCATTTCGTATGTAATCATCTGCGTTTAGGATGAATTCTGTTTAGATCTTGGTTATGTTTTAATCGGCATTGTCTTAAATAAATCTCTTTTATGTTTTTAAATGGCTCGTGTTTGTGAAAAGTTAGAGGGTAACGACCCGTATCAAAGCTTCAAAACGGAGTCTTGGGTACGGGGGCGTTACAAAAATATCATGCAAGTAATATTTTTCTTATTTGATAGCTCTTTTTTCCGTAACATTGAGGATGAGAACAAGTATATCTGCAATTAATGAAAACACTAAGTGACAATATACAAAGAAATTATTATACATGTTAATGAAATGAGGAAATATGCATATTCATACCAAAATTTATCGTTTTGCTAAGTATGTCAATATTCATGATGGACACAAAGTTGAAAGGGTCTTCATTGGGTTGGACTATTTCATCCAAAATATGATGTATTTTTGCCTGTTGTTGTAGTATAAGCTGGTAGTCATTGTTAAGCAATCGGTATTTTGTGGCAATTTTTTAAACTTTTGCATATGATATACAATAGTTATGATGCAACATTATGATATTTTAAAATTGTTTGATCTCTTCATCGAAAAGCATTCCCTGAATCATGTATCCCTACAACAAAAACGATAGGATATATAAAACATGGAGTTATCATATGAATTTATATTAGCTCTTCAAATCTTAATTCAATATATAAAATTGTGCATATGAAAAAGTTATATATACCTTTTCTTCTACAAATATAACGGTTTGGTATTCTGTCTCATTTCTTGATAATCTTGGAGGAAGTTTTTCAACAACTTTCACTTTCATTTTTCAGTTTTTAGTTCTTTCATTGAGCTCAGATAATAACATGTTCTCCTGAACATCCATCCGTTTCATAATGAAAAAGAAGATGTTAGAATATGCTTTTATTAGCAAAATAAATAATATTATACATATTAAAACAAGCACAATAATTTAAAAATCACAAATTATAATTTAACAATTACATATTTATAATTGCAATATGTAGGGATTTTTTTTACTTCTATTCACAGTAACCAAAGTCTATGAGAAAGGAATAACATATGATTGACTTTTAATAATGCTAGCAAGGCTTTCAAAAATTTGAAATCCTATTGATAGTGTTTTTCATATCTGTTTTTCCTAGATATAAATTATTGCATGACATGGATATATATATGTCACGCCCCAGGGCGGCCGTTCTGGAGACGTGGTAATAATATAAAGTATCAGCTATCAAATACATAAGGTCAACAATGACGCCAATATAAAACGCACAAGATTAACAAGACAATGATAATTGATAACTCATCGAAATGCGGAAGCATACAAATACCAACAATGTCTGAACTCAAAACATTATTATAGACCCAAACACACAATCAATGTCCTGTGAGAGCCAAGTCTAATCCAATGAAAAATACAACATGTGCGGCACGCACGATTTAAAATACATCAATGACTCTACGACTGCTGACTGCCTCGCACTCACCAGTCCGGCGGACAGGACGCTTCCACGCACGCAAGACCACGCCACAAGGAAGCTCCATGCCCAACAACGCCCCTGTAAAAGAAACAGTACGCGAGGGGTGAGCTATAAGCTCAGTGAATGGCCAAAAACCAAACACCAACAGAACAATTCAACACTAAGGTAAATTCCTAACAAGGAAAAACAGGGGTAGAAACCCAATGGGTAACAAAGTCACGCCGCAGCGCGACCAACCTCACCCTCACCCTCACTCCTAAAGGGAGGCTCTTGGGACTCTTAGAGAGAAAACAAGGGTTATCATAAAACCTGGTGTTACTGGATAACAAGATACTATGAGTCTAACGGCTACGAGGTAGAGATACATTACCATACCTTAAGCGTTAGACACAACATACCCAGAGTATACTCGACGGGTACTAGAGCCACTACACCACGTGACTCACTACACACTCTCAACCTCACCCTAGCCCCCGCAGGGGTGACCCTAGGGACTTGGGATAACTCTGTTGGCTCTACACCCTTAGTCCACCGGTAGCCCTTTCCCCGGGTAGCCTCTACCTGACATACTCCCACGATCAGTACAACCCTGGATGCATCGGTAATACCTACAGATGGGAGCCTGGTGCCAGGACAACATTTTGAATGCCGAAAAGTTCCTACACGGACAACATTGGGAGAACTCTAACTACATTCGATAATCACATATCGAAGATAACCAATACTCTTGTACTCCCACACGGGTGCGTCGCTTGGACGCGAGGGGCTACCTCTATTCTCGAGCAGAAATAAGCCCAAAGCATTACCCAACAAGCGGTTCATACACACCCTTAGCACGGGTAGACCCAACTTAATATCGTAATTGTTGGTTTAACAAAACCGATACAACGGAGAATTCTCCTGAATTCTAAACGGATGCACCACTCGGATGCAAGGGGGGGCGATTACATCGCTAGCGCTTAACTATTGAGGTACAACCCGATAGCGGGTCATACCCACGCCTATCACAGATAGGCCCGATAGTGTTAACATGCGCATAAATTTTACAGGAGAGTTCTATCACAGTTACGCGTACCACATGCACGATAACATATTAATTAACTATAGGGGTACTCCCTCACATGGATTTACATCATTCACAATTCATACATCATGCATACAAGGAAATGACCTACTTAAACATGCATACAAGGGCACAATAAAACATCAATCACACAAAGGATGACACAAGCAGGCGTTGGATATCACCAATTCCAAGGGGAGGGTTAAGCGTGATCTCATGCACCAACCAGTGCATACTGATAATCCTGAGCAGACCTGAGTCAAGTAGGAACCGCATCTACTTACTCAGTTTACGCAAAGAGGGAGGTGAGAGAGAGGGAAAGTCTCATCCTCTCAGGAAGCTGGTCATAGCCTTGCCCTAACAGATGGATGCAACAACTATACCACGTCCTCCAGTCTTATCGTAAGGGAATATTAGTTGTGCATCCGATTATTAAGCCAGGATTAAGCATGCTGGATATAATTAATATAGTGGGGGTAGTACTACAATACTACCTAAGGCATGCTATATTCTAACACAATTCAGAAATACATACCAAAACACGAGGGCACATGAAAACACTATCATTCAAACACGAATACAATACATAGGCACGTATAGGGTAGAAAAGGGGGTTCTACACAATATGCATGCTATACATCCTAGTATGCAAACATATCTAGCATATTTAAGGGTGCAAAGATGCCCCATGGATGCGCGATAAAAGACTAAGTGCATCGAGGGTATCCTGAAGGGTTGGATCGAACCACTCACCGATGCCCCAGATCGCCGCGCATCCCATCCGATGAGATCTGCAAGGTAAGGGCATCGAAAAAAGATGAGTATCACTACACACAAACACATAAAAATAATTAGGAATGCCTAAGACTAGACATGCACGCATACGGGCTCGCACACACGCAAGCATGCACGCACGCATGCGTGCCCGAGCCCCCCGGACCCGCACCCAAGCGTGCCGACCCTCAGCACACCCGAACAGGTCTCAGACAGCCCCCACACGCACCCCCAGGCGCAGCCCCGAGCGCCCTAGCGCGCTTGCACCCGTGCGCATGCCCGCGCGTGCAGACTCGCACGCCCGGACCTCTACACCCTCCCCCCATGCTCCACATGCAATCCAACACAAAATCCCTCACATGCATGCCCTCCCAAGCACCTTAACATGCATTGAAACCAACTAAAGAAGAGGGAAAACTCACCAAAAGAGAGGGGAAGGGAAGGGGGAGGTGTGGGGGCACGTCTGCACGCCCGCAGCCACCTCGACTGCCACCACCGCTACCACCACCTCAACTTGGGTGCTCTTCTTCATGCTTCTTTGCACTCTCTTTTTGTGCTACTCTATCTTCTCTTCTTTGATACATAAAAACAAACACTTGGGGGGGGGGTTGAAAATAAGGTGGGGGAATCAATGAGTGGGAGCCAGAGGAGGAAGGGAAAGAAGGGACAACAACACAAGCATACACACAAACTCACCTCTTTCACTCCTTTATGTGCTTCATCATTTGCTTCATTTCTCCTTCTTCACACACACAAAGAGGGGAAAAAGAGAGAGACCAAACAGAGGGAGTGAGAGCTCCACGAGAGGGTGAGGTCGTGGGATTTGGCGGGATTTAAATAGGCAAAGGTGGGGCTGAATGACCAAGCTGTCCTCGGACTAAAACTCTGAACAACCTTCACTAGAACGGCCATAACTTCCTCAATACAGCTCCGAATTACACGATTCCAATGCCATTGGAAAGCTAAGAAGCGTATCTACAACTTTCATGGCCCAGAACAAATAACCTCTCCAGATATTCCAAATTCTTTGCTAAACATCATACAGGGCTGCCGCCAAGATTTCACATCCTCAGGTATAATCGGAAAAATACCCATAACTTTTGATACATGAATCCAGTTGATCCAATTCCATTTTTGTATGAAAGCTAGCTCAAAACTGAACATCTCATAATAATATCAGATTTAAACCTCTTCATCTCAGATTTTAACAAAATCAAATCCGAATACCAATCAAAACTGCATAATTCTAAAAACGTTATCGGAATTCAATGAAAATTTTATGGGCAGTACTAAACCGTACCAGGACCCATAATATGCAGTTATATTTTCAATCAGAATCCTCATACTCTAACCGAATGGCTAAAAACTAAAATTTTTGCGACTCCGATTGAAAAATAAGACTCTAAATGACGCAGGCCTAACAATATATATATATATATATATATATATATATATATATATATATATATATATATATATATATATAGCAACTGCATTTTTTGTATACAACATTTTAAAAAGAACAAGTACGAAAGTATACACGAAGATGAAATAATGATGTAACGATAAACCGTGTAAAAACCAGTGTAATATGCATATAATGTATATGTTTCACAAATCGTTTACCTTCATTAAATATCTCTTTTTACACAACATATCTTGTGCAAATGCATTCGTGATCAACTTTTTGGTGGGCAAAATCAAAATTTTTGTTTTCTTGTGACATGTTGCTCTAGACAAAGTAACATAAAGGTATCCATGGGAGAACACCGATTCTGGTAAATATATGCCAACATATTGTAGAGTTTATCCCTGAGATTTTTTTATTGTCATCGCAAAACTTAGTTGAATAGAAAATTGCTTCCTCCTAAATTTGAAAGGAAATTGGTCTGTTTCTGCTGGTTGGAAGAGTATTCGAGGAAGGAAAACTCTTTTTCCACGATGTTCACCCCAAATAATTTTTGCATCAATTATGTTTGGCTGAAACATTTTGCATATAAGTCTTGTTCCATTACATAATCCTGAAGGAGTATCAATGCTTCGGAGCAACATTATTGGATAATTATATTTCAATATTAATTCGTGAAGTAGCATTCCATTTGGCATCAATTTGTTTAGGAGCTCTAGCAGAAACTGATCGGTATGGTTATCAATCCAATAATCAAAACTGTAATATGCGATTTATCTCATCTACATATTCATTCTTTGGAGCTAGCACTGCTCGATCCGCTGGGAAGGTGGAATATATATCAGTTTCTGCTACATTTGCAAAAACATTATTAATCAACTCTTATTTTTAAACAATATCTTGTGTAGATGGAATAAGAAATTCTTTTGGCATGGTGATCATATTTTTATATGTAGTTTTTTTTGTTTCATTTCCAACTCTTAATAAAAAGTCAAAGAATTTTTCATCTGTTTTGGCTCTCATGTTTTTTCTTAGGCTAATTTTTTTTAAGAGAGGCCACAGTGGTGATCTGACTAAACTTGCATCAATAGTTTCTTCTCTTGAACCGCGAGAAATAACAGGAAGTATTTGTAGAAAAGCTCTACCGAATACAACAATCTTTCGTTTGAACGGAAGATCACACTATAATATCCTGTAACATTTTGTTAAACATATCCACTGTAAAGCCTCCGTACCCAAGACTCCATTTTTAGGCTTGAATACGGTCTGTTACCTTGAACTCTCGATAAAAACTCAGGATATTTGAAAACATAAGGAATTTAATTAATCATGCCAATGAAAACATAACCAGGATCTAAACATAATTCATCCTAAACACGGATGATCACATACGAAATAAATTTTTCTAACACAACATCCAACTATTTTTGCTGAAAAGGACTAAGGAAAACTACATGCCAAAGAAGACTTATTCAACCACTTAAATGCAATGGAAGATAACACGCAAGCTACGATCTCCACCACCGAGATCAACGATCACCTATGGCTACTCTGAAAAGTTAGAAAAAGAGGGGTGAGCTACCACGCGCTCAAAGAATGGACCTTTAGGTCCCAATATTAATTTATATCAAAAAATAATATTTGATAAGAAACAATTTTTAATATACAATAATATGATATTTGCAATTTGAATAATTTTTCCAACAAACCAACTTAATAAAATCTCATTTCCTTATGTATGTCTCAAATCCAGTCAAACATGTAATGCGTATGAATGCAATGGACATGCATGCCCGTATCTCATGGCACCTAGCCATCTACGGCACCTAGCCGTAAGGATTTCACACAGGAAATCGTATCATCTAGACATAAGTCACCTAGACTTGGGTCCATTATGAACCGTAGTTATAGATACCCTAATTTTGACCGTCCAGAAAAATGAAAATACTTCAAGTAACACTTGAAAATAACCCACATTTGGGCATCAAATAGAAAACAAACTTCAGAAAATCAAAAACCCTAAACCCTGGCCCAAACCCCGGCAACCCCAACCCTAGAAACCGTAAACCCTAGCGCAAACCCCAGAAACCCCAACCCTAGAAACCCTAAACCCTGACCCAAACCTCGAAAACCCTAACCCTGGAAACCCTAAAACCTGGCCCAAACCTAAAAAAACTCTGGAATGGGGCGGCTAACCAAAACTAGCCGCCCCCCTGGCCGACCCCAAACCGCTTCCCTTGATGGGACATAAAGCAACATTAAATGCTGATCATTGTGGTGGGTTGTGACCTTTATCCGCCCCATCTTGGCCGGATCAATCCAAGTAACCGACCCGAGCCACTACTTGTCAGAGATGGGACATTTGGCAGGTCATGATGGGGGCGGCTACCAGGAAGTAGTCGTCCCATATTGGGCGGTTAGTTTCAACTAGCCGTCCCTCACCTGGTCCCTCACAGAAGAACCAGAGAAATAATGAAGGGTCTAATAAAAAACACTATTAACCAAGCCACTCTATTACCCCTTGGATATTCCTTTGCCTCTTTTTTACTATAAATAGAGGGGGTTCAAAACATTTCTAACACATTCCCAATCTTGATTCACAATTCACAATCACCAATACACCTTCAACACCCTCATTCTCAAGCCCATTCCACGACTTGAAATCCCTAGAGAGAGAGAGAGAGTCACTTGTTAGAGAAAAAACCATTCCCTACACAAAATCACCCTCTCAGTCCACCCTCTAAAACTTAGGTTAAACCCAGCATAATCTCTGCCAAAACCAAGCCCATTCCCTACCCAGGTTCTGCCCAAATTCACCCAAGCCCTGGATGGCCAACCCTAAGTAGCCGCCCCTCACCAGACGGCTCAAACCCATTAGCCGCCCCCCACCTGCACCCCTCTGCCCCAAGACTCCTTTAGCCAAGCCCCGAAGCAGAATATGATTACCTATTTTTCACCTCTGTGTATGGTATATCCATGTCTCAGAGCGGAGACCCCACAAACTCCCCCCCGCAAGGTGATCAAATCCAACCCAACTTTTCCTGCTTTTCAAAAAAGTAGGTGGCGATATCCAAGGCGCGCACCAGATCCGAATCCTCGAAGAACCCCCACACACGCCTCCATGCAAAAAGCATGGATTTTCCCCACACCGACGAAATCCCACACCGACAAATCTGACGATCACGGTGGGATGTCCCTCGTGAAAAACAACAAAAGGTAATCCTCTTCTACCTCCCTTTTATAAGCTTGACTAGAATGCTATCAACCCTCTAGGAAGGTTAGAGTTTCCCATCCCTCGAATCAGATCCTCCTCTACTTCACATCACAGCATCATTTATTGCTTTGTAAGCCGCACACTGCTTTGCAATCCTTTACTTCTTTTGTAAGCCGCACACTGCTGCGCAATTCTTTACTGCTTTGCTTTCATAAGCCGCACACTGTTGCGTAATCCTTTACTGCTTTATAAGCCGCACACCGCTGCGCAATCCTTTATTGCTTTTGTAAGCCGCACACAGTTGTGTAATCCTTTACTGCTTTATATCTACATCCATTCCCTTAAATCATTCCACACTCATCATGGAATCCCATCTAGAGGAGGAGATACTAGAGGAGAGAGTCACCCAAGAGGGTCAGGCCACACAACTCCTGACCCGTCTAGAGGAAAAGATGGCAAGTCTGGGGTACCAAACGGTAGAGGACATGTTTCTTGACCTCGCTGACTACCGTCATACCAAGACCTTGAGACAGGAGACCCCTGTCAAAACCCCCAGGCCACTTCCAAAACCCCGTTCACACCCTGTCGCTCGGTCAATCCGACAATCTTTTTGTTCGCCCCCCTTTCCCCCGTGAATTCGATATTCCCGACCGTTTCTACCCCAGGCCCTTATCAGGCCACCCCAAACCAGGGACCACTGGCAACCCTCCCACGGGAGAAACGCTAGATGAGACCATCTGGAGAATCCTCTCCGAGACTGGTCCCTCGGCCCCCAAGCACATGTCTCTACATAACCTGAGACAAATCCCATCAGTCAACTTATTGGAGGGATTCAAGATCCCTAAATTTCACCGGTATAATGGTCGTGGAGACCCAGACATTCATCTGACTACCTTTTATCTAGACGCCCGACTATTTTTAGATAATCCACCTCTGCTAGTCTTCCTCTTCCAGAAATCATTGGAAGGAGAAGCGCTGCAGTGGTTCTCCACCCTCCCTGTAGATCACTTGTCAAACTTCTCGGCTATATGCGAGAAGTTCTTAGGCCGCTACGGATACTAGAGGATCAGAACCCCCTCTTATTTGGATTTAACCATAGAGAGAATGAGGCCTAGGGAGGAATTTGAGCAATACGTGTCTCGATGGAGCACACTTGTCCACCGAACCGGCCTGCAACTCACAGAATGTCAAGAAATTGACATGATGTTACAGAGCCTGAGTCCAGATCTTTGTACGATCCTTTGGTATGGGGACTGTACTACGTATCAGCTTCTAATTGACCATCACAACAGGATTTCCCGTTGTGCCGCCCCAGTCCAAACCCAGTCCCCACCTATTAGCCATAGGGTTGGACAACCGCCACGTAAGGCGCAAACCCCCACGATAGAGGGGATTACACAAGTTTCGGCACTCTACCTGAATGGAGCACGAGTTCCTGATCGAGAAACGGCTCCGAGATAGTACACGCCCTATTCGTCCGAATTTGCCCCGTCTCGACAACCAAACCAAAATTTCACTACTCGATCAGTACCCGTCCCCGTGTCATTACAATGAAACCCGATAATCCAAAGTTCTCCACTCCAAAGCCCAATAATTTCAAGATAAGGTCGGCCTAGGACCCCTTTCTATTCCGCTCTCTTGAGGAATCAAGACCCAAGTCCTAGGCGGCCTACACAAAGTGCTTATAATGAGGTTTCCCCTCCAACATCCTATAATCAGAGATGAGTGGGAAAGAGGGACTTTTACCCTCCCCTCCCAGAAACACTAACTAGGATTTTTAGGGTACTAATGGACACTAATAGCATCTCCCTCTCGGACACCAGGGCCCCACTACCCGGAACCAGCACGACACGTTACTGTCAATATCACCAACAGCATGGTCACACCATAGAACAATGCATTGTTTTTTAGGATTTTGTTTACGATTTGAATGATGACAGAAGCCTTGACTGGGCTATGATCAAAAGCCACTTAAACCAGGGCAATTCTCAAGCTTCCAAGCCACTTAGCATATTCACTGACCCATTGCTAGGTCACAACCAAGCTTCCACGTCTGGAGCCCACGCAGTTAACCTGATTAGGAGGGGGAGACAACCATTGCCAGAGCAAGCAGCTCAGAGGATACCACTGACGACTGTCTGTCCGAGGAATCTCAGGAAGGGCAGGACGAGCCATTCTAGCTGAACCTCGACGATCATGACCTCTCCATACTCTATGGCGAAGAAGAACAAGCAGTCCTCGCCCTACCGGCAGCCAACAACGTAGAGTCCGATGAAAGCGGACTGAGCAACCCGAGAGAAGACGTAGAGGAGGAGCGCTTTGAGGAGATCACTGAAGGAGCAAGCGAGGGACCCGAGGGAGGGGAATGTACGTCGGATGATCTGCCCAGACGATAATGGGTCCTCCAAAAGCACCGACACTGTTGACAGCCCCTGCCGCCCGATGACCATATCGTTCACCGATAGAGACTTCCCGGACAACAGATTGCGGGTCTATTCCCTACACATCTGCGGACGGCTTCAGATGTTGTGGCTAAACAGCATCTTCATTGACCTAGGGTTGGGAATGAACATAATGACATGCTCCACCTACCAGAAGATACCCGGACTAGGCCGCCCTCCCGTCCAACCGGCCCACTCTACTATTCAGGCTTTCAATCATACGGGGAAGACTCTCTGCGGTCCCGGAGTATTCGAGTTAACTATCGGACCCCTCATTTGCGACGTGGCATGCTTCGTGGCTGACATCGACACAAGGTACCCCCTGATGCTAGGGCGACCATGGTTGGACAGCATCCATGCCATTTGTTCCTCCCGACAACAATGCCTCCAGTTGTCATTCATGGGCCATGTGCTAACAATTTAGAGAGAGGCATGCCTCCAGTGCGAGAACGAGAACAATTGGGCACTACACAACATGTTCACACTAACCCTACGCCCAGGAGCCGAAGACAAAAGCGTTAGCCCACCTGGATCCCCCTATAACAACAACTATCCCTCGGAGGAGATGGCCGAGACCCTGAACTCAACAAACAATCATACAGAGCCCAATTTGATTGCCTTCATCCCCCATGAAGTTGCAAAAGCCGGAGCACGCTCCGCACCCCTCATGATCACTACCATACTCAGAGGAAGAGAATTCAAGCATATTCTCATCGATACGGGAGCGGAAACTAATGTTCTCACTTATTCTGCCTACCATAAGCTAGAAGGCAGGGTCACTAAGCTGGAACCCTCAGATGAATTTATCTATGCCTTTGTCAGCACGCGCAAGAACGCTTGCGGACTGGTCACGCTCCCATTAAAAATAGGACCGGTCTCCACCATTGTCAATTGCATGGTAATGAACATCTGATCACCCCACCCCTTGATCGTCGGAAGAACCAGGCTCAATAGCATCGAAGCCGTTTCATCCACTCGACACCAATGCCTTCACTTCCCATACCACGGAGGAGTAATATCTATTTGGGGAGAAGCGCGTTTCAACGATACACGGGTCCAAAATTGGAGTGTCTGTGCTCGCATGTTGGCAATCAGGCTCCACTGATGAAGAACTACTTCAACAAGGGAGACCCCTGAAGAGGCTCAGGGAAGAGGAATCAGAAACAAAGGACTGCCACCAGACATCTATCGGCCATCAAAGATAAGTCGACGCGAAGAGGAGGCACCAATTTGCAAACTGGGAACTGATCCCCCCAGGTAAGTTCCCGTTAGCCTCACCCTGTACATATTTGTTTACAGCTTTCCTAAAAATAAAAAACAATCAAAAACATTTGTTTACTAGTCTTCGCTTTCATCATCCCTGTACATATTTGTTTACAGCTTTCCTAAAAATAAAAAAACCAAAAATATTTGCTTACAGCTGAAAGGGACTAAGGAAAACTACATGCCAAAGAAGGATTATTCAACCACTTAAATGGAATGGAAGATAACACGCAAGCTACGATCTCCACCACCGAGATCAACGATCACCTACGGCTACTCTGAAATATTGGAAAAAGAGGGGTGAGCTACCACGTGCTACCTTTAGGTCCCAATATTAATTTATATTAAAAAATAATATTTGATAAGAAACAATTTTCAATATACAATAATATGATATTCGCAATTTGAATAATTTTTTCAACAAACCAACTTAATAAAATCTCATTTCCTTATGTATGTCTCAAATCCAGTCAAACATGTAATGCGTATGAATGCAACGGACACGCATGCCCGTATCTCATGGCACCTAGTCATCTACGGCACCTAGCCGTAAGGATATCGCACAGGAAATCGTATCATCTAGACATAAGTCACCTAGACTTGGGTTAGTTATAAATACCCCAATTTTGACCATCCAGAAAGATGAAAATACTTCAAGTAACACCTGAAAATAACCCAAGGTCATGATGAGGAGTTGCCTGGACCTAGCATATGTCCAAAAACTGGCTCTGGCACTATACAAACACTTCTAGAGGGGAAGCACGAAAAGAATCGGAGTGAAAAACTGAAGAGCCCTGTTAGGCCTCTGTCATTTGGAGTCCTAATTTCGATCGGAGTCGCTAAAATTTTGGTTTTTAGCTATCTGTTGGGGTTTGAAGACTCTGATTGAAAATATAACTGCATATTATGGGTCCTGGTACTGTTTAGTACTGCCCATAAAATTTTTATTTAATTCCGATAACGTTTTTGGAATTATGCAGTTTTGGATTTGTATTCGGATTTGATTTTGTTAAAATCCAAGATGAAGAGGTAAAAATCCGATATTATTCTGAGATGTTCACTTTAGTGCTAGCTCTCGCACAGAAGTGGAATTGGATCGACTGGATTCGTGTATCAAAAGTTATGGGTATTTTTCCGAGTATACCCCAAAAATGGGAAATCCTGGCAGCAGCCTTGTAAGACGTTTAGCCTAGATTTTAGAATATATGGAGAGGTTATTTGATCTGGATGTAAACATGAAAGTTTTAGATAATCTTCTTGGCTTTCAATGGCGTTAGAATCGTGCAATTCGGAGTTGTATTGAGGAAGTTATGGCCGTTCTAGTGAAAGTCTATCCAGGATTTCGGGGCAGGGACGATTTGGTCGTTTGACACCTCTTTTAGATATTTATGAGCCCAAATGTCTCTCGTCTCTCTCATTCTCGACCCTCTCTCTCGACCAGCTCTTCTTGTGTGAAAATGAAGAGGAGAAAGTCGAGGTGGTGATGAAGTCTCCTCTTCCGAAGTTATTAAAGGTATGTCGTGTGAAGGGAGGTGCGGAGGTCGATGGTGATTGTGGTGGAGCTGCGGCATGCGGGCGTGCCGGAACCGCGTATGAACCTCCCGCTGTCTTGGTTTGGGTTCAGCCATATCTTTTGTAGCAGTTGGGAAGGAGTAGAAGCTCCATTGCCTTGTGTTGTTGTTGTGTGTGCATGGAATTGAAGAGGCTAAAGAGGGAGAAGCACATACTCATGTGTCATGTATTGTGTAGGTGTGCACACCATCCGTTTGTGAGTATGTGTGAGTGAACCTAGTATGCCTCTTCTACTACTCTTTCCATTGGTTTTCCTCATGCATCACCTAAACTTGTGTTTGTGTACTAAAGGGGCGTAGGGTTGACACATCGGTGCACTCGAGATCACATGTGAGGTTTGCGGGGCTGCGGGTGCGTGCTCGGTGTGCTCGCATGCGTGCGGAGTGAATAGGAAGCGTGCACGAGGTGCTCGAGGACGTGCTTAATGTTGTTCGATGCGTGCGGAGTGCGCAGGCAGCGTGCACGAGGTGCTCGAGGGAGTGCTTGGCCTTGCCCAATACGTGCGGAGTGTGTGGGCAGCATGCATGAGGTGCTCGAGGGTGTGCTTGGCCTTGCCCGATGCATGCAGAGTGTGTGGGCAGCGTGTACGAGGTCCTCGAGGGCATGCTTGGCGTTGTCCGATGCGTGCGGAGTGTGTGGGCAGCGTGCACGAGGTGCTCGAGGGCGTGCTTGGCGTTGTCTGATGCGTGCGGAGTGCGTGGGCAGCGTGCATGGGATGCTCGGAGGGCGTGCTTGCGGTGCTCGGACGCATTTGAAGTGTGCTTCGGGATGTCGAGCACTTTGTTGCGGCCTAACCCAAACCATTGGACGATTCTTGGTGAATTGGTATCACGCTTCGGATTCAAATTGTCGTCCTCTTGCGTTTCGCGAGTCGTGTGCTTGTTCGGTGAGTGGTTTGATTCCAACCCTTCCAGGAGCTCGATGCACGTAGTCGTTCTTCGCGCTTCCATGGGGCTTTATTTGCACCCTAAACATGCTAGATATTATGCATGCTAGGTTGTATAGCTCGTATATTGTGTAGAACCCCTATTCTACCTTATACGTGCCTATGTATTGTATAGAATATGGCATGAGTTAGGTAGTTTTGTTTGAAATACTACCCCTATTTATCAAGCATGTTTACTTGGGTTAACAACGGGTACATGCATAATATTCTTTTGGTTTAGGACTTGAGGGTGTGGTATTGTTGTTGCACCCATCTTGTTGGGGCAAAACTATGACCCGCTTCAAGAGAGGATGATGCATTCCCTCTCTCTCGCCCTCCCTCTTTTCATGAACTGAGTAAGTAGATGTAGTTCCTACTTGACTCAGGCCTGCTTGGAATTATTGGCATGCACCTGTTGTTGCGCGGATCGTGTTTAACCCTTCCCTATATGTTGGTGATATCCAACGCATGTTAGGTTATTTCTGGTGTGTTTACCTATTTGATGCCATGTATGCATGTTTAAGTAGGCCATCATTGGGTAATTAATTGCATATCATGTATATGCTTGTTAGGCCATGAGCCTTGTCTAATGAGATTAGAAGAGTGTATGACCTCTTATAGGGTCATACTGTGGTGTCGACAATTAGAATAAAATGTCTTCACCACATCTGAGTTATGCGCCCTGGAGGGAATTCATGAGAATTCGTTGCGCTTAATCGGTGTCTGATGATCGATGACGACGGATCCAAGAGGATCGTATTCGCTAGTTTAGATTGGTTTCTTCCCTTCGTTGGATCCGTGTAGGGACTTCCTGGTTGAGACAGCCGGCCTGACAGAGGGCTCCCATCCGTAGGTGCTGCTGATGTGTGATGATGTGCTGATCAGGGGAGTATACCAGGTATGGGCTTCCCTGGATACGGGCTACCGGTGGACCAAGAGTGTAGAAATAATCTAGATTCCTTCCAAAAGCCCATGTCACCCCGAGGAGGGGGTGTGGGTGTAGTGTGTCGGCATCTGATGACCGATGACGACGGATCCAAGGGGATCATATTCGTGAGTGTAGATTGGATTCTTTCCTTCGTTGGATCCGTGTAGGGATTTCCTGGTTGAGACAGCCGGCCTAACAGAGGGCTCCCATCCGTAGGTGCTACCGATTTGTGAGGATGTGCTGATCATGGAAGTATACCAGGTATGGGCTTCCCTGGATAAGGGCTTCCGGTGGACCAAGGGTGTAGAAACAATCTAGATTCCTCCCAAGAGCCCATGTCACCCGAGGAGGGGGTGAGGGTGAGGGTGTGGTGGGTCGGCGTTGGTTCGATCTGCCAGTTTGTGCAATTTCCCAAAATCCTATGTCACCCGTCGGCGTGAGGATGAGGGTGTTGGTGTGAGTGTGGTGGGCTTGAGTTGATACTCGACCCACTAGCTAGTGTAGTTAATTTTCCCATGGGCTTCGCGTTGTGAACATGTAATGGTTCCTCCCAATATCGTCATATACCAGGGTCCCGACGTTCAAGCTGCCCTGACAGAGGACTCCCACTTGTAGGTACTCCCGATGCATTCGGCGGATGTACTGATCATGGAAGTGTACTAGGTGAGGCTACATGACGGTGGGCCACAGGACGATATTGCGAGCGTGAATTATCGTTCTCCCCTTCACCGGATCCGTGTGTATGCGCTTCTTAGGTACGAGCCACCCTGGGTGGACCCCCACCTGTAGGTACCATCGACGCGCTCAAAAGTGTACTGACCGTGGCCGGCTCTAGGTAGAGGCTGCCCGGGAGAGCGCTACCAGATGAAGAACGGTGTAGAACATCAAATTTTGTCCTTCAAGTCCCTAGGCTGACCCCTGTGGAGGCTAGGGTGAGGGCGGGGTATGGTCGCACCGCCGCGTGATCTTCTTACCCGTTGGGCTTCTACCCATGCTTTTCCTTGACAGGAATTACCTTAGTATCGAATTGTAATGTTGGTGTTTGGTTTCTGACCGCTCACTGAGCTTGTTGGTCACCCCTCACGTACTGTTTCTTTTACAGGGGCGTTGTTGGGCGTGGAGCTGGAGCTTCCTTGTGGTGTGGTGTTGCGTGCGTGGAAGCGTCCTGTCCGGTGGATTGGCGAGTGCAAGGCTGTCAGCAGTCCTAGAGTCTTGTGTATTTGAAATCGTGCATGTGGCACTTGTTGTATTTTATTGGTTATACTTGGCTCTCACAGGATAGTGATTGTGTATTTGAGTCTGTAATAACATTTTTGATTTACAAACTTATTGATATTTTTATGCTTCCGCCTTTCATTTGAGTTATCAGTTATCATTGATTGCTCGCCTTGTGTATTATTTGTTGGAGTCATTGCTGACCTCTAGTATGATAGCTGATGCTTATTTATTTGCCATGTCTCGGGACGCCTGGCGCGTGATAAAAGTTGGTATCAGAGCCTGGTCTTGTCAGAGCCTAAGTCGAGTCGTATAGATGAGTCGTAGGATTGTTATCCGAGTACTCTGGTTTTAGAAATTTTCTGAGGTTGCTGACATGCCTCCTCGCATCCGTGGACGTGGATGTGGTCACCCCTGGACCCCCTTAAGTTGTCGACTGGGTCGACTGATCAGGGTCAATGTTGGGTCCCTGTTGTGGGACTAAGGCTTGGGAAGGAGTTTCCAGCCCGATTGTATCGTATTGATGTACTTGTTGTGATCGTGGGTTTGGATCGCGTCTCGATTATGGAGCTTTGTTCTCGGACATTGGTATTGCTAGTAACCATGGAGTTCGCGTACGGCACCGGCTTCCAGTTTTGAGGATGTGGCGTTTTATCAGTAATGAATGATGTCTTCTTCCATTTTCCTGACCGGGACTAAGGGGTCTTGGTCATCGTTGAGAGCCCAGCTAGGATGGTCTGTGTTCCTTATTTGGTTGTCGGAATATCCTATATCAGGACCTCAAGGTGCCCTCCCAAGGGGTTCTTTCCCCCAGTCAGGGAATATTCTTGAAACATCTATTTGATGATTGCCTTTCCCTCTCACTTGGAAGGTGCTATAGCGAGTGATGAAGCATATGATCGGGATTGTGTGCGTCCTTTTGCAGCTTCTTGGGCGATAGGTTATGGACTAGGGTTCCATAGTGGCATCTGGAGTCGCTTCGATATATCATCGTGCATAGTAGCTGCCCGGTGTAGCGGAGTCCAGTGAGGTGCTCCCAGGTGCAGATACCCCAATTTTGACCGTCCAGAAATACAGAAAATACTTCAAGTAACACCCAAAAATAACCCACATTTGGATATCTAATAGAGAACCAAAAGTTCAGGAAACCGGAAACCCTAACCCTAACCGTAAACCCTAGCCTAACCAGAAACCCTAACCCTAACCCTAAACCCTAGCCTGACCAGAAACCCTAACCCTAACCTAAACCCTAGCTTGACCGGAAACCCTAACCCTAACCCTAAACCCTAGCTTGACCGGAAACCCTAACCCTAACCCTAAACCCAAGCCTGACCAGAAACCCTAACCCTAACCCTAAACCCTAGCCTGACCAGAAACCCTAACCCTAACCCTAAACCCTAGCATGACCGGAAACCCTAAACCTAAACAAGACCCTGGCCCAAACCAGGAACCCCCACCTGGAGAAACTCTAAACCCCAAACCCTAGAGAACCCCAAGTCCCTGGCAAGGGGCGGCTAGCCCTAACTAGCAGCCCCACACCAGACGGCTAGTTAGCACTAGCCGCCCCCCTGTCCAACCTTTAACTACTTCCCTGGATGGGATATAAAGCAGCATTAAATGCTGATCATTGCGGCGGGTTGTGACCTTTAGCCGCCCCATCTTGGCCGGATCAATCCAAGTAACTGACCCAAGCCACCGCTTGTCAGAGATGGGATGTTTGGCATGTCATAATGGGGGTGGCTACTAGGAAATAGCCGCCCCATCCTGGGCGGCTAGTTAGGACTAGCCGCCCTTCACCTGGTCCTGATAGAAGAACCAGAGAATTAATGAGGGGTCTAATCAAACACACTATTAACCAAGCCATTCTTTTACCCCCTGCATATTCCCCTGCCTCTCTTTTACTATAAATAGAGGGGGTCCCAAGCCTTTAAACATCATCGACAATTCACATCCACCAATTTCCAATCCATTTGATATCAATTGACCATTCCCTTCCCCCACTAGAAATCCCTAGAGAGAGAGAAAGAGAGCCCCTTTTGTGATAGAAAAATCCATTCCCTACACAAAAACACCCTCTCATTCCACCCTCCAGAAACCCGGGCTAAACCTAGCTTAGCCTCTGTCCAAGACCAAACCCATTTCCTACCAAAGTTCTGCCCAAACCAACCCAGCCTTGGACGGCTAAACCCTAGTAGCCGCCCCATACCGACGGTTGGATCCCACTAGCCGCCCCATATCCACACCCCATTCGCACCCCTTTGTCCCAAGACTCCTTTAGTCAAGCCCCGTAAGCAGAATAGGATTACCTATTTTTCACCTCTGTGTACGGTATATCCGTGTCTCAGAGCGGAGACCCCACAAACTCCCCACATAGGCGATCAAATTCAACCCAATCTTTTCC
Organism: Acorus calamus; assembly: GCA_030737845.1. Lineage (NCBI taxonomy): Eukaryota > Viridiplantae > Streptophyta > Magnoliopsida > Acorales > Acoraceae > Acorus > Acorus calamus. Next base: position 10,129,753 of record CM060873.1, on the reverse strand, counting down.
TGCTTTTAGAAAAAGCAGGTGGCGATCACACAAACCCTGGAATCCTCTTGAGCCGTTGTCGGGCGCCTCAACCAGGAACGACACCACCCTTCCGAGAAGACGGTCTGACCGAGCCCGCCAGGGCACGCATCCGATCCGAATCCCCGAAGAAACCCCACAAACGCCCCACAGCACCCCCATCGGATTTTTCCCAACACCTAACAGAATCCGACACCGACAAATCTGGCGATCACGATGGGACCTCCCTCGTGAAAAACAACAAAAGGTAATCCCCTTCTGCCCCCTTTTACAAGCTTGACTAGAATACTGTCAACCCCCTAGGAGGGTTAGAGTTCCACCCCCTTGAATCAGATCCTCCTCTACTTTGCATCACAGCTTCATTTACTGCTTTGTGAGCTGCACATCGCTGCGTAATCCTTTACTGCTTTGTAAGCCGCACACCGCTGTGCAATCCTTTACTGCTTTGTAAGCTGCACACCGCTGCGCAATCCTTTACTGCTTTGTAAGCCGCACAGTCATTGCGCAATCCTTTACCACTTTATTTACTGCTTTATATCTTCATTCATTTCGTTGAATCATTTCACACACATCATGGAATCCCACATAGAGGAGGAGATACTAGAAGAGAGAATCCACCAAGAGGGTCAGGCCACGCAATTCCTGACCCATCTAGAGGAAAAGATGGCCAGTCTATGGTACCAATCCGTAGAGGACATGTTTCATGACCTCGCCGACTATCGTCATGTCAAGACCTTGAGACAGGAGGCCCCTGTTGAACCCCGCAAGGCCATTCCCAAAACCCCGTCCGCACCCAGTCACTCGGTCAACCCGGGCATTTTTTCGTTCACCCCCCTTTCCCCTGCACATCCAATATTCCCAACCATTTCTACCCCAGGCCCTTATCAGGCCACCCCAAACCCGGGACCACTAGGCAGCCCTACCAGGGGAGAAACACTAGATGAAACCATCCAGAGAATCCTCTCCGAGACTGGTCCCTCATCCCCCAAGCACATGTCTTAACATAACCTGAGACAGATTCCGTCAGTCCACTTGCCGGAAGGATTCAAATTCCCCAAGTTCCATCGATATAATGGTCGTGGAGACCCAACATCCATTTAACTGCCTTTTATCTAGACGCCTGCCCATATCTATATAATCAACCTCTACTAGTCTTCCTCTTCCAAAAATCATTAGAAGGAGAAGCACTACAATGGTTCTCCACCCTCCCTGTAGATCACTTGTCGAACTTCTCGGCTGTAAGCGAGAAATTCTTAGGCCGCTACGGTTACCAGAGGATCAGAACCCCCTCTATTTCGGATTTAACCGTAGAGAGAAGGAGGCCTAGGGAGGAATTTGAACAATACGTGTCTCGGTGGTGCACACTTGTCCACCGAACCGGCCTGCAACTCACAGAATGTCAAGAAATTGACATGATGTTACAGAGCCTGAGTCCAGAGCTTCGTACGAGCCTTTTGTAAGGGGACTGTACTTCGTATCAGCTTCTAATTGACCACCACAATAGGATTTCCCGTTGTGCAACCCTAGTAGTCCAAACCCAGTCCCCACCTATCAGCCATAAGGTTGGACAACCGCCTCATAAGGCACAAACCCCCACGGTAGAGGGGATTACCCAAGTATCGGCACTCTACCAAACGGAGCACGAGTTCCTGATCCAAGAACGGCCCCGAGACAGTACACATCCGGCTCATCTGGGTATGCGCCGCCTCGGCCAATCAACCAAAATTTCGTTACTCGATCAATACCCGTCCCCATGCCAATGCAACAAAGCCCCGTAGCCCATGATTCCCCAACACGTGTCCCCGTAATCCAAAACCAGAACCAAATCAGAACCCCCCTTTATTCTACTCTCCCAAGAACGCAAGGCGTAGCCCCTAGAGAAACCGCGCGAAGCCCCCGTGATAAGGCTGCGCCTTCCTCCTTCTATGGCCTGAGATGGTCAAACAAAAGGGATAGCTATCCTCCCCTTCCAGAAACCCTAGGAAGCATCTTTAGAGCCTTATTAAAGGTCGATGGCATTTCCTTACCCATGGCTAGACCTTCGCCTATCGGTGCCTACCCCACCCGTTTTTGTCAGTATCACCGACATCACGGCCACACCATCGAACAATGCTCCTCATTTCGAGAGACGTCGTCTACAACCTTGATGAAGAGAGGCGCTTAGACTGGGCCACCATCAGGGGACTCAAAAACAACCTAGTTACAAAGTCACTAGAAGTCAAGCCAGCCCCAGAAACTCCCAGCCCTGTAGGAGCCAAAACTCAAGACCCAAGGCCAGCCGTGGAGGCTCTCTTAGAAGAACCGGAGAGCCTAAGCTGTGAAAGTGTCTACACCATAAAAGCCGCTGACCACGAAGAGTCACCCAGAATCATCCCGGGTGGCTTAATCCTACCAGCCTCTTCCCCCATCCTGCCAGTCCCCTCCCCCATTCTCCCGAGCCCTGCAAAGTTCCCCTTCCCTAAAAAACTCCAACCATTACCCCCCTCACCAATTAACGAAAGCTTATACCCATCGAAGCAAAACCCCCGAACCACCATTGACGCTTTGAACCATCATACTACTAGAGCTGGCAGAATTTTCAACGCTGTCCCCTCTTATAGACACCCCCTGCCTGAAACAGAAATCGAGGAGCCCCGCGCCGGAGATAGGATCGACATCCTAGACCAACTCTGAAAAATCCCGGCAAAAATTTCCATTTTAGAGCTAAACGAAACCTCAGAACACCACCAGCAGGCTCTAAGAATGTTCCTAGGAAAAATCCAAGTTGACCCACAAATCTCTACCCTAGGCGTACCTCTAGCCACCGCGGGACTAGGGCCCATCATAACCTTTAGACCTAAAGGTTGTTAGCACCTCGACCCTATGCATAACAATTAACCTCGAAGGGTATCCGGTGGATAAAGTTCTAATTGACACCGGTGCGGGGGTAAACCTCATGTCGCTACAAACCTTCGAGCACATTGATGGACACATAACCACACTCCTCGAAACGGACACCCGTATATTTGCTTATGACAAAACGGCTCGTCCGGTTCTCGGCTTTAAGGACTTCCGATTAAGAGTAGGGCCGCTGGAAACTAGCGCTAAAGCTTATGTCCTAGAAATGGATTTAGATTATAATATGATTCTAGGACTTAAATGGCTAGCGTCCATAAAAGGGGTCTCATCTCCCCTACACTAGTGCTTGAAGTTCCCCTTAGGAGGTCGGATAATCAAAATACAGGGAGACGTGGTCAAAGGACCTAAATCAAGGTTCGGCGATAAACCATCGCTGTAAAAACCAGTGACCTGAGACCCATAGAAGCCACCATCCACATCCTAGATTTCCCGACCTATTGGCTAAATTCTCGAAATACTCCCTCCGGTACCACAGAGACAAGCCGCCCTAGACTTAAGAACCTTGGCTGGCACATAATGGGGATCATGGGTCATCTCCCCGGGGGAACCTTGGGATAGAAAAATGGGATCTTGGAGCCCATTGAACTCCCAGCGTGGCTAGATAAAAGGGGGATCGGCTCATCCAAGCACCACCCTAAATTAAAAGAAAAATACAATTGGACATTATACGAACATTTCATAAAGGGAATAATCGTAGAACCCGCCAAAGAGGCCATATGCCCCCGCCCCCTGGACCCTATCCAAGAAAGAGAACCAGACTATCTCTCTGGCTCCCTTGATTGGCTGTTCCCACACCCTGATAAGCACCTAAACGCACACTCACCACTAGATGATAAAACTCCAGCAGACCCAGCCTAACTTTCTCGTATTGCTCAAGCATCGCAACAAAGGAGCGCCAGCTGCTGGAGGAAAGTCAGTTGAAACACTTCCACCAATCCAGTAGGTTGTAAATAATAAGTGTCTTTTCTGTTACCAAAAAAAAACACAAACAAACAAAAAAACAAAAACAAAAAAAGGGAGAAGAAAACACAAAAATAGGATGGAAACCAAAACCCTAGGGCCCCTGTTCGACAAAGATGACTTCACCCCGGCATGGCAACCTTTCAGCGATGACTCTGATCTCCTGAATAAACTACAACGTCTAGCCAGTCAAGTTAAGAATCCCGACCCTAATACCTCGTCCAAGACAATCAAACCTACTAGGAGTCAGATACCTGACCAAATCATTATCAACTTAGAAGGGTATAGCAGGGCCATATTAGGCTTAGAAAAATTTGAATCAATAGAAGTTATAGAAGAACCAGACCTAGATAACATAGAAAACCTAGACGATGGTCTAGGAGTCTTCGAAATCTGTGATGAGAACGATGAGGACCTATCTAAAGAATTCAAGCAGAGGATTCAAAGGTTTGATGAAAAGACGGAAGAAGCGGACGAGAAGGTAGAGGAGGTAAACCTAGGGACAGGCTGACCCCAAAATCATTTCAATTAGCGCAGGACTAAATCACGATGAGAGAGAGGGCCTGATTAAAATATTACATGAGTATAAAGATGTCTTTGCATGGTCTTATAAGGACATGCCTGGATTCGACACCCTTTAGTCGAGCATCGGTTAATCTTAGAACCAAATGCAAAACCAGTAAAATAAAACTGAGGCGCCTTCATCCCGAGGTGGCTTTAAAAATCAAAGATTAGGTAGACAAACTCCACCAGACTAAATTTATCCGGGTAGTCTTATACCCAAGATGGGTAGCTAATATCGTTCCGGTATTCAAGAAAGATGGAAAGATCCGGGTATGCATCGACTTCAGGGACCTTAATCTAGCGTGCCCAAAAGACGACTTCCCACTCCCACATATTGACCTCCTTGTCGACAACACGGCAGGGTATGAGATGCTCTCTTTCATGGATGGCTTTTCCGGATACAACCAGATCCGGTTGGCAGAAAAAGACCAAGAAAAGACTTCCTTTATCACACCCTGGGGGACTTACTACTATATAGTGATGCCTTTCGGGCTCAACAATGCGGGTGCAACGTATCAAAGGGCTACCTCAATATTCCATGATATGATGCACAAACTAGTAGAAGTATATGTGGATGACATCTTAGTTAAATCTAGGACTCGAATAGGACACGCAGACATACTTAGGCAAGTATTACAGAGATGCAGAGAGTTTTCGCTCAAAATGAATCCAAAGAAATGTCGCTTTGGTGTCTCCTCCGGGAAACTCTTGGGATTCATGGTAAGTAAAAGGGGGATCGAAATAGATCCAACCAAGGCGAAAGCCATCGCCCAACTGCCCCCACCTAAGAACCTAAAGGAATTAAGGGGGCTCATAGGAAGGTTGCAATTTATTAGGAGATTTATTTCACAACATGCTGAAAGATGTCGCCCCTTTTACAAATTACTAAAAGGGGGAGTTAGGTTTAAGTGGGATAATGAATGCCAAAAGACCTTTGATAATCTAAAAGAGTACCTTCTTAATCCCTGGGTCCTCTCAACTCTAGTGCCCGGACGGCCTCTGCTTCTCTATATAGCCGCAACTAAGGAAGCCATTGGTGCAGTGCTTGCACAACACGACGACATGGGAAGAAAGGAAAATGCCATTTACTACCTAAGTAAGACCCTGATTGAATACGAAAAGGCCTACCCTCCTACAGAAAAAACTTGCCCAGCGTTTGTATGGGCTTCTCAAAAATTGCGACATTACTTTCTTGCCCACAAAGTCAAGTACTTGCCAAAATGGACCCAGTAAGGTTCCTATTTGAGAAAGCTGTATTAACTGGACGCTTAGCCCGGTGGAAAGTACAGTTAAATGAGTTTGACATCACGTACGCCACCCAAAAATCCATCAAGGGGCAAGCTATCGCTGACCACCTCGCTCAACTCCCCCTCCCTGATTATGAACCAGTGAAAACTGACTTCCGGATGAGGAAATATTTGCGCTTATTGAAGAGAAAAATAGAAAGACATGGACGCTATACTTCGATGGAGCGGTCAACCAAAAGGGAAAGGGAATAGCAATAGCACTAATCTCCCCCGAAGGCGTCATTATCCCACGAGCGTTTCAGCTCACGTTTAATGCCACCAACAATTTTACCGAATACGAAGCCCTGATAGCATGTTTGAAAGCAGCCCTAGCCCTAGGAGTTAAAAGTTTAGACATTATTGGGGATTCCCTCTTAGTGATCCGCCAAACTCTTAAAAAATATCAGACTAGAGACCCGAAGCTGAAGCCATATAGAGAACTAGCCATAGTCCTGCTAAATCAATTCCATGTGGTTACTCACATTTTCATACCGCGGATTGACAATATCCTTGTGGACTCTCTGTCCCTCTAGCCTCATCGCTCTCCTTCCCCATATCTAGGACATCTGAAACAGTCACTATCTAGAGACTGAAAACACCTGCCACCGAACTCGGTGACTATAGAACTCGAGATCTCCTGAAAAGGAGCCAAACAGACAAAAATGCTAGTGCCACGAAAATCCTAGCCCTTGAACTAGGAGATATGGATGACGGAAATCCATGGTACTTTGACATAAAAAATTAACTTGAAGATGGTTCATTCCCAGGCTACGCTACTAGCAATGACCAGAAAATAGTTAAAAGGATAGCGGTCAAATACTGCCTTCGAGGAGGGCTACTCTTCCGAGCATCCTTCAATGGAGAACTACTCAGATGCTTGGACGACGAAGAAGCATATACCATTGTAGAAGAAGCTCACTCTGGAGTATGTGGAGGCACGCCAACGCCCAGATGCTAGCAAAAAAGGTACTAAGAATGGGCTACTATTGGCCCACGCTTGAAGGAGACTGCAACAAATACGTTAAGTGTTGTATCCAATGTCAAACCCATGCCAACAAGATACATGCACCGGCATCTTCTTTACACCCCATGACTTCACCATGACCCTTCTCTATGTGGGAACTAGATGTGATAGGACCATTCCGGGACACTATAGAAAACACCACCCAAAAATCCTTCATCCTCACCGCTACAGAATACTTTACCAAATGGGCTGAAGCCGAGTCCTATATAGTAATTAAAAGCTCTACCCTGGCTCCACCCACATCCTTGCACGGTTCGGCACTCCCAAAGTAATTATAACTAATAATGGCCCCCAGTTCATCTCTCAAGAATTCCAAGACCTAGCAATAAACATCATATAGAACTTCATCATTCCACACCATATTATCCCCAGGGGAACGGACAAGCAGAGGCCACCAACAAAACCTTGCTCAAAATTATAAAGAAAACGGTGGAAACCCACAAAGCTACCGACTCGCCTAATAAATTGGTAGACGCCCTTTGGGCATATCGAACCTTCATTAGAACACCCACTGGTCAAACCCCCTATTCGCTCACATTTGGGGCAGACGCAGTAGTACCTTATAAAATTCTCGTTCCATCCTTAAGAATAGTACTAGAAGAAGACCTCCAAATTGAGGAAAGGAGGGAGACACTTCTACTACGCCTCGAACTACTAGACGAGAAATGATTAAGAGCAGCAGACCATGCCCAGGCCTACCAAAGAAGGGTGGCAAGGGCATTTGAAAAGAAGGTGATAGAAAGAAAATTTAAAATCAGGGAGTTAGTACTTAAGCAAATCATGCCATCAAGACAGCCTCACCCAAGAGGGAAGTTGCAACCCACATGGGAGGGACCCTATGTGATCACCCATGCCTATTCCGGGAAGGAGTCGAGGTTTCAGGTTCGTGGAATACACTTTATCTAAAGAAATTCCATGCATGAATATCTTTCAATACTTGAGAACTATTATTCTTTCTACCTGCAATTTCCAGCGTTTAGTATTTGATGATAGAATTATAAGACTCTCAAAGATAAACTCGTATTTATTTGAACACATCTCCGCCAAATCATGCCGCTTTCTTCACACACGTATGACTGGACAATCACTTTACCTGATAGAAGAGAAATTGCCTACCCCGTAAACTGGGACAATTCAAAACCCCAAAGCAAACCTCCCTTATTTCCGCCCCACTCGTATTAACCCAAGGTCAAAATGAGGAGTTACCTAGACCTAGCATATGTCCCAAAACTGGCTTTGGCACTATACAAACACTTCTAGAGGGGAAGCATGAAAAGAATCAGGGTGAAAAACAGAAGAGCCCCCCCCCCCTCAAATCAAATAAAAAAATCAGGCAATGAGAGGCCAACAAAAGAAAAATAACACCCAAGTGAGCGGGTTAAACTCTCTATTTTAGCAGGCTTTCACGCCTTTACGCACAAGTATATGCCAAACAAACGGCTATACTAGTACAGGTCTAAACAACAGACTGTACTTTCCACCCAAAATAAAGAAGTGATAAAAAGAAGAAAGCCAGAGGGACCTAGAGAATAGGACATATGCTAGACTGGGACAATTCTAAAATATTACCCGAAAGGAAGATATTACTCTTACCCCATTCTCCCCCTCCCTTTTTATTTCGCAATGGGATTCAAAATTGAACTATGTCTACTGGGAAAGGTGAAATTTTGACCAAAGGTAGATCATTTCCAGGTTTACAACTGCACACACTCACATGAGTTCACTTAGAAACTTGCCTATCCAAAGGAAGCTTATTTGACTTGACTCTGGTGCACTCATGGATCTTTCAGCATGTTTAGAATAATACGATCAAGCATGTGAGAACCATGAATCTAAAATAACTGACACCTAAGGCTTATGCCTTTCAAATACAATCTTGGTTTAGACATAGGTGACCACGAGGGCTCCTCCATAGGGACTTGATGGTATCTTTTACTTAAGAAAGTCGCGAACAATGCCCTCTCACATAAAAGACCATTGAAGAATTAAAGTGCCCCCTTGTGCCACTCATACTTACGCATAAGTTCGCATTTTCCTTTTCCAAAATACCTAGGCATCCGATTTTCTTGAAATGCTAAAATTGACCCCCCATACCAATATTAAGATTACCCCCATCTACACTCATTTTATGCCCTTCCGCACATGCTTAAGAAGAAATCATCCCACTTTCACGCATACTTAAGAGTTTTTTTTGTTCACGCACTTGGAATCCCTCCCATGCGTACTAAAGCATGGTTTCCCGCACTTTACTTTCTCGCATTATCTTTCCATTTACCTTAAGGTGGATTGTAGCCCTTGACAATTCAAGCAAGAAGGGCTCGAAAGTCAGTGCAGGGGCGCAGTCCGGACAGATTTAACACTCGGTCCATGTAAGGAATGTTTTTATAGGTCTCGAAGGTTGAAACGGTCACAAGGGCTTTCATCAGCAGCATGTAGGAGCAACAGAACCAAAGACTGCCCTAGGCATGGGGCGGCTAAACCCGACTAGCCGCCCCTCACCAGAAGGCTAGACACCACTAGCCGCCCCAGCCCTTCTTATCCAGGTAAAGACCCCCAGGCAAGGGGTGGCTAAACAGTACTAGCCGCCCCCCACCTGCTACCCCCTCTGTTGCTGTCAGTCCCATCTTTTCAACTCTTCAACTCCTTTGATACCTATAGAAAATATTCTCCCCCAAAACCTGCGCACACGCATTTCATACATCCATGCATACGTAAAAACAATATGACTATGAATCAAACAACAACCGAAATAAAAATCATACACCAAACCATACACCCATTCATCCTTTCATCCACCCATACGACCTTATAAAACCATTCCACATACACGACCAAACTGAAACCAATAAACTAAGTTAAAAACACCCATGTTTGTTCATACACCAAAGAAAGAAGGGGAAAATTGTTCATAAAAAAGAAAGGTAAACCTACTTAAAACTAAAATCAAAGTAGATAAAGATCCATCAGAAGCTACCATCAAAGTCTTGAGCTGCACGCCATTGAAATGATCACCTAAGTCAAAAAGAAAAGAAAAGCATAAATTCTTTGCATATATACTATTCTTCTACCTAAAACCAAGACGCAAAGAAGCTATACCTCGGCGTATCGTCATCTGCTGGAGGCTGAGTAGGAGGAACGCCCTGACTTGGCTGAGAAGGGAGCGGCGGCTGAGGAGAGGACTGAACCTCTGGAGCGTAAGGAGTCTCCTAAACAGAAGACGCAGCCCTCGCATATATCCCACGACTCCGAGACGCCAAAGGATGAGAAGCACGGCTGATGGTGGCCCTGGTAGCCAAGGAAGCCGAGAGAGAATTGTCAGGCTCAAGCGGGAGAAGGTCGAGGTCCGCCTCGGTCATAGAGCCCCCTCCAACAAATTTCCCCCTCATAGTTGCCTCCCAGAGATGGACTTGCTACACATCTCTGTCTCTCCTCTCCAATCTCTGTCGGAGGTGACTCTCTGTCCCTCTAGCCCGATCCTCAGCAGCCCTCGACCTCTCCTCCAACTCCCGTGCCCTCGCCTCAGATACCCTGAGCGCCTCTCGGTCCTTGTCCCCGGCCGCCTGGAGAGAACGAACCAAGTCCCCCATCAAACCTCCAGGAACGCCCGCTGAGGCCTCCAACTCTGACACCCACATCAGGAGCGACTCTCTGTCCCTCTAGCCCGATCGTCATCTGCTGGAGGATGAGTAGGAGGAACATCCTGACTTGGCTGAGAAGGGAGCGGCGGCTGATAAGACTGAACCTCTGGAGCATCAGGAGCGGCAGGAGTCTCTCGCATATATCCCACGACTCCGAGACGCCGAAGGATGAGAAGCACGGCTGAAGGTGGCCCCGGTAGCCAAGGAAGCCGAGAGAGAATGGTCAGGCTCAAGCGGAAGAAGGTCGAGGTCCGCCTCGGTCATAGAGCCCCCACCCCCAACCAATTTCCCCCTCATAGTTGCCTCCCAGAGATGGACCTGCTGCATATCTCTGTCTCTCCTCTCCAACCTCTGTCGAAGGCGACTCTCTGTCCCTCTAGCCCGATCCTCAGCAGCCCTCAACCTCTTCTCCAACTCCCGTGCCCTCGCCTCTGATGCCCTGAGCGCCTCTCGATCCCTGTCCCCGGCCGCCTGGAGAGAACGAACCAAGTCTCCCATCAAACCTCCAGGAACACCCGCTGAAGCCTCCAACTTTGACACCCTCACCTGGATGGAGTCCCTCTCGCGGCCCAGGGCGATGAACCCCTTCTCTTTCAAAGCCATCATGGACCTTAGCTGGTCCTTCTCCTCCTCATCCTGAGAAGCCCTACCCCTCGCTGGCCCAGCTCCATCCGTGTGGCCGTCAATTCGCTCTGGGCCGCATCTAACTCCCTCGTCAGCTCGAGCTCTCGCTCGGAAACCATGGAAGGAGGAGTGGCGGAAGAAGAGAAAGCACCGTCAGCACTCGCTCTCGACAGAGCATCCACCTGAGCCTCGAGGACCCGGACCTGATCCTGCAAACGTCTCCTTTGTACCCGCAATGCTTCTATCTGCCTGGCCCACGCTAGAAGGTGCTCATTGGAGGTCTTGAGCCTCTTCTCCATCTCGTTCAACTCAACCTGCAAAAGAAACACCACTTAGAAAATATTCAAACGAAAGAGAACGAGGAAGAAGAGATGGGTTTCCAACTTACGTAGGCATCCGGGATCTCCTCCTCCATCGTCCCAAGGATACCCGCGTACTCCTGACGATACCAAGCCAGGTATTCATCACTCGAAGTCACTTCAGGACGACGCTCCATCAAGACACCTCGGCCCATCCATCCCGCCACATACGTAGCATAATTCCTCAGGAGGTTCGTGTCTCGAGGAATCGTAGCCACTGGGATCGAGGGGCACCGCGGCAGAGGATTGGGCACCCACTGGTGATACCCAAGCTGGCGGATGACCCGGCTGATCGCATGAAATACGACCTCATTAAAGTAGATTAACCAGACGTCTCGTGCCAGGCCCTCGGGAACCTCCTTCGTATAAGGCCTCCACGTCATCAAAAAGCATCAAAAGATTGGAAGAGCGCTTAGTCAAAAGAAAACCAAATGCAAGCCAAAGAAATTCTAATAAAAACTTATACCTCTTCCTCCGACAAGATGAGGAAGGCCTCTCGGAATTGGGCAAGGCGATACAAGCGAGAAGATCCCCGGGGTTCCCATCTCATGGCCCAAGGGAGGGCATGATCAAACGGCGCCAGAGTCGGGCGATCAATGGCAAAGTGCTCGTACCTGAAAATCTAGCAAAGCAAGAGGGAAATTATCATAATCAAAGTGAACTAAACCAAGAAAAGGACATTTACCACTCACTTACACATACCTGAAGAAATGGCGCGAAGCCACCAAGGTTCTTTCCCCCGGCCCTCTTGACTTTCTTCGAAAGCTCCGCGAAGAGATGGGCGAGCATCGCCGCTCCCCCAGCGTAGCGTCCCATGCCCTCCAGGTCCCTCATCAGCAAAAGGGAATGAGAGGAAACCTTATCAATGGCCGTCAAGAAGAGGACCCGGCCGAAGAAATAAAGGAACCCTCAACTCCCTCCGTGCCCTCTGTGGGCACGCGGCCGCCTCTCTCACCTCGATCATCGCCCGCCTCCTCTCGAAGCTAGCTGCAGCTTTGCCCTTCTGGCGCTCTGTGAAAGAACCGAGGCCATACTGCCCTGAAAGCCTCCCTAAAGGGACCCGGTTCAGCGTCCGCTCCCGCTCCACAAACTCCCATTCCCTGATCAACTCTCGAAACAGCCCCCTCAATCACCGCTTCCCCTAAGACCGGAAGGCCAGTGATCCGATGGACGTCCTCGAGGGTCGGCATGATGGCGCCGGTAGGGAGGATAAACGTGCAACTCTCCGGGTCCCATCTCTCCGCCAATGCCTCCACATATGGGCGATGGACGTGAAACGGCTCAATCAGAAAGAAGGAACGGAAGCCCGCTCCATCCACTAAACTCCTCTCCTCCTGCCCCAAGGCATCGTACCACCTCCTCATCCCGTGCCATAAGGCCCGGATACGGTTCGGCCGCTGCAAGCAAAAGAAGAAGACATGGGTTAGTTTAGAGAGCAATCGAGAGGTAAGAATCCAAAGCCTAAGATTCGTTTAGAAAAATCATGCTTAGCAAAATAAAACTTCCATATACTAAATCAAAGATGAAAGCATGAAAAAAGAAGCTTAAAGACACGTAAAGGTTCCCCTCCCATTTATTTACAAAACACTCTTCATATGATCACACATGCTAAAAGCATTAAAAACCCACCGTGGTCACCACTTACGCTCTTTCTTGCATCACGGCCTATCATGCTCATATACTTTCCCTAAACACACCTACGCATATGGAAAACACTTGGACCCATGAAATACATGCATATACTCCCTCATGCTCTACCACGATCAAACACATGCGAAGTCACACCCTAAAAACTATATGCACACAAAAATGTATCGCATGCAAGTATACTAGCCATATCATCCCTCTTTCCTTTATATGCATATAACAAACATGAATATATATATGAAAAAATTACCCCCCCCTTCCTAAAGACAAACCCGTGTCAACATACAGCATGCTTACACATCCCACTGTGATTAAACTTATACACCCAGCATGCCTATTAAGAAAACACGCATATACAAGGATTATACGCTAAGTCACCTATTCATGCCACTAAAAAGATAAAATACACCAAATAAAAGCTAAGAGTAAAAGGGGGTCAAGAAATTACCACGGCCCGTGTGGACCCAGGAGCGTCCACCTCGGCCTCGTCGGGATCGTCCATCCCGTCGTCATCCCCCCTCCTCCTCATCTTGCTCAAACACGGCCTCCTCGGCCTCAGCCTCAGCACCAACACCAGCCTCTGTGGCCCCGGTGCCCATACCCACGACCTCCTCGGCCTCGTCCCTAACCTCTCCAGTCCCCTCCACCCTCCCCGCGTCGAAGACAAACTCCGCAAAGGCCCCCATAGCCCTTCTTTCCTCCTCCTCAGCCCTGGCCTCTGTTGCCTCCCTATCTAGCATCCCAACAATGGCATCCAATGATGCCCTCACATCTTCACCAACTCCCTCAGCCCCTACTCCCTCGGTTGCACCTTCAACCGGTCCTCCGACCCCCGAAACCACCTCCTTGACCACCACCGGTCGATCCCCACGCCTCCTCATGCGTGTGTAACCTATCGTACTCCCTCCTACCTCCGGGACAGCCCCCGAAGCCAAACCCCCTACCCCACCCACGCCAGCGCCCACCGATGGCACCTCCGTCATACCCATAGCCTCCCCCACGGCCTCGACCTCCGGCCTATCCCTCTCCGACGATGAAGAGCTCGGGCTACGCTTTCCACGAGCCACCTGTGGTCGTTTTCCCCTCGAAGCGATTGCCTTCGACCTCGTCATCTTCCTCGGTTTGAAAAAAAAAAGGAGAACCCAAACCTAGGGTTTCAAAATCAAGAGAAAGAGAGAAGATTGAGGACGAAATGGATGAAGAGAGGGCAAATAAATCAGGGTTTTTGGGTTTAAAACTGAAGAAAAGAAGAAGAAGAGGGAGATAAACCATTTTTGAAAAATGGGAAGAGAGAGGGTCCCTTTTCGGTTATAAGGGACCCAGTCGGGAGGCGGCTACTCATGAGTAGCCGCCCCATCTCGGGCGGCTAGTTACAACTAGCTGCCCCTCCTAGTTTTGCTGACTTCACTTAAAACCCCTTTCCAATCTCTTTTCAGCCCTAGTTCCAAGGTTTTCCATACCAAACAGCTATGTATTGGCTTATTTCCAGGCACTACTTGATCAAACACGGGTTTCTCAAAGTTTTGCCGTACTTTCAGTACCATTCAAATTTGAATTTCTTCAGTTCTGGCTCTTTTATAGAGTTCTTATCATTCGGATGATCCAATTCACCAAATCAACTTTTCCTTGCTTTCTGTCGACGATATCCCCTCCTTGTTGATTTTTCTAAAGCACGGGAATGGTAGGCACGAGAAAACTGACGCTGGGCTGCTCCGTGCACGATAGCTAAGAACCCCGACCGCGGGTTGGATCACTCACCATTTACTTTTCCCGCCTTCCACCTGGACCATCCTTTCGGTTAAAAATTCTAAGTCAAGACCTAGCCTCTCACGGTCTAAATCAACTCCCTGAATAGTACTGTTTGTGTTGTCATAACTTCTTGAAGGTCGGGCCGGCCAAAATAGGGGTCTCTTTCCTTATCATTGGTCAAAGTCTTTCCTGCTTTTCACAAAGACTCCGTCCGATAAGGGACAATTGTAGATACCCCAATTTGGACTGTCCAGAAAGACAGAAAACACTTCAAGTAACACCCGGAAATAACCCACATTTGGATATCTAATAGAGAACCAAAAGTTCAGGAAACCGGAAACCCTAACCCTAACCCTAAACCCTAGCCTGACCAGAAACCCTAACCCTAACCTTAAACCCTAGCCTGACCAGAAACCCTAACCCTAACCCTAAACCCTAGCCTGACTGGAAACCCTAATTCTAACCCTAAACCCTAGCCTGACCAGAAACCCTAACCCTAACACTAAACCCTAGCCCGACCGGAAACCCTAAACCTAACCCTAAACCCTAGCCTGACCGGAAACCCTAACCCTAACCCTAAACCCTAGCCTGACCGGAAACCCTAACCTAAACCGGAAACCCTAACCCTAAACAAGACCCTGGCCCAAACCAGGAACCCCCACCTGGAGAAACTCTAAACCCCAAACCCTAGAGAACCCCAAGTCCCTGGCAAGGGGCGGCTATCCCTAACTAGCCGCCCCATATCAGATGGCTAGTTAGCACTAGCCGCTCCCCTGGCCGACCTTGAACTGCTTCCCTGGATGGGACATAAAGCAGCATTAAATGATGATCATTGCGGCGGGTTGTGACCTTTAGTCGCCCCATCTTTGCTGGATCAATCCAAGTAACCGACCCAAGCCACCGCTTATCAGAGATGGGACGTTTGGCAGGTCATAATGGGCGCAACTACCAGGAAGTAGCCGCCCCATCCTGGGCGGCTAGTTAGGACTAGCCGCCCTTCACCTTGTCCTGGCAGAAGAACCAGAGAATTAATGTGGGGTCTAATCAAACACACTATTAACCAAGCCACTTTTTACCCCCTAGATATTCCCCTACCTCTCGTTAGAGGAGGTCCCAAGCCTTTAAACATCATCGACAATTCACATCCACCATTTTCCAATCCATTTGATATCAATTGACCATTCCCTTCCCCCACTAGAAATCCCTAGAGAGAGAGAAAGAGAGCCCCTTTTGTGAGAGAAAATCCATTCCCTACACTAAAACACCCTCTCATTCCACCCTCCAGAAACCCGGGCTAAACCTAGCTTAGCCTCTGTCCAAGACCAAACCCATTTCCTACCAAAGTTCTACCCAAACCAACCCAGGCCCCGGACGGCTAAATCCTAGTAGCCGCCCCATACCCGACGGCTAGATCCCACTAGCCGCCCCATATTCACACCCCATTCAGACCCCTTTGTCCCAAGACTCCTTTAGTCAAGCCCCGAAAGCAGAATAGGAATACCTATTTTTCACCTCTGTGTACGGTATATCCGTGTCTCAGAGCTGAGACCCCACAAACTACCCACGTAGGCGATCAAATCCAACCCAATCTTTTCCTGCTTTTAGAAAAAGTAGGTGCCGATCACACAAACCTTGGAATCCTCTTGAGCCACTGTCGGGCGCCTCAACCAGGAACGACACCACCCTTCCGAGAAGACGGTCTGACCAAGCCCGCCAGGGCACGCATCCGATTTGAATCCCGAAGAACCCCCACACATGCACCACAGCACCCCCATCGGATTTTTCCCAACACCTAACGGAATCCGACACCGACACCAGGTACTACTCGTGACGCGTGTTGGTGTGCCCATACGGCCGAGGTAGTGGACGTGGGAGGCTACCCGGTAGAGGCCAGAGTCCTGTGAGGTGCTCCCTGGGACTATCCACGACGCTTGTTGGTGTGCCCATATAGCAGAGATTGTAGAGATGGGAGGCTACTAGGTAGAGGCCACACGGAAGAGTGCTACTGGATGACGTCCAGAGCTTGGACTCCCCAAGATGAATCTGCCCATTGAGTGCATGATGCTGGAGTTTCAACGGTTATAGTTGGGCGACCTGTTGGTGGCGGCATGTGAAGCACAGTTCGCGGTACTGTCGCATTTTGCCCCCACATCGGTCGTAAATGAGGAGACGCGACGCTAAGCGTTCGTGATGGGACTCAACCGCCATATCAGGTAGATGACGTCGCGTAGGCGTTGTCGGGAATCGACGACCTCCTGTTGCGTGTCTTGCGAATTAAGTGTGGTCGAGCGGCTTACCCAGTGTGTAAGTGACATCATGAGCGCCAGCCATGCTCGAGGAGTAGAATTTGGACTTAATCAACCTAGAATTATGCATATAAGGTTTTAAATCAAGTTTTAAAGATCAAAACATGATTTCTACTTAAATGAATAAACCTAAACATGATGTATACATAAACATATTCATTTTAAATCATGAAAGGCTTATAAATCATCTAAAATCTCATATTATCATAGCTATAACATCAGATCGGGAAAAATCATTTAAATCATATTAAAGATCATGAAATAAAAGAAAACCCAACAAGAAAGCTTAAAAATCAAAAGTTACGATTGTATACATGTGAGATTTCATACCCTAATCCAAAAACTTGTAAAACATCATAAAACCATAATCATATCATTGTTGAAACATAAATATCCGAATCATGTGCAACATTCAAGAAAACGAGAAGAAAACCGTTGTCTTTATTTGGAAAACTAAGTAAACATGTGTGCAATTAACTTTCAGAGGGACTCATCGTAACTCAAAAGTTTCTTAATACTCTTTAGAAAACTCACCAAAACCTCATTGAAACACCCTTTCCCGAGCCCCAACCAGTTGTGCCGAAAAGGTGAAGAAGAAATTATTTTAGGGTTTGGTGTTTCAATGCAAGGAGAGAGAAAAAAAGAAATTAATAGTCTCACGCACGTTGGGACAAATTTCATGACACCAGCATACCAATTAACATATCAATGTGTTTGTTCTTTCCAAAAACGGACTGAAATTCAAAATAAATTTTTTTTCAGATCGCACTTATTGAGCCCGTCGCCCACATACCCGATGGCTCCTCTAGGATCCGTCACCCAAAAACAGACGATTCTTCTTGGATCCGTCACCCAGATGCCCAACGGCACCTATAAGTCCGTCAGACGCTATCTGACACCCTGCTACAGTTTAGATCATAACTTGACCTATACGCATCAGATTTATGATCCGTTAGAAGCATTGAAAAACTAACAGGATGAAGACTCCAACTGTCACGCCCCAGAGCGGCCGTCTCCGAGACGTGGCAAATATATAATATCAGCAATCCATACACGAGGTCAATAAAAGACTCTACTCAATCATCAAAGGTACTTAAAACATTTAACAAGGAAGCTGACATGATATATAAACATATGACGGAAGCTTAAAATGACTTAGTCTGTAATTTAAAGACATATTACATACCGGAACACATAATCAACTGTCCTGTGAGAGCCAATATACAACAAAGACATCAAACACCAGTACTGTGCTCAAGCATGAGTAGCAATACATACAAGGAAATGGGGGATGCTGATGGCCTCTCTCACTCGCAGATCCAAAACACGTGCGCTGCTCTGCTACGGTACTGCGCCTATGGAAGCTCCACCTTCAGGTCCGGCTCAGCGACAACTGGAGGAAAACATATGCGAGGGGTGAGCCACACGCTCAGTGAATGGTACGATCCATGCATCACAACACATATTAATCTTTCAAGCATTCAAGTCTCAATAATCGAAACAACAACTTAAGTTGGCGGTTGGGCGTCGACCCAAACCTACCACACCATATTAAATATTCTGAGTGTTTGGGGTTCCAGCGGAAGGAACAGTCACTTAAGTCCTTGGGTCGGGTCTCAACCCAACCCACTACTCCCTCACCCTCACCCTCACCCTTAGGTGACATAGGACTATTGGGGAAAAAGGTCAACTGGTCTACGCCTTTCGTCTTCCGGTAGCCCTCTGCCGAGTAGCCTCGACCTGGTATCCTCCCATGACCTCTACCTCTACCGTATGGGCGCACCACCCGGCGTCATGAATAGCGTCTGGGAGAGCCTAGCAGGACAACTAAACCCGGGTAGCTTCGACACGGAAGCGACGAAGGGGGAGAGCACTTGACATACGCGGTTTTGATCCTCATGGATCCGTCGTCGATAAGGTTACGAATTCTCATGAATTCCCACCAGAGCGCATAACTCAGATGCGGGGAAGACAGATGATTCGTAATGTCGATGCCACGGTATGACCCATCAGAGGTCATACGCTTGCTTAATCTTATTAAGCAAGGTTCATGGCCTCTATATATACATAAGATATGTCTAGAGATATAATATACAACACATAATTAATTACACAAAGAATTAATCAAGAAAGCATACAAATAATGCTATAACAAAATTATAATATTGTTTAAGGCATGCTTGGGCTCATATGTATAACACATGGATGTAATACTCTAGTATACAAGTCTAACATGATAAAAAAATATTTAAGGTCACTACCGTATTCATGCCTTATACTCATGCATACATGTAAATACTAACACATGAATAACCTAGCCTGGGACACAATATATAGACAAGTATGGGTCCCTACACATGGTACTAGGGTGTATGACCCTAACATAATAAGTCTTAGTATGACATGGATGCAACCTAGCAAGATAAGCAATAACATGCATACTTAAGAAGGTTAATATGTGGTTACGGTGCCCCAGGGGAGGGCAATGCACGTCTACGTGCATCGAACACCTCCCGACTGGGTTGGATTGACCCACTCACCGTAAACCGGGTCGTCGCGGGACCGCTCGCCAAGATCTGCAGAACAAGGCATCTAAATAGGTGAGTAAAATCAACATAAAGACACTTAAAACAACTAGAAATGCCAAAGACTTGGATATGCACGCATACGGGCTCACACGCATGCGAGTACGCACGTACGCGCACATGTCCGAGTGCCCCGACACCTACCCGAGCCCCCGGGCAGCCACACGCATGGCCCCCGCACACGTACGCACGCGCAAGCACGCGCGCACGCGCCCCCGCGCTCGATGGCGCACTGACCCGCGCCTCCGGACGCGCTGCCCGCACGTCCAGCCCCTCGCCGTGCACCCGGACGCGCACTCGCGCGCCCAGACGCGCAGCTCGCGCACGCGCGCTTAACCCCGCGCATAGTGCGCGTGCACTGCGCCCCGCACGCGCCCGCGCTCGCGCGTCTGCGCGCACGCGCACGCGCGCGTCTGCGCCCCTGCCAGGCCGCCAGGGCCTCTCCTGCGCGCTCGTCTGCGCGCGGACAGACCCGCGCGCGCGCCCAAGGGCCTACAGCCCCTCCTCTGCCCTCCCCACACTCCTCCAACCCATCCCTAACATGCTTGACTCCCCAACAAACCCCCCCCCCTAACACAATAAAACCAAGAAAACCTTAAGGGGGAGGGCTTACCAAGAGAGGGGGAGTGAAAGGGGGGATCCGGTGCTCTCCGATGCACCCGCGACCACCACGACCCCTAACACCACAACCACCACTACCTCAGCCTCCCAAAAGACCTTCTAGGCTGGAAAACAGGGGAAAAGAGACCATGAGAGGGAGCCAAAGAGAGGGAAACAACACAACAACAACACTACTCACCCTTTTTGTGCTTCTAGCCTTCTTGATCCACCACTTCTCCTTGTTTTTACTCACAAAAACACACACAAACACTCACTCACAAGGGCTGGAGAGAGAGAGGGAGAGAGAGAAGAGAGAATGAGAGATTAGAGAGAGAGCCCCCCCCAAAACTCACGTTTGGGGGGGGGGGTGAGGCGAAGTGAGAAAAAGGGGGGTAGGGTTAAGCCTAACCTCACCCCCACTCACACCAAATAACCAAGTGATTACTTGGTGGCTAAGCAAGGGGAGGTGGGCTTACCCAAGGTCACCCCATGCACATAAATATCTATTTACTATTCCACTTACCAAATCAGTTTCGAAGAAAACCCGGATGCGGTTCGGAACTGCATAATTTTCCAAACGTACCGGAATTCGATGAAATTTTTATGGGTAGTACAAAATTGTACCAGGACCCATAATACGCAGTTAGATTTTCGATTAGAGTCCTCTAGCTCACGAGATGGCTAAAAAGCCAAAATTTTAGCAGTTCCGATCGAAAAAGAAAATTTCGAAAATGGCCAGAATTGACCCAAAGGTTACCCATAGGCTAAAAAAGTGACACATATATAACATTCTTTCCCCCTTAGGAAATTTTGTCCACAAAATTTAATTACAAAAACATCTAAGAAGGAAAAAGATGTGGATATGCGTCACGCATGGCGTCCTCGCGCTCCCAAGTGGCCTCGGCACCAGAGCGGTGCTGCCAACGCACCTTAACCAACTGGACGGTCTTGGTGCGGAGCTTCTTCTCGCGACGGTCCAAGATCTCGATCGGCTGCTCCACGAATGACAAGTCCGGCTCGAAGACAAGCGGCTCGTACGGGATGATGTGGGCAGGATCGTGGACGTAACGTCTCAGCTGCGAGACATGGAAGACGTCATGGGCTTGGGCCAAGTGTGGGGGCAAGGCTAGGCGATAGGCCACCTCCCCAATCCGCTCCAGGATGAGAAACGGGCCGATAAAACGCGGACTCAGCTTGCCCCGTACGCCGAAACGGAAGATGCCCTTCGACGGGGACACCTTCAGGAAGACATGGTCACCAACCTCGAAGGCGAGCTCACGGCGACGACGATCGGCGTAGCTCTTCTGACGGCTCTGAGCGGTGCGGATACGCTCACGAATCGTCCTGACTTTCTCTGAGGTTTGGCGAACGATCTCCGGTCCCTCCAACTGGCGCTCTCCGACCTCATCCCAGCACAAGGGAGACCTGCAGCTGCGCCCATAGAGTGCCTCATATGGTGCCATCCGAATACTCGAGTGGTAGCTGTTGTTGTAGGCGAACTCCACCAAAGGAAGATGCCTCTCCCAACTGCCTCCAAAATCGAGAACGCAGGCACGCAACATGTCCTCTAGGGTCTGAATCGTCCTCTCTGACTGGCCATCGGTCTGTGGGTGAAACGCCGTACTGAAATGGAGGTTCGTACCAAGGGCGTGCTGGAGGCTACGCCAGAACCTCGAGGTGAATCTCGCGTCTCTATCAGAAATGATACTGACCGGAGTGCCGTGGAGACGAACGATCTCTGAGACAAACAACTGCGCCAAGGTGTCCAGAGAGTCGGTGAGTCGGACGGGGAGGAAATGAGCAGACTTCGTCAGTCGGTCGACGATTACCCAGATGGCATCGCGACCCGAACGTGACTTCGGTAGACCCGAAACAAAGTCCATAGTAATCTGCTCCCACTTCCACTGAGGAATCTCAATGGACTGCAGCTTCCCCGCAGGGCGCTGATGCTCCGACTTCACCTGCTGGCATACCAAGCAACGGGCAACGAAACGGCCAACATCTGCCTTCATCCCGCGCCACCAGTAGCCACGACGAAGGCCCCTGTACATTTTCGTGCCACCAGGATGCACCGTGTACTTCGAACGATGGGCCTCGTCCAAGATCTTCTGCTTCAGCTCTGCGTCGTCAGGAATACATACCCGGCCTCTGAACCGCAGGATCCCATCCTCGCGAATCTGGTAATCTGGTCGCTCACCCCGGGCGACGCCTTCAGAAAGGACCAGAAAGTGAGGATCCCGCCCTGTGCCGTGCGGATCTCGTCGAGGAGAACAGGCTGCACCACTAACCTGGCTAGAAAGCCACCAGCAGGCGTCTCTCGAACGCTGATCCAACAAGCGGCCTCCTCCAGAAGCCTCCAACGACGCACTGCCAAGTGGGCGGCCATGCCCAAAGGCTGCCTACTGAGAGCGTCCGCCACGACATTCGCCTTACCCGGATGATAAGCGATGTCGCAATCATAGTCCTTCAGGAACTCGACCCAACGTCTCTGACGCATGTTGAGCTCCGGCTGGGACTGCAGATAAGTCAGCTCTTGTGATCCGTGAAGAGCTCGAACTCCTCGCCATAGAGGTAGTGCCTCCAAATCTTCAGCGCAAAGATGATCGCTGCTAACTCCAGGTCATGGGTGGGGTAATTCTGCTCATGGGGCTTCAACTGACGCGACGCGTAAGCAACAACCTTACCATTCTGCATCAGGACGCAACCCAAACCCAGCCGCGACGCATCGGAGTAGACTGCGAATCCACCACTCCCAGACGGAATGGTAAGAACTGGCGCTGAGGTGAGTCTCCGCTTCAACTCCTGGAAGCTCTCCTCGCAAGATGGGGACCACTCGAACCGGACATCCTTCCGGGTGAGGCGGGTCAAAGGGACTGCTATCTTCGAGAAACCCTCAACAAACCTCCGATAATAACCCGCCAACCCAAGGAAGCTCCGAATCTCGGTGGGGTTCGACGGTCGCCGCCAATTCGACACGGCAAGCGTCTTGTCCGGGTCCACAGATATACCCTCACCGGAAATAACATGGCCAAGGAAGGCCACACGCTCCAACCAGAACTCGCACTTACTGAACTTGGCGAACAACTGATGTCGGGCCAAGGTCTCCAAGACAGTGCGAAGATGGTCAGCGTGCTCCTCAAGACTCCTCGAGTACACCAGAATATCGTCAATGAAGACTACTACAAAGGAGTCGAGGAAGGGTCGAAATACCCGGTTCATCAGATCCATGAAGGCTGCCGGCGCATTCGTCAACCCAAACGGCAGTACTCGAAACTCGTAGTGCCCGTAACGGGTGCGAAAGGCCGTCTTCGGAATATCCGACTCCCGGATCTTCAGCTGATAGTAGCCCGAACGGAGATCGATCTTTGAAAAGACACGCGCTCCCTGGAGCTGGTCAAATAGATCATCAATCCGCGGTAAGGGGTACTTGTTCTTCACGGTCCGCTTGTTCAGCTGTCTGTAATCAATACAAAGACGCAGCGAACCGTCCTTCTTCCGCACGAACAGAACAGGGGCTCCCCACGGAGAGACACTCGGACGTGCAAACCCCTTTCGAGCAACTCCTCCAGCTGCTCCTTAAGCACCTTCAGCTCTGCTGGGGCCATCCGGTACGGAGCCCTCGAAATCGGCTCGGTCCCCGGAATTAGATTAATCTCAAACTCGATCGCGCGATCCGGTGGTAGACCCGGAAGATCATCGGGAAAAACCTCCGGATATTCCGCCACGACCGGAGTCTGACTGATATCTGCCCGCAGTGGTGCATCCTCCTCAGCGATGTACGCCAGAAAACCCTCGCATCCTCCCTGAAGGAGTCTCCACGCCTGGATGGACGATACGAATCCCAAAGGAGCCATGTCCCGATCGCCCACGAACTGGAAGGACCTCCGTCCAGGGATGCGGAAAACACCGACTTTGCGAAACAGTCGATACTGGCGTGGCTAGCTGAGAGCCAATCCATCCCCAGGATGGCGTCGAAGTCCGTCATGGCGAGCTCGACCAACTCCACTGGAAACTCATGCTCCGCGATCGCCACGATACACCCCCGATACACCGAACGGAGGAGAATACGGTCTCCGACCGGTAATGATATCTCCAGCACCGCATCAAGAGGGGCTGACACCGCACCCATTCGCCTCGCGAAAGCGGGAGACACGAACGAGTGCGTGGCCCCGGAATCAAATAGCACATATGCAGGAAGCTGGGAGATCAGAACAATACCTCGAACGACGCTACCCGAAGCCTGCGCCTCATCGGCCGTAAGCGCTGCAACACGACCCTGAACGAGCTGTGGCTGAGGAGCAGGGGCACGCCTCGCAGGCTGCGCTGGCTGCCTCCTCTGCTCCACATGGCCACCCTGTGGCTGCTGCTGGTGACGCTGCGGCTGCGGCTGCTGACGTGGCTGCTGCTGCTGCGGCTGCTGTCGTGGCACAGGAGGTCGGCCAGCATCTGGGCAAGCATTGGCCAGATGCCCGACTCGCTGGCAGTGGTAACATCGTCGCGTCTCTGGTCCTCTAGCACGGATCGGAACGGCAGCAAAGGGTGCAGGACCCTGAACTGGCACCACTCCCACTGGTGTAGCGGCGGCCGCTGGTCGATCATGACGGGGCCGCTTGCTCTTGCGGCGTCCCTGGTCCTGACTCCTGGGAGTCCTCTGATCTGCTGTAGGGGTTTGAACCGATGAAGGAACCCCAAGGTCTCGCTCGACGGTCCTCGCACGGGACACTAGATCAGTGTACCTCGAGAAAGCCTGAGAGGTCACGTGCACCCTGATGGTGTTGTTGAGACCCATCTCAAACCGTCGGCACCGCGTCTCCTCGTCCATCACCAAGGCTGGGGCGAACCGAGAAAGCCTCATGAAACGCGTGGAGTAGTCCGCAACAGACATGGTGCCCTGCGTCAGCTGCTCGAACTCCCGCATCACCATCTGGCGCGTCGAAAAGGGAAAATACTCCGCCAAGAAGTAACTCCGAAAATCGCTCCAGAGAAGTCGCCCCACACCCTCGGGAATGTCCACCACTCGGGTAGCCCACCAGTCGGCGGCGTTACCCTTCAACATGAAGGTGGCCAGGGAGACACGCTGGCGGTCGGTGCAGTGCATGGTCGAGAAGATCTTGTCTATCTCCATCAACCAACGCTCAGGGGCAAGAGGGTCAGTCGTCATACCGTGGAACTCAGGAGGGTGAAGCTTCAGGAAGGCGGTGAGGCCGGCCTGATGCACACGTGCCGCGGCCTCTAACTCCTCCTCCCGCTCCTCGGGTCCATGAACTCCCTCTACGGGGATCTCCGCTGGTACAGGGGGTACCACTGGCACTACTGGTGGATCGGCCACTAAAGGTACCTGCGGGACCGCCTCGCGGGCCGCCCGCAGCTCCTGGATCTCTCGTGCCTGCTCAGCCAACGCCCTAGTCTGGGCCTCCAGTGCCCTAGTCTGAGTCTCTAGCAGGTCTGCTATCCTAGCGTAAGCACGCTCCCAGGCTGGAGGCTCCTGCGCAGGTCCTGGCCTCGCGGCCGAGGACATCTCGGTAGACTCCTCACCCCCGGTAGGTTCGGAAACCTCCGAGGCCTGAGGGAGACCGCGTCCGTGCATCCGTCTGCGAGGAGGCATATCAGCAACCTAAGAAACAGACACTAGGATCAGAATACTCATATAGAAATCCTAGGACTCATCTCTAAGACATCAATAAGACGACAATTGGCTCTGACAGGACCAGGCTCTGATACCAACTTTTGTCACGCCCCAGAGCGGCCGTCTCCGAGACGTGGCAAATATATAATATCAGCAATCCATACACGAGGTCAATAAAAGACTCTACTCAATCATCAAAGGTACTTAAAACATTTAACAAGGAAGCTGACATGATATATAAACATATGACGGAAGCTTAAAATGACTTAGTCTGTAATTTAAAGACATATTACAGACCGGAACACATAATCAACTGTCCTGTGAGAGCCAATATACAACAAAGACATCAAACACCAGTACTGTGCTCAAGCACGAGTAGCAATACATACAAGGAAACGGGGGATGCTGATGGCCTCTCTCACTCGCAGATCCAAAACACGTGCGCTGCTCTGCTACGGTACTGCGCCTATGGAAGCTCCACCTTCAGGTCCGGCTCAGCGACAACTGGAGGAAAACATATGCGAGGGGTGAGCCACACGCTCAGTGAATGGTACGATCCATGCATCACAACACATATTAATCTTTCAAGCATTCAAGTCTCAATAATCGAAACAACAACTTAAGTTGGCGGTTGGGCGTCGACCCAAACCTACCACACCATATTAAATATTCTGAGTGTTTGGGGTTCCAACGGAAGGAACAGTCACTTAAGTCCTTGGGTCGGGTCTCAACCCAACCCACTACTCCCTCACCCTCACCCTCACCCTTAGGTGACATAGGACTATTGGGGAAAAAGGTCAACTGGTCTACGCCTTTCGTCTTCCGGTAGCCCTCTGCCGAGTAGCCTCGACCTGGTATCCTCCCATGACCTCTACCTCTACCGTATGGGCGCACCACCCGGCGTCATGAATAGCGTCTGGGAGAGCCTAGCAGGACAACTAAACCCGGGTAGCTTCGACACGGAAGCGACGAAGGGGAGAGCACTTGACATACGCGGTTTTGATCCTCATGGATCCGTCGTCGATAAGGTTACGAATTCTCATGAATTCCCACCAGAGCGCATAACTCAGATGCGGGGAAGACAGATGATTCGTAATGTCGATGCCACGGTATGACCCATCAGAGGTCATACGCTTGCTTAATCTTATTAAGCAAGGTTCATGGCCTCTATATATACATAAGATATGTCTAGAGATATAATATACAACACATAATTAATTACACAAAGAATTAATCAAGGAAGCATACAATAATGCTATAACAAAATTATAATATTGTTTAAGGCATGCTTGGGCTCATATGTATAACACATGGATGTAATACTCTAGTATACAAGTCTAACATGATAAAAAATATTTAAGGTCACTACCGTATTCATGCCTTATACTCATGCATACATGTAAATACTAACACATGAATAACCTAGCCTGGGACACAATATATAGACAAGTATGGGTCCCTACACATGGTACTAGGGTGTATGATCCTAACATATAAGTCTTAGTATGACATGGATGCAACCTAGCAAGATAAGCAATAACATGCACACTTAAGAAGGTTAATATGTGGTTACGGTGCCCCAGGGGAGGGCAATGCACGTCTACGTGCATCGAACACCTCCCGACTGGGTTGGATTGACCCACTCACCGTAAACCGGGTCGTCGCGGGACCGCTCGCCAAGATCTGCAAGACAAGGCATCCAAATAGGTGAGTAAAATCCACATAAAGACACTTAAAACAACTAGAAATGCCAAAGACTTGGATATGCACGCATACGGGCTCGCACGCATGCGAGTACGCACGTACGCGCACATGTCCGAGTGCCCCGACACCTACCCGAGCCCCCGGGCAGCCACACGCATGGCCCCCGCACACGTACGCACGCGCAAGCACGCGCGCACGCGCCACCGCGCTCGATGGCGCACTGACCCGCGCCTCCGGACGCGCTGCCCGCACGTCCAGCCCCTCGCCGTGCACCCGGACGCGCACTCGCGCGCCCAGACGCGCAGCTCGCGCACGCGCGCGCGCACTCGCGTGCTCCCGTGCTTAACCCCGCGCACAGTGCGCGTGCACTGCGCCCCGCACGCGCCCGCGCTCGCGCGCCTGCGCGCACGCACACGCGCGCGTCTGCGCCCCTGCCAGGCCGCCAGGGCCTCTCCTGCGCGCTCGTCTGCGCGCGGACAGACCCGCGCGCGCGCCCAAGGGCCTACAGCCCCTCCTCTGCCCTCCCCACATTCCTCCAACCCATCCCTAACATGCTTGACTCCCCAACAAACCCCCCCCCCCAACACAATAAAACCAAGAAAACCTTAAGGGGGAGGGCTTACCAAGAGAGGGGGAGTGAAAGGGGGGATCCGGTGCTCTCCGATGCACCCGCGACCACCACGACCCCTAACACCACAACCACCACTACCTCAGCCTCCCAAAAGACCTTCTAGGCTGGAAAACAGGGGAAAAGAACCATGAGAGGGAACCAAAGAGAGGGAAACAACACAACAACAACACTACTCACCCTTTTTGTGCTTCTAGCCTTCTTGATCCACCACTTCTCCTTGTTTTTACTCACAAAAACACACACAAACACTCACTCACAAGGGCTGGAGAGAGAGAGGGAGAGAGAGAAGAGAGAATGAGAGATTAGAGAGAGAGCCCCCCCCAAAACTCACGTTTGGGGGGGGGGGTGAGGGGAAGTGAGAAAAAGGGGGGTAGGGTTAAGCCTAACCTCACCCCCACTCACACCAAATAACCAAGTGATTACTTGGTGGCTAAGCAAGGGGAGATGGGCTTACCCAAGGTCACCCCATGCACATAAATATCTATTTACTATTCCACTTACCAAATCAGTTTCGAAGAAAACCCGGATGCGGTTCGGAACTGCATAATTTTCCAAACGTTACCGGAATTCGATGAAATTTTTATGGGTAGTACAAAATGGTACCAGGACCCATAATACGCAGTTAGATTTTCGATCAGAGTCCTCTAGCTCACGCAGATGGCTAAAAAGCTAAAATTTTAGCTGTTCCGATCGAAAAAGAAAATTTCGAAAATGGCCCGAATTGACCCAAAGGTTACCCATAGGCTAAAAAAGTGACACATATATAACACCAACCATGCTAAAATTATCAACATTTGAAGTACTAAATACATCACAAAAGCAGATTAATTATGTCCTAAAAGTCACAGTCGTTACACCCACAATTTGCCCTTTTGCCATGGATGCATCATCCCATATAATAAGAGGGGTTTTCCTTAATAATTTTGCCAAACCACTTTTCTTAAACATATTACAGTTCATTCCTTCATTGGTAGTATTTGGAATTTTAAATCGTGAATGAATTGTTCTGCCACTTGGCAAAATGGACACTGCCACTCCTAAAGAGGCAATTGCAATTGATAAAAGACCGCGATTTCTTGTTGAAGATAGTAAAGCTCGATAAAGATTGTTTTTCTACTACCTCCAGGACCATCAATAAAGAATGCAGAAGGCTCATTATTTTGTATTCTATTTAAAATGACATCATAAGATCTTTTTGATCTTCATTAAGTTTATTGATGGTGCACATCTTCTTCTGAGACATAGATAGACATCTCTTCTAGCACTTCTCTTGGAACAATGGAACATATAGTTCTGCTCTTCATTTTGGGCAAATTGTAACCATCAGTACTTTTTCTCATTGCCTCCATAAAATGATTGATATGATTCAGCACATGCAATTCAGTTCCTTCGGGATCTTGCTGTGCATAATAATGTGTATGCCACAATTCTTTAATGTTGTTGGGCTCATAGAACACCAATATTCTTGTGAATAATCGGCGCAGAGCAAATGAAATTTGAAATACAGAGGCTTCTACCAAACATTTTGATAAACTGTTATCAGATTCTAGAAGTTCATGCTTTTGTACTGTCTCGCAGTAATTCTGACATAAAATCCCATCCACCGGTTTTAAATGTTGAAAAGATTTTTCACCTTTGATATGACTCGATAATAATCATAGATAATATTTTTTACCCTCTGATGGACTTGCAGCAATCAGTCTTCCTATCACATATATACATTTTTGAGATTTTCAACATCTCATCTTCATGCCAAACATAATATTAAGGAAATTCTCCATACAAAAATCTTTTTGCATTTTTGTTCATTTGGTTAATAACAAAATATTCTGTCAACATTGTTCTACTGGCTCTATCATTCCTCTGCTCCTCTTCTAAATCATCTTCAGATGTAATTGTAAGGATATAACAAGCGGATGCGTTTCATTTAAAAGAATATTGTATAATCTCCATATTGCTTCGGTTCATCAATTCCAATATCCTCATTTTCAGTGGCAATATGGAATGCCACACGATCATGCCCTTTGTATATATATTTATATAGATATTTCACAACTTTGATTGTTGAACAAATTTTCACATTCATATGACAATCATATTTTGTCAATAAATACGGATTGTATGGTATGACCCAACGATTGTCCAGAAATGCATTACGGAACTTGATTTGTTCACTAGTGTCTTGTCTCCTTGTGTGGTGTATTTTGAAAAATTACGTGAATAGTTATTTTTGCATTTTCCTCCCTTCATGCATGTGTTTGTTGGGTTTAAATTTTCACAAGGTCCATGCATCATATGTTTGACAACCAAACCATGCAGGTGAGAATATCTGCACTTTTCAGGTAATTCAACACTAACAAATTTGTTTTAATCATCAGGTCTCTGAATCTTGTAACTATTTTGGAGAATAATAAGAAAATGTGCATGTGGCAAGCCTCTTTTTTTAAATTCAATAACATAAACATATGCGCCACATATCCAAAAATACATTTTTTGAATGTCATTTTTCAATTCTTCTAACTTTGCTCTAAATACACGAACATGGAGATCTGGATGAATATGTGGTTCATCCATTCTCCCTAGTTTGGACTTTATATCTGGCCAAGAAGGATTACATGCAAGAAAATATTTTATTTTCTGAAGTGGTGTACCAAAGTCTCTTGATATCTCTACACCTCATATCTCTTGGTCCACCAATAAAGCTTGTTGGTAATACAACCCTTTTTCCAATTTTAGATCCTCGTCATTCACCACCAGCAACACTATCTACAATACCCTAATAAAGATCTGCCCTCAATTTTTTTGGTTCTTGTCTACAATACTCTAGATGAGCTGTCTCGATTTTTACATACATATCAACAATGTATTGATGCAGAACACGTCCACTGTATGACTAACATTTCGTTTGGTCTAATCTGTAATTCAAAACAATAATATTCCTGACACGTTACATTTTTTTCTTTCGCATTGTTCCTGCTACAATTTGCACTAGGAATGAATAACTTATCTGATGTTTCTCCTTGGAGGAGTATTTCAGGTGATTCAAAGTATTATCGTGGAATATTATGTTAGGCCTGTGTCATTTAGAGTCCTAATTTGATCGGAGTCGCTAAAATTTTAGTTTTTAGCTACCTTCTGGGGTTTGAGGACTCTGATTGATGATATAACTGCATATTGTGGGTCCTGGTACTGTTTAGTACTGCCCATAAAATTTTCGTTGAATTAACCGATTTAGTATTCGTTTTTGGATATTATTATGTTCAGTTTTGGATATTTAGTATTCGGATTTGATTTTGTTAAAATCCAAGATGAAGAGATAAAAATTCGATATTATTACAAGATGTTCAGTTTTGAGATAGCTTCCATATAGAAGTAGAATTGGATCAACTGGATTCGTATAACAAAAGTTATGGGTATTTATCCGAGTATACCCCGAAGATGAGAAATCCAGGCAGCAGCCCTGTAAGATGTTTAGCCCAGATCTCGGGTGGGTGTCAAGGGGGCTCGGGCACGCGTGCGTGCGTGCATGCTTGCGTGCGTTCGAGCCCGTATGCGTGGATGTCCAATCTTAAGCATCCCTAATTGATTTTATATGTTTGTATGTGGTTTTACTCACCCCTTTTGGTACCCTTACCTTGCAGACCTTGTCGGATGGGATGCGCGTCAATCCGGGTATCGGTGAGTGGTTTGATTCCAACCCTTCCGGGAGCGCTCGATGCACGTAGTCGTGCTTTGCGCTTCTATGGGGCTTTATTTGCACCCTAAATATGCTAGATATCATGCATGCTAGGTTGTATAGCTTGTATATTGTGTAGAACCCCTATTCTACCTTATACTTGCCTATGTATTGTGTAGAATATGGCATGACTTAGGTAGTTTTGTTTGAAATACTACCCCTATTTATCAAGCATGTTTAAACTTGGGTTAATAACGGGGTGTATGCGTAATATTCCTTTGATTTAGGACTTGAGGGTGTCGTATCGTTGTTGCACCCATCTGTTGGGGCAAAACTATGACCAGCTCGAGAGAGGACGAGGCATTCCCTCTCTCTCGCCCTCCCTCTTTTTGCGAACCGAGTGAGTAGATGTAGTTCCTATTTGACTCAGGTTTGCTTGGAATTATTGGCATGCACCTATTGATACCCCAGCGCTTAACCCTCCCCTTTGAGTTGGTGATACCCAATGCCTGCTTGAGTCATACTTGTTTGATTGAATGTTTATTATGCCCTTGTATTCATGTTTAAGTAAGTTTTCCTTGCTTAGTTAATTGCATATTATAGATATGCCTATTGGGCCATGAGCCTTGTTTAATGAGATTAGACAACTGTATGACCTCTAATGGGGTCATACCATGGCATTGTCACTTAGAATAAAATGTCTTTCCCGCATCTGAGTTATGCGCCCTGGAGGGAATTCATGAGAATTCGTTGCGCTTATCGGTGTTTGATAACCGATGATGACGGATCCATAGGGATCGTATTCGCGTGTGTCGAGTGTTCTTCCCTTCGTCGGCTCAAAGTAGAGACTGCCCGTCGTAATAAAGTCCGGCGAGGTGCTCCCAGATACTACTAATGACGCGTGTTGGTGTGCCCATACGGCCGAGGTAGCGGTCATGGGAGGCTACCCGGTAGAGGCCAGTACCCTGTGAGGTGCTCCTAGGAACTGTCCACGACGTTTGTTGGTGTGCCCATATAGCAGAGATAGGGACCTGGGAGGCTACCAGGTAGTAGTGGCCACACCGGGAGAGACTACCGGAACACGAGCGGTGTAGAACAATTGACCTCTTTCCCAAGAGCCTATGTCACCCCGAGGAGGGGGTGAGGGTGAGGGTGTAGTGGATCGGCGTCTGATGACCGATGAGGATGGATCCAAGGGGATCATATTCATGAGTGTAGATTGATTTCTTTCCTTCGTTGGATCCACGTAGGGACTTCCTGGTTGAGACAGCCGGCCTGATAGAGGGCTCCCATCCGTAGGTGCTGCTGATTTGTGAGGAGGTGCTGATCATGGGAGTATACCAGGTATGGGCTTCCTGGGATAATGGCTACCGGTGGACCAAGGGTGTACAAGCAATCTTGATTCCTCCCAAAATCCTATGTCACCCGTCGGGGTGAGGGTGAGGGTGTTGGTGTGAGTGTGGTGGGCTCGAGTTGATACTCGACCCACAAGCTTGTTTAGTTAGTTTTCCCATGGGGTTCGCGTTGCGAACATGTAATGGTTCCTCCCAATATCGTCGTATACCGGGGCCCCGACGTTGAAGCTGCCCTGACAGAGGACTCCCACTTGTAGGTACTCCCCAATGCATTCGGTGGATGTACTGATCATGGAAGTGTACCAGGTGAGGCTACATGACGATGGACCACCAAATGATATTGCGAGCGTGAATCGTTCTCCCCTTTGCCGGATCTGTGTGGATGCTTCCTAGGTACGAGCCACCCTGAGTGGACCCCCACCTGTAGGTACCATCGATGCGCTCGACAGTGTACTGGCCATGGCCGGCTCCAAGTAGAGGCTGCCCGGGAGAGCGCTACTGGATGACAAACGGTGTAGAACATCAAGTTTTGTCCTTCAAGTCCCTAGGTTCACCCCTGTGGGGGCTAGGGCGAAGGCGAGGTATGGTCGCACCGCCGTGTGATCTTGTTAACCGTTGGGTTTCTACCCATGGCCTTCCTTGATAGGAGATTGCCTTAGTATCGAATGATTATGTTGGTGTTTGGTTTCTGACCACTCACTGAGCTTATAGCTCACCCCTCGCGTACTGTTTCCTTTTACAGGGGCATTGTTGGGCATGGAGCTGGAGCTTCCTTGTGGCGTGGTCTTGCGTGCGTGGAGCGTTCTGTCTGGCGGATTGGCGAGTGCGAGGCTGTCATCAGTCCTAGAGTCTTGTGTACTTGTAGACTGTGCATATGGCACTTGTTGTATTTTTATTTAGCTAGTGATTTTGTATTCGAGTCTGTAATAATATTTTTGATTTACAGACTTATTGACATTTTTATGCTTCCGCCTTTCATTGAGTTATCAGTTATCATTGATTGCTAGCCTTGTGTATTATTTATTGGAGTCATTATTGACCTCTTGTATGATATCTGATACTTTATATATTTGCCATGTCTCGGGGACGCCTGGGGCGTGACAAAAGTTGGTATCAGAGCCTGGTCCTGTCAGAGCCTAAGTCGAGTCGTGTTGATGAGTTGTAGGATTGTCATCCGAGTACTCGGGTTTTAGAAGTTTTCTTAGGTTGCTGACATGCCTCCTCGCATCCGTGGACGTGGACGTGGCCACCCCTGGACTTCCCTTAAGTTGTCAAATGGGTCGACTGATCGAGGTCAGTGTTGGGTTCCTTGTTGTGGGACTAAGGCTTGGGAAGGAATTTCCTGCCCGGTTGTGTCGTTCTGATGGATTGTGGTGATTTCGAAGGTTGGATCGTGTCTCGATTATGGAGCTTCGTTCCCGAACAACGGTATCGCTGGTAACCATGGAGTTCGCGTGCGGCACCGGCTTCCAGTTTTGAGGATGTGGCATATTATTCATTAATAGAGATGTCTTCTTCCGTTTTCCTGCTCGGGATTAAGGGCTTCTTTCTCCCAGCCAAGGAATATATTTGAAATATCTATTTGATGATTGCCTTTCCCTATCACTTGGAAGGTGCTATGGCGAGTGGTGATGCGTACGATCGGGATTGAGTACATCTTGTTGTAGCTTAGTGGGCGATAGCTTATGGACTAGGGTTCCATAGCCATATCCAGAGTCGCTTCGATATATCATCGTGCGTTGTAGCGGTCTGGTAGAGGCCAGAGTCCTGTGAGGTGCTCCCTGGGACTATCCACGATGCTTGTTGGTGTGCCCATATAACAGAGATAGTGGACATGGGAGGCTATCAGGTAGTGGCCACACCGGGAGAGTGCTACTGGATGACGTCGAGAGCTTGTACTCCCAGTGATGAATCTGCCCATTGAGTGCATGATGTTGGAGTTCCAATGGTTATAGTTGGGCGACCTGTTATTGGCGGCATGTGAAGCACAGTTTGCGGTACTGTCGCGTTTTGCCCCCACATGGGTTGTAAATGAGGAGACGCGATGCTAGCGTTCGTGATGGGATTCAACCACCGTATCAGGTAGATGATGTCGCATAGGCGTTGTCGGGAATCGATGACCTCCTGTTGCACGTCTTACAGAATAAGTGCGGTCGAGCGGCTTACCCAGCATGTAAGTGACATCATGAGCGCCAGCCATGCTCGAGGATGATCAAGTACCTCTTGCCACGAATTGATGATCTGTTTTGACCAGCTTTGGGAGCTAGTGTCTTTCTGTTGATCGATCTTCGCGCAAGGTATCCTATTTGGAGATCCGGGAGTTGGGCATTCTCTAGTTGGCCTTTCGTGACTGTTTCAGACACTACAAATTTTGGGTACTGCCGTTGGGGTAGACGAATGCGCCAGATGCCTATCTCAAATGTTTTATTGAGCCTCCGTGGGCTGTTCTGTGGTAGCCTTCGTTGAGGATGTTAATTGGCATGCCCTTAGGCGAAGTTGTGGATCGTCGCATTGGAATGCGTTCGTCCATCGAGATTCCTCAGTGGACGTGGGAGTGAGTTATCATGGATTTCGTTGTGGGCTCGCTAAAGTCACGTCCGGGTCACGACGCCGTCTGGGTGATCATTGACCGATTGACTAATCCGCACTTTCCTCTCTATCCAGCTAACTGAGTCTCTGGATGCTTCGACGTGGGTATGAGCCTTCGCAATTGTTTGTCTTCATGGTACTCCGGTCGGCGCTATTTCGGATCGAAATGCGTGTATTACTTTGAGGTGCTTGCACAGCCTTTGGTAGGTTTTATCGCGAGCCTTCATCTAAGTATAGCGTTTCATTGCTGACGGACGGCTAGGCAAGAGGACGATGTTGACCTTGGAGGACATGCTGTTTGCCTGCATGCTCGACTTGGGGCAATTGGATGAGGCATCATCCATTTGGTGGGGTTTGCCTGCGAGACGACTGCCATTCGAGCATCTAGAGGAAATGGAAAAGGCACTCTACGGGCGCGGTTTTGTACCTCCCCT
Source organism: Acorus calamus (assembly GCA_030737845.1). Taxonomy (NCBI): domain Eukaryota; kingdom Viridiplantae; phylum Streptophyta; class Magnoliopsida; order Acorales; family Acoraceae; genus Acorus; species Acorus calamus. The sequence goes on along the minus strand of CM060873.1, from coordinate 10,093,480 downwards.
GTGCTGGGACGGTTGTAGAGCGCCTGTTGGAGGGGCCATAAGTTATTTAATTGACCTTGCGATGGCCGAGATGGTTCATGCGTGCCTCTGCACCACCCAGAACCGTTGGAAGGGTTATGCAGGTCATCGTCACCAGGAGCCTACCATCGGGTTCGGTGACCGTTTTATCTTGAGATGTCCCGGTTTAAGGGCATCCTTGTAGATACCCCAATTTTGACCGTCCAGAGAGACAAAAATACTTCAAGTAACATCCGGAAATATCCCACAGTTGGACATTAAGTAGAGAACCGAAGTTCAGGAAGCCGGAAACCCTAACCCTAGCCCTAAACCTAAACCCTAACCCTAGCCCTAAACCTAAACCCAAACCCCAAACCTAGCCCTAGCCCTAACCAGAAAACCAGAAACCCAAAAACCCTAAGTCCCTGGCAAGGGGCGGCTAACTCTAACTAGCCGCCCCCCTGGCCGACTTTGGACCAGTCCCCTGGATGGGACATAAATCAATATTAAATGTTGATCATTGCGGCGGGTCATGACCTTTAGCCGCCCAATCTTGGCCGGATCAACCCAAGTAACCGACCCAAGCCACCGCCTGTCAGAGATGGGACGTTTGGCAGGTTATGATAGGGCGGCTACCAGGAAGTAGCCGCCCCATCCTGGGCGGCTAGTTAGCACTAGCCTCTCTTCACCTGGTCTCTAACAGAAGAACCAGAGAATTAATGAGGGGTCTAATCGAAGCCAACCCACTCTATTACCCCCTGGACATTCCCCTACCTCTCTTTTACTATAAATAGAGGAGGTCCCAAGTCTTTAAAGATCACCACCAATTCACATAACCAATTCACATCAACAATCCACAACCCACAATTCACATTCCCTTTCCCCACTAGAAATCCCAAGAGAGAGAGAGAGAGCCCCTTTTGTGAGAGAAATACCCATTTCCCTACATAAAATACCCTCTCATTCCACCCTCTAGAAACCCGGGCTAAACCTAGCTTAGCCCCTGTCCAAAACCAAACTCATTTCCTATCGAAGTTCTGCCCAAACCTTACCAGGCCCCGGACGGCTAAACCTTGTTAGCCGCCCCTGACCAGACGGCTCAAACCGACTAGCCGCCCCCCTATACACACCCCACTTACACCCCCTATGTCCCAAGACTCCTTTAGTCAAGCCCCGGGAGCATAATAGGATTACCTGTTTTTCACCTCTGTGTACGGTATATCCGTATCCCAGAGCAGAGACCCCACAAACTCCCCACGTAGGCGATCAAATCCAACCCAACCTCTTTTCCTGCTTTAGAAAAAGCTGGTGGCGATCACACAAACCCCTGAATCCTCTTGAGACGCTATCGGCCGCCTCAACCAGGAACGACACCCCTCACCCTTCTGAGAAGACGATCCGACCGAGCCCGCCAGGGCACGCCTCCGATCCGAATCCCCGAAGAACCCCCACACACGCTCGCGCGCGCCCGCGCACCGCCGGGAGGCCTTCCCGACGATACAGACAATCCTCTATTTTGACATTCGGGGCGAGCTTAGTCGGCCTTCCATCAGACCGGTTTTCATCCTTGGGTGGATTAGGGGAGGTGGCTGTCATGAAGCCTTGCCCCCGTGGCTGACTCATGCCTGTGACGTCATCCCTGTCTCATAGCTGAGGTATTATGTCCACGATCTTGCTCATGTCATTCCGTTGGAGTCGCTCAGCCTCGAGTAGGATTTGTCGTTCGTGGAGCAGTTGATCGAGACCATGAACCAATGTGAGAAGAGGCTCCGCACCCAGACCGTTTCTTCGGTTAAAGTGCGTGTTAGCACCAGTTTGGTGCCCGGACCACTCGGGAGCCAAGTGACTCTATGGGTGACATTTCTACGTTCGGTCTTCCCTTTGGGTTTCCTTAAATTTCGAGGACTAAATTTCCTAAGGGTGGGGGGGAGAATGTTAGGCCTGTGTCATTTAGAGTCCTAATTTCAAAGAGAGTCGCTAAAATTTTAGTTCTTAGCTACTTTCTAGGGTTTAAGGACACTGATTGATGATATAACTGTATATTATGGGTCCTGGTACTGTTTAGTACTGCCCATAAAATTTTCGTTGAATTCTGATAAAGTTTTTGGAATTATGCAGTTTCGGATTTGGTATTCGGATTTGATTTTGTTAAAATCCAAGATGAAGAGGTAAAAATCCGATATTATTACGAGATGTTCAGTTTTGAGATAGCTTCCATATAGAAGTGGAATTGGATCAATTGGATTCGTATATCAAAAGTTATGGGTATTTTTCTGAGTATACCCCGAAGATGAGAAATTCAGGTAGCATCCCTGTAAGATGTTTAGCCAAGATTTCAGAATAGCTGAAGGGGTTATTTGATCTAGGTGTAAACAAGAAAGCTGTAGATAACCTTCTTGGCTTTCCAATGGCGTTGGAATCGTGTAATTCGGAGCTGTATTGAGGAAGTTATGGCCGTTTAAGTGAAGGCTGTCTAGAGATTTTAGTCCGAAGACAGTTCGGTCACTCAGCCCGACCTTGCCTATAAATACCCCCCAAAATGTGCACGACCTGGGTCTCTTCTCCTCTCCATTTCTGGTCCAGACCCCTTTATTGTGTGTGTTTTTGGGGGAGGTGATGGAGAAGAAGATCAAGAGGGAGTCAAAGAAGGTGGGTTGTTGTTGTTGTTGAGTTGTTGTTGATTTCCTCTCTCTTTCCCCATCCTTTGCTCTCCCCCGCTTTCCCTTTCTAATCAGCCCCCATGTGTTTGTGTTTATGTCACAATGAAGAAGAAGAAGCAAGGGAAGCTAGATGGAGGTGGTGGTACCGGTGGTGGCGGTCGAGGTGGTCAAGGGTGCGCTTGCGATCCCCTACATCTCCCCCTACGCTCCCCCTGTCATTTGGGTGAGTTTACCCTCTTCTTTAATTGGTTTTCATGCATGTATAGGTGCTTGGGAGGGCATGCATGGGTGGTGTTTGAGTTTGGGTGCATGTGGGGGCCATGGGAGGGGTTTGGGGATTGGGCGCGCGCGTCTGCGTGCTGCTACGCGCGGCGGGCGCGTGGGGCTGCCGGGAACACGCACGGGGCACCCGGGGCTGCGCCCGGGGCTCCCCGGGGGTGCGTGTGGGGCTGCCGGGGCCCAGTTAGGGCATGCTTGGGGTCGGCACCCTTGGGTGGGTGTCCGGGGGCCTCAGGCACGCTTGCGTGCGTTCGAGCCCGTATGCGTGGATGTCCAATCTTTGGCATCCCTAATTGATTTTATAAGTTTGTATGTGGTTTTACTCACCCCATTTGGTACTCTTACCTTGTAGACCTCGTCGGATGGGATGCGCGTCGATCCGGGTATCGGTGAGTGGTTTGATTCCAACCCTTTCGGGAGCGCTCGATGCACGTAGTCGTGCTTCGCACTTCCATGGGGCTTTATTTGCACCCTAAATATGCTAGATATCATGCATGCTAGGTTGTATAGCTAGTATATTGTGTAGAACCCCTATTCTACCTTATACTTGCCTATGTATTGTATAGAATATGGCATGACTTAGGTAGTTTTGTTTGAAATACTACCCCTATTTATCAAGCATGTTTAAACTTGGGTTAATAACGGGGTGTATGCGTAATATTCATTTGATTTAGGACTTGAGGGTGTCGTATCGTTGTTGCACCCATCTGTTGGGGCAAAACTATGACCAGCTCGAGAGAGGACGAGGCATTCCCTCTCTCTCACCCTCCCTCTTTTTGCGAACCGAGTGAGTAGATGTAGTTCCTATTTGACTCAGGTTTGCTTGGAATTATTGGCATGCACCTATTGATACCACAGCGCTTAACCCTCCCCTTTGAGTTGGTGATACCCAACACCTGCTTGAGTCATACTTGTGTGATTGAATGCTTATTATGCCCTTGTATTCATGTTTAAGTAAGTTTTTCTTGCTTAGTTAATTGCATTTTATAGATATGCCTATTGGGCCATGAGCCTTGTCTAATGAGATTAGCCAAGTGTATGACCTCTGATTGGGTCATACCATGGCATTGTCACTTAGAATAAAATGTCTTCCCCGCATCGAGTTATGTGCCCTGGAGGGAATTCATGAGAATTCGTTGCGCTTATCAGTGTTTGATAACCGATGATGACGGATCCATAGGGATCGTATTTGCATGTGTCGAGTGTTCTTCCCTTCGTCAGCTCCTCGTAGAGACTGCCCGGCGTTGTAAAGTCCGGCGAGGTGCTCCTAGATACTACTCATGACGCGTGTTGGTGTGCCCATACGGCCGAGGTAGCGGTCATGGGAGGCTACCCGGTAGAGGCCAGAACCCTGTGAGGTGCTCCTAGGAACTGTCCACGACGCTTGTTGGTCTGCCCATATAGCAGAGATAGGGACCTGGGAGGCTACCAGGTAGTAGTGGCCACACCGGGAGAGACTACCGGATGACGAGCGGTGTAGAACAATCGACCTCTTTCCCAAGAGCCTATGTCACCCCGAGGAGGGGGTGAGGGTGAGGGTGTAGTGGATCGGCGTCTGATGACCGATGAGGACGGATCCAAGGGGATCATATTCGTGTGTGTAGATTGGTTTATTTCCTTCGTTGGATCCGCGTAGGGACTTCTTGGTTGAGACAGCCGGCCTGACAGAGGGCTCCCATCCGTAGGTGCTACTGATTTGTGAGGGGGTGCTGATCATGGGAGTATACTAGGTATGGGCTTCCCAGGATAAGGGCTACTGGTGGACCAAGGGTGTAGAAGCAATCTAGATTCCTCCCAAATTGCTATGTCACCCGTCGGGGCGAGGGTGAGGGTGTTGGTGTGAGTGTGGTGGGCTCGAGTTGATACTCGACCCACCAGCTTGTTTAGTTAGTTTTCCCATGGGGTTCGCATTGCGAACATGTAATGGTTCCTCCAAATATCGTCGTATACCGAGGCCCCGACGTTGAAGCTGCCATGACAGAGGACTTCCACTTGTAGGTACTCCCCGATGCATTCGGCGGATGTACTGATCATGGAAGTGTACCAGGTGAGGCTACATACCAAAAGGGCCACCAAATGATATTGCGAGCGTGAATCGTTCTCCCCTTCGCCGGATCTGTGTGAGTGCTTCCTAGGTACTGTCGGTGCGTTGGAATCTCCGATGTTGGTGTGTCGAAAAGGATCCGGCGGTGCTGCCCCGGAGGTTGGGAGTAGTATGATAGGATATACACGCAAGAGGAGGCGTGGGGATCAACCGGCGGTGGCTGAGGAGGTGGTTTTGGGGGTTGGAGGACCGGTTGAGGGTGCAACCGAGGGAGTGGGGGCCGAGGGAGTTAGTGAAGATGTGAGGGCATCATTGGATGCCCTTGTTGGGATGCTGGATAGGGAGGCCACAGAGGCTAGGGCTGAGGAGGAAGAAAGCAGGGCTATGGGGGCCTTTGCGGAGTTTATCTCCGGTGCGGGGAGAGGTGAGGGGACTGGAGAGGTTAGGGATGAGGCTGGGGTTGGTGTTGAGGCTGAGGCCGAGGAGGTCGTGTTCGAGGAGGATGAGGAGGAGGGGGATGAAGACGGGATGGACGATCCCGACGAGGCCGAGGTGGGCGCTCCTGGGTCCACACGGGCCATGGTAATTTCCTTGACCCCTTTTAGTCTTAGCTTTTTTATTTTGGCGTATATGCATGTGTTTTGGTGGTATGAACAGGTTGTATATGTGTATTTTTAATAAGCATGCTTGGTGTATAAGGTAATCACGTTGGGATAGCATGCTGATATGGGTTTGTTTCTAGGAAAGGGGGGGGGGAATTTTTCGTATATATATCCATGTTTGTCATATGTATATAATGGAGAGAGGAACGATATGGCTAGCATATTTGCGTGTGATACATTTTTGTTTGCATATAGTATTTTAGGGTGTGACTTCGCATGTGTTTGATCGTGGTAGAGCATGAGGGTGTATATGCATGTGTTTCACGGGTCCAAGTGTTTTCCATATGCTTGTGTGAGTTTATGGAAAGTATGTAAGCATGATAGACCGTGATCAAAGAAAGAGTGTGAGTGGTGGCCACTGTGGGATGTTTGATGTTTGTTTAGCATGTGTGATCATATGAGGAGTGTTTTATGAATAATGGGAGGCGAACCTTTTCGTGAGCGCTTTTGTATTTGATATGAGAATTTTACTCTGCTAAGCATGATCTCTAAATGATTTTTAGGCTTTGGGTTCTTACCTCACGATCGGTCTCTTTAGACTAACCCATCTCTTCTTCGTTTGTTTGCAGCGGCCGAATCTTATCCGGGCTTTATGGCACGGGACGAGGAGGTGGTACAATGCCTTGGGGCAGGAGGAGAGGAGCTTAGTTGATGGGGCGGGCTTCCGTTCCTTCTTTCTGATTGAGTCGTTCCACGTCCATCGCCCATATGTGGAGGCATTGGCGGAGAGATGGGACCCGGAGAGTTGTACGTTCATCCTCCCTACTGGCGCCGTCATGCCGACCCTCGAGGACGTCCATCGGATCACCGGCCTTCCGGTCTTGGGGGAAGAAGTGATTGCGGCCACCCTCACAGACTATAGGCCGCTGTTTCGAGAATTGATCGGGGAATGGGAGTTCGTGGAGCGGGAGCGGACGCTGAACCGGATCCCTTTGGGGAGGCTTTCGGGGCAGTATGGCATCGGTTCCTTTACAGAGCGTCAGAAGGGCGAAGCTGCAGCTAGCTTCGAGAGGAGGCGGGCGATGATCGAGGCGAGAGAGGCGGCCGCGTGCCCACAAAGGGCACGGAGGGAGTTGAGGATGTTCTTCCTTTACTTCTTCGGCCGAGTCCTCTTCTCGACGGCTTCTTATAAGGTCTCCTCTCACTCGCTTTTGCTGATGAGGGACTTGGAGGGCATGGGACGCTATTATGCCTGGGGAGCGGCGATGCTCGCCCATCTCTTTGTGGAGCTCTCGAAGAAAGTTAAGAGGGTCGGGGGAAAGAATCTTGGCGGCTTCGCGCCATTTCTTCAGGTATGTGTAAGTGGTAAATGTCTTTTTCTTGGTTTAGCTCACTTTGATCATGATGATTTTCCTCTTGCTTTGCTAGATCTTCGGGTATGAGCACTTCGCCATCGATCGCCCAACTCTGGCGCCGTTTGATCATGCCCTCCCTTGGGCCATGAGATGGGAACCCCGGGGATCCTCTCGCTTGTACCGCCTCGCCCAATTCTGAGAGGCCTTCCGCGCCTTGTCGGAGGAAGAGGTATAAGTTTTTTTTTCTTTGAATTTCTTTAGCTTGTATTTGGTTTTCTTTTGGCTAAGCGCTCTTCCTATCTTTTGATGCTTTTAGATGACGTGGAGGCCTTATCCGGAGGAGGTTCCTGAGGCCCTGGCGCGAGACGTCTGGTTGATCTATTTCAACGTGGTCGTGTTTCACGCGATCAGCCGGGTCGTTCACCAGCTTGGCTATCATCAGTGGGTGCCCGATCCTCTGCCGCGGCGCCCCTTGATTCCGGTGGCTGGGATTCCTAGGGACACGAACCTCCCGAGGAGTTATGCTACATATGTGGCAGGATGGATGGGCCGAGGCGTCTTGGTGGAGCGTCGTCCTGAGGTGACTTCGAGTGGCGAATACCTTGCTTGGTATCATCAGGAGTACGCGGGTATCCTCGGGACGATGGAGGAGGAGATCCCGGACGCTTACGTAAGTTCCCTTTTTGTCTTCCTTGTTCTTCTTTGCTTGAACATCTTTTGAATAGTGCTTCCTTTTGCAGGTTGAGTTCAATGAGATGGAGAAGAAGCTTAAGACCGCCAATGAGCACCTCAAAGTGCGGGCTAGGCAGATAGAGGCGTTGCGGGTACAACGGAGACGCTTGCAGGACCAGGTCCGGGTCCTCGAGGCTCACGTGGATGCTCTGTCGAGAGTGAGAGCCGATGGTGCTTCTTCTTCTTCCGCCCCTCCTCCTTCCATGGTTTCCGAGCGATAGCTCGAGCTAACGAGGGAGTTAGACACGGCCCGTAGAGAGTTGACGGCCACATGGATGGAGCTGGGCCAGGCGAGGGCTAGGGCTTCTCGATCTGAGGAGGAGACGGACCGGCTGAGGTCCATGATGGCTTCGAGAGAGGAGGGGTTCATCACCCTAGGCCGCGAGAGGGACTCCCTCCAGATGAGGGTGTCGGAGTTGGAGGCTTCAGCGGGTGTTCCTGGAGGTTTGATGGGAGACTTGGTTCGTTCTCTCCAGGAGGCCGAGGATAGGGATCGAGAGGCGCTCAGGGCATCAGAGGCGAGGGCACGGGAGTTGGAGGAGAGGTTGAGGGCTGCTGAGGATCGGGCTAGTGGGACGGAGAGTCGCCTTCGACAGAGGTTGGAGAGGAGAGACAAGATATGCAGCAGGTTCATCTATGGGAGGCAACTATGAGGGGGAAATTGGTTGAAGGGGGCCCTATGACCGAGGCGGACCTCGACCTTCTTCCGCTTGAGCCTGACCATTCTCTCTCGGCTTCCTTGGCTACTGGGGCCACCTTCGGCCGTGCTTCTCGTCTTTCGGCGTCTCGGGGTCGTGGGATATATGCTAGGGATGCGTCCTCAGTTCGAGAGACTCCTGCCGCTCCTGATGTTCCAGAGGTTCAGTCCTCTCCTCAGCCGCCGCTCCCTTCTCAGCCAAGTCAGGATGTTCCTCCTACTCAGCCTCCAGCGGGTGATGATACGCCGAGGTATAGCTTCTTTGCGTCTTGGTTTTAGGTTGTAGAATAGTATATATGCAAGGAATTCATGCTTTTCTTCTTTTCTTTTTGACTTTATGTGATGTTTTGGTGATGCATAGCTCAAGACACGTAGAGGGAAGCATTGGACGGATCCTTATCTATTTTGATTTTAGTTCTAAGTGGGTTTATCTTTCTTTTTCCTGAACAATTTTTCCTTTCTTCCTTTGGTATATGAACAAACATGGGTATTTGGTTTAGTTTTGTTTGGTTTATTGGTTTTAGTTTGGTCGCGAATGGTTTTTTATAAGTTTGTATGGGTGGATGAAAGGATGAATGGGTACATGGTTTGGTTTTGTTTATGTTTACAGATGGACAAGTGTTTTTGAAATGTGGTGACTTTTTAAATGCGTTGGTGTGTGTCTTGTGAACGTTTACGTATATGAAATGCGTGTATGCAAGTTTTGGAAAGAACTAATTTCAATAGGTAAAGAAGTGTTGAAGAGTTGATTGGACATGGTCTGACATAACTGAAATAGGTGCAGGCAGGGGGCGGCTAGTGTAAACTAGCCGCCCAGTGAGGGAGGCTAGTTAGGTTTAGCCGCCCCCTGCCTGGGGCATGCTTATCTGAAACAAGGGATGGGGCACGGCTAGTGTAAACTAGCCGTCCAGTAAGAGGCGGCTAGTCGAGTTTAGCCGCCCTTGCCTGGGACAATTCTTCTGGTTTTGCTGCTCCTCCTGCTGCTACTGAAAGCCTCCGTGACCGCTTCGACTCTCGAGACCTATAAAAACATCCTTTCCATGGATCAAGTGTTAAATCTGTCCGGATTGCGCCCCTGCACCGACTTTCAAGCCCTTCTTGCTTGAATTGTCAAGGGCTACAATCCATCTTAAGGTAAAATGAAAATTGAATGCGAGAAAGGAAAGTGCGGGAAATCATGCTTTAGTACGCAAGGGAGGGATTCCAAGTGCGTGAGCGAAGAAAACTCTTAGGTACGTGTGAATAGTGGGACAATTTCTTCTCAAGCATGTGCGGAAGGGCGTAGAATCAGTGTGGATGGGGGTAATCTTATCATTGGTACGGGGGGTCAATTTTAGCATTTCAAGAAAATCGAATGCCTAGGTTGTAGATACCCCAATTTTGACCGTCCAGAGAGACAGCAATACTTCAAGTAATACCCAGAAATATCCCACAGTTGGACATCAAGTAGAGCCGAAGTTCAGGAAACCGGAAACCCTAACCCTAGCCCTAACCGGAAACCCTAACCCTAAACCCAAACCCTAAACCTAGCCCTAACCGGAAACCCTAACCCTAAACCCAAACCCTAACCCTAAACCCAAACCCTAACCCTAGCCCTAAGCTGAAAAACAGAAACCCAAAAACCCTAAGTCCCTGGCTTGGGGCGGCTAGACCTAACTAGCCGCCCCATACCAGGCGGCTAGTTAGCACTAGCCGCCCCCGTGGCCGACTTTGGACCAGTCCCCTGGATGGGACATAAAGCAGTATTAAATGCTGATCATTGCGGCGGGTGATGACCTTTAGCCGCTCTACCTCGGCGGGATCAACCTAAGTAACTGACCCAAGCCACCGCCTGTCAGAGATGGGACGTTTGGCAGGTTATGATAGGGGCGGCTACTAGAAAGTAGCTGCCCCATCCTGGGCGGCTAGTTAGCACTAGCCGTCCTTCACCTGGTCCTGACAGAAGAACCAGAGAATTAATGAGGGGTCTAATCACACACACTATTAGCCAAGCCACTCTATTACCCCCTGGACATTCCCCTGCCTCTCTTTTAATATAAATAGAGGAGGTCCCAAGCCTTTAAACATCATCATTAATTAACATCATCAATTAACATCACCAATTCACATCAATCCACAACCCACAATTCACATTCCTTCCCCCACTAGAAATCCCAAGAGAGAGAGAGAGAGAGAGAGCCCCTTTTGTGAGAGAAATACCCATTTTCCAACATAAAATACCCTCTCATTCCACCCTCCGGAAACCCGGCTAAACCTAGCTTAGCCTCTGTCCAAAACCAAACTCATTTCCTACCAAAGTTCTGCCCAAACTAGACCAGGCCTCGGACGGCTAAACCCTATTAGCCGCCCTTGACCAGACAGCTTGATCCCACTAGCCGCCCCCTATACACACCCCTTTTGCGCCCTTATGTCCCAAGACTCCTTTAGTCAAGCCCCGGAAGCAGAATAGGATTATCTGTTTTTCACCTCTGTGTACGGTATATCCGTGTCTCAGAGCGGAGACCCCATAAACTCCCCACGTAGGCGATCAAATCCAACCCAAACCTTTTTCCTGCTTTTAGAAAAAGCAGGTGGCGATCACACAAACCCTGGAATCCTCTTGAGCCGCTATCGGGCGCCTCAACCAGGAACGACATCCTCACCCTTCCTAGAAGATGATCCGACTGAGCCCGTCAGGGCACGCATCCGATCCGAATCCCTGAAGAACCCCCACACATGCACGCGCACACCGCGCACCGCCGGGATCCTCTCCGACACACCGACATTCGGAGCCCCTCCCGATGATACAGACATATGTGTTTTGGAAAAGAAAAATGCGAACTTATGCGTAAGTATTGTGGCATAAGTGGGCATTTTAATTCTTCAATGGCTTTTTACGTGAGAGGGCAATGTTTTCGACTTTCTGAAGTAAAAGATACCATGAAGTCCCCGTGGAGGAGCGCTTGTGGTCTCCTATGTCCAAACCAGGGTTGTATTTGAAAGGCATAGGCTTTAGGTGTCGGTTTTTAGGTTCATGGTTCTCAAATACTTGATTGTATTATTCTAAACATGCTGAAAAATCCATGAGTGTACCAGGAGTCAAGTTAAATAAGCTTCCTTTGGATAGGCAAGTTTCTAAGTAAACTCATGTGAGTGTGTGTAGTTGTAAACCTGGAAACGATCTACCTTTGGTCGAAATTTCGCCTTTCCCGATAGACATAGTTCAATTTTGAATCCCATTGCGAAAATATAAGGGGGGGGGGGGAGAATGGGGTAAGAGTAATATCTTCCTTTCGGGCAATATTTTAGAATTGTCCCAGTCTAGCATATGTCCTACTTTCTAGGTCCCTCTGGCTTTCTTCTTTTTATCACTTCTTTGTTTTGGGCGGAAAGTACAGTCCGTTGTTTGGATCCTGTTCTAGTATAGCCGTTTGTTTGGCATATACTTGTGCGTAAAGGCGTGAAAGCCTGCTAAAATAGAGAGTTTAACCCGTTCACTTGGGTGTTATTTTTCTTTTGTTGGCCTCTCATTGCCTGATTTTTTTTTCGATTTGAGGGGGGGGCTCTTCTGTTTTTCACCCCGATTCTTTTCATGCTTCCCCTCTAGAAGTGTTTATATAGTGCCAGAGCCAGTTTTGGGACATATGTCAGGTCTAAGTAACTCCTCATTTTGACCTAGGGTTAATACGAGTGGGGCGAAAATAAGGGAGGTTTGCTTTGGGGATTTTAAATTGTCCCAGTCTACGGGGTAGACAATTTCTCTTCTATCAGGTAAATCTAGTCCAGTCATACGTGTGTGAAGGAAGCGGCATGATTTGGTGGATATGTGTTCAACTAGATACAAGTTTATCTTTGAGAGTCTTATAATTCAATCATCAAGTACTGAACGCTGGAAATTGCAGGAAGAAAGAATAATAGTTCTCAAGTATTGAAAGCTGTTCATGCATGGAATTTCTTTAGATAAATTGCATTCCATGAACCTGAAACCTCGACTCCTTCAGCATCTACTAGGCGATAGGCATTCCCGAAATAGGCATGGGTGATCACATAGGGTCCCTCCCATGTGGGTTGCAACTTCCCTCTTGGGTGAGGCTGTCTTGATGGCATGATTTGCTTAAGTACTAATTCCCCGATTTTAAATTTTCTTTTTATTACCTTCTTTTCAAATGCCCTTGCCACCCTTCTTTGGTAGGCCTGGGCATGGTCTGCCGCTCTTAATCTTTTCTTGTCTTTTCCTTTTCTCTCATTTTGGTATTTTTTTTAAAAATATTTTATGTTTTCGAAAGTGTGGAAACAGATGCATGCTTATGGTTTTGAAAAGGCCTGCGTTGGCGAATAGATATGGTTTTTTTTTTTGGAAAAAGAATGGAGATAAAGTTTGGAAAACAATCTTGTTTTTAGATGGAAAGCATGGAAAGACAGTTCGTAAAACATTTTATTGGCGGAAATCATGGAAGTACGGCTTTGTAAAACATTTAGTTTTGAAGAAGCGCAGATTGGAAAAACATTTTCGTTTTGAAGAAGAGTGGAAATGCAGTTTAAATATTATTGTTGGTTCGGTAAACAAGTAAATAAAGTTTGGGGAAGTGCTTTATTTTGTTTGGAAGTATGGAAATACGATTTTTGTAAAACTTTTGTTTTGAAGAAGCGTGTGGAAAACATGTTTTTAGAAAAACATTTTTTTGTTTTTTAAAGAAGAGTGGAAATAAAGCTGGAAACAAGTATGTTCAAAGTTGGGGAATGAAAGCTGAATAGCATGTGTTTTTGAATTTTTTTTAATTCTTTTAGGAAAGCAGGTAAACAAATATGTATAGGGTGATGAAAATGAAAGCTGGTAAACAAATTTTTTATCTTTTGATGTTTTTTTGGAAAAAGCTGTAAACAAATATGTACAGGGTGTTTGAAAGCGAAAGCTGGTAAATATTTTTTTGATTTTCGATTTTTTTTTGGGAAAAAGGCTGTAAACAAATATGTACAGGATGTTGAAAGCTCACCCTGGGGATCGGTACCTGGTTCTTGGATTCGTATTGTTTCCTCGAGTCGGCTTCGTTTGGGTGGCCGGCTGATGCCCGGTGGGGGTCCCCTATTCCCGAACTCTTCCTCCCTGAGCCTCTTCAAGGGCCTTCCTTGATGGAGCAGTTCTTCGTCGGTGGAGCCTGGCTGCCAACATGCAAGCACCTCTAGCCGGATACGCATGGCACAGACGCTCCAGTTCCGGGCCCGTGTTTCGTTAAAGCGTGCCTCTCCCTATATGGATATCACTTCCCCGCGGTACGGGAAGCAAAGGCATTGGTGTCGGGTGGATGAGACGGCTTCGATGTTGTTGAGCCATGTCCTCCCAACAATAAGAGGGTGGGGTGATCGAATGTTCATTACCATGCAGTTGACGATGGTGGAGACTGGGCCGATCTTTAGTGGGAGCGTGACCAGTCCGCAAGCGTTCTTGCATGTGCTGTCGAAGGCATAAATGTATTCGTCCGAGGGCTCCAATCTAAGAACCCTGCCTTCAAGCTTCTGGTAGGCGGAATATGTAAGAACGTTAGTTTTCGCTCCCGTATCGATGAGAATGTGCTGGAATTCCCTTCCTCCGAGTATGGCAGTGATTGCGAGGGGTGCGGAGCGTGCTCTGGCTTTTGCAACTTCATGGGGGAGGAAGTGATTGAGTTGGGCTCCGTAAGATCGCATGATGGATGCAGGGTCCTGGCCGCTTCTTATGAGGGATAGTTGTCGTTATAAGGAGACCCAGGTAGGCTACTACCTTCATCCTCGTTCCCTGGTCGCAGGGTGTGAACATATTATGTATCGCCCAATTGTTCTCGTTCTCGTACTGGAGGCGTGCCTCTCCCCAGATTGTCAGTACATGACTCATGAAGGGCAGTCGAAGGCATTGGTGCCGGGGGGAACAGATAGCTTGGATGCTGTCTAACCACGGTCGCCCTAGCATCAATGGGTACCTTGTGTCGATGTCAGCCACGAAGCAGGCTACTTCACAGATGAGAGGGTCGATGAATAGCACGAATGTTCCGGGGCCACGGAGAGTCTTCCCGGTATGGTTGAAAGCTTGAATAGTATGGTGGGCCGATTGGATGGGAGGACGGTCTAGTCTGGGTATCTTTTGGTAGGTGGAGCATGTCATTATGTTCATTCTTGACCCTAGGTCCACGAAGATGTTGTTTAGCCACAACATTTGAAGTCGTCCACGGATGTGTAGGGGGTAGACTCGCAGTGTGGGATCCAGGAGGTCTTGGTCAGTGAATGATATGGTCATTGGGCGGCGGGGGCCATCGACAGTGTCGGTACTCTTGGAGGACCCGTTGTCGTCCGGATGCAGATCATCCGACGTACATTCCCCTCCCTCGGGTCCTTCGCTAGCTCCTTCGGGGATCTCTTCAAAGGGCTCTTCTTCTTCGTCTCCTCCCAGGTTTTCTAGTCCACATGCATTGGACTCGATGTTGATGACCGTGGGCAGGGCGAGAACTGCATCTTCTTCTTCGCCATAGAGTATGGCGAGGTCATGGTTGTCGAGGTTCAACTGGAAGGGCTCGTTCTGCCTTCCTCCTCGAATTCTTCGGACAGACTGTCATCAGTGGCGTCTTCTGAACTGCTTGGTTGTGGTGATGGTTGTCTCCCTCTTCTGACCATGTTTACCATGTGGGCTCCAGATGTGGATGCTTGGTTGTGACCTGGCAATGGGTCAGTAAAAATGCCAAGTGGCTTGGAGGCTCGAGAAATGCCCTGGTTTAAGTGGCTTTTGATCATGGCCCAATCAAGGCACCTGTCATCATTTAAATCGTAAATAAAATCCTGAAAAACAATGCATTGTTCTACGGTATGACCATGCTGTTGGTGGTATTGACAGTAACGCAATCTGTTGGCCCCGGGGAGTGAAGGTTTAGCAGCTGGGAGGGAGATACTATTTGTGTCCATTAATACCCTAAAAATCCTAGTTAGTGTTTCTGGGAGGGGAGGGTAAGAGTCCCTCTTTCCCATTCGTCTCTGATCATAGGATGTCAGAGGGGAGACCTCATTATAAGTATTTTGGGTGGGCTGCCTAGGATTTAGGTTCTGACTTCTTAGGAAGCTGGAATAGAAAGGGGTCCTAGGCTGGCCTTGTCTTGAAATTACAGGGCTTTGGACCGGGGAACTTTGGATTATTGGGTTTTGTTGTGCTGGCACGGGGATGGGTACTGATCGAGTAGCGAAATTCTGGTTGATTGGCCGAGGCGGTGCATATCCGGATGAACCGGACGTGTACTGTCTCTGAGCCGTTCCTTGATTAGGAACTCATGCTCCGTTTGGGTAGAGTGCCGATACTTGGGTAATAATCCCCTCTACCGTGGGGGTTTTTGCCTTACTAGGCGGTTGTCCAACCCTATGGCTGATAGGTGGGGACTGGGTTTGGACTACTGGGGTTGCACAACGGGAAATCCTGTTGTGGCGGTCAATTAGAAGCTGATACGTAGTACAGTCTCCGTACGAAAGGCTCGTACGAAGCTCTGGACTCAGGCTTGTAACATCATGTCAATTTCTTGACATTCTGTGACTTGCAGGCCGGTTCGTTGGACAAGTGTGCGCCACCGAGACATGTATTGTTCAAATTCCTCCCTAGGCCTCATTCTCTCTACGGTTAAATCCAAAATAGAGGGGGTTCTGATCCTCTGGTAACCGTAGCGGCCTAAGAACTTCTCGCTTACAGCCGAGAAGTTCGACAAGTGATCTATAGGGAGGGTGGAGAACCATTGTAGTGCTTCTCCTTCCAATGATTTCTGGAAGAGGAAGACTAGCAGAGATTGATTATCTAGAAATGGGCGGGCGTCTAGATAAAAAGCAGTTAAATGGATGTCTAGGTCTCCATGACCGCTATACCGACAGAATTTGGGGATTTTGAATCCTTTCGGTAGGTGGACTGACGGGGTTTGTCTCAGGTTATGTAGAGACATGTGCTTGGGGGCTGAGGGACCAGTCTCGAAGAGGATTCTCCGGATGGTTTCATCTAGTGTTTCTCCCCTCGGAGGGCTGCCTAGCGGTCCAGGGTTTGGGGTGGCCTGGTAAGGGCCTGGGGTGGAAACGGTTGGGAATATTGGATTCGCGGGGGAAAGGGGGGTGAACGAAAAAATGCTCGGATTGACCGAGTGGCTGGGTGTGGACGGGGTTTTGGGAATGGTCTCAGGGGTTCCGACAGGGGCCTCCTGTCTCAAGGTTTTGACCTGACGGTAGTCGGCGAGGTCATGAAACATGTCCTCTACGGATTGGTATCCTAGACTGGCCATCTTTTCCTCTAGATAAGTCAGGAATTGCGTGGCCTGACCCTCTTGGTGGATTCTTTCCTCTAGTATCTCCTCCTCTATGTGGGATTCCATGACGTGTAAAATGGTTCAAGGGAATGAATGCAGATATAAAGCAGTAAATAAAGCGGTAAAGGATTGCACAGCGGTGTGCGGCTTACAAAGCAGTAAAGGATTGGGCAGCGGTGTGCGGCTTACAAAGCAGTAAAGGATGATGTGATGCGAAGTAGAGGAGGATCTGATTCGAGGGGTGGGAAACTCTAACCTTCCTAGAGGGTTGATAGCATTCTAGTCAAGCATGTAAAAGGGGGGAAGAAGAGGATACCTTTTGTTGTTTTTCACGAGGGAGGTCCCACCGTGATCGTCAGATTTGTCGGTGCGTCGGAATCTCCGATGTTGGTGTGTCGGAAAGGATCCGGCGGTGCGCGGGTGCGTGCGTGGGTGGGGGTTCTTCGGGGATTCGGATCGGATCCGTGCCCTGGCGGGCTCGGTCGGATCGTCTTCTCGGAAGGGTGAGGTGTCGTTCCTGGTTGAGGTGCCCGACAGCGGCTCAAGAGGATTCCAGGGTTTGTGTAATCGCCAGCTGCTTTTTCTAAAAGCAGGAAAAGGTTGGATTGGATTTGATCACCTACGTGGGGAGTTTGTGGGGTCTCCGCTCTGAGACACAGAGGTGAAAAACATGTAATCCAATTCTGCTTCCGGGGCTTGACTAAAGGAGTCTTGGGACATAGGGGTGGAAATGGGGTGTGGATAGGGGACATAGGGGGCGGCATCGGGTATGGGGCGGCTACTAGAGTTTAGCCGTCCGGGGCCTGGTCTAGTTTGGGCAGAACTTCGGTAGGAAATGGGTTTGGATAGAGGCTAAGCTAGGTTTAGCCCGGATTTCTGGAGGGTGGGATGAGGGGGTGTTTTATGTAGGGAATGGGTATTTCTCTCACAAAAGGGGCTCTCTCTCTCTCTCTCTCTCTCTCTTGGGATTTCTAGTGGGGAAAGGGAATGAATGATGTGTGTTTTGATTGTGGATTGGAAATGTAAATTATGGATGATGTTTAAAGGCTTGGGACCTCCTCTATTTATAGTAAAAAAGAGGCAGGGGAATACCCAGGGGGTAAAAGGGTGGCTTGGCTAATAGTGTGTGTGATTAGACCCTTCATTAATTCTCTGGTTCTTCTATCAGGACCAGATGAAGGGCGGCTATTGCTAACTAGCCGCCCAGGATGGGGCGGCTACTTCCTGGTAGCCGCCCCTATCATGACCTACCAAACGTCCCATCTCTGACAAGCGGTGGCTTGGGTCGGTTACTTGGGTTGATCCGGCCAAGATAGGGCGGCTAAAGGTCACAACCCGCCGCAATGATCAGCATTTAATGCTGCTTTATGTCCCATCCAGGGAAGCGGTTCAAGGTCGGCCAGGGGGGTTTTTGGAGCTTCTTTTAGGTGGGGTTCTGGTTTGGGCCAGGGTCTGGCTAGGGTTAGGTTTTAGGATTAGGGTTAGGGTTTAGGTCAGGGTTTGGGGCTAGGGTTAGGGTTTAGGTTTAGGTCGGGGCTAGGGTTAGGGTTTCTGGTTTTAGGTCGGGGCTAGTGTTAGGGTTTCCGGTTTCCTGAACTTTTGGTTCTTCATTAGATGTCCAAATGTGGGATATTTTCGGGTGTTACTTGAAGTATTTCTGTCTTTCTGGACGGTCAAAATTGGGGTATCTACAGGTACGAGCCACCCTGAGTGGACCCCCACCTGTAGGTACCATCGATGCGCTCGATAGTGTACTGACCATGGCCGACTCCAGGTAGAGGCTGTCCGGGAGAGCGCTAACGGATGACGAACGGTGTAGAACAGCAAATTTTGTGCTTCAAGTCCCTAAGTTCATCCCTGTGGGGGCTATGGCGAGGGTGGGGTATGGTCGCACCGCCGTGTGATCTTGTTAACCGTTGGGTTTCTACCCATGGCTTTCCTTGATAGGAGATTGCCTTAGTATCGAATGATTATGTTGGTGTTTGGTTTCTGACCACTCACTGAGCTTCTAGCTCACCCCTCGCGTACTATTTCCTTTTACAGGGGCGTTGTTGGGCGTGGAGCTGGAGCTTCCTTGTGGCGTGGTCTTGCGTGCGTGGAGCGTCTGTCCGGCGGATTGGCGAGTGCGAGGCTGTCAACAGTCCTAGAGTCTTGTGTATTTGTAGACCGTGCATGTGGCACTTGTATTTTTATTTGGCTAGACTTGGCTCTCACAGGACAGTGATTGTATATTCGAGTCTGTAATAATATTTTTGATTTACAGACTTATTGACATTTTTATGCTTCGCCTTTCATTGAGTTATCAGTTATCATTGATTGCTAGCCTTGTGTATTATTTATTGAAGTCATTATTGACCTCTTGTATGATAGCTGATACTTTATATATTTGCCACGTCTCGGGGACGCCTGGGGCTTGACATATTATTTGTCGTTCGATTCATAAAGACATTCAAACTATTTTGATTTCTCTGTATTCTTTGATGCCATTAAGTCTTTGCATATGGAAATAATATAGGATATTGCAGAGGATCAAAACAACCAAAATAAGGTTGGACCTTATTGTCGGTATCGAATTCGTCGGTGTTGAAAAATCCATTGGGGTGTGT
This sequence comes from Acorus calamus, assembly GCA_030737845.1. Classification (NCBI taxonomy): domain Eukaryota; kingdom Viridiplantae; phylum Streptophyta; class Magnoliopsida; order Acorales; family Acoraceae; genus Acorus; species Acorus calamus. The sequence goes on along the minus strand of CM060873.1, from coordinate 10,074,235 downwards.
GTGTGGGGGTTCTTCAGGGATTCGGATCCGGTGCGTGCCTTGGCAGGCTCGGTCGGAGTGTCTCTTGGAAGGGTGGTGTTGGGTCGTTTCTGGTCGAGGTGCCTGACACCGGCTCGAGAGGATTCAATTGGGATTGTGATCGCCACCTGTTTTTTTGAAAAGCAGGAAAAGTTGAGTTGGATTTGATTGCCTCACAGGGGAAGTTTGTGGGGTCTCCATTAAGAGCCGCCCCCTACCGTACACAGAGGTGAAAAACAGGTAATCCTATTCTGCTTCGGGCTTGGCTAAAGGAGTCTTTTGACAAATGGGTGCAGGTGGGGGGCGGCTAATGGGTTTGAGCCATTGGGTAGGGGGTGGCTACTTAGGGTTAGCCGTCCGGGGCCTGGGTTAGTTTGGGCAGAACCTGGGTAGGAAACGAGTTTGGTTTTGACAGAGGTTAAGCTAGGTTCAACCTGGGATTTTGGAGGGTGGAATGAGAGGGTGATTTTGTGTAGGGAATGGATTTTTCTCTCACAAATGGGACTCTCTCTCTGTATAGGGATTTCAAGTGGGAATTGTTGTGGATTGGGAATGTGAGAATGAATGTGAACTCTTGATGGGAATTGATGGATGTTGTAGTAATGTTTTGAACCCCCTCTATTTATAGTAAAATAGAGGCAGGGGAATATCCAGGGGGTAATAGAGTGGCTTGGTTAATAGTGTGTTTAATTAGACCCTTCATTAATTATCTGGTTCTTCTGTCAGAGACCAGGTGAAGGGCGACTAGTTAAAACTGGCCGCCCAAGATGGGGCGGCTACTTCCTGGTAGCCGCCCCCATCATGACATGCCAAATGTCCCATCTCTGACAAGTGGTGGCTCAGGTCAGTTACTTGGATTGATCCGGCCAAAATGGGGCGGCTAAAGGTCACAACCCGCCGTAATGATCTGCATTTAATGCTGCTTTATGTCCCATCCAGGGAAGCAACTTGGGGTCAGCCAGGGGGCCGGCTAGTGGAAACTAGCCGCCTCGTGTGGGGTAGCTAGTTTTGGTTAGCCGCCCCTCTCTAGGGTTTTTTAGGTTTGGGCATTTTTAGGGTTTTCGGGGTTTGGGACAGGGTTTAGGGTTTCTGGTTTTCTGAAGTTTGTTTTCTATTTGATGCCCAAATGTGGGTTATTTCCAGGTGTTACTTGAAGTATTTTCATCTTTCTGGACGGTCAAAATTGGGGTATCTACAATTGTCCCTCATCGGACGGAGTCTTTGCGCGAAGCAGGAAAGACTTAGACCGATGATAAGGAAAGAGACCCCTATTTTGGCCGGTCCAACCTTCAAGAAGTTAAGACAACATGAACAATACTATTCAGGGAGTTGATTTTGGCTGTCAGAGGCTAGGTCTTGACTAGAATTCTCAACCGAAAGGATGATCCAGGTGGAAGGCGGGAAAAGTAAATGGTGAGTGATCCAACCCGCGGTCGGGGTTCTTAGCTATCGTGCGCGGAGTAGCCCAGCGTCAGTTTCCTCGTGCCTACCTGTCACACCCCAGGCGTCCCCGAGACATGGCAAATATATAAAGTATCAGCTATCAAATACAGGAGGTCAACAATGACACCAATATAAGACACACATGATTAACAAGACAATGATAACTGATAACTCATCGAAATGCGGAAGCATACAAATACTAACAATGTCCGTAACTCAAAAACATTATTACAGACCTGAATACACAATCACTGTCATGTGAGAGCCATGTCTAGCCAAATAAAACACAACAAGTGCCACATGCACGGTTTACAATTACACAAGACTCTAGGACTGCTGACAGCCTCGCACTCGCCAATCCGCCTGACAGGACGCTTCCACGCATGCAAGACTACGCCAGAAGGAAGCTCCAGCTCCACACCCAACAACGCCCGTGTAAAAGAAACAGTATGCGAGGGGTGAGCTATAAGCTCAGTGAGTGGTCAGAAACCAAACACCAACATAACAATTCGATAATAAGGCATTTCCTATCAAGGAAATGCATGGGTAGAAATCCAACGGGTAACAAGGTCACGCAGCGGTGCGATCATACCCCGCCCTTGCCCAAGCCCCCACAGGGGTGAGCCCACGGACTTGAAGGACAAAACTTGTTGTTCTACACCGTTCGTCATCCGGTAGTGCTCTCCCGGGCAACCTCTAACTGGAGCCGGCCACGGTCAGTACACTGTCGAGCGCGTCGATGGTACCTACATGTGGGGGTCCACCTAGGGTGGCTCGTACCTAGGAAGCATCCACACGGATCTGGCGAAGGGGAGAACGATAATTCACGCTCGCAATATAGTCCGGTGGCCCACCGTCATGTAGCCTCACCTGGTACACTTCCACGATCAGTACATCTACCGAATGTATCCGGAGTACCTACAAGTGGGAGTCCTCTGTCAGGGTAGCTTCAACATCGGGGCCCCGGTATACGACGATATTGGGAGGAACCACTACATGTTCACAACGCGAACCCTATGGGAAAACCATCTACACAAGCTGGTAGGTCGAGTATCAACTCGAGCCCACCACACTCACACCAACACCCTCACCCTCACCCTGACGGGTGACATAAGATTTTGGGAGCAATACCCTCACCCTCACCCCGATGGGTGACGTAGGATTTTGGGAAATGCACAAACTGGCAGATCAAACCAACGCCGACCCACTACACCCTCACCCTCACCCCCTCCTCGGGGTGACATAGGCTCTTGGGGAAGAGGTCGACTGTTCTACACCGCTCGTCGTCCGGTAGTCTCTCCCGGTGTGGCCTCTACTACCTGGTAGCCTCCCACGTCCACTATCTCTGCTATATGGGCACACCAACAAGTGTCGTGAATAGTACCTAGGAGCACCTCACAGGGTTCTGGCCTCTACCGGGTAGCCTCCCTTGACTGCTACCTCGGTCGTATGGGAGCACCCCGCCGAACTTTACTATGCCGGGCAGTCTCTACTCGGAGCCAACGAAGGGAAGAACACTCGACACACACGAATACGATCCCTATGGATCCGTCATCATCGGTTATCAAACACCGATAAGTGCAACGAATTCTCATGAATTCCCTCCAGGGCGCATAACTCAGATGTGGGGAAGACATATTATTCTAAGTGTCAATGCCATGGTATGACCCCATAAGAGGTCATACACTTGTCTAATCTTATTAAACAAGGCTCATGGCCCAATAAGCATATACATGATATGCAATTATTACCCAAGGATGGCCTACTTAAACATGCATACACGACATCAACCAGTCAAACACACAAGTTACAACCTAACATACGTTGGATAACACCAACCTGGAAGGGAAGGGTTAAGCGCAATCCGCGCAACAATAGATGCATGCCAATGATTCCAAGCAAACCTGAGTCAAGTAGGAACTACATCTACTCACTCGGTTCGCGAAAAGAGGGAGGGAGACGAGAGACATTTGAGCTCTTAAATATCTAAAAGAGGTGTCAAACGACCAAATCGTCCCTGCCCCGAAATCCTGGACAGACTTTCACTAGAACGATCATAACTTCCTCAATTCAGCTCCGAATTGCATGATTCGAATGTCATTGGAAAGCCAAGAAGATTATCTACAACTTTCATGCTTATATCTAGATCAAATAACCTCTCCAGCTATTCCGAAATCTAGGCTAAACATCTTACAGGGCTGCTGCCCGAATTTCTCATCCTCGGGGTATAATCGGAAAAATACCCATAACTTTTGATACACGAATCCAGTTGATCCAATTCTACTTTTGAATGGAAGATAACTCAAAACTGAACATCTCGTAATAATATTGGATTTTTACCTTTTCATCTTGGATTTTTACAAAATCAAATCCAAATACCAAATCAAAACTGCATAATTCCAAAAACGTTATCGGAATTCAATGAAAATTTTATGGGTAGTACTAAATAGTAACAGAACCCATAATATGCAGTTATATTTTCAATCAGAGTCTTCAAACCCCAGCAGGTAGCTAAAAACCACAATTTTAGCGACTCTGATTGAAATTAGGACTCTAAATGACATAGGCCTAACACTACTGTTCCCGTGCTTGGAAAAGCTCAACAAGGAGGGAATATTGCCGACAGAAAGCAAGTAAAGAGTCGAGTTGGTGAATTGGATCATCCGAAGGATAAGAACTCTGGAAAAGAACCAGAACTGAAGAAATTCAAACTGAATGGAACTGAAAGTGTGATAAAACTTTGGGAAAGTCGTGTTTGATCAAGTAGTACTTGGAAATAAACCAATATGTGGCTGTTTGTTTTTAGAAAATTGGAGTTTAGGACTTGGAAGGAAGTTGGGAAGGGATTTTAAGTGAAAGTTTGAAAAATTGGGAGGGGTGGCTAGTTGAAACTAGCCGCCCGAGAGGGGGCGGCTACACGCATGTGGCCGCCCCATGACTGGGTCCCTTATAACTGAAAAAACCCTTCTCTCTCTCCCTACATTTCAAAACGGTAACCCTTCCCTCTCTTCTTCTTCTTCTTCTCCGTTTTAAACCGAAAAAACTTTGATTTCTTAGCCTTCTCTTCCTCCATTCCGACCTAGATCTTTCTCTCCCTCTTGATTCTGAAACCCTAGGTTTGGGTTCTCCTTTTTTCTTTTCAATCCGAGGGAGATTACAAGGTCGAACACGATCGCTTCGAGGGAAAAACAACCACGGGTGGCTCGTGGAGAGCGTAGCCCGGAGGTTGGGAGTAGCCCGGAGGAGGTGTGGGGATCGACTGGTGGTGGTCGAAGAGGTGGTTCCGGATGTCGGAGGACTGGTCGAGGGCACGCTCGAAGGAGTCGAGGCCGGGGGAGTTAGTGAGGATGTGAGGGCATTGTTGGATGCCATTGTCGGGATGTTGGATAGGGAGGCCATAGAGGCCAGGGCTGAGGAGGAGGAGAGAAGGGCTATAGGTGTGTTCGAGGGGTTGGCCTCCTGTGCGGTGGGCACGGAGGAGACGGGAGATGTTGGAGTGGAGGCTAGGGAGGCCGAGGAGGTGGATATAGGGGCTTAGGCCACAGGGGCCAGGGGCACCGAGGTTGAGGCTGAGGAGACCACGGGCATCGGTGCGGAGGAGGCCGAGGAAGCTGGGGTTGGGGGAGAGGGAGATGATGAGGAGGAGCCGGACGATGACGGGATGGACGATCCCGATGAGGCGGATGCGGACGCTCCTGGGTCCACACGGGCTGTGGTATTCTTCTAACCCTTTTGCTCTAGCTTTTATTTATATAAATGTGTGTTTTTATAGCTTGAATAGGTAATAGTGGGTGATATATGTTTCTAATATGCATGCTGGTATGTATAGTTTGATTACGGTGGGATACGTAAGCATGTTGATATGAGTTTGTTTTAGAAAGGGGGACAATTTTTATACACACTTCCATGTTTGTTCTGTTTTTAAAAGAAGAGAGGAATGGTATGGCTAGCGTGCTTGCATGTGATGGTTTTCATATGCATATAGTTTTCGAGATTTGTCTTCATATGTGTTTGATCATGGTAGAGTAAGAGGGAGTATATGCATGTATTTCATAAGTCTAAGTTCCTTCACATGCTTGGGGGTGAGTTCGTAAGAGGCGTATGAGTATGTTAGACGGTAGAGAGAAAAGAATGCAAGTAATGACCACGGTGGGATAACAGGGTAAAGCATGTGATCTTATAGACAGGTTTTGCACACAAAAGGGGGGTAAATTTTCATATGAAGTCTCGTGTTTCATGCTTTTATCTGTTTTAGTATGTGGAAGTCTATTTTGCTAAGCATGATTTCTAAAATGAATTCTAGGCTCGGATTCTCACCTCTCGATTGCTTTTAAACTAACCCATGTTCCTTTTGCTCGTTTGTAGCGGCCGGACCGCATCCGAGCCTTGTGGCATGGGACAAGGATGTGGTATTCCGCCTTGGGTAGAGCTGAGCGAGACCTGGTAGATGAAGCGGGCTTCCGCTCCTTTTTCTTGATCGAGCCGTTCCACGTTCACCGACTCTACATGGAGGCTTTGGCGGAGAGATGGGATCCGGAGAGTTGCACCTTTATTCTTCCCATCGGTGCCATCATGCTGACTCTTGTGGACGTCCATCGGATTACCGGCCTTCTGGTCTTAGGGGAGGCGGTGATTGCGGCCACCCTCTTTGATTACAAGACGCTCTTTCAGGAGTTGATCGGGGAGTGGGAGTTCGTCGAGCCGGAGTGAACGCTGAAACGGATCCCTTTGGGGTGGCTTTCAGGGTAGTATGGCCTCGATTCCTTCACAGACGGGCGATGGTCGAGGCGAGAGAGGCGGCCGCGTGCCCTCAGAGGGCTCGGAGGGAGCTGAGGACGTTCTTCCTTTACTTTTTCGGCCGGGTCCTTTTTTTGACGGCCTCCCACATGGTCTCCTCCCATTCCTTATTACTATTGTGGGACTTGGAGGGCATGGGGCGTTATGCTTGGGGAGCCGCGATCTTGCCCATCTCTTCGCAGAGCTCTCGAATAAGTTGAAGCGGGCCGGGAGTAAAAACCTCGGCGGTTTTGCTCCCTTTCTCTAGGTACGTGTGAGTAGAGAGTGTTTTTCTTTATTGGTTTGACTCATTTGATTTTGATAGTTTCTATCTTGTTCGGCAGGTCTTTGGGTATGAGCACTTCGCGATTGATCGCCCAACTCCGGCTCCGTTCAACATCATTTTTTGACCCAGACAACATTTTTTCGACGCAAACAACATTGCTCAACCCAAAAGGCAATTTTCAGCGTGAAAATCTTTTTTCGAACCAAACACGATCCAAAGAAGCACTTTTTCAACCCAATCAACACATTTCAACCCAAATATAATTTTCGAACCCAAACATCATTATGAGAACCCAAACTGCATTTCTTCGGCTAAACAGCATTTCTCAGACCGAAGATAATTTTTCGACCCAAACGTACCCAAAATCCGTTTTTTCGACTAAAGCATCATGTTTTCAATCAAATATCATTTTCAGACGCAAACAACATTTATTTTACACAAACATCGCCTCTATACACGAACAACGTTTTCTGACCCAAAAACATTATATTTCGAATTGAATAACATTTTTTGACCTAAACAGCACTTTCCGGACTAGAAAAGCATTTTTCGGCCCAAACATAATTTTGTTGACCCAAACAAAATTTTGCCACCAAGAAAGCATTTTTGGACTAAAACACAACCCAAACACCTTTGTTTCATCAAAAACAGCATTTTGTGACCCGAATCGCATTGTCGACCCAAAAATAACCTAAACGTCATTTTTTTGACCAAAACGGCAATTTCCAAACCAGAAATGAATTTTTCAACCCAAACATCATTTTCTTGACCTGGACATCATTTTTCAACCAAGACAGCCTTTTCGGAGAAAATTCGACCTGAACACCATATTTTCGAGCCAAACAGCATGTTTTCGAACAAAACGGATTTTTTTTACCCAAATTGCATTTTCGACCAAAAAACGACCAAAACATCATTTTTTTTCAACCAAAATACCGTTTTGTGAACCAAACAGCATTTTGTCGACCCAACATCATTTTTTTCCACCCAAGCTGCATTTTCCGACCCCACCGACATTTCTTCGACCCTAACAGCATTTCCTATACTCAAACATCATTTGTAGAGCCGAACGGTATTTTTTGATGCAATCAACATATTTTCCACCCAAATATCATATTTCGACCCGAACTGTATTTTTCGACCCACTCGCAACTCAAACAGCATTTTTTGACTCAAACAAAAACTCAAACACCAAGTTCTCAAGCTGAAGTGATTTTTTTTACCCAAACATAAAGATCATGTTTCTTGATCCAAACAGCCTGTTTCCACCCAAACAAGACCCAAACAACATTTTTAGGCCTAAACAACGTTTTTCAGCGCAAACAAGACCCAAACAAGACCCAAACCCAAACTACGTTTTTCAGCGCAAAAAAACTTTTTTTGATCAAAACATGACCCAAACGACTTTTTTCGACCCGGTCACCTTTTATTTTTTACCAAAGCTAAATTTTTTTTACGCAAACAAAATTTTCCGAACCAAACCCTATTCCTTCAATCCAAACCGCAATTTTCAACCCAAACCCTAATTTTTTTACTAAAATTGAATTTTTCGATCCAAACACGACCTAAACGTCATTTTCTACCTAAACAGGATATTTCGACCCAAATCGTATTTTTTTGACCCGGACATCATTTTTTGACTCAAACAACAATTTTTCGACGTGAACAACATTGTTCATCCCAAAAGGGAATTTTCGACGCAAAAATGTTTTTTCTATCCAAACACGACCCAAAGAAGCATTTTTTCAACCCAATCAGCACATTTCGACCCAAATATAATTTTTGAACCCAAACATCATATTGAGAACCCAAACTGCATTTCCTCGGCCAAACAACGTGTCTCAGCCCGAAGATAATTTTTCAACCCAAGCATAACCGAAATCTATTTTTTCGACTAAAGCACCATGTTTTCAACCTAAATATCATTTTCAGACACAAACAACATTTATTTTATACTAACATCATCTTTAGACCCGAACACTGTTTTTTGACCCAAAACAACAATTTTCAACCCAAATAACATTTTTCGACCCAAACAACTCTTTTCGGACTAGAAAAACATTTTTTAGCCCAAACAAAATTTTGTCAATCTGAACATCATTTTGCCACCAACAAAGCGTTTTTGGACTGAAACACGACCAAACACTATTGTTTCAACTAAAACCGCATTTTGTGACCCGAATCTCATCTTCGACCCAAAAACGACCTAAACGTCATTTTTTTTACCAAAGCAGCACTTTCCAGACCAGAAATGAATTTTTTGTCCCAAACAGCATTTTCTCGACCTGAACATCATTTTTCGACCAAGATAGCTTTTTTTAGAGAAAACGCGACCCGAACACCATATTTTCGAGCCAAACAGTACTTTTTCGAACAAAATGGATTTTTTTACCCAAATTACATTTTCGACCAAAAAACAACCAAAACATCATTTTTTTCGACCAAAATAGCGTTTTCTGAACCAAACACATTTTGTCAACCGGACATTATTTTTTTCCATTCAAGCCGCATTTTCTGACCCCACCGGCATTTCTTCGACACTAACAACATTTTCTATACTCAAACATCATTTGTAGACCCGAATGGTATTTTTCGACCAAATCAACATTTTTTCCACCCAAATATCATATTTCTACCTGAACTGCATTTGTCTACCCACTCACAACTCAAACAACATTTTTTGACTCAAACAAAAACCCCAACACCAATTTCTAAAGCTAAACTGCATTTTTTTAAACCAACACATGAAGATCATCTTTCCATATCCTGTTATATATGTGTCACTTTTTAGCCTATGGGTAACCTTTGGGTCAATTCTGACCATTTTCGAAATTTTCTTTTTCGATTGGAGCCGCTAAAATTTTGGCTTTTAGCTATCTGCGTGAGCTAGAGTACTCCGATTGGAAATCTGGCTGCATATTATGGGTCCTGGTACCATTCTGTACTACCCATAAAATTTTCGTTGAATTCCGGTAACGTTTGGAAAATTATGCAGTTTCGAACCGTATCCGGGTTTTCTTCGTTACTGGTTTAGTGGGAGGAATAGTGTTAGATATTTTGGTGGTTAGGGTGACCTTAGGTAACCTCACCTCCCCTTTCTTAATGACCAAGCAACCATTGATATTTGTTGGATGTTAGTGGGTGAGTTTAAGATTAACCCCACCTCCCCCTTTAGTTTTCACTTCCCATCACCCCCCCCCCTTTTTAGTGTTTACGAGGACTTCTTGGACCTCTCTCTCTCTCACACACACACTCTCTCCCTCTCTCATTTTCTGGTTTTCAATGTGTGTGTGTGTGTGAGTTTTGGTTGAAGAAGAAGAAGGAGAAGGAACACAAGAAGGTTTGTGTGTATGATTGTTGTTGTTGTTGTTGTTTATTCCTTCTCCCCTTCTCTTCTCTCATGTCTTCCCCCCTGTTTTTATCATCCATTAGAAGGCTGAGGGTGGCTGAGGAGGTGGTGGTGCTGGTGGAAGCGGTTGTGGTGGTCTCGGTGCGTCAAGGGCACCGAGGGACCTTCCTTTCCCTTCCCCCTTCTTTGGTGAGCTCCCCTTCCCCTTTTTATTGGTTTTCTTGCTTGAGGGGCTGGTGGGGAGGTTATGCATACTAGGTACTTGGGTTTGGGTGAGTGTGTGGGCTGGGAAGGAGTCGGAAGAGGCCTGGGCGCGCGTGCGGGCTTATCCGCGCGCGTGCGTGCGCCGGCAGGCGCAGGCGGACGCGCAGGGGTGCGCGCGCGCGTACGCGCAGGCGTACGCGGGTGTGCGCGCAGAGTCAGCGGGGCGCACGCGTGCGCGCGATCGTGCGCGTACGGGCGCGGGAGGTCCGCCAGCGCGCGCGAGCGGGCGCGTACGGGCGCGGGAGGTCCGCCAGCGCGCGCGAGCGGGCGCGTGCGGGCGCGGAGGGCGATCTGGGCGCGCGGGAAGTGCGACAGGGGGCGCGGGGCGCGCGCGCGCGCGTGCGCGTGCGTGCGTGCGCATGCTGGGCCGCGCACAGGGGGTGCAAGGGGGGGGTCTTGGCTGCGCGGCTGGGCACGGGGCAGTGTGCCGGCGGGTACGGGTGCGCGTGCGCGTGTGCATGCACGTGCGTACGCGTGCGGGGCCACGCGTGTGGCTGCCCGGGGGGTTCGGATGGGTGTCGGGGACTCGGATGTGCGTGCGTACGCGCGTATTCGTGCATATTCGAGTCTTGGGTACTTCTAATTAATTTTATGTGTTTATGGGGTCTTACTCACCATTAGTTGGGATGCCTTGTGTTGCAGATCTTGGCGAGCGGTCGCGCGACGACGCGGTTTACGGTGAGTGGGTCAATCCAACCCAGTTGGGAGGCGTTCGATGCACGTTGGAGTGCATCGCCCTCCCCTGGGGTACCATAACTACATATAACATGTTGTATATTGTATAAATGTTTATGTAAATGCCTGTTTGGCTAAGTTTGCAACCATGTCATGTTGTATGTAGTATGTTAAGTATTATGCATCCATGTATAATGTATGAAAGTCATCCTTGCCTAGATATCATGTCTCATGATTAGCATAACCCCGACCTATGCATGTCCCCACCCAGTTTAATTGAATAAATCATATGAGGAGGTAAAAGTATAAGCATGACTAGGAAATATTATGTCTTGTAACTAAATTTCAGAAGCTTCCATGATTAATCTTTACTTCTTGTAAGAATCAAATGCATGCTTAAACCATATTTTTCTCGCCTAATGAAACCGGGTAAGTGTATGACCACCTAGGGGGGGGGTCATGCTATGTCATGGACACTTAGAATGAAATATCTTCCCCGCATCTGAGTTATGCGCCCTGGAGGGAATTCATGAGAATTCGTTGCGCTTATCGGTGGTTGTTAACCGATGACGACGGATCCTAAGGGATCGTATTCGCAGGGGTCGAGTGTTCTTCCCTCGTCGGCTCCGAGTAGAGACTACCCGGCGTAGCAGAGTCTGGTGAGGAGCCCTCCCAGATACTACTCATGAAGCGTGTTGGCGTGCCCATACGGCTGAGGTAGTGATCGTGGGAGGCTAGTCCAGTAGAGGCCTGAACCCTGAGAGGTGCCGGGAGGCTGCCAGGTAGTATGGGCCACACCGGGAGAGACTACCGGAGGACGAGTGGTGTAGAACAATCGACCTTCATTCCTAGGGAGCCTATGTCACCCCGAGGAGGGGGTGAGGATGAGGGACTCGATGATTGTTTGAAGTTATATGAATTGTGGTACTTGAATTGTTCCATTCACTGAGCGTGTGGCTCACCCCTCGCATATGTTTTCTCCAGTTGTCGCTGATCCGGATCCGAAGGAGGAGCTCCCTGAGACGCGATTCCAGTAGGAGACAGCGTTCACGTTAGATATCTCGCGCGTGAGAGGCTTTCAGCATCCCCCGTTTTCTTGTATGTATCTCTACTTGTGCTTGGGCACTGTGTATGGGTTGGTGTTGTCTTTTGTTGTATATATATTGGCTCTCACAGGACAATATGATTGGGTACTCTAGTCTGTTAATATATCTTTGAAATACAGACATAGTCGTCTTCGCTTCCGCTATTTTTGTATGTGTATGATGTCAGTCACTTGGTTTCGTTTTATTGCCTTTGACATACTGGTGTATTTATTGACTTCGTGTATGGATTACTGATATCATATATATACTTGCCACGTCTCGGGGACGGCCGCCCTGGGTCGTGACAAAAGTTGGTATCAGAGCCTGGTCCTGTCAGAGCCAATTGTTTCTTGTTAGGAATGAGTCTTAGAATTTCTATATGAGTATTCTGATCCTAGTGCTGGTTCTTTAGGTTGCTGATATGCCTCCGCGGAAAGGGGCGCGTGGACGTGGTCGCCCTCGGGCTTCGGAGGTTTCCGAACCTACCGGAGACGAGGAGTCTACTGGAGGGCCCTCGGCTGTTGGGCCAGGACCTGCGCAGGAGCCTCCTGCATGGGAGCGTGCTTACGCTCGGATAGCGGACCTTCTGGAAACTCAGACGAGGGTGCTAGAGGCTCAGACGAGAGCGCTGGCTGAGCAGGCGCGAGAGATCCAGGAACTGCGAGCAGCCCGCGAGGCGGCTCCGCAGGTACCCTTAGCAGCAGATCCACCCGTAGTGCCAGATGTACCCCCTGTACCAGTGGAGATTCCTGCAGTCGGAGCCCATGGACCCGAGCAGAGGGAGGAGGAGCTAGAGGCAGCGGCCCGTGTGCATCAGACCAGCCTCACCGCCTTTTTGAAGCTTCATCCTCCTGAGTTCCACGGCTCGACGAGGGACCCCCTTGCCCCAGAGCGTTGGTTGATGGAGATAGACAAGATCTTCTCGACCATGCACTGCACCGACCGCCAGCGTGTCTCGTTGGCCACGTTCATGTTGAAGGGTAGCGCCGCTGACTGGTGGGCCACCCGATCTGTGGACATTCCGGAGGGTGTGGGGCGACTCCTTTGGGCCGGGTTCCGGAACTACTTCTTGGCAGAGTACTTCCCGTTCTCGACGCGACAGATCGTGATGCGGGAGTTCGAGCAGCTGACGCAGGGTACCATGTCAGTGTCGGACTACTCCACGCGTTTCATGAGGCTCTCGCGGTTTGCCCCTGCCTTGGTGATGGACGAGGAGACGAGGTGCCGTCGGTTTGAGATGGGTCTCAACAGCGCCATCAGGGTGCACGTTTCCTCAGAGGCACTCTCGAGGTATACCGACTTGGTGTCTCGGGCGAGGACAGTCGAGCGTGATCTTGGGCTCTCCTCAGCTATTATTCCATTTGAGGATCAGAAGCCACCCAGGAGTCGGGATTCGGGGCGTCACAAGGGCAAGCGGCCCCGTGTGGATCGACCAGCGGCCGCCGCTACTCCAGTCGATGTGGTGCCAGCGCGAGGCCCTGCACCCATTGCCGCCTTTCCAGCACAGGCGAGGGGACCGGAGATGCGACGCTGTTACCATTGTCAGCAAGTCGGGCACATCCTCTTTGACTGCCCCAATACTGGCCGACCTCCTGCGCCTCAACTTCAGTTTCGGCAGCCGCAGCAGGTGCCGCGCCAGCAGCAGCAGGTGCCGCGCCAGCAGCAGCAGATGCCGCGTCAGCAGCAGCAGACACACCAGCAGCAACAGCAGCAGCCGCAGCGTCAGTTTCAGCAGCCACAGGGTGGCAGGATTGACCAGAGGAGGCAGGCAGTACAGCCCGCGAGGCGTGCCCCTGCTCCTCAGCCGCAGCTCGTTCAGGGGCGTGTGGCAGCGCTTACTGCTGAGGATGCGCAGGCTTCGGGTAGCGTGGTCCGAGGTATTGTTCTGATATCCCAGTGTCCTGCTTATGTATTGTTTGATTCCGGGGCCACACATTCATTCGTGTCTCCCGCTTTCGCGAGACGAATGGGTGTGGTGTCGACCCCTCTAGATATTATGTTAGAGATATCATTGCCGGTCGGAGACCGTATTCTCCTTCGCTCTGTGTATCGGGGATGTACTGTGGTGATTTCGGAGCATGAGTTCCCGGTGGATCTGATCGAGCTCGTCATGACGGACTTCGACGCCATCCTGGGGATGGATTGGCTAGCAGTGAGTCACGCCACCATCGACTGTTTTGCAAAGTCGGTGTCTTTTCGCGTCCCTGGTCGGAGGTCTTTCCAGTTCGTGGGCGATAGAGACGTTGCTCCTTTGGGGTTCGTGTCGTCCATCCAGGCGTGGAGACTCCTTCAGGGCGGATGCGAGGGTTACCTGGCGTGCATTGTGGACGAGGACGCACCGCTGCGGGTTGATATCAGTCAGACTCCTATCGTGGCGGAATATCCGGAGGTCTTCCCTGTGGATCTTCCAGGCTTACCACCGGATCGCGCGATCGAGTTTGAGATTAATCTGATTCCGGGGACCGAGCCGATTTCGAGGGCTCCGTACCGGATGGCCCCAGCAGAGTTGAAGGTGCTGAAGGAGCAGCTGGAGGAGTTGCTTGAGAAGGGGTTCGCACGTCCGAGCGTCTCTCCGTGGGGAGCCCCTGTCCTGTTTGTCCGGAAGAAGGACGGTTCGCTGCGTTTGTGTATTGACTACAGACAGCTGAACAAGCGGACCGTGAAGAACAAGTACCCCTTACCGCGGATCGACGATCTGTTTGACCAGCTCCAGGGAGCGCGTGTCTTCTCTAAGATCGATCTCCGTTCGGGCTACTATCAGCTGAAGATCCGGGAGTCGATATTCCGAAGACGGCCTTTCGTACCCGTTACGGGCACTACGAGTTTCGAGTTCTGCCGTTTGGGTTGACGAATGCGCCGGCCGCTTTCATGGATTTGATGAATCGGGTGTTTCGACCCTTCCTCGACTCCTTCGTGGTAGTCTTCATTGACGATATTTTGGTGTACTCGAGGAGTCTTGAGGAGCACGCTGACCATCTTCGCACTGTCTTGGAGACTTTGGCCAGACATCAGTTGTTCGCCAAGTTCAGTAAGTGCGAGTTTTGGTTAGAGCGTGTGGCCTTCCTTGGCCATGTGATTTCCGGTGAGGGTATATCTGTGGACCCAGAGAAGACGCTTGCCGTGTCGAATTGGCGGCGACCGTCGAACCCCACCGAGATTCGGAGCTTCCTGGGTTTGGCGGGCTATTATCGGAGGTTTGTTGAGGGTTTCTCGAAGATAGCCGTCCCTCTGACCCGCCTCACTCGGAAGGATGTCCGGTTCGAGTGGTCCCCATCTTGCGAGGAGAGCTTCCAGGAGTTGAAGCGGAGACTCACCTCAGCGCCCGTTCTTACCATTCCGTCGGGGAGTGGCGGATTCGCAGTCTACTCTGATGCGTCGCGGCTGGGTTTGGGTTGCGTCCTGATGCAGAACGGTAAGGTTATTGCTTACGCGTCGCGTCAGTTGAAGCCCCATGAGCAGAATTACCCCACCCATGACCTGGAGTTAGCAGCGATCATCTTTGCGCTGAAGATTTGGAGGCACTACCTCTATGGTGAGGAGTTTGAGCTCTTCACGGATCACAAGAGCCTGACTTATCTGCAGTCCCAGCCGGAACTCAACATGCGTCAGAGACGTTGGGTCGAGTTCCTGACGGACTATGATTGTGACATCGCTTACCATCCGGGTAAGGCGAATGTCGTGGCAGATGCCTTAGTAGGCAGCCTTTGGGCATGGCCGCCCACATGGCTGTGCGTCGTTGGAGGCTTCTGGAGGAGGCCGCTTGCTGGATCAGTGTTCGGGAGACGCCTGCTGGTGGCTATCTGGCCAGGTTAGTGGTGCAGCCTGTTCTCCTCGACGAGATCCGCTCGGCACAAGGGCGGGATCCGCACTTTCTGGTCCTTTCTGAAGGCGTCGCCCGGGCGAGCGACCGGATTACCAGATTCGCGAGGACGGGATCCTGCGGTTCAGAGGCCGGGTATGTATTCCTGACGACGCAGAGCTGAAGCAGAAGATCTTGGACGAGGCCCATCGCTCGAGGTACACAGTGCATCCGGGTGGCACGAAAATGTACAGGGGCCTTCGTCGTGGCTACTGGTGGCGCGGGATGAAGGCGGATGTTGGCCATTTCGTTGCCCGTTGCTTGGTATGCCAGCAGGTGAAGTCGGAGCATCAGCGTCCTGCGGGGAAGCTGCAGTCCATGGAGATTCCGCAGTGGAAGTGGGAGCAGATTACTATGGACTTTGTTTCGGGTCTGCCGAGGTCACGTTCGGGTCGCGATGCCATCTGGGTGATCGTCGACCGACTGACCAAGTCCGCCCATTTTCTCCCCATCCGACTCACCGATTCCCTGGACACCCTGGCGCAGTTGTTTGTCTCCGAGATCGTTCGTCTCCACGGCACTCCGGTCAGCATCGTTTCAGATAGAGATGCGAGGTTCACTTCGAGGTTCTGGCGTAGCCTCCAGCACGCCCTTGGTACGAACCTCCACTTCAGTACCGCTTTTCATCCGCAGACCGATGGCCAGTCGGAGAGGACGATTCAGACCTTGGAGGACATGTTGCGGGCCTGCATCCTTGACTTCGGGGGTAGTTGGGAGAGGCACCTTCCGTTGGTAGAGTTTGCCTACAACAACAGCTACCACTCGAGTATTCGGATGGCACCTTATGAGGCACTCTATGGCCGCAGCTGTAGGTCTCCCTTGTGTTGGGATGAGGTCGGAGAGCGCCAGTTGGAGGGACCAGAGATCGTCCGCCTGACCTCAGAGAAGGTCAAGACGATTCGTGAGCGTATCCGTACCGCTCAGAGCCGTCAGAAGAGCTACGCCGATCGTCGTCGCCGTGAGCTCACCTTCGAGGTAGGTGACCATGTCTTTCTGAAGGTGTCCCGTCGAAGGGCATCTTCCGTTTCGGTGTGCGGGGCAAGCTGAGTCCGCGTTTTATTGGCCCGTTTCTCATTCTGGAGCGGATTGGGGAGGTGGCCTATCGCCTAGCCTTGCCCCCACAGTTGGCTCAGGCCCATGACGTCTTCCATGTCTCGCAGCTGAGGCGTTACGTCCACGATCCTGCCCACGTCATCCCGTTCGAGCCGCTTGTCTTCGAGCCGGATTTGTCATTCGTGGAGCAGCCGATCGAGATCCTGGACCGGCGCGAGAAGAGGCTCCGCACCAAGACCGTCCAGTTGGTTAAGGTGCGATGGCAGCACCGTTCCGGTGCCGAGGCCACATGGGAGCGCGAGGACGCCATGCGTGACGCATATCCACATCTTTTTCCTTCTTAGATGTTTTTGTATTAAATTTTGTGGATAAAATTTCTTAAGGGGGGAAGAATGTTATATATGTGTCACTTTTTAGCCTATGGGTAACCTTTGGGTCAATTCTGACCATTTTCGAAATTTTCTTTTTCGATCGGAGCCGCTAAAATTTTGGCTTTTAGCTATCTGCGTGAGCTAGAGTACTCCGATTGGAAATCTGAGTGCATATTATGGGTCCTGGTACCATTCTGTACTACCCATAAAATTTTCGTTGAATTCCGGTAACGTTTGGAAAATTATGCAGTTTCGAACCGTATCCGAGTTTTCTTCGTTACTGGTTTAGTGGGAGGAATAGTGTTAGATATTTTGGTGGTTAGGGTGACCTTAGGTAACCTCACCTCCCCTTTCTTAATGACCAAGCAACCATTGATATTTGTTGGATGTTAGTGGGTGAGTTTAAGATTAACCCCACCTCCCCCTTTAGTTTTCACTTCCCATCACCCCCCCCCCTTTTTAGTGTTTACGAGGACTTCTTGGACCTCTCTCTCTCTCACACACACACTCTCTCCCTCTCTCATTTTCTGGTTTTCAATGTGTGTGTGTGTGTGAGTTTTGGTTGAAGAAGAAGAAGGAGAAGGAACACAAGAAGGTTTGTGTGTATGATTGTTGTTGTTGTTGTTGTTTATTCCTTCTCCCCTTCTCTTCTCTCATGTCTTCCCCCCTATTTTTATCATCCATTAGAAGGCTGAGGGTGGCTGAGGAGGTGGTGGTGCTGGTGGAAGCGGTTGTGGTGGTCTCGGTGCGTCAAGGGCACGAGGGACCTTCCTTTCCCTTCCCCCTTCTTTGGTGAGCTCCCCTTCCCCTTTTTATTGGTTTTCTTGCTTGAGGGGCTGGTGGGGAGGTTATGCATACTAGGTACTTGGGTTTGGGTGAGTGTGTGGGCTGGGAAGGAGTCGGAAGAGGCCTGGGCGCGCGTGCGGGCTTATCACAAGTAACTGACATCAAATATATACAAAAAGCGGAAGCTCAAATGACTAAGTCTGTAATTCAAAGACATATTACAGACTAGAGTACACAATCAACTGTCCTGTGAGAGCCAATATATACAATAACTGACATCAACAGTCTACATACCGTGCACAAGCACAAGTATAATACATACAATGAAAAGGGAATGCTGATAGCCTCCGACTCGCAAGACATCCAACGCGAACGCAGGTCTCCTACTCGGATGGCGCCAGGGGAGCTCTTCTCTTGGATCCGACTCAGCGTCAACTGGGGAAAAACATAAGCGAGGGGTGAGCTACAAGCTCAGTGAGTGGTCAGAAACCAAACACCAACACAACATTCGATCCTAAGGCAATCTCCTATCAAGGAAACCATGGGTAGAAACCCAACGGTTAACAAGGTCACACGGCGGTGCAACCATACCACGTCCTCGCCCTAGCCCCCACAGGGGTGAGTCTAGGGACGCGAAGGACAACTTGCTATTCTACACTGTTCGTCATCCGGTAGCGCTCTCCCAGGCAGCCTCTACCTGGAGCCGGCCACGGTCAGTACACTGTCGAGCGCATCGATGGTACTTACAGGTGGGGGTTCACCCAGGGCGGCTCGTACCTAGGAAGCATCCACACGGATCCGGCGAAGAGGAGAACGATAATTCATGCTCGCAACATCGTCCGATGGTCCACCCTCGTGTAGCCTCACCTGGTACACTCCCCTGATCAGTACATCTGCCGAATGCATCGGGAGTACCTACAAGTGGGAGACCTCTGTCAGGGCAGCTTCTACGTCGGGACCCCGGTATACGACGATATTGGGAGGAAACACTACTTGTTCGCAGCGCGAACCCTTTGGAAAGCCAATCACTCAAGCTGGTGGGTCAAGTATCAACTCGAGCCCACAACACTCACACCAACACCCTCATCTCCGAAGGGTGACCTAGGTTGTCGGAAGTAACTGTACCAATCCCTCACCTCCACCCCAAAAGGGGTGACCCAGTCTCTTGGGAAGAGACTAGATCGTTTCTAAGCCCTTGGTCCACCGGTAGCCCTTTCCCCGGGTAGCCTCTGCCTGACATACTCCCACTATCAGTACACTGTCAACCACAGCGATGGTACCTACAGATGGGAGCCCGGTGCCAAGATAGCAATGGTACGCCGAGAAGTTCCTACACGGATCCAACGAAGGGGAAAAACGATAACTCATGCTCGCAGCGCAAACCCCACGGGAAAACCATCTATACAAAGTGACGGGTCGAGTATCAACGCGACCCCACCCCACTCACCCCAACACCCTCACCCTCACCCCGACGGGTGACATAGGATCTTGGGGAAGAGGTCGATTGTTCTAAGCCCTTGGTCCACCGGTAGCCCTTTCCCCGGGTAGCCTCTACCTGACATACTCCCACGATCAGTACACTCTCGACCGAAGCGATGGTACCTACAAATGGGTGCCCGGTGCTAGGACAGCGTTTCCAACGCCGGGAAGTTCCTACACGGATCCAACGAAGGGGAAAAACAATCTACGCTCGCGAATACGATCCTCTTGGATCCGTCGTCATCGGTCATCAAACACCGATTAAGCGCAACGAATTCTCATGAATTCCCTCCAGGGCGCATAACTCAGATGCGGGGAAGACATTTAATTATTAGTGTCAAAACCATGGTATGACCCCACAAGAGGTCATACACTTGTCTAACACATTAGACAAGAATCATGGCCATATCGGCATATATATGTATATATATGCAATTAACTACCCAACGATGACCTCCTTAAACATGCATACATGGCATCAAACAGATAAACACACACAAATTACAACCTAATATACGTTGGATAAAACCAACCTAGAAGGGAAGGGTTAAGCGCGATCTGCGCGACAACAGGTGCATGCCAATAATTCCAAGCAAACCCGAGTCAAGTAGGAACTACCTCTACTCACTCGGTTCGCGAAGAGAAGGAGGGCGAGGGAGAGGGAATGCCTCATCCTCTCTCGAGCTGGTCATAGTTTTGCCCCAACAGATGGGTGCAACAACTATACCACACCCTCGAGTCCTAAATCGGAGGAATATTACGCATACACCCGTTATAACCCAAGTTAAACATGCTTGATAAATAGGGGTAGTCATTCAATCAAAATTACCTAAGTCATGCCATATTCTATACAATACATAGGCAAGTATAAGGTAGAATAGGGGTTCTACACAATATACGAGCTATACAACCTAGCATGCATAATATCTAGCATATTTAGGGTGCAAATAAAGCCCCATGGAAGCGCGAAGCACGACTACGTGCATCGAACGCTCCCGGAAGGGTTGGAATCAAACCACTCACCTAACGAGCGCACGGCTCGCGAAACGCAATAGAGCGACGAATTGAATCCGAAGCCTGAAATCAAACTGCCAAGGATCATCCAATGGTTGCATTTGGCTATAACAAGCTGCTCGACACCACGAAGCACTCCGAACGCGTCTGAGCACCGCAAGCACGCCCTTGAGTACCCCGTGCACGCTGCCCATGCACCCCGCACGCATCAAACAACGTTAAGCACGTCCTCGAGCACCTCGTGCATGCTTCCCACGCACTCCGCACGCATCGGGCAAGGCCAAGCACGCCCTCGAGCACCTCGTGCACGCTGCCCGCACACTCCGCACGCATCGAGCAAGGCCAAGCATGCCCTCGAGCACCTCGTGCACGCTGCCCGCACACTCCGCACGCATCGGGCAAGGCCAAGCACACCCTCGAGCACCTCGTGCACGCTGCCCGCACACTCCGCACGCATCGAACAACGTCACGCACACCCTCGAGCACCCCGTGCACGCTGCCCGCACACTCCGCACGCATGCGAGCACCTCATGCACGCTTCCCGCGCACTCCGCACGCATGCGAGCACGCCGAGCGCGCACCCGCAGCCCCCGCATACCTCTTATGTGATCTCGAGTGTACCAATGCGTCAATCCCACGCCCCAACTAGTACACAAACACGAGTTTAGATGATGCATGAGGAAAGCCAATGGAAAGAGGAGAAGAAGAGGCATACTTTGTTCACTCACACATATCCACAAACATGTGGCATGCACACCTACACAACACATACAACTTGAGCATGTGCTTCTCCCTCTTCAGCCCTTTCAATTTCCATGCACACACAATCAACACAAGGCAATGGAGCTCTACCCCTTCTCACCAGCCATAACAGATGTGGCTGAACCCAACCGAGTGGAGCGGGAGGTCCCTACGCGGCTCCGGCATGGCCGCCGCCGTAGCTCCACCGCTACCACCACCGATCCCGCACCTCCTCTCAAACAACACCTTCAAAGATATTGGAAGAGGAGACTTCATCATCACCTTCACTTTCTCCTCTTCATTGTGGCATTTCATCAAACATGTGGGGGCTGAACATACACAAAGGGCTGGACCATGTGAGGGAGCTTGAAAGAGAGGAGGAGACGAGAAACAACAACAAATACACATATATGTACACTCACCTTCACTTCCTCCATTAGATTCTCCTCCAAACCATGCTCCAATCACACAACCACACCCAAAAGGGGCTGGACTAGAGAGCAACAGAGGGAAGAGGGAAGAGACCCCAAGTCGTAACATTTGGGGGGGGTTTTATAGCCAAAAGTGATCAAATGGCAAAATCGCCCCTGACCCGTAAATTCTGGACGGGCTTCACTTAAACGGCCATAACTTCCTCAATACAGCTCCGAATTGCACGATTCCAGTGGCATTGGAAAGATAAGATGATTATCTACAACTTTCACGTTTACACCTAGATCAAATAACCCCTCCAGCTATTTCAAAATCTAGGTTAAACATCTTACAGGGCTGCTGCCTGGATTTCTCAACTTCGGGGTATACATGGAAAAATACCCATAACTTTTAATATACGAATCCAGTTGATCCAATTCCACTTTATATGGAAGCTATCTCCAAACTTAACATCTCGTAATAATATCGGATTTTTACCTCATCATCTTGGATTTTAATAAAATCAAATCCGAATATCAATCCGAAACTGCATAATTCCAAAAACGTTATCAGAATTAAACGAAAATTTTATGGGCAGTACTAAACAGTACCAGGACCCATAATATGCAGTTATATCTTCAATCAGAGTCCTTAAACCCCAGAAGGTAGCTAAAAATTAAAATTTTAGCGACTCCGATCGAAATTAGGACTCTAAATGACACAGGTCTAACAAATGGTGTTTGGGTCGGGTTAGGGTCAAAAAATGTTTTTTTGTGTCAAAAAACGCTGTTTGGGTTGAGAAATGTTGTTCGGGTATAAAAATGATGTTTGGGTCATTGGATGGAAAACATGCTGTTTGGATAGGGAAAGATGGTCTTATGTTTGGGTAAAAAAAATGTAGTTTAGCTTGACAAATTTGTGTTTGAGTTTTTGTCTGAGTCAAAAAATGCTATTTGAGTTGCGAGTAGGTTGAAAAATGCAGTTCGGGTAGAAATATGATATTTGGGTGGAAAAAATGTTGATTGGGTCAAAAAATGCCGTTCGGGTCTTCAAATAATGTTTAAGTATAAGAAATGTTGTTAGGGTCGAAGAAAGGCCGGTGGGGTCGGAAAATGCAGCTTTGGTGGAAAAAAATGATGTCTGGTCGACAAAATGCTGTTTTGTTCAGAGAACGCTGTTTTGGTCGAAAAAATGCTGTTTTGGTCATTTTTCGTTCGAAAATAAAATTTGTTTTAAAAAATTCGTTATGTTAGAAAAAGTGATGTTTGACTCGAAAATATTTTGTTCGGGTCACATTTTCTCTGAAAAAAGCTGTCATGGTCGAAAAATGTTGTTCAGGTCAAAAAAATGTTGTTTGGGTCGAAAAATTTATTTCTGGTCTGGAAAACGACATTTAGGTCGTGTTTGGGTCGAAGATGCGATTCGGGTCACAAAATGCTGTTTTAGTCGAAACAATGGTGTTTGGCTCGTGTTCTAGTCTAAAAATGCTATCTTGGTGGCAAAATGAAGTTCGGGTCGACAAAATTCTGTTGGGTCAAAAAATTTTTTCTAGTCAGGAAAGTGATGTTTGGGTCGAAAAATGTTATTCAGGTCAAAAATTGTTGTTTTGGGTTGGAAAACATTGTTTTGGTCTAAAGACGATGTTCGTGTAAAATAAATGTTGTTTGCGTTTGAAAATGATATTTAGGTTGAAAAGTTGGTGCTTTGGTCGAAAAAATGGATTTTGGGTATGTTTGGGTAAAAAAATTATCTTCTGGCTGAGAAATGTTGTTTGGTCGAGGAAATGCAGTTTGGGTTCTCTGAATGATCTTTGGGTTCAAAAATTATATTTGGGTCGAAATGTGCTGATTGGGTTGAAAAAGTGTTTATTTGGGTCGTGTTTGGATCGAAAAAAGATTTTCGCGTCGATAATTGCCTTTTGGGATGAACAATGTTGTTCGCGTCGAAAAAATGTTGTCTGGGTCAAAAAATGATGTCTGGGTCGAAAAAATACGGTTTGGGTCGAAATATCCTGTTTAGGTAGAAAAATGACGTTTGGGTTGTGTTTGGATCAGAAAAATCAATTTCAGTCGAAAAATTGGAGTTTGGTTCAAAAATTTTGGTTTACCTTGAAGGAATAGGATTTGGTTCAAAAAATTTTGTTTGCATAAAAAAATCCAACTTGGGTAAAAAATAAATGGTGTCGAGGTCAAAAAATATCGTTTGGGTCGTGTTTGGATTGTAAAATGGTGTTTTGGTTGAAATAATGAAGTTTGGGTCGTGTTAGGGTCTAAAAATGATGTTTGGGTCATGTTTGGGTGGAAAACATGCTGTTTGGATCGGGAAAGATGGTCTTTTTATTTGGGTAAAAAAATGCAGTTTAGCATGAGAAATTCTTGTTTGGGTTTTTCTTCGAGTCAAAAAATGCTCTTTTAGTTGCGAGTGGGTAAAAAAAAGCAGTTCGGGTAGAAATATGATATTTGGGTGGAAAAAAATGTTGATTGGGTCAAAAAATGCCATTCGAGTCTACAAATGATGTTTGAGTATATGAAATGTTGTCTTTTAGGATATTTTATCATCATTAACCTACTGTTATTTAAATATTTAAATGCTATCTTAAGGTATGAAAGTATATGGTGTTAATATCACCATTCTTCAATTTCCTTTATAGAGATTTCATCATTTTTTTGGTATTTTTATTTATCATCGAATCGATCATTTAGGGATCAAACTTAAATATTTTTCATATGTTTTTTTTATCTATATTCCTTTATGAGAGAGAATAGGTATGTGTTTTGGATGTTTGGGTAGGGAATCGGGGCTATTAAGGGCATATTTACTGTTTTTGGGTCTACTACCACGGGGTGGCTACTTGAAAACAGACGTTGGAAGCAAGAAAGCTGGGTTTGAGTAGCCGTCAGACCTGACGGCTATGTTTGAGTAGCCGGCAGAGTCCTGTCTCTACCTGCTCCTTGAATTTTATTTAATCATTATGTGTCTCATATCTGATTTGGTTCATTGTATGAATACCCTTAGGAGCAGTAGACCTTCGTTAGCTTTCTTGTTAGTCCGGTAGCCTTGCGTAGCACCGGAGGTGAGTGGTCTAGTCTCTATGTAGATTTTGAAACTATTTATATTTATATCATGATCGCATCATGCCTATTTTATGAATACAACTGTTAACTTGAGTTTGCAATACATGAGCATGACATCATATTGGAGACATTATTTTATGTACGAACTATATGTTGGATAATATGTTATTTTGCATCCAAATTATGAGTTGTTGAATTAATCTTGCATGCATATCATTCGTCTGCGTGACATTGTCTGCGTGACGACCAGTCTGCGTGACCAAGTCCAGTGGGACCTTGTCTGCGTGACGACCAGTCTTCATGACCAGCTCTAGATGGAGCATCTTTCGGCCGCGTGCCATACGGGCATGCGTGTCTATTGCATCATACGCATCATGTAGTTAGTATGAGATTTGTTGCTATGCCTCTAATGAGATGCATTATAATTTTATCATTATATGTATATATTATATTCTGCTAGTTCGGATTTTCAGAATTATTCTTTAAATTATTGTTATTATTATTGGGATGCTATAGGTCCATTCACTGAGCGCGTGGTAGCTCACCCCTCTTTTCCTCAACTTTTCAGAGTAGCTGTTGGTGATCGTCACACGTGGCGAGGCGTCGGTGTCTTAGTTCGCATTTATTTTCATTGCATCGTAGGTGTAGAATAAGTCTTCTTCTTGGCATGTAGTGGACATCCTTAGCCTTATCAGCAAAATCAGAGGAGTTATTATTAGTATTTAAATAAAGAACTTGTGTGTAGTAATTCAAACTTAAGAATGAATTTTTGAGATCCTGTGGTTGGTTTATGTTTTAAATGCTTGAAAGCTTTATGAGTTTATTTATGTTACTTATTATCTTGAGGAACGTGGAATATGGATTGAATTGCAGTAACGCACCATATCGCATGCCTTAGTTGAGGATAATGGGTACGGGGGCATTACAGCTGGGCGCACCACAAATGGGATGCCACCCCTGACACGTGGGTCAGACACAAAACGAAGATTTAGGCTACGGCCTTGGTCGAGCACGAACCGAGGAGGACTTGCGCTATGAACCTGTTCGGCATTCGAATGAGGGATGGTGGAACAGACGTCATAAATTCGGGCTCCACAACTGCCGTTGGAGAGTCCAGAGCGAGCTCCACGTGATCCTCCAGTGAGGGGGAATGTTGCATAAAGACTGCTAATGGAAAATGGGTCCTCTGATGATCCGGAGAGGGAGTACCCGCAAAGAGTACTCCCTGCTCTTCCTCGACCTCGATTGGTTGTTGATATGGGACAACTGATCTAACCACCACCCGGTGGAGTTGGCTTGACCTCCCCAAAGCACCCCCTCCTCTACTAGAAGCAACGCTGGAGGCCTTGCCCCAAAGAGTAGTGGAAATGTCTCGACTAGGGCCCCGACCTGCACGAGGGCTTGAATCTAGAAGGGGGTGGTGCACGAGGGCAGAGAGGGGGCGCCTAGCAAGGTCTTCCAACTCCTGTCATGGAAGCCCAGAGCAAGATCTATGTCCCTCATACGAAGACTCTCTCACGAAGGACACTCATTGAGAAATGATTCACCTAGAAAAGAAAGGCATTATAAGTAAAGATAGTTAAAAAAAAGAGATAAGGATGACAAAGAAGTATAACGGAGGAAAGGATGCCGTCCAACGCTTAGAGCCGAACGCCTCTAGTAAAGTTGGATTTGCCACCCACACCCATCTGGCGTTCACAAGCCTTGAATCATGAAAACTTTGTGTCGCCAGTCATACACAAACTTCTGGGCATCTTTTATCAATTCCCTTGATATTGATCTTCTTGCCAAGTAAAATGTCCTTCTTTCATCATTAAGAAGCTTCAAGACGTAGAAGCTTCGCACCTCGCTCAGGCCGAGGTTAATGCCATAAGCATTGTTGAGTGTAGTGACGCCCATCAAAATGCGGTAGGCCCCCGGAATGAGTTGGAGAGGGTGAATGCCAAATAAACTAAAAAACTCCATTATTAATAGGGGTAATGGAAAGGTGAGCATGCCAAACTCGATCTGACCAAAAAAGAGCATCAAGGACTCTGAATCTAGAGGAGAAGGCATCTCCCCCCATATTCGGGTCTCCTGAAGATTCTGTTCTTCTGATCTCTTGAAGATTCGGCTCTTCTAATCTCCCAAGTGATCGAGAGACCAAAAGAAGGGGGCATTGTAGGAGACCAAATTTGTCACAAAATGGAATATGAGATAAGGCTGCATAAGTATGAGATAATTAAGAATAGATACGTCCATTGTTAAATGACAAGCGAACCAGAATAGGAGAGCCCAACGGCCCAAATTACACCATGTCTTAAACAGGCCCATCTTCCTCATCAGGCTGGACTAATGAATATTCTAGTCGTACTCTCACACTGGTCAGATGTTTAATTCCGGGCCTACTGAGGACAGACAAATGATATTGCTCGACCAAGTTGAGATGGCCGAGTATAAAAGTCCGACCTGAAGTATGAGTTGTCCAAGCCATAACACCGTGACAGTTATGTAGATCGGCCATGTATCCACGTCTATAAAATGATAGAAAATCGGGGGAATATTCCATGACATAGAAAAAGAACTAGTTGTCAGGAAATCCATTGCAATGTGGCAATCCCTAGGTGACACATGTCCACATATCCAAGAGTCACATGGAGATTCCATCTCACGATATGTTCACTCCGGATCAACGTTGTTGTTTATCACCCACAGGGACTAAAAATGAAGTTTGAGTAAAAAAAAATGTTGTTTGCATCTAAAAATGATATTTAGGTTGAAAACATGGTGTTTTAGTTGAAAAAAGGGTTTTTGGGTATGTTTGGGTCAAAAAATTGTGTTTGGGATGAGAAATGTATTTCGTTCGAAGAAATTCAGTTTGAGTTGAGAAATGTTGTTTTGGTCTCAAAATGATGTTTGGGTTCAAAAATATGTTTGGGTCGAAATGTGCTGATTGGGTTGAAAAAGTGCTGTTTTGGTTGTGTTTGGATCAAAAAATATTTTTCGCATCGAAAATTGCCTTTTGGGTTGAACAAATGTTGTTTACGTCAAAAAAATGTTTTTTGGGTTGAAGAAATATTGTTTGTGTCAAAATATTCTGTTTAGGTAGAAAAATGATGTTTGGGTTGTGTTTGGATAAAAAAAATCAATTTCAGTCCAAAAAATGGGATTTGGCTCGAAAATTGCGGTTTGCATTGAAGAAATATGGTTTGATTTGAAAATTTTTGTTTGCATCAAAAATATGTTACTTGGGTAAAAAAATAAATGGTGTCTCGGTTGAAAAATATCCTTTGAGTCGTGTCAGGGTTGAAAAATGATTTTTAGGTCATTTTTGGGTCAAAAATGCAATTTGGGTCACAAAATCTTGTTTGTAGCAAAAAAATGTCTTTTGGGTCAAAAATATGGTGTTTGGGTCATGTTTTAGTCAAAAAAAGATGTCTTGGTTGAAAAATGATGTTGAGGTTGACAAAATGTTGTTTGGGTCAAAAAATTATTTTTTGGTCTGGAAAGTGCTGTTTTGGTCAAAAAAATGATGTTTAGATCATTTTTGGGTCGAAGATGCAATTTGAGTTACAAAATGCTATTTGTATAACAAAATGTTGTTTTGGTCGAAAAAATGATGTTTGGGTCGTGTTTTATTCCAAAAATGTTGTCTTTGTTGTAAAATGATGTTCGGGTCGATAAAATATTATTTGGGTCGAGTAATGCTTTTTTGGTCGGGAAAGTGTTGTTTGGGTCAAAAAAATTATATTTTGGTCGAAAATTATAGTTTTGGGTCGGAAAACGCTGCTAGGGTCTAAAAATGATGTTTTAGTAAACAAAAAATGTTGTTTGCATCTGAAAATGACATTTAGGTTGAAAACATGGTGTTTTAGCAGAAAAATGGTTTTTGAGTATGTTCCGGTCAAAAAATTATGTTTGGGCCAAGAAATGTTATTTGGTCGAAGAAATGTAGTTTGGGTTGAGAAATGTTGTTTTGGCCTCAAAAAGATATTTGGGTTAAAAAATTATATTTGGGTCAAAATGTGCGGATTGGGTTAAAAAAGTGTTCTTTGGGTAATGTTTGGATCGAAAAATGTTTTTCACGTTGAAAATTGACTTCCGGGTTGAACAACGTTTGTTTGCGTCGAAAAAATGTTATTTGGGTAAAAAAATGATGTTTGGGTCAAAAAAATTCTGTTTGGGCCAAATATTCTATATATGTGGAAGAATGATTTTTGGGTATTGTTTGGATCGAAAAATCAATTTCAATCGAAAAAATGGGGTTTGAGTAGAAAATTGATGTTTGTGTTGAAGGAATAGGGTTTGGTTCGTATTTAGGTCTGGGTCAAAAATTGTCATTGGGTCGTATTTAGGTCGAAAAATGCTGTTTATGTCGAAATAATTGTGTTTGGGTCATGTTAGGGTCGAAAAATGATTTTTGCGTCAAAAAATGATGAAGTATGTGTAACGCCCCCAAATCTACGACTCCGTGTTGAAGCGTAGAACCCGGGTGCATTAACCATACTTCCTCGAATCTCATAGTTCTATTTTGACCAGCTCTGGGAGCCAATGTCTTTCTTTTGGTCGATCTTCGCGCAGGGTACCCTAATTGGAGATCCGGGAGTTGGGCATTCCCTAGTTGGCCTTTCATGACCGTTTCGGACACTACGAATTTTGAGTACTGTCGTCGGGGTAGATGAATGCGCCAGATGCCTACAATGATCTAGAATGTTTTATTGGGCCTCCATGGGCTGTTCTGTGGTAGCCTTCATTGAGGTTGTTGGTCGGCATGCCCTCAGGCGAAGTTGTGGATCGTCGCGTTGGAATGCGTTCGTCCATCGAGATTCCTCAGTGGACGTGGGAGTGAGTTATCATGGGTTTCGTTGCGGGCACTCCAAAGTCACGTTCGGGTCACGACGCCGTCTGGGTGATCATTGACCGATTGACTAACTGACTAAGTCTCTGGACGCTTCAACGCTGGTTTGAGCCTTCGCGATTGTTTGTCTTCATGGCACTCCGGTCGGTGCTATTTCAGATCGAGACGCGTGTGTTACTTTGAGGTGCTTGCACAGCCTTTGGTAGGCTTTGGCGCGAGCCTTCATTTAAGTATAGCGTTTAATTGCTGACGGATAGCCGGGCAGGAGGACGATTTAAACCTTGGAGGACATGCTATTTGCCAGCATGCTTGACCTGGGGCAGTTGGATGAGGCACCACCCTTTGGGTAGGGGGCCTGCTGTGAGATGACTGCCATTCGAGCATCCAGATGAAATGGAAATGGCACTCTATGGGCCCAGTTTTATACCTCCCTTGTGTTGGGACGGTTGGTGCACCTGTTGGAGGGGCCATAAGTTATTTAATTGACCTTGCGGTGGCCGAGATGGTTCATGCGTGCCTCTGCACCACCCAGAACCGTTGGAAGGGCTACGCAGGTCATTGTCGCCACGAGCCTACCTTCGGGTTCGGTGACCATGCTTTTCATGAGGTGTCCCGGTTTAAGGGCATCCTCTGTTTCGACGTTCGGGGCGAGCTGAGTCGGCCTTCCATCGGACCGGTTTTCGTCCTTGAGTGGATTGAGGAGGTGGCTTGTCATGTAGCCTTGCCCCCGTAGCTGACTCAGGCCCGTGACGTCACTAATGTCTCATAGCTGTGGCATTATGTCCACGATCCTGCTCATGTCATTCCGTTCGAGCCGCTCACCCTCGAGCAGGATTTGTCATTCGTGGAGCAGTTGACGATCATGCTCATGTCATTCCGTTCGAGCCCCTGACCGTTCCTTCAGATAAAGTGCGTTGGTAGCACCAGTTTGGTGCCCGAACCACTCAGGAGCCAAGGGACTCTATGGGTGACACTTCTACGTTCGGTCTTCTCTTTGGGTTTCCTTAAATTTCGAGGACTAAATTTCCTAAGGGGGGGAGAACGTTAGGCCTGTGTCATTTAAAGTCCTAATTTCGATCGGAGTCACTAAAATTCAGGTTTTTAGCTACCTGTTGGGGTTTGAGGACTCTGATTGAAATATAACTGTATATTATGGGTCCTGGTACTGTTTTGTACTGCCCATAAAATTTTCAAGTGATTCCGATAACGTTTTTGGAATTATGTAGTTTTGATTTGGTATTCGGATTTGATTTTGTTAAATCCAAGATGAAGAGGTAAAAATCTGATATTATCATGAGATATTCAATTTTGAGCTAGCTTCCATACAGAAGTGGAATTAGATCGACTGGATTCATGTATCAAAAGTTATGGGTATTTTTTCGAGTATACCCCGAAGATGAGAAATCCTGGCAGCAGCCCTGTAAGATGTTTAGCCTAGATTTTGGAATAGCTGAAGAGGTTATTTGATCTGGATATAAACATGAAAGTTGTAGATAAACTTATTGGCTTTCCAATGGCTTTGGAATTGTGCAATTTAGAGCTGTATTGTGGAAGTTATGCCCGTTTAAGTTAATGCTGTCCAGAGATCTAGTGGTGCACGTGACTTAGCCACTAAGTCATTTTCTTTTGATATTGTGTGTGTGTGGTGAGAGATGCTTAAACTCACCCCCCCCCCTTATCTCATCCCACCAACCCCCCTTTATTGAATTAAATGTTCTCCTCCTCAGGAGGGGCTTTTTCTTCTCGCACTCGCTCTCTCGGGAGGACAATGAAGAGGAGTTAAGCGAAAAAAGGGGGTGTGTTTGTGCATTTCTTTGTCTCTCTCCCTCACCTTTTCCAAAGAGGATGGGGTGGTTTATCCTTGTGATGGGGAGCATTGGATCTTCGAGCATGGCCGCGGATGAAGCGTGTGTTGGGGGTGCTCGGGTCCGCTCGGAGCGTGCGGTGTGCATGCAAGGAGTGCTCACTTATGCTCGGTTGTGCGTGTGGTATATGCACGGAGTGCTTGGGGCTAGGCAAGCAAGTGTTGATGATTCTGAAGCGGTGGATGTATGTTTGAACTTGCTTGGCCTCCCTCTCGTCCTCCCTTGCGGGGCATTCCCTTCCCCTTCTTTGAGCATGTGTGGAGGTTCCAATGCCTTGTGGTTGTTGTTGAGAGTGCTTAGTGGTGAGGGGGAGGAGGGAGAGAAGTCCATATTTATGTATTGTGTGTTGTGTATGTGTGCACGCCACCTGTTTGTGAGTATGTGGGCGTAGGGTTGACACATCGGTGCACTCGAGATCACATGTGAGGTTTGCGGGGCTGCGGGTGCACGCTCGGTGTGCTCGCCTGCGTGCGGAGTGCGTGGGAAGCGTGCACGAGGTGCTCAAGGACGTGCTTGACATTGTTCGATGCGTGCAGAGTGCGTGGGCAGCGTGCACGAGGTGCTCGAGGGCGTGCTTGGCGTTGTCCGATGCATGCGGAGTGCGTGGGAAGTGTGCACGAGGTGCTCGAGGGCGTGCTTGACGTTGTCCGATGCGTCCGGAGTGCGTGGGCAGCGTGCATGGGGTGCTCGAGGGCGTGCTTGCGGTGCTCGGATGCGTTCGGAGTGTGTTTCGGGGTGTCGAGAAGCTTGTTATTGCCAAATGCAACCATTGGTCGATGCTTGGCAGATTGGTTCTTTCTTCGGATTCAAGTTGTTGGCCTCTTGTGTATCGCGAGCCGTGCGCTCGTTATGTAGTCGTGCATCGCGCATCCATGGGGCTTCCTTGCACCCCTATTATGTTAGATATTGCATGATAGGTTTGTATGGCTTGTATATTGTGTAGAACCCCCTATTCTACCATATACTTGCCTATGTCGTGTATTCATTTATGAATGATTGTATTGCATGTGCCCTTTTGATTGGGTTTCCCTTGTGTTTTTGTATGTATATATAGAATATGGAATGCCTTATGTAGTTCTTATTTGTATACTACCCCTATTATTATCTATATCAAGCATGTTTAACTTGGGTTAACAACGGGGTACATGCATAATATTCATTTGTTTAGGACTTGAGGGTGTGGAATAGTTGTTGCACCCATCTTGTTGGGGAAAAACTATGACCTATTTCAGGAGAGGATGAGGCATTCCCTCTCTCTCTCGCCCTCCCTCTTTTCGCGAGCCGATTAAGTAGATGTATTTCCTAATTGACTCAGACTTGCTTGAAATTATTGGCATGCACCTGTTGTTGCGCGGATCGCGTTTAACCCTTCCCTTCTATGTCGGTGATATCCAACGCATGTTAGGTTATTTCTGGTGTGTTTACCTGTTTGATGCCATGTATGCATGTTTAAGTAGGCCATCATTGGGTAATTAATTGCATATTATGTATATGCCTCTTTGGCCATGAGCCTTGCCTAATGCATTTAGGCAAGTGTATGACCTCTTATAGGGTCATACCATGGCGTTGACACTTAGAATAAAATGTCTTCCCCGCATCTGAGTTATGGGCCCTGGAGGGAATTCATGAGAATTCGTTGCGCTTATCGGTTTTGATAACCGGTGATGACGGATCTGAGAGGATCATATTCGTGAGTTTAGATTGGTTTCCTCCCTTCGTTGGATCCATGTAGGGACTTCCTGGTTGAGACAGCCAGCATGACAGAGGGCTCCCATCCGTAGGTGCTATCGATTTGTGAGGATGTGCTGATCATGGGAGTATACCAGGTAGGGGCTTCCCGGGATAAGGGCTACCGGTGGACCAAGGGTGTAGAAGCAATCTAGATTCCTCCCAAGAGCCTATGTCACCCCGAGGAGGGGGTGAGGGTGAGGGTGTAGTGGATCGGCGTCTGATGACCGATGATGACGGATCCAAGGGGATCATATTCGTGAGTGTAGATTGGTTTCTTTACTTCGTTGGATCCGCGTAGGGACTTTCTGGTTGAGACTGCCGGCCTGACAGAGGGCTCCCATCCGTAGGTGCTGCTGCTTTGTGAGGAGGTGCTGATCATGGGAGTATACCAGGTGTGGGCTTCCCGGGATAAGGGCTACCGGTGGACCAAGGGTGTAGAAGCAATCTAGATTCCTCCCAAGAACCTATGTCACCCCGAGGAGGGGGTGAGGGTGAGGGTGTTGGTGTGAGTGTGGTGGGCTCGAGTTGATACTCAACCCACCAGCTTGTGTAGTTGGTTTTCCCATGGGGTTCACGTTGTGAACATATAATGGTTCCTCCCAATATCGTCGTATACTGGGGCCCCGACATTGAAGCTGTCCTGACAGAAGGCTCCCACTTGTAGGTACTCCCGATACATTCGGTAGAGGTACTGATCATGGGAGTATACCAGGTAGAGGCTACATGACGGTGGGCCACCGAACGATATGGCGAGCGTAAATTATCGTTCTCCTCTTCGCCGGATCCGTGTTGATGCTTCCTTGGTACGAGCCGCCCTGGGTGGACCCCCATCTGTAGGTACCATCGACGCGCTCGACAGTGTACTGACCGTGGCCGGCTCCAGGCAGAGGCTGCCTGGGAGAGCGCTACTAGATGACGAACGGTGTAGAACAGCAAGTTTTGTCCTTCAAGTCTGTAGGGTCAGACCTGTGGGGGCTAGGGCGAGGGCGGGGTATGGTCGCGCCGCCGCGTGACCTTGTTACCCATTGGGTTTCTACCAATGTTTTTCCTTGAAAAGAAATTGCCTTAGTGTCGAATTGTTATGTTAGCGTTTGGTTTCTGACCACTCACTGAGCTTGTAGTTCACCCCTCGCGTACTGTTTCTTTTACAGGGGCATTGTTGGACGTGGAGCTGGAGCTTCCTCATGGCGTGGTCTTGCGTGCGTGGAAGCGTCCTGTCCGGTGGATTGGCGAATGCGAGGCTATCAGCAGTCCTAGAGTCTTGTGTATTTAAAAATCATGCGTGTTGCACCTGTCGTATTGTATTTGGCTAGACTTGGCTCTCACAGGACAGTGATTGTGTATTTGGGTCTGTAATAATGTTTTTGATTTACAGACATATTGATATTTTTGTGCTTCCGCATTTCAGTTAAGTTATCAGTTGTCATTGCTTCATTAGTCTTGTGTATTATTTATTGGAGTCATTTGTTGACCTCTTGTATGATAGCTGATGCTTATATATTTGCCACGTCTCGGGGACACCTGGGGTGTGACACCATGATGCGGAATGATATACCATATAAGTAGTTTGAAAACTACATAAGAGACTAGACCCACTCACCTTCAATCCACGACACGCAAACCAATTCAGAAGAATCTATAGCAACCTAACCGGACCTGAAATAGTATGAATCGATCAGGAAATGCACAAACTGTATGGAACCCAATGGTACTCGTACTTACATGAAACCCGACGGCTCTCTTAAGAGCCGTCCGAGGCAAACCGATGTCTCCTCTAGGAGTCGTCCCGAAACATGTCTGACAGCTCTTAACAGAGCCGTCCCGAGACAAAATGCTGTTTGGGTCAAAAAATTCTTTTTTGGTCTTAAAAGCGCTGGTTTGGTAAGAAAAATGATGTTTAGGTCATTTTTGGGTCGAAGATGCAATTTGGGTCAAAAAATGCTTTTTAGATAGTGAAAGTGCTTTTTGGGTCGAATAAAATGTTGTTTGGGTCAAAAATTATAGTTTTGGGTCAGGAAACGCCGCACGGGTCTAAAAATGATGTTTGAGTAAAGAAAATGTTCTCTACATCCAAAAATGATATTTAGGTTGAAAACATGGTGTTTTAGCAAAAAAAATTGTTTTTGGGTGTGTTTGGGTCGAAAAAATTATGTTTGGGCCGAGAAATATATTGTTTTGGTCTCAAAGTGCTGTTTGGGTTCAAAAATTATATTTGGGTCGAATTGTGCTGATTTGTTACCCCCCAGGGTGGCGGTCCCCTAGACGTGGCAATATATTAGTATCAGCTATCATACAAGAGGTCAACAATGACTCCAATAAATAACACACAAACCTGGCAAGGTAATGATAACTGATAACTCAACTGAAATGCGGAAGCATAACAATACCAACAATGTCAGTAACTCAAAATATTATTACAGACCCGAATACATAATCATTGTCCTGTGAGAGCCATGTCTAGTCAAAATAAAATACATCATGTGCAACAAGCACGATTTACAAATACACGACTCTAGGACTGCTAACAGCCTCACACTCGCCAATCCGTCGAACAAGATGCTTCCATGTACGCAAGACCACGCCACAGGGAAGCTCCAGCTCCGTGCCCAGCAACGCCCTGAAAAAGAAACAGTACGCAAGGGGTGAGCTACAAGCTCAATGAGTGGTTGAAAACCAAACACCATTACAACAATTTAATGTTAAGGCAATTTCCTTTCAAGGAAAAACATGGGTAGAAACCCAAAGGATAACAAGGTCATGTGACGGCGCTGTCGGTATCGGATTTCGTTCTTCGGGGATTTGGATCGGATGCGTGCCCTGGCGGGCTAGGTCGGATCGTCTTCTCGGAAGGGTGGTGTCGTTCCTGGTTGAGGCACCCGACAGCGGCTCAAGAGGATTCCAGGGTTTGTGTGATCGCCACCTACTTTTTCTAAAAGCAGGAAAAGGTTGGGTTGGATTTGATCGCCTACGTGGGGAGTTTGTGGGGTCTCCGCTCTGAGATACGGATATACCGTACACAAAGGTGAAAAACAGGTAATCCTATTCCGCTTCCGGGGCTTGGCTAAAGGAGTCTTGGGACAAAGGGGTGCAAATGGGGTGTGGATATGGGGCGGCTAGTGGGATCCAGCCGTTGGGTATGGGGTGGCTAGTAGGGTTTAGCCGTCTGAAACCTGGGTTGGTCTGGGCAGAACTTTGGTGGGAAATGGGTTTGATCTTGGACAGAGGCTAAGCTAGGCTTAGCCCGGGTTTCTGGAGGGTGGAATGAGAGGGTGTTTTCGTGTAGGGAATGGATTTTTCTCTCACAAAAGGGGCTCTCTCTCTCTCTCTCTCGGGATTGCTAGTGGGGGAAGGGAATGGATATCAAATGGATTGGGATTTGGTGGATGTTAATTGTGCACGATGTTTAAAGGCATGGGACCTCCTCTATTTATAGTAAAAAAGAGGCAGGGGAATACCCAGGGGGTAAAAGAGTGGCTTGGTTAATAGTGTGTTTGATTAGACCCCTCATTAATTCTCTGGTTCTTCTATCAGGACCAGGTGAAGGGCGGCTGGTCCTAACTAGCCGCCCAGGATGGGGCGGCTACTTCCTGGTAGCCGCCCCTATCATGACCTGCCAAACGTCCCATCTCTGACAAGCGGTGGCTTGGGTCGGCTACTTCGGTTGATCCGGCCAAGATAGGGCGGCTAAAGTTCACAACCCGCCGCATTGATCAGCATTTAATGCTGCTTTATGTCCCATCCAGGGAAGCGGTTCAAGGTCGGCCAGGGGGCGGCTAGTTAGGGATAGCCGCCCCTTGCCAGGGACTTGGGGTTCTCTAGGGTTTTGGGTTTTAGAGTTTCTCTAGGCGGGGGTTCCTGGTTTGGGCCAGGGTTTGGTTTAGGGTTGGGATTAGGGTTTCTGGTTTTGGTTAGGGTTTTCGGTCAGGCTAGGGTTTTAAGATTTTAGGGTTAGGGTTTCTGGTCAGGCTAGTGTTTTAAGGTTAGGGTTTAGGATTTCCGGTTTCCTAAACCTTTGGTTCTCTATTAGGTGTCCAAATGGGGGATATTTTTGGGTGTTACTTGAAGTATTTCTGTCTTTTGGACGGTCAAAATTGGGGTATCTACAATTGTCCCTCATCGGACGGAGTCTTTGTGCGAAGCAGGAAAGACTTTGATCGATGATAAGGAAAGAGACCCCAATTTTGGCCGGCCCGACCTTCAAGAAGTTATGACAACACAAACAGTACTATTCGGGGAGTTGATTTAGACCGTCAGAGGCTAGGTCTTGACTTAGAATTTTTAACCGAAAGGATGATCCAGGTGGAAGGCGAGAAATGTAAATGGTGAGTGATCCAACCCGTGGTCGGGGTACTTAGCTATCGTGCACGGAGCAGCCCAGCGTCAGTTTCCTCATGCCTACCATTCCCGTGCTTGAAAAAACTCAGCAAGGAGGGGATATCGCCGACAGAAAGCAAGTAAAAGTTGATTTGGTGAATTGGATCATCCGAAGGATAAGAACTCTAGAAAAGAACCAGAACTGAAGAAATTCGAGTTTGAATGGTACTGAAAGTGTGGAAAAACTTTGGGAAAGTCGTGTTTGATCAAGTAGTGCCTGGAAATAAGCCAATACATGGCTGTTTGGTATGAAAAACCTTGGAACTAGGGCTGAAAAGAGTTTGGAAAGGGGTTTCAAGTGGAAACGAGAAAACAGGGTGGGCGGGGGCGGCTACTCACGAGTAGCCGCCTCCCGACTAGGTCCCTTATAACCGAAAAGGGACCCTCTCTCTCCCCATACGTTTTAAAAAGGTTACTCTTCCCTCCTCTCTTCTTCTTCTCTATTTTAAACCGAAAACCTTGATTTTAAAACACCTTGAATCCTTTGTTTTTACCTTCCATCATTCCTCTCTTCTTGATTTCGAAGCCCTAGATTTTCTTTGAGTTCTTCTTTTGTGCGAAATCAGAGGAGATGACGAAGGGAAAGAAGACGGTTTCGATGATGAAGCGCCTCAGGTCTTCCCGAGAGCAGAGAGGGGCTGTCTTGGGGTCTAGTTCATTGGGGAGTGATAAGGTGGAAGGGGAGGTCGTGAGGGAGGTTGTGGGTACGGCGGAGGTGCTGCCGGTGGTAATCGTTGCGGGTGAGGTCGAGGATTTACCTTCGGGGGCTGTCACAGAGGTAGGGGGGAGTATGATAGTTTACACACGCAAGAGGAGGCTTGGGGATCGACCGGTGGTGGTCGAGGAGGTGGTTTCCGGGGTCGGAAGACCGGTTGAGGGTGCAACCGAGGGAGTGGGGGCTGAGGGAGTTAGTGAAGATGTGAGGGCATCGTTGGATGCCCTTGTTGGGATGCTGGATAGGGAGGCCACAGAGGCCAGGGCTGAGGAGGATGAAAGCAGGGATATGGGGGCCTTTGTGGAGTTTGTCTCCGGTGCGGGGAGGGTGGAGGGGACTGGAGAGGTTAGGGACGAGGCCGGGGAGGTCGAGGGTATGGGCACCGGGGCTGCAGTGGCCGGTGTTGGTGTTGAGGTTGAGGCCGAGGAGGCCGTGTTCGAGGAAGATGAGGAGGAGGGGGATGACGACGGGATGGGCGATCTCGACGAGGCCGAGGTGGGCGCTCCTGGGTCCAAACGGGCCGTGGTAATTTCTTGACCCCTTTTACTCTTAGCTTTTATTTGGTATATATGCATGTCTTTTGGTGGTATGAACAGGTGACTGAGCGTATAATACTTGTATATGTGTGTTTTTTAGTAGGCATGCTGGGTGTATAAGTTAATCCCGGTGGGATGTGTAAGCATGCTGTTTGTTGGTATGGGTTTGTTTTTAGGAAGGGCAATTTTATATATATATCCATGTTTTCATATGCATATAAAGGAGAGAGGGATGATATGGCTAGTATACTTGCATGTGATACATTTTTGTGTGCATATAGTTTTTAGGGTGTGACTTTGCATGTGTTTGATTGTGGTAGAACACGAGGGAGTATATGCTTGTATTTCACGGGTCCAAGTGTTTTCCATATGCTTAGATGTGTTTAGGGAAAGTGTATAAGCATGATAGGCCGTGATGCAAGAGAGAGCGCAAGTGGTGACCACGGTGGGATGTGTAAGCATGTGTGATCATATGGAGGGTGTTTTGTAAATAATGGGGGGGGACCTTTAAGCTTCTTATTTTCATGCTTTCATCTTTGATTTAGTATATGGAAGTTTCATTTTGTTAAGCATGATTTTTCTAAATGAATGTTAGGCTTTGGATTCTTACCTCTCGATTGCTCTTTAAACTAACCCATGTCTTCTTTTTTTTCTAGCAGCGGCCGAACCGTATCCGGGCTTTATGGCACGGGACGAAGAGGTGGTACGATGCCTTGGGGCAGGAGGAGAGGAGTTTAGTGGATGGAGCGGGCTTCCGTTCCTTCTTTCTGATTGAGCCGTTCCACGTCCATCGCCCATATGTGGAGGCATTGGCGGAGAGATGGGACCCGGAGAGTTGTACGTTCATCCTCCCTACCGGTGCCGTTATGCCGACCCTTGAGGACGTCCACCGGATTACTAGCCTTCCGGTCTTGGGGGAAGCGGTGATTGCGGCCACCCTCGCGGACTATAGGGGGCTGTTTCAAGAGTTGATCGGGCAATGGGAGTTCGTGGAGTGGGAGCGGACGCTGAACCGGATCCCTTTGGGGAGGCTTTCGGGGCAGTATGGCATCGGTTCCTTTACAGAGTGCCGGAAGGACGAAGCTGCAGCTAGCTTTGAGGGGAGGCGGGGGATGATCAAGGCGGCTGCGTGCCCACAGAGGGCACGGAGGGAGTTGAGGGCGTTCTTCCTTTATTTCTTCGGCCGGGTCCTCTTTTCGATGGCCTCTGATAAGGCTTCCTCGCATTCCCTTTTGCTGATGAGGGACCTGGAGGGAATGGGACGCTACGCCTGGGGAGCGGCGATGCTCGCCCATTTCTTCAGGTATGTGTAAGTGAGTGGTAAATGTCCTATTCTTGGTTTAGTTCACTTTCATTATGATAATTTCCCTCTGCTTTGCAAGATTTTCGGGTACGAGCACTTCGCCATTGATCGCCCGCTGTTTGATAGTGCCCTCCCTTGGGCCATGAGATGGGAACCCCGGGGATCCTCTCGCTTGTACCGCCTTGCCCAATTCCGAGAGGCCTTCCGCGTCTTATCGGAAGAAGAGGTATAAGTTTTTCTTCGAATTTCTTTGGCTTGCATTTGGTTTTCTTTTGACTAAGCGCTCTTCCAATCTTTTGATGCTTTATAGATGATCTGGAGGCCTTATTCGGAGGAGGTTCCCGAGGACTTGGTGAAAAACGTCTGGTTGATCTACTTTAATGAGGTCGTGTTTCATGCGATCAGCCGGGTCGTCCGCCAGCTTGGGTATCACCAGTGGGTGCCTGGTCCTCTACCGCGACGCCCCTCGATCCCGGTGGCTGGGATTCCTTGGGAAACGAACCTCCCGATGAATTACGCTACGTACGTGGAGGGATGGATGGGTCGAGGTGTCTTGGTGGAACGTCGTCCTGAGGTGACTTCGAGCGACGAATACCTGGCTTGGTATCGTCAGGAGTACGCGGGTATCCTCGGGATGATGGAGGAGGAGATCCCGGATGCTTACGTAAGTTGGAAACCCTTCTCCTCTTCCTCGTTCTCTCTTGCTTGAATATTTTCTGAATAGTGTTTCTCTTGTAGGTTGAGTTGAATGAGATGGAGAAGAGGCTCAAGACCGCCAATGAGCACCTCCAAGCACGGGCTAGGCAGATAGAAGCGCTACGGGTACAACGGAGACGCTTGCAGGACCAGGTCCGGATCCTTGAGGCTCAAGTGGATGCTCTATCGAGAGCGAGAGCCAAGGGCGCTTCCTCTTCTTCCGCCCCTCCTCCTTCCATGGTTCTCGAGCGAGAGCTCGAGCTGACGAGGGAGTTAGATGCGGCCTGGAGTGAATTGACGGCCACACGGATGGAGCTGGGCTAGGCGAGGGGTAGGGCTTCTCGGGCTGAGGAGGAGATGGACCGGCTGAGGTCCATGATGGCTTTGAGAGAGGAGGGGTTCATCACCCTAGGCCATGAGAGGGACTCCCTCCAGATGTGGGTGTCGGAGTTGGAGGCTTCAGCTGGCGTTCCTGGAGGTTTGATGGGGGACTTGGTTCATTCCCTCCAGGTGGCCGGGGACAGGGACCGAGAGGCGCTCAGGGCATCAGAGGCGAGGGCATGGGAGTTGGAGGAGAGATTGAGGGCTGCTGAGGATCGGGCTAGAAGGACAGAGAGTCACCTCCGACAGAGATTAGAGAGGAGAGACAGAGATATGCAGCTGGTCCATCTCTGGGAGGCAACTATGAGGGGGAAATTGGTTGGGGGGGGGGCTCTATGACCGAGGCGGACCTCGACCTTCTTCCGCTTGAGCCTGACCATTCTCTCTCGGCTTCCTTGGCTACCGGGGCCACCTTCAGCCGTGCTTCTCATCTGTCACGCCCCAGAGCAGTAATCCATACACGAGGTCAACAAAAGACTCTACTCAATCATCAAAGGTACTTAAAACATTTAACAAGGAAGCTGACATGATATATAAACATATGGCGGAAGCTTAAAATGACTTAGTCTGTAATCTAAAGACATATTACAGACCAGAACACATAATCAATTGTCCAGTGAGAGCCAATATACAACAAAGACATCAAACACCAGTACTGTGCTCAAGCACGAGTAGCAATACATACAAGGAAATGGGGGATGCTGATGGCCTCTCTCACTCGCAGATCCAAAACACGTGTGCTGCTCTGCTGTGGTGCTGCGCCTATGGAAGCTCCACCTTCAGGTCCGGCTCAGCGACAACTGGAGGAAAACATATGCGAGGGGTGAGCCACACGCTCAGTGAATGGTACGATCCGTGCATCACAACACATATTAATCTTTCAAGCATTCAAGTCTCAATAATCGAAACAACAACTTAAGTTGGCGGTTGGGTGTTGACCCAAACATACCACAACACGTTAAATATTCTGAGTGATTGGGGTTCCAACAGATGGAACAGTCACTTAAGTCATTGGGTCGGGTCTCAACCCAACCCACTACACCCTCACCCTCACCCTTAGGTGACATAGGACTATTGGGGAAAAGGGGTCAACTGGTCTACGCCTTTCGTCATCCGGTAGCTCTCTGCTGAGTAGCCTCGACCTGGTATCCTCCCATGACCTCTACCTCTACCGTATGGGCGCACCACCCGGCGTCATAAATAGTGTCTGGGAGCGCCTAGCAGGACAACTAAACCCGGGTAGCTTCGACACGGAAGCGACGAAGGGGAGAGCACTTGACATGCGCAGTTTTGATCCTCATGGATCCGTCGTCGGTATGGTTACGAATTCTCATGAATTCCCACCAGAGCGCATAACTCAGATGCGAGGAAGACAGATAATTCGTAATGTCAATGCCAAGGTATGACCCCATCAGAGGTCATACGCTTGCTTAATCTTATTAAGCAAGGTTCATGGCCTCTATATATATATATAAGATATATCTAGAGATATAATATACAACACATAATTAATTACACAATGAATTAATCAAGGAAGCATACAAATAATGCTATAACAAAGTTATAATATTGTCTAAGGCATGCTTGGTCTCATATGTATAACACATGGATGTAATACTCTAGTATACAAGTCTAACATGATAGAAAGTTATAATATTGTCTACTTGTCTATGTATTGCCTTATACTCATGCATACATGTAAATACTAACACATGAATAACCTAGCATGGGACACAATACATAGACAAGTATGAGTCCCTACACATGGTACTAGGGTGTATGATCCTAACATATTAAGTCTTAGTATGACATGGATGCAACCTAGCAAGATAAGCAATAACATGCACACTTAAGAAGGTTAATATGTGGTTACGGTGCCCCAGGGGAGGGCAATGCACGTCTACGTGCATCGAACACCTCTCGACTGGGTTGGATTGACCCACTCACCGTAAACCGGGTCATCGCGCGACCGCTCGTCAAGATCTGCAAGACAAGGCATCCAAATAGGTGAGTAAAACCACATAAAGACACTTAAAAACAGCTAGAAATGCCAAAGACTTGGATATGCACGCATACGGGCTCGCAAGCACGCGCGAACGCACCCCCGCGCTCGAAGGCGCACTGACCCGCGCCTCCGGACGCGCTGCCCGCACGTCCAGCCCCTCGTCGCACACCTGGACGCGCGCGCTCCCGCTCAGCTCCGCGCACAGTGCGCGTGCACTGCACCTCGCACGCTCCCCGCGCGCGCCCTCGCTCTCACGCACGCGCGCGTCTGCACACCCGCCAGGCCGCCTGGGCCCCTCCTGCGCGAGCACACGCGCGGATGAACCCGCGCGCGCGCCCAGGGCTGTCAAGCCCCTTTCAAGCCCTCATCACTCACCCTTAACTCAACCAACTAGCATGCATGACTCCCTAACAGCCCCTAACACTAAGAAACCAAAGAAAAGAGGGGGAAAGAAAGCTACCAAAGGAGGGGGAAGGGAATGGTGGGGTTTCGGGGCCCCTCGGGTGCACCCGGCGCAACCTCCACCACAACCACCACCAGCACCCCTCCCTAGCCTTCCAACCAGCCCCTACTTGGCTGAAAACAGTGGATAAAGGGGGGTTTCAAAGGGAGCTAAAGAGAGGGAATCAACAACAACACAATATAAACACACACACACACACC
Organism: Acorus calamus; assembly: GCA_030737845.1. Taxonomy (NCBI): domain Eukaryota; kingdom Viridiplantae; phylum Streptophyta; class Magnoliopsida; order Acorales; family Acoraceae; genus Acorus; species Acorus calamus. The sequence goes on along the minus strand of CM060873.1, from coordinate 10,030,445 downwards.
TTTTCTTGAGAGATCACCTTCTCCTTCCCTTCCCACACACACTCACACACTTAACAAAATGAAAAGCAAAAGAGAGAGTGAGAAGAAATGCACGTTGACAAGGGGAGAGGGAGAGAGAGAGGGAGAGAAAAAGAGAGAGAGAGAGAGAGCACTTAATGCTCAAAAAGGTGTTAGGTGAGTTTTGACTTTGGTCAACTCAACCAAACAAAAAAACAAAACCCATTGACTAGTCAAAAGTCACATTTGACTAGTCAAGGTCCTCTTTGACTTGGTCCAAGTCATCCTTTGACTTGGTCAAGGTCTTCTCTCTTTGACTTTCCCAAATTTGACCAAAATCCGGATACGATTCGGAACTGCATAATTTTCTAGAACGTAACCGGAATTCGATGAAATAATTATGGGTGGTATAAAATGGTACCAGGACCCATAATCCGCGGGTAGATTTTCAATCGGAGTTTTCTAGCTCCTGCAGATGGCTAAAAGCAAAAATCTTTGCGGTTCCGATCGAAAAAAGAAAATTTCAAAAATGGCCATAATTGACCCTAGGGTTACCAAAAGGCTGAAAATTGACACATATATAACATCATCCTTCGGCGTCTTGGAGTCGTGGGATATATGCGAGAGACTCCTGCCGCTCCTGATGCTCCAGAGGTTCAGTCTTCTCATCAGCCGCCGCTCCCTTCTCAGCCAAGTCAGGATGTTCCTCCTACTCAGCCTCCAGCAGATGACGATGACACTCCAAGGTATAACCCTTGTTTCTTGGTTTTGGGTAGAAGAATAGTATATATGCAAGGAATTCATGCTTTTCTTCTTTTGTCTTGACTCAGGTGATATTTTGGTGGTGCCTAGCTCAAGATATTTTTAGAGGGCAAGCTTCTGATGGACCCCTATCCACTTATCTCTAGTCAATTTGTTTTCAAAACCTTCTTTTAGTTTAAGACTAGGTCTGAATTTTCTGTTTATGAACAATTCGTCTCTCTCTCTGTTGGTGTATGAACAAACATGGGTATTTAGTTTAGTTTTGTATGGTTCTAATTGGGTGATGTATGTGGAATGGTTTTTTAAGGTTCTATGGGTGGATGATTGTATGAGATGGACGTATGGTTTAGTTTTGTTATGTTTACGGATGGACAAGTGTTTTTGAAATGTGGTTATTTTTTTAAATGCGTTGGTGTGCGTCTTATGAATGTTTATGTATATGAAAAGTGTGTATGCAAGTTTTGGAAAGAACTGATTTCAATAGGAAAAGAAGTGTGGAAGAGTTGATTGGATATGGACTGACATAGCTGAAATAGGTTCAAGCAGGGGGCGGCTATTGTAAACTAGCCGCCCAGTGAGGGGCGGCTAGTTGTGTTTAGCCGCCCCCTGCCTGGGGCATGTTTACCTGAAACAAAGAGCTGGGGCGGCTAGTGTAAACTAGCCACCCAGTGAGAGGCGGCTAGTCGAGTTTAGCCACCCCCTGCCTGGGGCAGTCTGGTTCTGCTGTTCCTGTCTGCTGCTGCTGAAAGTCCTTGCGAGTGTTTTCATCTTCGAGACCTATAAAAACCCCCCTTTCCATGGACGAAGTATTAAATCTGTCCAAATTGCACCCCTGCACTAACTTTCGAGCCCTTCTTGCTTGAATTGTCAAGGGCTACAATCCATCTTAAGGTAAATAGAAAGATAATGCGAGAAAGTAAAGTACGGGAAACCATGCTTTAGTACGCAAGGGAGGGATTACAAGTGCGTGAGCGAAGAAAACTCTTAAGTATATGTGAAAGTGGGATAATTTCTTCTCAAGCATGTGCGGAAAGGCATAAAATGAGTGTAGATGGGGGTAATCTTAATATTGGTACGGGGGGTCAATTTTAGCGTTTCATGAAAATCGAAAGCTTAGGTGTTTTGGAAAAGGAAAATGCGAACTTATGCGTAAGTATGAGTGGCATAAGGGGGCATTTTAATTCTTCAATGGTTTTCTTTTTTTACGTGAGAGGAGAATGTTCTCGACTTTCTTAAGTAAAAGATACCATCAAGTCCCTATGGAGGAGCCCTTGTGGTCACCTATGTCCAAACCAGGGTTGTATTTGAAAGGCATAAGCCTTAGGTGTCGGTTTTTCTAGATTCATGGTTCTCAAATGCTTGATCGTATTATTCTAAACATACTGGAAGATCCATGAGTGTACCAGGAGTAAAGTTAAATAAGCTTCCTTTGGATAGGCAAGTTTATAAGTGAACTCATGTGAGTGTGTGTAGTTGTAAACCTGGAAATGATCTACCTTTGGTCAAATTTCGCCTTTCCATGTAGACAAAGTTCAACTTTTGAATCTCATTGCGAAATAAAAAGGGAGGGGGAGAATGGGGTAAGAGTAATATCTTCTGTTTGGGCAATATTTTAGAATTGTCCCAGTCTAGCATATGTCCTACTTTCTAGGTCCCTCTGGCTTTCTTCTTTTTACCACTTCTTTACTTTGGGTGGAAAGTACAGTCCTTTGTTTGGACCCTATAGTAGTATAGCCGTTTGTTTGGCATATACTTGTGCGTAAAGGCGTGAAAGCCTGCTAAAATAGAGAGTTTAACCCGTTCACTTGGGTGTTATTTTTCTTTTGTTGGCCTCTCATTGCAAGATTTTTTTTTATTTGAGGGGGGGGGGTTCTTCTGTTTTTCACCCCGATTCTTTTCATGCTACCCCTCTAGAAGTGTTTGTATAGTGCCAGAGCAAGTTTTGGGACATATGCTAGGTCCGGGTAACTCCTCATTTTGACCTGGGGTTAATACGTGTGGGGTGAAAAATAAGGGAGGTTTGCTTTGGGGTTTTAAATTGTCCCAGTCTACGAGGTAGGCAATTTCTCTTCTATCAGGTAAATCTATTGTTCAGTCATACGTGTGTGAAGGAAGCAGCATGATTTGGCGGAGACGTGTTCAAATAGATACGAGTTTATCTTTGAGAGTCTTATAATTCTATCATCAAGTACTAAACGCTGGAAATTGCAGGAAGAAAGAACAATAGTTCTCAAGTATTGAAAGCTACTCATGCATGGAATTTCTTTAGATAAAGTGCATTCCACGAACCTGAAACCTTGACTCCTTCGGCATCTACCAGGCCGTAGGCATTCCCGGAATAGGCATGGGTGATCACATAGGGTCCCTCCCATGTGGGTTGCAACTTCTCTCTTGGGTGGGGCTGTCTTGATGGCATGATTTTCTTAAGTACTAACTCCCCGATTTCAAATTTTCTTTTTATTACCTACTTTTCAAATGCCCTTGCCACCCTTCTTTGGTAGGCCTGGGCATGGTCTGCCGTTCGTAATCTTTTCTCGTCTAGTAGTTCGAGGCGTAGTAGAAGTGCCTCCCTCCTTTCCCCAATTTGGAGGTCTTCTTCAAGTACTATTCTTAAGGATGGGACGAGAATTTCGTAAGGTACTACTGCTTCGGCCCCAAATGTGAGCGAATAGGGGGTTTGAACAGTGGGTGTCCTAATGGAGGTTCAGTATGCCCAGAGGGCGTCTACCAATTTATCAGGCCAATCGATAGCTTGTGGGTTTCTACTGTTTTCTTTATAATTTTGAGCAAGGTTTTGTTGCTGTCCTCTGCTTGTCCGTTCCCCTGTGAATAATATGGCGTGGAATGATGAAGTTCTATATGATGTTTACTGTATAGGTCTTGTAATTCTTGGTAGATGAACTGGGGGCCATTATCAGTTATAATTACTTTGGGGGTGCCGAACCGTGCAAGGATGTGAGTGCGGATAAAACGAGCCAGGGTAGAGCTTTTAATTACTATATAGGACTCGGCTTCAGCCCATTTGGTAAAGTATTTTGTAGCGGTGAGGATGAAGGCTTTTTGGGTGGTGTTTTTTACAGTATCCCGGAATGGTCCTATCACATCTAGCGCCCATATAGAGAAGGGCCATGGTGAAGTCATGGGGTGTAAAGAAGATGCTGGTGCATGTATCTTGTTGGCATGTGTTTGACATTGGATACAACGCTTGACGTATTTGTTGCAGTCCTCTTCAAGCGTGGGCCAATAGTAGCCCATTCTTAGTACCGTTTTTGCGAGCATCTGGGCATTGACGTGCCCTCCACATACTCCAGAGTGAGCTTCTCCTACAATGGTATACGCTTCTTCGTCGTCCAAGCATCTGAATAGTTCTCCATTGAAGGACGCTCGGAAGAGTATCCCCCATCGGAGGCAGTATTTGACCGCTATCCTTTTAACTATTTTCTGGTCGTTGCTAGTAGCGTAGCTTGGGTATTAACCGTCTTCAAGGTAATTTTTGATGTCAAAGTACCACGGATTTCCGTCGTCCATATCCCCTAGTTCAAGGGCTAGGATTTTCGTGGTACTAGCATTTTTGTTTGTTTGGTTCCTTTTCAGGAGATCTCGAGTTCTATAGTCTCAGAGTTCGGTGGCAGGTGTTTCCAGTCTCTGGATAGTGACTGTTTCAGATGTCCTAGATATGGGGAAGGTGAGTGATGAGGCTAGAGAGGCCGAGAGTCTGCAAGAATATTGCCAGTCCAGGGTATGAAAATGTGAGTAACCTCACGGAATTGTTTTAGCAGGACTATGGCTAGTTCTCTGTACGGCTTCAGCTTTGGGTCTCTAGTCTGATATTTTTTAAGAGTTTGGCAGATCACTAAGAGGGAGTCCCCAATAATGTCTAAACTTTTAACTCCTAGGGCTAGGGCTGCCTTCAAACCTGCTATCAAGGCTTCGTATTCGGCAATATTGTTGGTGACATTAACCGTAAGCTGAAACGCTCGTGGGATAATGACGCCTTCGGGGGAGATTAGTGCTATCCCTATTCCCTTTCCCTTCTGGTTGACCGCTTCGTCGAAGTATAGCGTCCATGTCTTTCTATTTTTTTCTTCAATAAGCACAAATATTTCCTCATCCGGGAAGTCAGTTTTTACTGGTTCATAATTAGGGAGGGGGAGTTGAGCGAGGTGGTCAGCGATAGCTTGCCCCTTGATGGATTTTTGAGCGGCGTATGTGATGTCAAACTCATTTAGCTGCACTTGCCACCGGGCTAACTGTCCAGTTAATACAACCTTCTCGAATAGGAACCTTAATGGGTCCATTTTGGCAAAGTACTTGACTTTGTGCGCAAGAAAGTAATGTCGCAACTTTTGGGAAGCCCATACTAATGCTAGACAAGTTTTTTCTGTAGGAGGGTAGGCTTTTTCGTATTCAATCAGGGTTTTACTTAGGTAGTAAATGACATTTTCCTTTCTTCCCATGTCGTCGTGTTGTGCAAGCACTGCACCAATGGCTTCCTTAGTTGTAGCTATATAGAGAAGCAGGGGTCGTCCGGGCACTGGAGCTGAGAGGACCAGGGGATTAAGAAGGTACTCTTTTAAATTATCAAAGGCATTTTGGCATTCACTATCCCAATTAAACCTAACTCCCCCTTTTAGTAGTTTGTAAAAGGGACGACATCTTTCAGCATATTGTGAAATAAATCTCCTAATAAATTGCAACCTTCCTATGAGCCCCCTTAATTCCTATAGGTTCTTAGGTGTGGGCATTTGGGCGATGGCTTTTACCTTGGTCGGATCTATTTCGATCCCCCTTTTACTTACCATGAATCCCAAGAGTTTCCCAGAGGAGACACCAAAGCGACATTTCTTTGGATTCATCTTAAGCGAAAACTCTCTGTATCTTTGTAGCACTTGCCTAAGTATGTCTGCGTATCCTATTCGAGTCCTAGATTTAACTAAGATGTCATCCACATATACTCTACTAGTTTGTGCATCATATCATGGAATATTGAGGTCATAGCCCTTTGATATGTTGCACCTGCATTTTTGAGCCCGAAAGGCATCACTATATAGCAGTAAGTCCCCCAGGGTGTGGTAAAGGAAGTCTTTTCTTGGTCTTTTTCTGCCAGCTAGATCTGGTTGTATCCGGAAAAGCCATCCATGAAAGAGAGCATCTCATACCCTGCCGTGTTGTCGACAACGAGGTCAATATGTGGTCCCTGAAGTCGATGCATATCCGGATCTTTCCATTTTTCTTGGATACTGGAACGATATTAGCTACCCATTTTGGGTATGACTACCCGGATAAATTTAGCCTGGTGGAGCTTGTCCACCTCATCTTTAATTTTTAAAGCTACCTCGGGATGAAGGCGCCTCAGTTTTTGTTTTACCGGCTTTGCGTTTGGTTCTAAGATTAACAGATGTTCGACTAAAGAGGTGTCGAGTCCGGGCATGTCCTTGTAAGACCATGCAAAGACGTCTTTATACTCATGTAATATTTTAACCAAACCCTCTTTCTCATTGTGATTTAGTCCTTCGCTAATTGAAATGATTTTGGGGTTTGCCTTTGTTCCTAGGTTTAGTTCCTCTACCTTCTCGTCTGCTTCTTCCATCTTATCATCAAACCTTTGAAGACTCTGCTTGAATTCTTTGGATAGGTCCTCTTTTTCTTCATCGTTCACATCACAGATTTCGAAGACTCCTAGACCAACGTCTAGGTTCTCTATGTTATCTGGGTTTGGTTCTTCTATAACTGCTATTGATTCAAATTTTTCTAAGCCTAATATGGCCCTGCTATACCCTTTTAAGTTGTTAATGATCTGGTCAGGTATTTGACTCCTAGTAGGTTTGACTGTTTTGGACGAGGTACTAGGGTCGGGACTCTTAGCTTGACTGGCTAGACGCTGTTGTTTATTCCGGAGATCAGAGCCATCGCTGAAAGGGTGCCATGCTGGGGTGAAGTCATCTTTGTTGAACAGGGACCCTAGGGTTTTGGTTTCCATCCTATTCTTTGTGTTTTCTTTTTTTTTTACAGAAAAGACACTTATTATTCACAACCTACTGGATTGGTGGAAGTGTTTCAACCGACTTTCCTCCAGCAGTTGGTGCTCCTTTGTTGCGATGCTTGAGCACTGTGAGAAAAGGAGGCTGGGTCAGATAGAGTTTTATCGTCTGGCGGTGAGTGTGTGTTTAGGTGTTTATCAGGTGTGGGAACAGCCATTCAAGGGAGCCAGAGAGATAGTCTGGCTCTCTTTCTTGGATAGGGTCCAGGGGGCAAGGGCATACGGCCTCTTTGGCGGGTTCTACGATTATTCCCCTTATGAAATATTCGTATAACCTCTAATTGTATTTTTCTTTTAATTTAGGGTGGTGCTTGGATGAGCCGATGTCCCTTTTATCTAGCCATGTTGGGAGTTCGATGGGGTCCATGATTCCATTTTTTTGTCCCAAGGTTCCCCCGGGGAGATAACCCATGGTCCCCATTATATGCCAGCCAGGGTTCTTAAGTCTAGGGTGGCTTGTCTCTGTGGTACCGGAGAGAATGTTCCGAGGATTTAGCCAATCGACCGGGAAATTTAAGATGTGGATGGTGGCTCCTATGGGTTTTGAGTTACTGGTTTTTACAGCGATGGTTTCATTATCGGCGAACCTCAATTTAGGTCCTTTGATCGCATCCCCCTGTATTTTGATTATCCAACCTCCTAAGGGGAACTTCAAACACTGGTGTAGGGGAGAGGAGACCCCTATTATGGATGCTAGCCATTTGCGTCCTAGGATCATATTATAATCTGAATCCATTTCTAGGACATAAGCTTTAGCGCTAGTTTCTAGCGGCCCTACTTTTAACCGGAAGTCCTTAAAGCCGAGAACCGGACGAGCCGTTTTGTCATAAGCAAATATACGGGTGTCCGTTTCGAGGAGTGTAGTTATGCGTCCGTCAATGTGCTCGAAGGTTTGTAGCGACATAAGGTTTACCCATGCACCGGTGTCAATTAGGACTTTATCCACCGAATACCCTTCGAGGTTAATTGTTATGCATAGGGTCGAGGTGATAACGACCTTGTCATGAATCTCTTCTTTAGGTCTAAAGGTTATGATGGGCCCTAGTCCTGCGGTGGCTAGAGCTATTGGTATGCCTAAGGTAGAGATTTGTGGGTCAACTTGGATTCTTTCTAGGAACATTCTTAGAGTCTGCTGGTGGTGTTTTGAGGTTTCGATTAGCTCTAAAATGGAAATTTTCACGGGGATTTTTCGGAGTTGGTCTAGGATGTCGATCTTATCTCCGGTGCGGGGCTCCTCAGTCTCTGTTTTAGGCAGGGGGTGTCTATAAGAGGGGACAACGTTGAAAATTCTGCCTGCTCTAATAGTATGATGGTTCAAAGCGTCAATGGTGGTTCGGGGGTTTTGTTTTGATGGGTATAGGCTTTCGTTAATTGGTGAGGAGGGTAATGGTTGGAGTTTTTTAGGGAAGGGGAGCTTTGCGGGGCTTGGAGAATGGGGGAGGGGACTGGTAGGACGGGGGAAGAGGCTGGTAGGATTAAGCCACTCGGGAAGATTCTGGGTGACTCTTCCTGGTCAGCGGCTTTTATGGTGCAGACACTTTCACAGCTTAGGCTCTCTGGTTCTTCTAAGAGAGCCTTCGCGGCTGGCCTTGGGTCTTGAGTTTTGGCTCCTACAGGGCTGGGGTTTCTGGGGCTGGCTTGACTTCTAGTGACTTTGTAACTAGGTTGTTTTTTAGTCCCCTGATGGTGGCCTAGTCTAAGCGCCTCTCTTCATCAAGGTTGTAGATGATGTCTCGAAACGAGGAGCATTGTTCGATGGTGTGGCCGTGATGTCGGTGATACTGACAAAAATGGGTGGGGTCAGCACCGATAGGCGAAGGTCTAGCCATGGGTAAGGAAATGCCATTGACCTTTAATAAGGCTCTAAAGATGCTTTCTAGGGTTTCTGGAAGGGGAGGATAGCCATCCCTTTTGTTCGACCATCTCGGGCCGTAGAAGGAGGAAGGTGCAACCTTATCACGGGGGCTGCGCGCGGGTTCTCTAGGGGCTATGCCATGCGTTCTTGGGAGGGTGGAATAAAAGGGGCTTCTGATTTGGTCCCGGTTTTGGATTAAGGGGGCCTGAATCGGGGAATCATGGGCTGCGTGATTTTGTTGTATCAACACGGGGACAGGTACTGATCGAGTAGCGAAATTTTGGTTGATTGGCCGAGGCAGTGCATACCCGGGTGAACCGGACGTGTACTGTCTTGGAGCCGTTCCTCAATCAGGAACCCGTGCTCCGTTTGGGTAGAGTGCCGATACTTGGGTAATCCCCTCTACCGTGGGGGTTTGTGCCTTACGAGGCGGTTGTCCAACCCTATGGCTGATAAGTGGGGATTGGGTTTGGACTACTGGGGCTGCACAACGGGAAATCCTGTTGTGGGGGTCAATTAGAAGCTGATACGTAGTACATTCCCCGTACGAAGTTCTGGACTTAGGCTCTGTAACATCTTGTCAATTTCTTGACATTCTGTGAGTTACAGGCCGGTTCGGTGGACAAGTGTGCGCCACCGCGACACGTATTGTTAAAATTCCTCCCTAGGCCTCATTCTCTCTACGATTAAATCCAAAATAGAGGTGGTTCTGATCCACTGGTAACCGTAGCGGCCTAAGAGCTTCTCGCTTACAGCGGAGAAGTTCGACAAGTGATCTATAGGGAGGGTGGAGAACCATTGTAGTGCTTCTCCTTCCAATGATTTCTAGAAGAGGAAGACTAGCAGAGGTTGATTATCTAGAAATGGGCGGGCGTCTAGATAAAAGGTAGTTAAATGGATGTCAGGGTCTCCACGACCGTTATACCGGCGGAATTTGGGGATTTTGAATCCCTCCGGTAGGTGGACTGACGGGATTTGTCTCAGATTATGTAGAGACATATGTTTGGGGGTTGAGGGACCAGTCTTAGAGAGGATTCTCCGGATGGATTCATCCAGTGTTTCTCCCCTGGGAGGGCTGCCTAGCGGTCCCAGGTTTGGGGTGACCTGGTAAGGGCCTGGGGTGGAAATGGTTGGGAACATTGGATTCGCGGGGGAAAGGGGGCTGAACTAAAAAATGCTTGGATTGACCGAGCGGCTGGGTGTGGACGGGGTTTTGGGAATGGCCTTGGGGGTTTCGATAGGGGCCTCCTAACTCAAGGTCTTGACCTGACGGTAGTAGGCGAGGTCATGACCTGACGGTAGTAGGCGAGGTCATGAAACATGTCCTCTATGGATTGGTATCCTAGACTGGCCATCTTTTCCTCTAGATGGGTCAGGAATTGCGTGGCCTGACCCTCTTGGTGGATTTTCTCCTCTAGTATCTCCTCCTCTATGCGGGATTCCATGATGTGTGTGAAATGATTCAAGGGAAAGAATGCAGATATAAAGCAGTAAATAAAGCGGTAAAGGATTGCGCAGCGGTGTGCGGCTTACAAAGCAGTAACAGATTGCACAGCGGTGTGCGGCTTATAAAGCAGTAAATGATGCTGTGATGCAAAGTAGAGGAAGATCTGATTCAAGGGGTGGGAAACTCTAACCTTCCTAGAGGGTTAATAACATTCTAGTCAAGCTTGTAAAAGGGAGGCAGAAGAGGATTACATTTTGTTGTTTTTCACGAGGGAGGTCCCACCGTGATCGCCAGATTTGTCGGTATCGGATTCTATTAGGTGTTGAAAAATCCGATTGGGGGATGTGCGCGTGTGTGGGGGTTCTTCGGGGATTCGGATCGGATGCGTGCCCTGGCGAGCTCGGTTGGATCGTCTTCTCGGAAGGGTGGTGTCGTTCCTAGTTGAGGCGCCCGATAGAGGACATATTGATATTTTTGTGTTTCCGCATTTCAGTTAAGTTATCAGTTGTCATTGCTTCATTAGTCTTGTGTATTATTTATTGGAGTCATTTGTTGACCTCTTGTATGATAGCTGATGCATATATATTTGCCACGTCTCGGGGACTCCTGGGGTGTGACACCATGATGCGGAATGATATACCATATAAGTAGTTTCAAAACTACATAAGAGACTAGACCCACTCACCTTCAATCCACGACACGCAAACCAATTCAGAAGAATCTATAGCAACCTAACCGGACCTGAAATAGTATGAATCGATCAGGAAATGCACAAACTGTATGGAACCCAATGGTACTCGTACTTACATGAAACCCGACGGCTCTCTTAAGAGCCGTCCGAGGTAAACCGATGTCTCCTCTTGGAGCCATCCCGAAACATGTCTAACGGCTCTTAACAGAGCCGTCCCGAGACAAAATGTTGTTTGGGTCGAAAAATTATTTTTCGGTCTTAAAAGCGCTGTTTTGGTAAAAAAAATGATGTTTAGGTCATTTTTGGGTCGAAGATGTAATTTGGGTCAAAAAATGCTTTTCAGGTAGTGAAAGTGCTTTTTGGGTCGAATAAAATGTTGTTTGGGTCAAAAAATGATGTTTGGGTCAAAAATTATAGTTTTGGGTCAATAAACACCGCTCGGATCTAAAAATGATGTTCGAGTAAAGAAAATGTTGTCTACATCCAAAAATGATATTTAGGTTGAAAGCATGATGTTTTAGCAAAAAAAAATGGTTTTTGGGTGTGTTTGGGTCGAAAAAATTATGTTTGGGCCGAGAAATATATTGTTTTGGTCTCAAAGTGTTGTTTGGGTTCAAAAATTATATTTGGGTTGAATTTTGCTGATTTGTCACCCCCCAGGGAGGCGGTCTCCTAGACGTGGTAAATATATATAGTATCAGCTATCATACAAGAGGTCAACAATGACTCCAATAAATAACACACAAACTTGGCAAGGTAATGATAACTGATAACTCAACCGAAATGCGGAAGCATTACAATACCAACAATGTCAGTAACTCAAAATATTATTACAGACCCGAATACATAATCATTGTCCTGTGAGAGCCATTTCTAGTCAAAATAAAATACATCATGTGCAACAAGCACGATTTACAAATACACGACTCTAGGACTTCTAACAGCCTCGCACTCACCAATCCGTCGAACAAGACGCTTCCATGTACGCAAGACCACACCACAGGGAAGCTCCAGCTCCGTGCCCAACAACGCCCCTGAAAAAGAAACAGTACGCAAGGGGTGAGCTACAAGCTCAGTGAGTGGTTGAAAATCAAACACCATTACAACAATTTAATGTTAAGGCAATTTCCTTTCAAGGAAAAACATGGGTAGAAACCCAAAGGATAACAAGGTCATGTGATGGCGCTGTCGGTATCGGATTCCATTGGGTGTTGAAAAATCTGATTGGGGGGTGTGCGCGTGTGTGGGGGTTCTTTGGGGATTCAGATCGGATGCGTGCCGTGGCGGGCTCGATCGGATCGTCTTCTCGGAAGGGTGGTGTCGTTCCTGGTTGAGGCGCCTGACAGCGGCTTGAGAGGATTCCAGGGTTTGTGTGATCGCCACCTGCTTTTTCTAAAAGCAGGAAAAGGTTGGGTTGGATTTTATCGCCTAGGTGTTGAGTTTGTGGGGTCTCCGCTCTGAGATACGGATATACTGTACACAGAGGTGAAAAACAGGTAATCATATTCCGCTTCCGGGGCTTGGCTAAAGGAGTCTTGGGACAAAGGGGTGCAAATGGGGTGTGGATATGGGGCGGCTAGTGGGATCCAGCCGTGGGTATGGGGCAGCTAGTAGGGTTTAGCGGCTCGGAACCTGGGTTGGTCTGGGCAGAACTTTGGTACGAAATGGGTTTGATCTTGGACAGATGCTAAGCTAGGCTTAGCCCAGGTTTCTAGAGTGTGGAATGAGAGGGGGTTTTCGTGTAGGGAATGGATTTTTCTCTCACAAAAGGGGCTCTCTCTCTCTCTCTCTCGGGATTGCTAGTGGGGGAAGGGAATGGATATCAAATGGATTGGGATTTGGTGGATGTTAATTGTGGACGATGTTTAAAGGCTTGGGACCTCCTCTATTTATAGTAAAAAAGAGGCAGGGGAATACCCACGGGGTAAAAGAGTGGCTTGGTTAATAGTGTGTTTGATTAGACCCCTCATTAATTATCTGGTTCTTCTATCAGGACCAGGTGAAGGGCGGCTGGTCCTAACTAGCCACCCAGGATGGAGCGGCTACGTCGTTGTAGCCGCCCCTATCATGACCTGCCAAACGTCCCATCTCTGACAAGCGGTGGCTTGGGTCGGCTACTTGGGTTGATCTGGCCAAGATAGGGCGGATAAAGGTCACAACCCGCCGCAATGATCAACATTTAATGCTGATTTATGTCCCATCTAGGGAAGTGGTTCAAGATCGGCCAGGGGGGCTGCTAGTGCTAACTAGCCGCCTGGTATGGGGCGGCTAGTTAGGGATAGCCACCCCTTGCCAGGGACTTGGGGTTCTCTAGGGTTTTGGGGTTTATAGTTTCTCTAGGCGGGGGTTCTTGGTTTGGGCCAGGGCCTGGTTTAGGGTTAGGGTTTCTGGTTTTGGTTAGGGTTTCCGCTCAGGCTAGGGTTTCTGGTCAGGCTAGTGTTTTAAGGTTTTAGGGTTTGGGTTTCTGGTCAGGGTAGGGTTTTAAGGTTAGGGTTTAGGGTTTCCGGTTTCTTGAACCTTTGGTTCTCTATTAGATGTCCAAATGTGGGATATTTTTAGGTGTTACTTGAAGTATTTCTGTCTTTCTGGATGGTCAAAAGAGGGAGGCCCTTGGGACACTCCGGGAGGAACAACTGTTAGCCATAACACATGGTGTTACTGAATAACAAGACACAATGAGTCCATTTGCTACAAGTAGAGGTATACCTCGATATCTCAAGCGTTAGGAGTAGCATACCCAGAGTATACTCGATGGGTACATGAGTCACGTGACGACGTGACCTTAACTCACCCTGACCCTGACCCCTAATGGTGATACTGGACTGTTGGGAGAAGATCGACTGTTCTACACCATTTGCCATCTGATAGCCCTATCCCGGGGAGCCTCTACCTGGTAGCCTGTGTCATTTGGAACCATTTTTGTTAAGCCTTGGTCAATTCTGGGTCATTTAGGGCATTTTCTTTTTTCGATCAGAGTCGCTAAAATTTTAACTTTTTAGCTACCTGCGGGAGTTAGAGTACTCTGATTGGAAATCTGATTGCATATTATGGGTCCTGGGACCATTTAGTACTACCAATAAAAATTTCATCGAATTCTGGTATCGTTTGAGAAAATTATGCAGTTTCAAACTGTATCTGTGTTTTGGGCGTTACTTGTTTGGTTGTAGGAATAGTATTAGATATTTGATGAATATGATCACCTTTGATAACCTCACCCCCCTCTTGCTTAATAATGAAGAAACCATTGGTTATTTGATGGATTAGTGGGTGAGATTAGGTTTATGTGTACCTCCCTCTTTTCCCTTGTGTTGACCACCCCAAAAAGTTATTTTTGTCACTCTCTTCACCCCTCTCTCCCCCTCAACGTGCCTCTTTTGCTCTCTTTCATTGCCTCTCATTTCAGCCCTCCATGTGTTTGAGTATACGCATCAAAGGAGAAGAAGATGGAGGAGCAAGAAGAGGAAGAAGAAGGGTTTGAAGCACACAAGGTGTGTGTGTGTGCATGTTGTTGTTGTTGATTCTCTTCTCTCAAGCTCCCTTTCATGCCTTCTCTCCCCTGGTTTCCTTGCCCCCCCTGGCCAGCAAGAAGAAGGGCTCCCAAGGCTGAGGTGATGTAGCGGTGGTGGCGGTCAAGGTGATCAAGGGCGTGCTTGCGAGATCCCACATCTCTCCCTTCCATCCCCCCTCTCTCTCGGTGAGCTTTTCCCCTTTCTTTCAATGTTTTTGAACATGTATGGGTGTGTTTGGGGTTGTGCATGCTAGCTGTTTATATTTGGGTGCATGTGGGGAGACTTGGGGGAGGGTTTTGGTGGTTGGGCGCGTAGGTCGACACGCAGGAGCGCATGCGCAGGTGTGCGCACAGATGCAGGCGCATTGGTACGCGCGGGAGCGTGCTATCAGTGCGCGTCTATGCGCAGTAGACGCGTGCGGGGCTCCCCGGGTCCAGTTTGGGTGTGCTAAGGGTCGGCATGCTTGGGTTGGTGTCCAGCGTTCGCGCGGGTGCAGGCGCCCGGGTACGCGTGGGGGCTCGCGTGTCTGCGGGCGGCAGATGAGTGCAGGGCGCCCGAGGTTCCCCGGGGCTGCGTGCAGGGCTCCCCGGGACTGGTTTGGGCGTGCTGAGGGTCGGCATGCTTGGGTGGGTGACCGGGGGGCTCGAGCATGTGTGCGTACATGCGTGCTTGCATGCGTGCAAGCTCGTATGCGTGCAATCCCTTTGCCTATTTATCAATTTGTGTACGCCCCCGTACCCAAGACTCCGTTTTGAAGCTTTGATGCGGGTCATTACCCTCTAACTTTTCACAAACACGAGACATTTAAAAACATAAAAGAGATTTATTTGTCAAACCATGTCGATTAAAACATAACCAGGATCTAAACACAATTCATCCTAAATGCGGATGATTACATATGAAATGAAATTTATTCAAATATCCTATTGTTTTTGCTGAAAGGGACTAAGGAAACTACATGCCAAGGAAAAAGGCTTAATCAACTACCTATATGCAACGGAAATAAATCACAGCTACGATATCACCACCGAGATCAACGATCACCGACGGCTACCCTGAAAGTTTTGGGAAAGAGGGGTGAGCAACCGCACGCTCAGTGAATGGACCTTTGAGGTCCCAATAATAATTGATATCAAAATATGATCTTTAATACATCATAAGAAATATCATAAGAAACAATTTGCAACATATAATAATAAGATATTTACAAATGCAATA
The DNA here is from genome assembly GCA_030737845.1 of Acorus calamus. Lineage (NCBI taxonomy): Eukaryota > Viridiplantae > Streptophyta > Magnoliopsida > Acorales > Acoraceae > Acorus > Acorus calamus. Next base: position 10,014,926 of record CM060873.1, on the reverse strand, counting down.
ATTTTCAATAATCCAAACTTACAGAATTTTCATTCCAATGCAAATTCTCCAAATCTTATCAAATACATGATGCGTATGAATGCAACGGACACGTATGCCTGTATGATAGCACCTAGCCATGCAACGGATTTTGCACAGGAAATCGTGTCACCTAGACACATGTCACCTAGACATAAGTCACCTAGACTTGGGTCCATTCTGAACCAGGGTCACCTAGACCTAGCCACCTAGGCTGTGTCACCTAGACGAATGCGATGCATGCATGTTCAACACATATTTTCCTTTCAATAAAATGCATGCAACAGTTTCAAATATAATAATATTTTCAATATGATACATATTAAGGCATCAGCCTATATAATATGACATGCTCGAGTTGTTCATAAAATAGCATTTAAAATCATTCTTTAAAACCATTGAAAACTACATAGGAAATGAGACCCACTCACCTTAAGGTCCAACCACAATCCAAAACAACTCCAGTAGGTCTAAGGCAACCTACCCCGACCTGTAAACAATACAACTAATCATAACCCGTACATACTGTATGAAACCCGAGGGCATCCGAAGACACAGAACCCAACGGCTCCCATAGGGATCGTCCGAAACAAGGGAGATGGCTCCCACAGGGGCCGTCGCAGGACAGTACCACAAAACCCTAATTATTATTTTTTTGTTAAAATCTTTTAAATCATCTACTACTGAAAATAGTAAAGAGTCGTTTTAAAACATTTTTAAACAGAAACGGATCGACATTGAAATCAAGCCATACAACAAAAATATCCAATTATAATAAATCAAAGCTTAAAATAAAATATTTTGAAAACCCTAGATTATAATAGATGTGAATATTAATATGGGTTTACGTTTGAACCTTCAAAATTATGAAAACACATTATTGGTTTAGATCTAAGCATATAAGGTTCAAAAACAAGGTTTTAGAGATCAAAAACACGATTTCTATTTTAAGATTAATAAACCTAAACATGATGTATACTTATACATATTCATTCTAAATCATGAAAGACTTAGAAACATAAAATATCATGATACCCTAGCTATATAAAAACATATTCAAAAAACAAAATTTAAAACATCTTATGAGCATATATATCAAATAGGAAAACTAAGAAAATATCTTAAACCTTGAGTACATACAAGTAAGACTTAATATTATAACTAAAACTTGTAAATACATCATGAAATCATTAAAATCTCATAAAAACTTGCCGTAACATCAAATCCGAAATCATTTAAATCATATTTAAAGATCATGAGAAATCCGACAAGAAAACTCAAGATATAATCAAACTTTGAATACGCATACATGTAATACCTAATACTATCATCATAAATTGTAAAAACATCATGAAATCATCATCATATGATTGCTAAATTGAAAGAACCCAAAATCATAACAGGATCTAAAGAAAGGCAAAGGAAGACTTATTATTTTTGTTTGGAAAACCTTGAAAATGAGATCATATTCAAAGAAACAATCAAAAGACTCATTACCAATTAGAAACCCTACATAAACCGAAGAAATACTTACAAAAACCCTTAGATCGAACCCTTCCCGAGCTCCCTCACAACAATGGCCGAAAATAAGAAAATAATTTTTTTAGGGTTTTAGATTTCAATACGAATAGGAGAGAGAGAGAGAGAGAGAGAGATGTTTAAATACAAGAAAACACGTGGAGGACAAAATACGGTGTCAATAAAACCAATTAACGAAAATATGATTTGCAATTAACGCATTTGTTCTTTAAAAAATGGACCAATTTCAAACTCAAAAATTTTCCAGATAGACGGCTCTGATTGAGTCCGTCTCTCAACTACCCTGTAGATACCCCAATTTTGACCATCCAGAGAGACAGAAATACTTCAAGTAACACATGGAAATATCCCACAATTGGACATCCAATAGAGAACCAAAGGTTCGGTAAACCGGAAACCCTAACCCTAGCCTAGACCTAAACCTAAACCGCAAACCCTAACCCTAGCCTTGACATAAACCTAAACCGGAAACCCTAAACCTAGCCTTGACCTAAACCTAAACCGGAAACCCTAACTTGACCTAGCCCTAAACCCTAACCCTAGCCTTGACCCTAAACCATAACCTAAACCAAAACCTAAACCCTAACCCTAAGCCAAAACCTAAAACCCTTGCCCAAACCCTAACCCTAAACCAAACCCTAGCCCGGACCTAAACCTAAACCTACCCTAAAACCCAAAACCCTAAAAACCTAAGTCCCTGGAAAGGGGCTGCTAGCCCTAACTAGCCGCCCCTCACTGGGCAGCTAGTTTACACTAGCCGCCCCCCTAACCGCCCCTTGGCCGACTTTGGACCAGTCCCCTGGATGGGACATAAAGCAATATTAAATGCTGATCAATGCGGCGGGTCGTGACCTTTAGCCGCCCTCTCTTGACCGGATCAAACCAAGTAGCCGACCCAAGCCACCGCTTTTCAGAGATGGGACGTTTGGCAGGTCATGATAGGGACGGCTACCAGGAAGTAGCCGCCCTTCACCTGGTCTATGATAGAAGAACCAGAGAATTAATGAGAGGTCCAATCGAAGCCACCCACTCCATTACCCTCGGGATATTTCTCTGCCCCTCTTTTACTATAAATAGAGGGGTCCCAAGCCCAAATACATCATCAACAAATCCACAAACAACCATTCCACACCAACATCCCACAATTCACATTCCCTTTCCACACTAGAAATCCCAAGAGAGAGAGAGAGCCTTTTTTTGTGAGAGGAAGAAACCATTCCCTACACAAAACCACCCTCTCATTCCACCCTCCAAAAGCCCGGGCTAAACCTAGCTTAGCCTCTGCCCAAAACCAAACCCATTTCCTACCAAACCTCTGCCCAAATCAAACCAGACCTGGGACGGCTAAACCCTAGTAGCCGCCCCTCACCAGACGGCTAGATCCAACTAGCCGCCCCCCTATACACACCCCATACTCACTCCCCTTTGTCCCATAACTCCTTTAGTCAAGCCCTAGAAGCAGAATAGGATATCTGTTTTTCACCTCTGTGTACGGTATATCCGTGTCTCAGAGAGGAGACCCCACAAACTCTCCACGTAGGCGACCAAAACCAAACCCAACCTTTTCCTGCTTTTTAGAAAAAAAGCAGGTGGCGATCACACAAACCCCTGAATCCTCTTGAGACGCTATCGGGCGCCTCAACCAGGAACGACACACCCTCACCCCTTCCGAGAAGACAATCCGACCGAGCCCGGTACGCGTCCGATCCGAGTCCCCGAAGAACCCCCCACACGCACATGCGCACTCACCGCGCACCCCGCCGGGACATCCGCAACCGACATCCGGAGGCCTCCCCGACGGTACCGACAAAATCTGGCGATCACGGTGGGACGTCCCTCGTGAAAAACAACAAAAGGTAATCCTCTTCTGCCCCCTTTTACAAGCTTGACTAGAATGCCATCAACCCTCTAGGAAGGTTAGAGTTTCCCACCCCTCGAATCAGATCCTCCTCTACTTCGCATCACTGCATCATTTACTGCTTTGTAAGCCGCACACAGCTGCGCAATCCTTTATTGCTTTGTAAGCCGCACACAGCTGCGCAATCCTTTATTTGCTTTGTAAGCCGCACACCGCTGCGCAATCCTTACCGCTTTATTTACTGCTTTATATCTGCATTCGATCCCTTAAAAACATTTCACACGCATCATGGAATCCACCTAGAGGAGGAGATACTAGAGGAAAGAACCCACCAAGAGGGTCAGGCCACGCAATTCCTGACCCATCTAGAGGAAAAGATGGCCAGTCTAGGATACCAATCCGTAGAGGACATGTTTCATGACCTCGCCGACTACCGCCATGTCAAAACCCTAAGACAGGAGACCACTGTCGAAGCCCCTAAGGCCATTCCCAAAACCCCATTCACACCCAGTCACTCGGTCAACCCGAGCATCTTTTCGTTCACCCCCCTTTCCCCGCGAATCCAATATTCCCAACCGTTTCCACCCCAGGCCCTTACCAGGCCACCCCAAACCCGGGACCGGTAGGCAGCCCTCCCCGGGGAGAAACGCTGACGATACCATCTGGAGAATCCTCTCCGAAACTGGTCCCTCGGCCCCCAAACACATGTCTCTACATAACCTGAGACAAATCCCGTCAATCCACCTACCGGAGGGATTCAAAATCCCCAAATTTCGCCGGTATAACGGTCGTGGAGACCCAGACATTCATTTAACTGCCTTTTATCTAGACGCACGCCCGTTTCTAGATAATCAACCTCTGCTAGTCTTCCTCTTCCAAAAATCATTGGAAGGAGAAGCACTACAATGGTTCTCCACCCTCCCTGTAGATCAGTTGTCGAATTTCTCGGCTGTAAGCGAGAAGTTCTTGGGCCGCTACGGTTACCAGAGGATTAGGACCCCCCCTATTTCGGATTTAACCGTAGAGAGAATGAGGCCTAGGGAGGAATTCGAACAATAAGTGTCTCGGTGGCGCACGCTTGTCCACCGGACCGGCCTGCAACTCACGGAATGTCAAGAAATTGACATGATGTTACAGAGCCTGAGTCCAGAACTTCGTACGAGCCTTTCGTATGGAGCTGTACTACGTATCAGCTTCTGATTGACCGCCACAACAGGATTTCCCATTGTGCAGCCCTAGTAGTACAAACCCAGTCCCCACCTATCAGCCATAGGGTTGGGCAACCGCCTCGCAAGGCACAAACCCCCACGGTAGAGGGGATTATTACACAAGCATCGGCACTCTACCTGAACGGAGCACGAGTTCCTGATCGAGGAATGGCTCTGAGACAGTACACGTCCGGTTCATCCGGGTATGCACCACCTCGACCAATCAACCAAAACATCGCTACTCGATCAGTACCCGTCCCCGGTCCAAAACCCTGTAATCTCAAGACAAGGCCAGCCTAGGACCCCTTTTTATTCCAGCTTCTTAAGAAATCAGAACCTAAGTCCTAGGCAGCCCTCCCCAAATACTTATAATGAGGTCTCCCCTCCAACATCCTATGATCAAAGACGAATGGGAAAGAGAGACTCTTACCCTCCCCTCCCAGAAACACTAACTAGGATTTTTAGGGTACTGATGGACACAAATAGTATCTCCCTCCCAGCTGCTAAACCTCCACTCACCGGGGCCAGCAGACTGCGTTACTGTCAATACCACCAACAACATGGTCACACCGTAGAACAATGCATTGTTTTTCGGGATTTTATCTATGATTTAAATGATGACAGGCGCCTTGATTGGGCCATGATCAAAAGCCACTTAAACCAGGGCAATTCTCGAGCTTCCAATCCACTTGGCATTTTTACTGACCCATTGCCAGGTCACAACCAAGCATCCACATCTGGAGCCCACATGGTAAACATGGTCAGGAGAGGAAGACAACCATCACCGCAGCCAAGCAGTTCGGAAGACGTCACTGACGACAGTCTGTCCAAAGAATCCGAGGAGGAAGAGCAGAACGAGCCCTTCCAGCTGAACCTCGACGATCATGACCTCGCCATACTCTATGGCGAAGAAGAAGATGCAATTCTCGCCCTTCCCGCAATCATCAACATCGAGTCCGACGAAAGCGGACTAGAAAACCCGGGAGGAGACGAAGAAGAAGAGCCATTTGAGGAGATCCCCGAAGGAGCTAGCGAAGGACCCGAAGGAGGGGAATGTATGTCGGATGATCTGCATCCGGACGACAACGGGTCCTCCAAGAGTACCGACACTGTCAATGGCCCCCGCCGCCCAATGACCATTTCATTCACTGACCAAGACCTCCTGGATCCCAGACTGCGAGTCTACCCCCTACACATCCGCGGACGACTCCAAATGTTGTGGCTAAACAACATCTTTGTAGACCCAGGGTCAGGAATGAACATAATGACGTGCTCCACTTACCAAAAGATACCCGGACTAGGCCGTCCTCCCGTCCAACCGGCCCACCATACTATTCAGGCTTTCAACCATACCAGGAAGACTCTTCGCGGCCCCGGAACATTCGAGTTATCCGTCGGCCCTCTTATCTGTGAAGTAGCCTACTTCGTGGCCGACATCGACACAAGGTACCCATTGATGTTGGGACGACCATGGTTAGACAGCATTCAAGCTATTTGTTCCCCCCGGCACCAATGCCTTCGACTGCCCTTCTTGAGTCATATCCTGACAATCTGGGGAGAGGCGCGCCTCCAATACGAGAATGAGAACAACTGGGTGAAACACAATATGTTCACACTAGCCCTGTGACCGGGGAACGAGGATGAAGGTGATAGCTCACCTGGGACCCCTTACAACTATCCCTCAGAAGAAACGGCCGGGACCCCGCATCCACCTAGCAATCCTATGGAGCCCAACTCGATCACCTTCCTCCCCCACGAAGTCGCAAAAGCCGGAGCACGTTCCGCAGCCCTCGCTATCACTGCCATACTCGGAGGAAGGGAATTCCGGCACATTCTCATCGACACGGGAGCAGAAACTAACGTTCTTACATATTCCGCCTACCAGAAGCTAGAAGGCAGGGTTCCAAGGTTGGAGCCCTCGAACGAATACATCTACGCCTTCGACAGCACGCGCAAGAACGCCTGCAGACTGGTCACGCTCCTGCTAAAGATCGGCCCGGTCTCCACCATCGTTAACTGTATGGTGATGAACATACAATCACCCCACCCTTTGATTGTTGGGGGACATGGCTTAACAGCATCGAAGCTGTCTCATCCACCCGACACCAATGTCTTCGCTTCCCGTACCGCGGGAAAGTAATATCCATATGGGGAGAAGCACGCTTTAACGAGACGCGGGCCCGGCATTGGAGCGTCTGTGCCATGCGCATCCGGCTAGAGGTGCTCGCATGTTGGCAGCCAGGCTCCACCGACGAAGAACTGCTCCATCAAGGGAGGCATTTGAAAAGGCTCAGGGAAGAAGAGTTCGGGAATAGGGGACCCCCACCGGACATCAGCCGGCCAACCAAGAAAAGCCGACTCGAGGAAACAACACAAATCCAAGAACCGGGTACCGATCCCCCCGGGTAAGCTTCATCACACCCTGTACATATTTGTTTACAGCTTTTTTTCCAAAAATCAAAAGATCAAAATATTTGTTTACCAGCTTTCGCTTTCACACCCTGTACATATTTGTTTACAGCTTTTTTCCAAAAATCAAAAGATCAAAATATTTGTTTACCAGCTTTCGCTTTTGACACCCTGTACATATTTGTTTACCTGCTTTCCTAAAAAGAAACCAAAATCCAAAAAAATACATGTCGATCAGCTTTCATTCCCCAACTCTGAACATACTTGTTTCCAGTTTTATTTCCACTCTTCTTTAAAAACAAAAAAATGTTTTTACAAAAAAATGTTTTTCCACGCTCCCCTTCAAAACAAAAGTTTTTTTTACAAAACCATATTTCCATACTTCCAAAGAAATTTTTCCAAACTTTCTTTACTTGTTTACCAAAACAACGAAAATATTTACAAGCCGCATTTCCAACAGAAACGTTTTCCGAATCTGCGCTTCCACACCTTTCTCCAAAGAAAAATGTTTTACGAAACCATATCTCCATGATTTACGCCAAAAGCATTTTTTCAAACTGTCTTTCCATACTTCCCTTCTAAAAACAAAGCCGTTTTTCAAACTTTATCTCCATTCCTTTTTCCAAAAAAAACATATCTATTCTCCAACACATGCCCCTTTTCAAAATCATAAGTATGCATCTGTCTTCACACTTTTGAAAATAAAAATATATACCAAAAAGAGAGAACTACTAGACGAGAAAAGATTAAGAGCGGCAGACCATGCCCAGGCCTACCAAAGAAGGGTGGCAAGGGCATTTGAAAAGAAGGTAATTAAAAGAAAATTTGAAATCGGGGAATTAGTACTTAAGCAAATCATGCCATCAAGACAGCCTCACCCAAGAGGAAAGTTACAACCCACATGGGAGGGACCCTATGTGATCACCCATGCCTATTCCGGGAATGCCTACCGCCTGGTAGATGCCGAAGGAGTCAAGGTTCCAGGTTCGTGGAATGCACTTTATCTAAAGAAATTCCATGCATGAATAGCTTTCAATACTTAAGAACTATTATTCTTCCTTCCTGCGATTTCCAGCGTTTAGTACTTGATGATAGAATTATAAGACTCTCGAAGATAAACTCGTATCTATTTGAACACAACTCTGCCAAATCATGCCGTTTCATTCACACACGTATAACTGGACGATCGATTTACCTGATAGAGAGAAATTGCCTACCCCGTAGACTGGGACAATTTAAAACCCCCAAAGCAAAAAACATCCCTTATTCCGCCCTACTCGTATTAACCCTAGGTCAAAATGAGGAGTTACCTAGACCTGGCATATGTCCCAAAACTGGCTCTCGCACTATATAAACACTTCTAGAGGGGAAGCATGAAAAGAATCGGGGTGAAAAACAGAAAAGCCCCCCCCCCTCAAATCAAAAAAAAAATAGAGAAATCAGGCAAGGAGAGGCCAAACACCCAGGTGAACGGGTTAAACTCTCTATGTAGCAGGCTTTCACACCTTTACGCACATTATACACTAGACAACGGCTATACCAGTACAGATCCAAACAACGGGCTGTACTTTCCATCCCAAAATAAAGAAGTGGTAAAAAGAAGAAAGCCAGAGGGACCTAGAAAGTAAGACATGTGCTAGACTAGGACAATTCTAAATATTGCCCAAAAGGAAGATATTACTCTTACCCCATTCTCCCCCTCCCCTTTTATTTTCGCGATGGGATTCTGAATTGAACTACGTCTGCCGGGAAAGGCAAAATTTCGACCAAAGATAGATCGTGTCCAGGTTTACAAACTACACACACTCACATGAGTTCACTTAGAAACTTGTTTATCCAAGAGAAGCTTATTTGACTCAACTCTTGGTACACTCATGGATTTTTCAGCATGTTTAGAATAATACGATTAAGCATTTGAAACCCATGAACCTAGAAAAATCGACACCTAAGGCCTATACCATTCAAAATACAATCCTGGTCCGGACATGGGTGACCACAAGGGCTCCTCCACGGGGACCTGATGGCATCCTTTACTTTAGAAATTCGAGAACATCGCCCTCTCACATGAAAAGCCATTGAAGAACTAAAATGCCCCCTTATGCCACATATACTTACGCATAAGCGTGCATTTTCCTTTTCCAAAACACCTTGGCATCCGATTTTCTTTAAAATTGTCCCCACATATTAAAATTGTTCCCACTCATATTAAAATTGTACCCACATATTAAAATTGTCCCCACACATTAAAATTGCCCCCACAAACATTAAAATTGTCCCCACTCATTTCGTACCCTTGCCACACATACCTGAGAAGAAATTGTCCCACCTTTTTACACATACTTAAGAATTTTCTTCACTCACGCACTTGGAATCCCTTCCTTGTGCACTAAGGCATGGTCTCCCGCACGTTATTTTCTCGCATTACCCTTCCATTTTACCTTAAGATGGATTGTAGCCCTTGACAATTCAAGCAAGAAGGGCTCGAAAGTTAGTGCAGGGGCGCAATCTGGACAGATTTAACACTTGGTCCATGGAAAGAATGTTTTTATAGGTACTGAAGGTTGGAACGGTCACAAAGACTTTCAGCGGCAGCAACAGACAGAAGCAGCAGGACCAAACTGCCCCAGGCAGGGGGCGGCTAAGCTCGACTAGCCGCCCCTCACTGGGCGGCTAGTTTATACTAGCCGCCCCTGCCCTTTGTCTCAGGTGAGCATATCCCAGGCAGGGGGCGGCTAAACCTAACTAGCCGCCCCTCACTGGGCGGCTAGTTTACACTAGCCACCCCTTGCCGGTACCCCTGTCAGTTATGTCAGTCCATATCCAATCAACTCTTCAACACTTCTTTACCTATTAAAATCAAATTCTTTCCAAAACCTGCACGTACACATTTCATACACATATTCATACGCAAAACCTGTATAGATACCATGCTAAAACGAATTATATATCACAAAACCTACACCCATCCATTTATCAAACCTATAAAAATCCAGATTCATCTACACATACATACATATCCATGAACATCCATACTAACTATTCCAAGACATGCATACAAAGGAGAATGATTAAATTGTCCCACCCAAAACCACAAGCATAGACTGTTTTTCTAAACCTAAGAGAGGGCATAAAAAAGGGAATGTTTTCCTTCGAGACGCTCCAAACTCCGAAAGTCTTGAGCTATACCTCACCGAAATATCACCTAAAACCAAAACAAAGAAGAAAAGCTTGAATTCATCGCATATATACTATTCTTCTACTTAAAACCAAGACACAAAGAAGCTATACCTCGACGTACCGTCGTCCGCTGGAGGCTGAGTAGGAGGAACGTCCTGACTTGGCTGAGAAGGGAGCGGCGGATGAGGAGAAGACTGAACTTCTGGAACATCGGGAGCAGCAGGAGTCTCTCGAACCGAATACGCGGCCCTCGCGTATATCCCACGACTCCGAGACACCGAAGGACGAGAGGCACGGCTGAAGGTGGCCCCCGTAGCCAAGGAAGCCGAGAGAGAATGGTCAGGCTCAAGTGGAAGAAGATCAAGGTCCGCCTCGGTCATAGAGCCCCCTCCAACCAATTTCCCCCTCATAGTCGCCTCCCAGAGACGGACCTGCTGCATGTCTTTGTCTCTCCTCTCCAATCTCTGTCGGAGGCGACTCTCTGTCCCTCTGGCCCGATCCTCAGCGGCCCTCAACCTCCCCTCCAACTCCCGCGCCCTCACCTCCGACGCCCTGAGCGCCTCTCGATCCCTATCCCCTGGAGAGAATGAACCAGGTCTCCCATCAAACCTCCAGGAACGCCCGCCGAAGCCTCCAACTCCGACACCCTCATCTGGAGGGAGTCCCTCTCACGGCCTAGGGTAATGAACCCCTCCTCTCTCAAGGCCACCATGGACCTCAGCCGGTCAGCCTCCTCCTCAGCCCGAGAAGCCCTGCCCCTCGCCTGGCCCAACTCCATCCGTATGGCCGTCAACTCGCTTCGGGCCACATCTAGCTCCCTCGTCAGTCCGAGCTCTCGCTCGAAAATCATAGAAGAAGGAGGGGCGGAAGAAGAGGAAGCACCGTCAGCCCTCTCTCTTGACAGAGCATCCACCTGAGCCTCAAGGACCCGGACCTGGTCCTGCAAACGTCCTCTCTGTGCCCGCAAGGCCTCTATCTGCCTGGCCCGCGCTTGGAGGTGCTCATTGGCGGTCTTGAGCCTCTTCTCCATCTCATTCAACTCAACCTACAAAAAGAAATACCATTCAGAAGATGCTCAAGCAAGAGAGAACGAGGAAAGGAAAAAGGATTTTTCAACTTACATAAGCGTCCGGGATCTCCTCCTCCATCGTCCCGAGGATATCCGCATACTCCCGACGATACCAAGCTAGGTATTCATCACTCGAAGTCACCTCAGGACGACGCTCCACCAAGACGCCTCGACCCATCCATCCTGCCACGTACGTAGCATAATTCCTCGGGAGATTCGTGTCCCGAGGAATCCAAGCCACCGGAATCGAGGGGCGCCGCGGAAGAGGATCGGGCACCCACTGATGGTACCCAAGCTGGCGGACGACCCGGCTGATCGCATGGAACACGACCTCATTGAAGTAGATCAGCCAGACGTCTCGCGCCAGGGCCTCGAGAACCTCCTCCGAGTAAGGCCTCCATGTCATCTAAAAAAACATCGAAAGATAGGAAGAGCGCTTAGTCAAAAGAAAACCAAATACAAGCCAAAGAAATTCAAAGAAAACTCATACCTCTTCCTCCGACAAGACACGGAAGGCCTCTCGGAATTGGGCGAGGCGGTGCAAGCGGAAAGATCCCCGGGGTTCCCATCTCATGGCCCAAGGGAGGGCATGATCGAACGGAGCCAAAGTCGGGCGATCAATGGAGAAATGCTCGTACCCAAAGATCTAGCAAAACAAGAGGGGAATCGTCACGATCAAAGAGAGCTAAGCCAAAGAAAAGACATTTACTGCTCACTTACACGTACCTGAAGAAACGGCGCAAAGCCGCCAAGGTTCTTTCCCCCGGCCCTCTTGACTTTCTTCGAGAGCTCCGCAAAGAGATGGGCGAGCATCGCCGCTCCCCAAGCATAGCGCCCCGTGCCCTCCAGGTCCCTCATCAGCAGAAGGGAGTGCGAGGAAACCTTATCAGAGGCCGTCGAAAAGAGGACCCGGCCAAAGAAGTAGAGGAAGAACGCTCTCAACTCCCTCCGTGCCCTCTGTGGGCACGCGGCCGCCTCTCTCGCCTCGATCATCGCCCGCCTCCTCTCGAAGCTAGCTGCAGCTTCGCCCTTCTGGCGCTCTGTAAAGGAACTGAGGCCGTACTGCCCCGAAAGCCGCCACAAAGGGATCCGGTTCAGCGTTCGCTCCCGCTCCACGAACTCCCATTCCCCGATCAACTCTCGAAAAAGCCCCCTGTAGTCCGCAAGAGTGGCCGCAATCACTGCCTCCCCCAAGACCGGAAGGCCGGTGATCCGATGGACGTCCTCGAGCGTCGGCATAACAGCACCGGTAGGGAGGATGAACGTGCAACTCTCCGGATCCCATCTCTCCGCCAAGGCCTCCACATATGGACGGTGGACGTGGAATGGCTCGATCAGGAAGAAGGAACGGAAGCCCGCTCCATCCACCAAGCTCCTCTCCCCCTGCCCCAAGGCGTCGTACCATCTCTTCGTCCCGTGCCATAAAGCCCTGATACGATTCGGCCTCTACAAAACAAACAAAGGGAACATGGGTTAGTTTAAAAGCGAGCGAGAGGTAAGAGTCCAAATCTACGAAGTAAGAGTCCAAATCTACGAAATCATTTTAAACCATGCTTAACAAAATAAAACTTCCACATGCTAAAAGAAACAAAAGCATGAAAGAAAGAAGCTACACTCCTCATATGATCACGCATGCTAGACGAACATCAAACACATCCCACCGTGGTCACCGCTCACACGCTTTCTTACATCACGGCCTATCGTACCAATATAGAATTCGAACCCATGAAATGCTTGCATACACTCCCTCATGCTCTACCACGATCAAACACGTACGAAACCACATACACATAGAAAAGTATCGCATGCAAGCGTATTAGCTATATCATTTCTCTCTCCTTTGTATGCATATAACAAACATGGATATATATATAGAAATTGTCCCCCTCCCTATAAAAACAAACCCATCTCAGCATACTTACACATCCCACCGTGACAAAACTTATACATAAGCATGCCTATTTAAAACACACATACGAGTATAAATACACATATACGACCTGTTCATACCAACCAAAACACATGCATATACACCAAAATAAAAGGCTAAGACTAAAATATTAGGAACATACCACGGCCCGTGTGGACCCAGGAGCGTCCACCTCGGCCTCGTCGGGATCGTCCATCCCGTCGTCATCCTCCTCGAACACGGCCTCCTCAGCCTCAACCCCAACACCCACACCAGCCTCGGCGGCCCCAGTGCCCATACCCTCGGCCTCCCCGGCCCCGTCCCTAGCCTCTCCTATCCCCTCCACCCTCCCCACCCCGGAGATAAACTCCGCAAAGGCCCCCATAGCCCTACTCTCCTCCTCCTCAGCCCTGGCCTCTGTGGCCTCCCTATCCAACATCCCAACGAGGGCATCCAACGACGCCCTCACCTCCTCGCTAACTCCCTCGACCCCTACCCCCTCGGTTGCACCCTCAATCGATCCTCCAACCCCCGGAACCACCTCCTCGGCCACCACTGGTCGATCCCCACGCCTCCTTTTGCGTGTATAGCCTATCACACTCTCCCCCCTACCTCCGGGACAACCCCCGAAGGTAAATCCCCGTCCTCACCTACGCCAATGTCCACCGGCGGCACCTCCGTCGTACCCATACCCTCCCCTACGGCCTCGACCTCCGGCCTATCGCTCTCCGATGATGAAGAGCTCAGGCTACACTCTCCACGAGCCACCCGTGATCGTTTCTCCCTCGAAGCAATCGCTTTCGACCTCGTCATCTCCTCGGTTTGATAAAGAAAAAGGAGAACCCAAATGGAGGAAGGAAAGGCAAAGAAATCAGGGTTTTTGAGTTTGAAACCGAAGGGAAGAAGAGAGGAGGGAAGAGAAACCGTTTTTGAAACGTATGGAGAGAGAGAGGGTCTTTTCGGTTATAAGGGACCCAGTCCAGGGGCGGCTACCCGCGAGTAGCCACCCCTCTCAGGCGGCTAGTTACAACTAGCTGCCCCTCCCAGTTTCTTTGTTTTGCTTCAAAACCCCTTTTCAAACTCTTCTCAGCCCTAAATTCCATGGTTCCTCATACCAAACAGCCATGTATTGGTTTATTTCCAGACATTACTTGATCAAACACGACTTTCCCGAAGTTTCGCCACACTTTCAGTACCATTCAAATTCGAATTTCTTCAGTTCTGGTTCTTTTCCAGAGTCCTTATCCTTCGGATGATCCAATTCACCCAAATCAACTTTTACTTGCTTTCTGTCGGCGATATCCCCTCCTTGCTGAGTTTTCCCAAGCACGGGAACGGTAGGCACGAGGAAACTGACGCTGGGCTGCTCCGCGCACGATAGCTAAGAACCCCGACCGCGGGTTGGATCACTCACCATTTACTTTTCCCCGCCTTCCACCTGGATCATCCTTTAGGCTAAAAATTCTAAGTCAAGACCTAGCCTCTAACAGTCTAAATCAACTCCCCGAATAGTACTGTTTTTGTTGGCATAACTTCTTGAAGGTCGGGCCGGCCAAAATAGGGGTCTCTTTCCTTATCATCGGTCGAAGTCTTTCTCGCTTCGCGCAAAGACTCCGTCCGATGAGGGACAATTGTAGATACCCCAATTTTGACCGTTCAGAGAGACAGAAATACTTCAAGTAACACACGGAAATATCCCACAATTGGACATCCAATAGAGAACCAAAGGTTCGGTAAACCGGAAACCCTAACCCTAGCCTAGACCTAAACCTAAACCGCAAACCCTAACCTAGCCTTGACATAAACCTAAACCGGAAACCCTAAACCTAGCCTTGACCTAAACCTAAACCGGAAACCCTAACCTTGACCTAGCCCTAAACCCTAACCCTAGCCTTGACCTTAAACCATAAACCTAAACCAAAACCTAAACCCTAACCCTAAGCCAAAACCTAAAACCCTAGCCCAAACCCTAACCCTAAACCAAACCCTAGCCCGGACCTAAACCTAAACCTACCCTAAAACCCAAAACCCTAAAAACCTAAGCGGCTAGTTTACACTAGCCGCCCCCCTAACCGCCCCCTGGCCGACTTTGGACCAGTCCCCTGGATGGGACATAAAGCAATATTAAATGCTGATCATTGCGGCGGGTCATGACCTTTAGCCGCCCTCTCTTGGCCGGATCAAACCAAGTAGCCGACCCAAGCCACCGCTTTTCAGAGATGGGACGTTTGGCAGGTCATGATAGGGGCGGCTACCAGGAAGTAGCCGCCCTTCACCTGGTCTATGATAGAAGAACCAGAGAATTAATGAGAGGTCCAATCGAAGCCACCCACTCCATTACCCTCGGGATATTTACCTGCCCCTCTTTTACTATAAATAGAGGGGTCCCAAGCCCAAATACATCATCAACAAATCCACAAACAACCATTCCACACCAACATCCCACAATTCACATTCCCTTTCCACACTAGAAATCCCAAGAGAGAGAGAGAGAGCCTTTTTTTGTGAGAGGAAGAAACCATTCCCTACACAAAACCACCCTCTCATTCCACCCTCCAAAAGCCCGGGCTAAACCTAGCTTAGCCTCTGCCCAAAACCAAACCCATTTCCTACCAAACCTCTGCCCAAATCAAACCAGACCTGGGACGGCTAAACCCTAGTAGCCGCCCCTCACCAGACGGCTAGATCCAACTAGCCGCCCCCCTATACACACCCCATACTCACACCCCTTTGTCCCATAACTCCTTTAGTGAAGCCCTAGAAGCAGAATAGGATACCTGTTTTTCACCTCTGTGTACGGTATATCCGTGTCTCAGAGAGGAGACCCCACAAACTCCCCACGTAGGCGACCAAAACCAAACCCAACCTTTTCTTGCTTTTTAGAAAAAAAGCAGGTGGCGATCACACAAACCCCTGAATCCTCTTGAGACGCTATCGGGCGCCTCAACCAGGAACGACACACCCTCACCCCTTCCGAGAAGACAATCCGACCGAGCCCGCCAGGGCACACGTCCGATCCGAGTCCCCGAAGAACCCCCACACACGCACATGCGCGCTCACCGCGCACCCCGCCGGGACATCCGCAACCGACATACGGAGGCCTCCCCGACGGTACCGACATACCCAACGGCTCCACTAAGAGCCATTGCCCAACAATTCTGACGGCTCCTGGTGGATCCGTCGCCCTTTAACCCGACATCTCCTAAAGGATCCATCGTCCAGGTGCCCGACATCACCTTTAAGATCCATCAGGCCCTGCCTGACCCAATTAAATTCACAGTTGTTACAATTTGATGTTGTGGTTATGTAGTTATACTCATGCTTTTGATGCCCTTGTCTTGCATATCTCGTCGGTTGGATGCACAGCGACCCGGGTTGCGGTGAGTGGTTCGATCCAACCCCTCAGAGTGTCACGCCCCAGGCGTCCCCGAGACGTGGCAAATATATAAGCATCAGCTATCATACAAAAGATCAACAAATGACTCCAATAAATAATACACACGACTAATGAAGCAATGACAACTGATAACTTAACTGGAAAGCGGAAGCAAAAAAATATCAATAAGTTTGTAAATAAAAAATTTTATCACAGACTCGAATATACAATCACTGTCCTGTGAGAGCCAAGTCTAGTCCAAATAAATACATGAAGTGCCACATGCACGGTCTACAAATACACAAGAGTCTAGGACTGCTGACAGCCTCGCACTCGCCAATCCGCTGGACAGAACGCTCCACGCACGCCACAAGGAAGCTCCAGCTCCACGCCCAACAACACCCCTGTAAAAAGAAACAGTACGCGAAGGGTGAGCTATAAGCTCAGTGAGTGGTCAGAAACCAAACACCAACATAATCATTCGATACTAAGGCAATCTCCTATCAAGGAAAGCCATGGGTAGAAACTCAACAATTAACAAGGTCACACGGCAGTGCGACCATACCCCGCCCTCGCCCTAGCCCCCACAGGGGTGAACCTAGGGACTTGAAGGACAAAACTTGTTGTTCTACACCGTTCGTCATCCTGTACGCTCTCTCGGGCAGCCTCTACCTGGAGCCAGCCACGGTCAGTACACTGTCGAGCGCGTCGATGGTACCTACAAGTGGGGGTCCACCCAGGGCGGCTAGTACCTAGGTAGCATCCACACGGATCCGGCGAAGGGGAGAACGATAATTCACGCTTGCAATATCGTCCGGTGGCCCACCATCGTGTAGCCTCACCTGGTACACTCCCATGATCAGTACATCCGCCAAATGCATCGGGAGTACCTACAAGTGGGAGTCCTCTGTCAGGACAGCTTCAATGTCGGGTCCCCGGTACGACGATATTGGGAGGAACCATACATGTTCGCAACCCGAACCCCATGGGAAAACAAACTACACAAGCTAGTGGGTCGAGTATCAACTCGAGCCCACCCCACTCGCACCAACACCCTCACCCTCACCCCGACGGGTGACATAGGATCTTGGGAAATTGCACAAACTGGCAGATCGAACCAACGCCGACCCACTGCACCCTCACCCTCACCCCGACAGGTGACATAGGATTTTGGGAGCAATACCCTCCCCCTCACCCCGACGGGTGACATAGGATCTTGGGAAATTACACAAACTGGCAGATCGAACCAACGCCGACCCACCACACCCTCACCCACACCCCGACTGGTGACATAGGATTTTGGAAGCAATACCCTCACCCTCACCCCGACGGGTGACATAGGATCTTGGGGAAGAGGTCGATTATTCCACACCGCTCGTCATCCGGTAGTCTCTCCCGATGTGGCCACTACTATCTGGTAGCCTCCCAGGTCCCTATCTCTGCTATATGGGCACACCAACAAGCGTCGTGGACAGTTCCTAGGAGCACCTCACAGGGTTCTGGCCTCTACCGGATAGCCTCCCATGACTGCTACCTCAGCCGTATGGGCACACCAACACGCATCATGAGTAGTATCTGGGAGCACCTCACCAAACTTTACTACGCCGGGCAGTCTCTACTCGGAGCCGACGAAGGGAAGAACACTCGACACACGCGAATACGACCCTATGGAACCGTCATCATTGGTTATCAAACACCGATAAGCGCAATGAATTCTCATGAATTCCCTCCAGGGCACATAACTCAGATGCGGGGAAGACATTTATTCTAAGTGTCAAAGCCATGGTATAACCCATAAGAGGTCATACACTTGTCTAATCTCATTAGACAATGCTCATGGCACAATAAGCATATACATGCTATGAAATTAATACCTAAGGATGGCCTACTTAAATATGCATACATGGCATCAACTATTCAAACACACATGTTACAACCTAACATACGTTGGATAGCACCAACCTAGAAGGGCAGGGTTAAGCGCGATCTGCACAACAACAGGTGCATGCCAATAATTCCAAGCAAGCCTGAGTCAAGTAGGAACTACATCTACTTACTCAGCTCGCGAAAAGAGGGAGGGCGAGAGAGAGGGAATGCCTCATCCTCTCTCGAGCTGGTCATAGTTTTGCCCCAACAGATGGGTGCAACAACTATACCACACCCTCGAGTCCTAAATCAGAGGAATATTATGCATATACCCCGTCATTAACCCAAGTTAATCATGCTTGATAAATAGGGGTAGTATTTCAAACAAAACTACCTAAGTCATGCCATATTATATACAATACATAGGCAAGTATAAGGTAGAATAGGGGTTCTACACAATATACGAGCTATACAACCTAGCATGCATGATATCTAGCATATTTAGGGTGCAAATAGAGCCCCATGGAAGCGCGAAGCACGACAACGTGCATCGGGCGCTCCCGGAAGGGTTGAAATCGAACCACTCACCGATACTCGGATTGATGCGCATCCCATCCGACGAGATCTGTAAGTCAAGGGTATCAAAATGATGAGTACAACAATCATACAAACATATAAAATAAATTAGGGATGCCTAAGATTGGACATCCACGCATACGGGCTCGAACGCACGCAAGCGTGCACGCACGCACGTGTGCCCGAGCCCCCCCGACACCCACCCGAGAGTGCCGACCCTCAGCACGCCCAAACCGGGCCCTGGGCGCCCCACACGCGCACAGACTGCGCGCTCGCGCGCGCCCCCGCGCGTACGCGCCCTCCAGCGCCAGTCTGCGCGCCCGCCTGCGCGCGCCCAGCCCTCCCCCAAGCCCCCACATGCACCCAAACACTTTACATGCATGCCCTCCCAAGCACCTATACATGCATGAAAACCAAAGAAAAGAAGAGGGAAACTCACCAAAATAGGAGGGGGAGGGAAGGGGGAGGTGTAGGGGCTCGCAAGCACACCCTTCACCACCTCGACCGCCGCCACCGCTACGACCCCTCAGCCTTGGGAGCTCTTCTTCTTGCTGAAATCAGAGGAGAGGGGGAGGGAAAGCCATGGAAACCATAGGGAGTAGTTAGAGGAGGAAATGCACACCACCAACACAACTCATGCACACAACAACTCACCATGACCTCTTCCTTCCACTCCTTCACCATCATCATTGGGGCATTTCAACAAACACTTGGGGGGCTAAAATCCAAAGGGGGAGGGAAAACAATTGAGGGGGAGCAAAGAGAGAAGGGGAAGCAACAACAATAACAACAACAACAACCACAACTCTAATATACCTTCTTTCACTCCTTTTTGTGCTCCTCCTCCATCACCATCACTTCCCCCACCCAAACCACACACAACAAAGGGGCTGGACCAGATCCAAAGGAGGGGAAAAATTAGGCCAAAGTCATGCTTTTTGAGGACCTTAAATAGGCAAGGTCGGACTGAATGACCGAGTTGTCCTCGGACTAAAAACTTTGGATAGCTTTCACTTAAACGGCCATAACTTCGTCAATACAGCTCCGAATTACACAATTCTAATGCCATTGGAAAGCCAAGAAGATTATCTACAGTTTTTATGCTTACACCTAGATCAAATAACCCCTCCAGATATTCCGAAATCTAGGCTAAACATCTTATAGGGCTGCTGCCTGGATTTCTCATCTTAGGGGTATACTTGGAAAAATACCCATAACTTTTGATACACGAATCCAGTTGATCCAATTCTACTTCTATATGGAAGCTATCTCAAAACTGAACATCTCGTGATAATATCGGATTTTTACCTCTTCATCTTGGATTTTAACAAAATCAAATCAGAATACCAAATCCAAAACTACATAATTCCAAAAACTTTATCGGAATTAAACAAAAATTTATGGGCAGTACTAAATAGTACCAGAGCCCATAATGTGCAATTATATTTCAATCAGAGTCCTCAAACCCCCTTGGTAGGCTAAAAAGAAAAATTTTAATGACTCCGATCGAAATTAGGACTCTAAATGACACAGGCCTAACACGGAGTGCGCTCGACGGACGTAGTCATACGTTGCGCATCGATAGGGCACCCTAGCTATGCTATTTGTGTAGATAAAAAGTGTGGCCATAGTTAAGACATAATATGCTAGATATCTTGCATGCTAGGCTTATATTTCATGTATTGTATTCTTATATGAATGACTGTGTCGTATGCGCTCCCTAGTAAGGGCATGTATTTCTGAATTGTGTATGGATGTATAGAATATGACATGCCTTAGGTAGTATTGTAATACTACCCCCACTATATTAATTATATCTAGCATGATTAATAATTGGTTAATAATAAGGTACATACTTAATATTCCCTAGTCACATGACTCGAGGGCGTGGTATAGTTGTTGCACCCATATTGTTGGGGCAAGCCTATGACTAGCTTTTGAGATGATGAGCTCTCTCTCGCCCTCTCTCTTCGTGTGTACTGAGTAAGTAGAGTGGTTCCTACTTGATTCAGGTGCACTTGGGAATATTGGCGTGCACCTGTTAGTGTGCGAGATCGCGCTTGACCCTTCCCTCTTAAGTTGGTGATATCCAACGCATGAGTATGATATATTTTGTATGGTTGTATGAATAATGGTATAGTATGCATGTTGTATGAATTATTGTTTATGATGTAAATCCATGTTAGGGGATACCCCTATAGCCAACTATTAGGTTATTGCACACATGGTTCACCCACATAACTACGATACAATTTCTCCTTTTGTATATGCGCCTGTTAAACTGATTAGGCCTATCTGAATTAGGCGTGGGTACGACCCGCTGTCGGGTTATACCTCAATAGTTAGAGCGCGAGCGATGTAATCGCCACCCCGCATCCGTGAGATGCACTCGTATGGAATTCATGAGAATTCATTATTGTATCGGTTTTGTTAAACCGGTGATTATGACATTAAGTTAGGCCTACCCGTGCTAGGCATGTGTATGAACCACATGTTGGGTTATGCCCTTGGCTTTTCTACACAAGTGTGAGGTACCTTATCGCGTCCGAGTGACGCATCTGCGTAGGAGTTCAAGAGTTTTCGATATCTTCGATATGTGATTATCGAGTGTAGTTGACTTTCCCATAGGGTTTACTTTGCGAACGCAGGGTCTTCCTCCCAATATCGTCGTGCACCGAAGCCCCAACATCGAAACTGTCCTGTGAAGTGCCACCACTTGTAAGTGCTACCAATGCATACTGCGGTACCCATCTGGCTTATGTACCGATCGTGGATGGCTGATAGGTAGAGGCTACGTGGAAGAGGGCTATCGGATGATAATGCGAGCGTGAAATTGTTCTCCCTTCAACGAGTCCATGTTGAAGCTACCTGGCGTTGAAGTTATCCTGACAGAGGGGTCCCACCTGTAGGTACTACAGATGCGTTAGGCAAATATACTATCATGGGAGTATACCAGGTAGAGGCTACTCGGGAGAGGGTTACCGAATGACGAAGGGTGTAGAGCAAAAGATTTTCTTCCAACAGTCCTGTGTCACCCTTAGGGATGAGGGTGAGGATGAGTTGAAGTCACGTTGTCACGAGACTCTAATACCCATCGAGTATACTCTGGGTATGTCGCTCCTAATGATTGAGGTATCGAAGTATATCTCTACCTCGTAGCGGATGGACTCATTGTGTCATATTATCCAATAACACCATGTGTTATGATTAATAGTTTGTTCCTCCGCAAGAGTCCCAAGAGTCTCCATCCGGGAGTGAGGGTGAGGGTGAAATCGGTTGCGCCGCTGCGTGACCTTGTTAGCTGATTGGGTCATCACCCATGTTTTTCCTTGAAAGGAAATTGCCTTAGTATTGGAATGTTGCAATGGTGTGTGGTTTTCCGCCAATCATTGAGATTGTAGCTCACCCCTCGCGTACTGTTTCTTTTACAGGGGCATTATTGGGCGTGGAGCTGGAGCTTCCCAGTGGCGTGGTCTTGCGTGTGTGGAGCGCTCCGTCCGGTGGATTTGGCGAGTGCGAGGCTGTCAGCAGTCCTAGAGTCATGTATTTGTAAATCGTGCATGTTGCACATGATATATTTTATTTGGGCTAGACTTGGCTCTCACAGGACAATGATTGTGTATTTGGGTCTGTAATAAAAGTTTGGGTTACAGACATTATTTTTTTTTATGCTCCCGCATTTCAGTTGAGTTATCAGTTATCATTGCTTTGCCAGCTTTGTGTGTTATTTATTGGAGTCATTGTTGACCTCTTGTATGATAGTTGATCCTTTATATATTGCCACGTCTCGAGGACGGCCGCCCTGGGGCGTGACATACACCAAGGAAAATTACAAGGAAAAGATACTTAATAATAACTGGAGATTTGGACATAAATTAAAACAACAAACATGTTCTCATAAAAGTTATGAACCAAAACAATATTGCCTTTTTTATGCACATCCAGGTATTCCACCTGAATCTCTTTAAACATGGTGGTTTTAACCTTTAAGTTTATTTCATTCAGTTTGATGAGAGTAATGTTATGTGGATTTTTTTTATATTCTTTGAACGTTTTTTTGTGCTTTAGAAGCTGATGTTCTTTGTTGATTTGAATTTTTTTGGTGGTTGGGTCCCTGTTGGTAGGTTATAAGCCAAATGTAAGAACTGGGATTTTGGGGTATTCGAGATTGGTATTATATTTCTTGTTTGGATTTAATATAGGCTGTTTAGAATTCTCTTTTGCATTTTGTGATCCTGAGTGTTCCAAATAATGAAAAGGATTTGTAGGGGTGTTTTTCAACTTAGTTTTTGATGAATGTTGGATTGAACTTCTTTTCAAAGTCAAGTCTTTGGAGGTTTTGGGAGTAAAACCTTAAAAATATATGAGAACAGGAACGAGGAGATTGCAGAGGATTATTGTTTCATCCGCAAGGATGGTGGTTCTTTATTGTTTGTGAATATAAATCAATTTTCATTGAATGCATCTTGTTTAAATTTGTATTTCTTAGCAAGGAATCCATGTTTTCTTTTTGGTATTTTAACATTGTTGATTCGTAAAGCTACCCTTGAGAAATTTTTAGTATTGTTAGAATGAGAGAATGGAATAATAGGAATCCTTGTATTCCATTTAGGGTTAAATCCCTTTATATAGACAAGTGTTAAGAGTTACACGCGTAATGCACTACACACATTATGAGATAACACATATAATCTAACAGCCCCCCTCATACTCACGGTGGATCATACAAAGTGAGTTTGCGAAGGAGAAACTGAAATCGAGGAACTGGATGTGACTTCGTAAATAAATCAGCAAGCTGCTCGGCAGAGGAGATGTGCGGAAGCGATAATGTCTCTACACGAAAGTGCTGACGAATGAAGTGACAATCGATCTCAATGTGTTTGGTCCTCTCGTAAAAAACTGGATTGCTGACAATCTGAATAGCAGAGCGGTTATCACAATGAAGAGGAGTAGGACCAGTCATAGTATCTCCTAGGTCCACCAAGAGACGTCTAAGATGAACAATCTCCTTGGTGATGATGGCCATGGCTCGATACTCAGTCTCAATGCTGGATAGTGAAACAATCTCCTATTTCTTGCTGCGCCAAGAAATGATGGAATCTCCAAGAAGTATGTAGAACCCAGTGGTGGAGTGTCAAGTGGTCGGATCTCCAGCCCAATCAGCATCAGTGTAGGCCCTGAGAACCAGAGGCGAAGAGGATGAAAGAAGATCGATCTGGTTATAGTACCGCGTAAATATCTGAGAATACGTATAAGAGCACCATAATGCACTGATCGAGGAGCTGAGACAAACTGACTAACAATACTGACGGCATGAGCTATGTCATGTCTAGTGATGCAAAGATACATAAGTTGACCAACAATCTGTCGGTACCGAGTTGGGTCTAGAAGGAGCTCACCATCTGTAGGATGAAGCTTCACATGAAGCTCAAGAGAAGTATCTGCACTGCAAGTATCTGAGAGGGCAGCGCGCTCGAGAATGTCAGCCGTATACTTCTGTTGAGAGAGCAAAATCCCACGATCACTCTGTGCAATCTCGAGACCAAGGAAGTAGCGAAGAGTGTCGAGATCTTTCATCTAAAACTGTCGACTGAGGTGATTCTTGACCAGAGTAATACCGGCGGAGTCATCGTCAGTGATAATCATGTCGTCAACATATAGAAGAAAGATAACCCGGCCCTGCGATGAGGATCACACAAACATAGAATGGTCCTGAAAGCTCTCAACAAAACTAGCTGCCAGAATAACGTTGCGAAAACGCTCAAACCAGGCACGAGGAGCCTGTTTGAGACCATATATAGCCCGCCAAAGACAACAGACATGCTGAGGAGGTGTGTTGAGACCTGGAGGTGGCTGCATATAAACAACCTCAGATAAATCACCATGAAGAAAGGCATTCTTCACGTCCATCTGAAAGAGAGGCTAGTGACGAACAGCAGCAACTGCAAGAAGGGTGTGGACAGTAGTCATCTGAGCAACAGGAGCGAAGGTATCCTCATAGTCAATGCCATACTCCTGTGTGAAATCTCTAGCAACAAGACGAGCCTTATGTTGTTCAATGGATCCATCAGGTCGATGCTTGATCTTGAAGATCCATTTGCAACTGATAGGTGTAACGCCATCCAGAAGTGGAACAACATCCCAGGTCTATGTCTGCTCAAAAGCCTGAAACTCCTCATTCATGGCCTGCTACTACTCAGGGTACTCAATTGCCTCTCGATAGGATCTGGGCTCACGATGGACATGGATAGCGTGAGATAAGCCTGGAACTGTGGAGAATAGGTACTCACTGAAGCAAAGCCAAATCGGTCAGGTGGTCCAGAGTCAAAACTAAAGCGAGCAGGTGGATGATGCTCACGCAGAGGGTAGCGAGTCGAAAGACGAGGATCCACATCGGAGGGAGGTTCGTCAGTCATGGAAGGCGGAGTACCAGTAGAGTCATCTATGAGAGAAGCAAGAGGAGACACAATAGGAGGAGAACTAGGAGGACCAGGGGAGTTGGCTGCAGGAGAGCTAAGATGAGGCTCAGAGAGAGTAGAACTAGGAGTGGACTCAAGCACAACAGACGGCCTGAGAAGTGGTAGAGACTCAATAGGGGAGGTCTGAACAGGAGAAGGCAAAGGAGTAGAGACCTGAACAGGAGAAGGCACAGGAGGGGAGGAGGCAGTGGGTGTAGAAGAAAAATAGGGAACATCCTCGATAAATGATACATGATGAGCAAGCCAAAAACGATCTCCAACAGGATCGTAGCAGTGATATCCCTTGTGTTCGAAACTAATCCCCAAGAATACACACTTAACTGACCGAGCGGCCAACTTGCTGCGTTGATGAGGAGGGAGAAGCACAAAACAAGTACATCCAAAAGTGCGAAGTCTACTATAATCAGGTTTGGAGGAGTAAAGACGCTCATGAGGAGTCATACCAGAGAGGACTGAAGAGGGAGTAATATTGATAAGATGAACAGAGAGAAGAGCAGCCTCAGCCCAGAATGTGCCAGGGACTGAAGAAGAAAGTAAGAGGGAACGAGCGGTCTCAAGAATATGGCAATGTTTTCTTTCAGCAACACCATTCTGTTCATGAGTATAAGGACATGATTGCTGAAAAAGAGTGCCATGAGATTGAAGAAGAGAACGCATCGTGGAAGAAATATATTCTCGAGCACAATCAGACCTAAAGATTTTTATACGAGTCTGAAACTGGGTGTGAATCATAGTGGTAAAAACCTCATATTTTTGGGACCTCAGATCGATGACACAATAAATAAATCCAGGTAAAACAAGAATAGTCGTCAATAAAACTGATATAATACGAAAAGCCACTCTTTGATGTGATATGAGAAGGACCCCAGATATCAGAATGAACAAGTTCAAATTGACTACAGGACTGATGATTACTAGAATGGAATAGAGTAGCAACAGGTTTGGCTAATTTACAACCCTCACAAACAGAAAGAGGAGAAAACGAAACGCGACCTAAATCACCAAATTGAATAAGGTCTTTAAGTCGAGACTCAGAAACATGACCTAACCTTTTATGCCATAAATCAGCATTAGAGGTGACAGCTCCAGAGAAAGCTGAGGGATCGGGTACAGGAAGATGAAGATACTCCACATAATATAGTCCGCCAATCCTCTGCCTTGAATGTGGATCCTGCACAAAACACCCAGAAGAGGTAAAGGTAACAGTGAATCCAGAATCACACAGTCGACTAATAGACACAAGATTCATGCAAAGGTCAGGAGCATGCAAAACAAATGGCAATGAAAGTCGGCCAATAGGGTCAAAGGTGGTGGTAATCGATCCACACTGCGTGATGACCAAAGGAGAGCCATTAGCAGTATGAATCGATGGTAGGTGAGAGGGTGCATGTGAGCATGCAGTGAGGACAGAACTATCAGGCGTCATGTGATGTGAGGCACCCGAATCAAAGATCCAATAAACAGGAGTACCCATAGTAGAAGACAATGCAAAGGGAGTAGAAGAACCAGAAATACGCTGCTGCAGAATCAGGTGGTCGAGGCACTGAGTGATCTGATTAAGCTGGCCCAATTGTGGCTGAATGGAGTCAAGCGGAGTAGCAGTCGCAGCGGCAATAGGAGGAAGACGATGTCCATGTCTTCTCGGTCTATGACGCTTCTTAGTAGGTTTTCGTTTATGCGATTTATGGTGATCCATAGCACGAGCGGCCCCCAAGATGCCCTCATAGCTGAACGATGAAGAGGACTGAGGAGACGCCATAGAATAGTTGCCCTTTTTTTGCTAAAAACTAGATGATGATGTCGGGGATAAAAAATTGATCAAAACGGACTCCTCGAACACCTTAATCGGACTTCCGGAGAGGAAGTTATGACCGATTTAGTGATTTGAAATCTTGAGGCTCGGGGGCAGCAAAGGGCGGCCGGAGGGTGGCAGAGGACGGCCGGGGATGCCGCAGGGCGATCGGAGGTGACCTGAGGTGAAATCCGGATTGGGTGACCGGGCCGGGTTGGGTCGGTCGGGTCCCGGAACTGGGTCCGGTGCTGGTACCGGGTCGGGTCCTAGAGTCGGGCATGAGAGGACACGTGCGGACTCGGACGAATTCCCGGGAGAACCAGGATGCTGTCCGGGACAAATTCCTGGGAGATCTGGGATGCTGTCCGGGACAAATTCCCGGGAGATCTGAGATGCTGTCCGGAACGAATTCCCTGGAGATCCGGGGAGATCTGCGAGGATATGCGCTGATCACGCGACTCGGGCGAGGCACGGGCAGGCTTCGAGCGACGCGTGGGCATGCTGCGGACGGGGCACCAGCAGGACAAGCGCGGGTGCGCGCGCGCAGATGGAGCGGCTGGGCACGCGCAGACAGGGCGCGGGAGGGCTGAGCACGCGCGGACGGGGCGCGGCAAGCTGGGCTGTGCCCGGACGGGGCGCGGGAAGGCTGAGCACGCGTGGACGGCTCGCGGACGGGGCGCGGGCAGGCTGAGCACTCGCGGACAGTGGCAGGGGTAGGGCCCGGCGCGGGGGCAGCAGGGCACGCGGGCAGGGGCAGGGCGGCAGGGCGGGGCTGTGCGGCAGAGGCGGCGCGCAGCGGTAGGGGGCGCTCGCGAGCAACAGGGTGCACAGGGGCAGCGGGGGCAGGGGCAGGGCAGCGACGGCAGGGCGGGCGGCAGGGCGCGCGGCAGCAGGGCACGTGGCGGTAGCAGGGCGGCAGGGGCGGCGTGGCAGAGGCGGTGCGCAGCGGCAGGGGCGGCGCGACGACGACGACGACGACGATAACGGCGGTGAAGGATTCTAAAAAAAAAAAATTAGGGTTTGTGAGGTGGTGGCTCTGATACCATGTTAGAATGAGATAATGGAATAATAGGAATCCTTGTATTCCACTTAGGGTTAAATCCTTTTATATAGACAAGTGTCTAGTAGTTACATGTGTAATGCACTACACACATTATGAGATAACACATATAATCTAACAAGTATAATAAAATTTAAGTACAATTTGTTTTCTATTAATTGATTTTTGGGTATGTGTATTGTTGATTCTTCAAGCTGACTTTAGAAGCATTTGTCATTATAAAAGGTTTTTTTTGTTTTACGGAATTGTCATTATAAAAGTTATTTGTAAATTTTTATTCAATTTTTCATATTTGAAGACATTCTTCATAAATCATATTGTCCAGCATCAATGGGAAAGGATCATTTGTGAGTGGAGACCGTTGGACATTATACCTGCGGCAAGCCTTGTACCGCTTTTTGTGTGAATTCCTCTATAAAACTAATTATCTTCTCGATGTAGCATGCCTGCTATTCTAATAATGGTGACACTGAATAAACTTGCAAGCACAAGTAGCACTCTGATATTTACTATGAACCAGAGTGGCACAAAAGTATTTGGCCTTTTTGATAGGATGTGTCTGCTTTCAAATGGAAATACTTTATTTTTTTGGTGAAACATTGGCTTGTTTGCACATCATGTCTCTGATGTGATTTTGCAATGCTTTTACATCTGTGGAGGATGTCGACCGCCTGAAATTGCACACAATTTAGATGATTAATTTTTTTGAAATCATTTTATTTATTTGGTTCCTCTATGATTAGGCAATTCCGAAATGCTGGGTTCTCATGCCTAATAATGCAGAGCCCTTTGGATCGCATTCTACCTGCAATTCAGATGATGATGAAGAAAATGAATGGATTTTTGGTGATGAGCAAAATGGTGAAGTAATAGGTGCGGGTTAGTTTTAGAGATAATAATAACTCATAGAAAATGTTCCTTCTCTTATGGTTGGTTAGACGATATCCCTATGCAGCAGTAAGAAAATCTCTCAATACTTCGAAAGTTGATGAACCTGTCACATGGATTGGCTAAAGCCAAAACTATTCATGCCAGATGTGGGAAAGTCAAATTGGGAATACTCTATTTTGTTTGTTTTGATCTTTTTTAAGCTATGCCATAACATATCAAATCCTCCATCAATAGCTGATCTAGATTCTTTGCATCTTAGATGTAGTTAGAGAAGAATGCCTTCCATTATTCTGTTGTTTGTTTTCCTTCTTAACAGCGAAGAAGTGTAGCTTCCTTGTTTTTTTTTGAATATTTTGGTTTGCAGGTTATGGTAAGAGAACTGAAAGTTGCTACAGTTGAAAGGATTGGAGGACTTGTTGTATCAATAAAATGTTTAGGACATTCCATTTTTATGTATTTTCTAGTGGAGTGAATTTGATCTTAGTTTGTCATTCAGATAAGCTTCATTCATTATATTCTTGAAGTTGTTATATGTTCAAAATTGTATTTAAATGTAGATTTTCACTATATCATGCCATCTGCATGTGTAGCCATGCAATAGTGCATCGGTTATTAAACTATTACTTTTAGATCTAGAAGTGTTTTTCTATCCTGGTGGATCATTTTGAACTTCTTTTATTTGCAAGAGAATATAATCACATTGCAGTCAATCTCTTCCTACATTGAAGATAGTTTATTTCCAAGCACTATAACCCCCCCCCCCCCCCCCCCCCAAAAAAAAAAAAAAAAATTCAAAAGTGATATGAGAATGTATGTCGACCTGACCTACCTTTTCCACACATTGATTTCTTTGCACTCAATATATCCCCAAAGGTTCTTCCAAATTTGGATATGGTATCACTTCAAAAAGAGTGGAGGCTGAAAACTTTATATTGATTTGGAAATTTGCATATTAAATTATCCAATCAAAAGTGTTGCAAACTTGGGTATGTTTTATGGTGCTTAAGGGTGGAATATATTTTATGTATCTGTGGATGGTATTCTATTGGCATACAATCTTCCATCATTTTTTCTATTGCTTGAGTTAAATGTGGAGAACAAATTTTACAGAACTTAAGTTACCTATAAAGCAAAACTTTTTTTTTATTATAGTTTCACCTTGTTGCTATTCTTGCTATTGAGCACTAACCGCTACCGTCTTACCTTGAGGGATGGTCGGAGCCTCATCTTCAAAGCGTCGGACACTAATCGAGGATGGAAAGACGAGGTGGTCGCCATCAGGGGTGCATGGCAGTGCCCCCTCCTTGGGCTTCCTCCGGTGCTGACCTGCTTTGAGAACCTTCGTAAGTACCTTCCCAGTCTTCACTATTGCTGGTAACATACTTGTATTTGTTGCAGGCTGCTTTGACCCGAGCTCAGACATGGGGCCTCCCAAATCACCTTTTTGAGGGTAGTGGTGTCTCCAGGGGTGTGCTCGTTACCGTGGAGTCAAAAGTACTTTAGGGTGGTAAATATTCACACACCCATGGGTGCTGCCGATGGTTGCCTGTTTGCGGTATCTTGGTGGATGCCTCCCATTCCATCTGAGGTAGAGAGTTGCGTGCCAGAAGCACTAGCCGAGCTAGTGGTGGTCATCGTAGGTTGTGCTCGGCTTACTCAGGAAAGGGGAGGAAAACGCCCGTAGACCGAGGGATCTGCGGATCGCTCTGAAGCCCTCGCGGACGGGGGGGAAGCTATTTACCTCCTCTTGGTGCCTATGAATCGCGTTCTCTTGGGGCTTTAGCTCGCGTCAAAGACATGGCTCTTAGTGCAGCGCTACGTCTATCTCAGGTTGAAGTAGAGCAGGACTGCTTCGAAGATATGGTTTCCGGACTATAGACGCAATTGCTAGCAAATTAAAAGAATATGAGGGCTCTCCTCATTACGAGGGCTCAGAGCTCTTTGTGCGGCCCAAAGAGAACACATCCAGACATGGTCAAATGTGAAGAAGATTTTTGCCCTGGTCTCTATCCTGAGATGCAATACCAACCAGACACCAGGCAGTTAACCCTAACTAGTCGCCTCCCTTTAGGCGACTAATTTCCATTAGCCAGCCCTCCTCTACACCCCTGACTTTCTAAAACCTCCCTTTGTCAAGTTCCAGAAAAAGAAAAGGATTCCCCGTTTTCAATTCTTTGTGCGGCAGACGAGTATCTCAGAGAGGAGAATCCACAATCCCCCCACGAAGGCGATCAATAGCAACACCAACTTTTTCTGCTTTTTGACAAAGAAGGTAGTGATCACAACCACCCCTGAATCCTCCTGCGGAACTATCGGGCTCCCCAGTAAGGGACTACCCCTGCCCCCCTTCCAAGAGACGATTCGATCGGGCCCGCAAGGCGCACATCGGATCCAAATCCTTGGAAAACCCCAACACACGCCGAAAGAGGAGACTTCTGTGGCCCAACCCCTCCGAAATCCACTACCGATAACCTGGTGATCACGGTGGGACCTCCCTCGTGAAAAACGATAAAAGGTAATCCTTTTCTACCTCCTAAAATCTTGACAAAGTTCCAACACCCCTTTTAGAAAACCAAAATTTTCCATCCTACAAGTCAGACCCTCCTCTACTTTGCATTACAGCATTCTTTACTGCCTTAAGCAGCACTGAGTTGCACACCTTTTACTACTTTAAATCACATTCTTTTACTGCTTTAAGTCGCACACAGCTAGACACATTTTACTGCTTTAATCACACTCTTTATTGTTTTAAGCTGCACACAGCTGCACACCTTTTACTGCTTTATCATACCCTTTTATTGCTTTAAACATGCATCCATTTCACCCTTGAATCATTCCATATTTACACCATGAAAACCTACACCCAGGAGAGCATAGTAGAGCAGAAAGTCAACCAGGGAGACCAAACCGGACAGTTTCTTAGCCCCCTAGAGGAGAGGATGGCTACCATAGGATACCAATCGGTGGAGGACATGTTCAATGACCTCGCCGGCTTTTGCAAGGCCAAGACCATGAAGCAGAAAACCCCTGCCAAGACCCCCAAGGCTTGCCCCACCCCCAAAACCTCACCAACACCTAGTTTCTCGGTTAACCTGAGTCTGAATCTTTTTTCTCCCCCTATCTTTTCATTCTCCCTGACTTCCTCCACTAATCCAATATTTCTAGGAGCTTCTGCCCCAGGCCATTACCATGCCACATCCAACCCGGGACAACTAAACTGCCTGCCCAAGGCAGAAATGTTGGACAAAATCATCTGGAGAATCCTCTACGAAAATAGCCCTTCTGCTCCCAAAACACGTCTCTGCATAATTAAAGACAGATCCCATCAGGCATCCTACCTGAGGGATTTAAAATCCTAAAATTTCACTGGTATGTTAGGTCGTGGAGATCCAGATATTCATTTAACTATTTTTTATCTAGATGCTCGACCTATTATAGATAACCAACCTTTGTTAGTCTTCCTTTTTTAAAAGTCATTGGAAGGAGAAGCACTACAATGGTTCTTCACACTCCCTATAGACCATCTGTCGAATTTCTCTGTTGTGAGGGAGAAATTTTTGGGCCGCTACGGCTACTAGAGGATTAGAACCCCCTCTATCTCAGACCTAACAGTAGAAAGTGTCACGCCCCAGGGCAGTCGTCCCCGAGACATGACAAATATATATATGATATCAGCAATCCATACACGAGATCAAATAAGGACTCCACAACATCAAAGGCAATAAAGCAATAGCAAGTGACTGACATCAAATATATACAAATAGCGGAAGCTCAAATGACTAAGTGTGTAATTCAAAGACATATTTACAGACTAGAGTACACAATCAACTGTCCTGTGAGAGCCAATATACACAACAAAAGACATCAACAATCCACATACCGTGCACAAGCACAAGTAGAATACATACAAGGAAAAAGGGAATGCTGATAGCCTCTAACTCGCAAGACATCCAACACGAACGCGGGTCCCCTACTCATACCGCGCCAAGCGGAGCTCCTCTCTCGGATCCGACTCAACGTCAACTGGAGGAAAACATATGCGAGGGATTAGCCACACGCTCAGTGAATGAAACAATCCATGCAACACAACTCATATTAATCATAACAAGTGATTAGATTCCAACAGCTGGAAAATAACTACTTAGCTGGTGGGTCGAGTATCAACCCGAGCCCACCACTCCCGCACCCTCACCCCCACAGGGTGACATAGGACTTTAGGGAGCAAAACCCTCACCCTCACCCTCCCTAAGGATGACCTAGGCTTTGGAAAATTGCACAAACTGGTAGATCGAACCAACGCCGACCCACTGCACCCTCACCCTCACCCCATCCTCGGGGTGACATAGGCTCTTGGGAGGAATCTAGATCGTTTCTACACCCTTGGTCCACCGGTAGCCCTTATCCCGGGAAGCCCCTACCTGGTATACTCTTATGATCAGCACATCCTCATAAATCGACAGCACCTATGGATGGGAGCTCCTATCAGGCTGTCACGCCCCAGGGCGGCCGTCCCCGAGACGTGGCAATAATATAATATCAGCTATCATGAACAAGAGGTCAACAACGACTCCAATAAACAATACACAAGGCTAATGAAGCAATGACAACTGATAATACAACTGAAAAGCGGAAGCATAAACTATCAATAAGTCTGTAAACCGAAATATTATTACAGACTCGAATACACAATCACTGTCCTGTGAGAGCCAAGTCTAGCCAATAAAATACAACAAGTGCCACACGCACGAATTACCAATACACAAGACTCTAGGACTGCTGACAGCCTCGCACTCGCCAATCCGCTGGACAGAACGTTTCCACGCACGCAAGACCACGCCATAGGGAAACTCCAGCTCCACGCCCAATAACGCTCCTGTAAAAGAAACAGTACGCGAGGGGTGAGCTACAAGCTCAGTGAGTGGTCGGAAACTGAACACCACTATAACAATTTAATGTTAAGGCAATTTCCTTTCAAGGAAAGACATGGGTTGAAACCCAAGGGATAATAGGGTCACACGGCGGTGCAACCCGTCTCACCCACACCCTCACTCCCGAAGGGAGACTCTTGGGACTCTTGGGGAGAGACCATACCGTTTGTCAAGGAGACGCGGAATTACTGGTCTAAACAACACTATTGTGATCATCTACATAGAGATAGTTGTTATCGATATCTCTCAACATCGATACTTAACCAGACCCAACCAATATGGGAACGGGTGAACAAACCAATGGGTCACGTAGCGACGTGACTTAACCCATTCATCGCCCCGACCCTGAAGGGGAGCTCCAAAGAGACCCGGGGACAAACGAGGGTTAACCATAACACCACGTGTTACTGGTTAACGAGACGCAACACGTCCATCTGCTACGAGGTAGAGATATACTTCGATACCTCAAGCGTCAGAAGTAACAAACCCAGAGTATACTCGATGGGTATTTGGGTCACGTGGCGACGTGACAACAACTCATCCTCACCCTAGCCCCCGGAGGGGTGACTAGGGACTTTTGAAACGAACTCAGTTGCTCTACACCCATCGTCATCCGGTAGCCCTCTCCCGGGGAGCCTCTACCTGGTAGCCTCTCCATGACCGCTATCTCTACCATATGGGCGCACCAATAGGTGTCATAAATACGTCTGGGAGCACCCCACAGGACAACTACGAGCCGGGCAGCTTCAACACGGATCCGACGAAGGGGAGAACGACTTGAAGCCCGAAATATCACTTGGTAGCTCTCTCCCGTGCAGCCTCTACCTGTCGGCCTTCCACGATCAGTACATTCCCTAGATGTGTACCGCGGTACGCATCGGTAGCACCTACAAGTGGTGGCACCCTACAGGGCAGCTTCTATGTTGGGTAGCTTCGACTCATGACGATGTCAGGAGGAAGCACCTTGCGTTCGCAATGCGAACCCTATGGGAAAGCCAACTACCCTTGGTACTTACACACATATATCGATGATATCGAATACTCTTGTATTCCCTCACGGAGGCGTCACTCGAACGCGAGGACTATCTCTACACTCATGTAGAAAGCCAGGGGCATAACCCAATAGGCGGTTCAGACACACGCCTAGCACGGGTAGGCCCAAGTTAATGCCGTAGCTATCGGTTTAACAAAGTCGATGCCACGATGAATTCTTCAGAATTCGATACGAATGCATCACTCGGATGCAAGGGTGATTACATCGCTAGCGCTTTAACTAATAGGGTATGACCCGACCGCGGGTCATACCCTCGCCTATTACGGATAGGCCAAATTAGTTAACATGCGCATATATATATATATGAGGAGAATCATAACATGATAATATGTGCCACATGCACAATAATATATATATATATATAACTATAGGGGTACTCCCTAACATGGATTTACATCATAAACAACAAATCATACAATATGCATACAGGGTATGACCCACTTAAACATGCTTATAAGGACATAATAAATATTCAATCATGTAAAGGATGACTCAAGCAGGCGTTGGATATCACCAACTCCAAGGGGGAGGGTTAAGCGTGATCTCGCGCACTAACCGATGCATACCGATAATCCCAAGCGAAACTGAGTCAAGTAGGAATCATATCTACTTACTCAGTTTATGCAAAGAGGGAGGGCGAGAGAGAGGGAAAGTCTCATCCTCTCCGAAAAGCTGGTCCTAGCTTTGCCCCAACAGATGGGTGCAACAACTACACCATTCCTCCAGTCTACTCGTAAGGGAAAATATTAGCACGCATTCGGTTATTAACCCAAGGTTTGACATGCTGGATATTACTCATATAGGGGAGGAGTATTACAATACTACCTAAGGCATGCATATTCTATACATCCATACACTCATTCGAAAATATATGCCCAAAACACAAGGGGCACATGAAAACACATTTATTCAAACATGAATGCATATATAAGCAAGTATAGGGTAGAATAGGGGTTCTACGCAGTATACGAGCTATACCACCCTAACATGCAAATATCTAGCATATTTAGGGGTTAAGATGCCCCAAGGACGTGCGGTGCACGACTACGTGCATCGAGCGCGTCCCGAAGTGTTGGATCGAACCACTCACCTAACGAGCGCACGGCTCACGAAACGCAAGAGAGCGACGAGTTGAATCCGAAGCCCGATACCAATCCGCCAAGGATCATCCAATGGTTGCATTTGGCTATAACAAGCTACTCAACACCACGAAGCACTCCGAATGCGTCTGAGCACCGCAAGCACGCCCTCGAGTACCCCGTGCACGCTGCCCATGCACCCTGCACGCATCAAACAACGTCAAGCACGTCCTCGAGCACCTCGTGCATGCTTCCCACGCACTCCGCACGCATCGGGCAAGGCCAAGCACGCCCTTGAGCACCTCGTGCTCGCTGCCCGCACACTCCGCACGCATCGAACAACGTCAAGCACACCCTCGAGCACCTCATGCACGCTTCCCGCGCACTCCGCACGCATGCGAGCACCCCCACAAACATGTGGCATGCACACCAGCTACAAAAGAGATGGCTGAACCCAACCGAGGAGAGCGGGAGGTCCATACGCGGCTCCGGCATGCCCGCACACCGTTGCTCCACCGCCAACACCCCCGACGCCCCGCACCTCCTTACAAACAACACACCTTCAAAAACATTGGAAGAGGAGACTTCATCACCACCTCCACCAACAACCAAGCACTCCTTATATGCATAAGAACCACAAAAAGAAGAGGGAAAACTCACCAAAGGAGAGGGGGGAAAAGGAAAGGAAAGGGGGGCGTAGGGGCTCGCAAGCGCACCCTCGGCCACCCCAACCGCAACCACCGCAACCACCACCTCTTCCTTGCTCTTCTTCTTCAATGTGGCATTACAACAAACACATGGGGGGCTGCTGTCCAAAGGGGAGGGGAAAACAATGAGGGGGAGCTTGAGGAAGATGGATTAAGAAGGGAGGATAACAAAGCACAACAACAACATAAACACACCTTTTCCACTCCTTTTTGATCTTCTTCTCCACCACCATCACCTCCTCCACCCAAAACACATACAAAAGGGGGGCTGGACCAGAAAAGAGAGGAGGAGAGACCCAAAGTCGTGCACATTTGGGGATTAAATAAGCAAAGGTCGAGTAAATGACCAAGTCATCCTCGGACTTAAAACCTCTGCGCAGCCTTCACTTAAACGGCCATAACTTCCTCAATACAGCTCAGAATTGCACGATTCCAGTGGCATTTGAAAGATAAGACGATTATCTACAACTTTCATGTTTACACCCAGATCAAATAACCTCTCCAGCTATTCCAAAATCTAGGCTAAACATCTTACAGGGCTGCTGCCTGGATTTCTCAACTTCGGGGTATACTCGGAAAAATACCCATAACTTTTAATATACGAATCCAGTTGATCCAATTCCACTTCTATATGGAAGCTATCTCAAAACTGAACATCTCGTAATAATATCGGATTTTTATCTCTTCGTCTTGGATTTTAACAAAATCAAATCCAAATATCAATCCGAAAGTGTATAATTCCAAAAACGTTATCGGAATTAAACGAAAATTTTATGGGCAGTATTAAACTGTACCAAGACCCATAATATGCAGTTATATCTTCAATTAGAGTCCTCCAGTCCCAGCAGGTAGCTAAAAACCAAAATTTTAGCGACTCCGATCGAAAATAGGACTCTAAATGACACAGGCCTAACATTCTCCCCCCCTTAGGAAATTTAGTCCTCGAAATTTAAGGAAACCCAAAGGGAAGACCGAACGTAGAAGTGTCACCCATAGAGTCCATTGGCTCCCAAGTGGTCCGCGCACCAAACTGGTGCTACCACGCACTTTAGCCGAAGGAACGGTCTTGGTGCGGAGCCTCTTCTCGCATTGGTCCATGTTCTCGATCAACTGCTTCGCGAACGACAAATCCAGCGCGAGGATGAGCCGCTCGAACTGAAAGATGTGAGCAGGATCGTGGACTTAATGTCTCAGCTGCGAGACGGGGATGATGTCACGGGCATGAGTCAGCCACGGGGGCAAGGCTTCATGATAGCCACCTCCCCTAATCCACTCAAGGACGGAAACCGGTCCGATGGAAGGCCGACTCAGCTCGCCCTGAACGTCGAAACAACGGATGCCCTTAAACCGGGACACCTTCAGAAAAACTTGATCGCCAACCCGAAGGTAAATTCCTGGCGACGATGACCTGCGTAGCCTTTCCGACGGTTCTGGGTGGTGCAGAGGCACGCACGAACCATCTCGGCTACCGCAAGGTCAATAAAATAACTTGCGGCCACTCCAACTAGCGCTCTACAACCGTCCCAACACAAGGGAGGTATAAAACCGCGCCGGTAGAGTGCCTCTTCCATTTCATCTGGGTGCTCAAATGGCAGTCGTTACACAGGCAGACCCCTTCCTAGAGGGTGGTGCCTCTCTCAACTGCCCCAAGTCGAGCACGCAGGCAAATAGCATGTCCTCCAAGGCCTAAATCGTCCTCTTGCCTGGCTGTCCATCAGCAATGAAACGCTATACTTAAATGAAGGCTCGCGACAAAGCCTACCAAAGGCTGTGCAAGCACCTCAAAGTAACACACACGTCTCGATCCGAAATAGCGCCGACCGGAGTGCCATGAAGACGAACAATCGCGAAGGCTCAAACCCGCGTCGAAGCGTCCAGAGACTCAGTTAGTTGGATAGGGAGGAAGGTGCGGACTTAGTCAATCGGTCAACGATCACCTAGACGGCGTCGCGACCCGAACATAACTTTAACGAGCCCGCAACGAGATTCGTGATAACTCACTCCCACGTCCACTGAGGAATCTTGATGGACGAACGCATTCCATCGCGACGATCCACAACTTCGCCTGAGGGCATGCCAACCAACATCCTCAACGAAGGCTACCTCAGAACAGCCCACGGAGGTCCAATAACATATTCGAGATCCTTGTAGGCATCTGGCATACTCGTCTACCCCGACGGCAGTACACAAAATTCGTAGTG
Source organism: Acorus calamus (assembly GCA_030737845.1). Taxonomy (NCBI): domain Eukaryota; kingdom Viridiplantae; phylum Streptophyta; class Magnoliopsida; order Acorales; family Acoraceae; genus Acorus; species Acorus calamus. Next base: position 9,975,730 of record CM060873.1, on the reverse strand, counting down.
CCTGAAACGGTCACGAAAGGCCAACTAAAGAATGCCAACTCCCGGATCTCCAAATAGGGTACCCTGCGCGAAGATCGATCAACAGAAAGACACTGGCTCCCAAAGCTGGTCTAAACAGATCATCAATTCGCGACAAGGGGTACATGATCTTCAACCCCAAAGGGGAGATCAAAATAATTCCTGGGACGATTAAGTCCAAATTCTGCTCCTTGAGCATGGCTGACGCTCATGATGACCCTTACACGCTGGGTAAGCCGCTCGACCGCACTTAATCCGCAAGACACGCAATAGGAGGTCGTCGATTCCCGACAACGCCTAAGCGACGTCATCTACCTGATATGGCGGTTGAGTCCCATCACGAACGCTAGCGCATCGCGTCTCCTCATTTACGACCCATGTGGGGCAAAACGCGACAGTACCGCGAACTGTGCTTCACATGCCGTCACCGATAGGTCGCCCAACTATACTCATTGGAACTCCAGCATCATGCACTCAATGGGCAGATTCATCACGGGGAGTCCAACTCTCGACGTCATCCAGTAGCACTCTTCCGGTGTGGCCCCTACCTGGTAGCCTCCCATGTCCACTATCTCTGCTATATGGGCACACCAACAAGCGTCGTGGATAGTCCCAGGGAGCACCTCACAGGACTCTGACCTCTACCGGACCGCTACAACGCACGATGATATATCGAAGCGACTCCGGATATGGCTATGGAACCCTAGTCCATAAGCTATCGCCCACTAAGCTGCAAAAGGACGCATTCAATCCCGATCGTATGCTTCACCACTCGCTCTCGCACCTTCCAAGTGAGGAAAAATCCATCATCAATTTGATGCTTCAATGGTATTCCTTAGCTGGGAAAAGAACCTTGGGAGGGCCCCATGAGGTCCCGATATAGGATATCCCGACAACCAAACAAGGAACACGGAGTACCCTAGCCCGGGTCTCAACGCTGACCCTGCAAGGCCCCTTATCCTGAGTAGGAAGACTGAAAGAAGACATCACTCCTTAATGAGCAACACACCACATCCTCAACACTTGAAACTGGCGCATCACGCAAACTCCATGGTTAATAGCAATAACGATGTCCGGGAACGAAGCTCCATAGTCGAGACGCGATCCAACCTTAGAAATTTCAACGATCCATCAAAACGACACAACTGGGCTGGAAACTCCTTCCCAAGCCTTAGTCCCACAACAAGGAACCCAACACTGACCCTGATCAGTCGACCCAGTCGACAACTTAAGGGGAGTCCAGGGTGGCCACGTCCACGTCCACGGATGCGAGGAGGCATGTCAGCAACCTAAGAAAACTTCTAAACCGGAGTACTCGGATAACAATCCTACGACTCATCTATACGACTCGACTTAGGCTCTGATAGGACCAGGCTCTGATACCAACTTTCGGCCGTCCCCGAGACGTGGCAATAATATAATATCAGCTATCATGAACAAGAGGTCAACAACGACTCCAATAAACAATACACAAGGCTAATGAAGCAATGACAACTGATAATACAACTGAAAAGCGGAAGCATAAACTATCAATAAGTCTGTAAACCGAAATATTATTACAGACTCGAATACACAATCACTGTCCTGTGAGAGCCAAGTCTAGCCAATAAAATACAACAAGTGCCACACGCACGAATTACCAATACACAAGACTCTAGGACTGCTGACAGCCTCGCACTCGCCAATCCGCCGGACAGAACGTTTCCACGCACGCAAGACCACGCCATAGGGAAACTCCAGCTCCACGCCCAACAACGCCCCTGTAAAAGAAACAGTACGCGAGGGGTGAGCTACAAGCTCAGTGAGTGGTCGGAAACCGAACACCACTATAACAATTTAATGTTAAGGCAATTTCCTTTCAAGGAAAGACATGGGTTGAAACCCAATGGATAATAGGGTCACACGGCGGTGCAACCCGTCTCACCCACACCCTCACTCCCGAAGGGAGACTCTTGGGACTCTTGGGGAGAGACCATACCGTTTGTCAAGGAGACACGGAATTACTGGTCTAAACAACACTATTGTGATCATCTACATAGAGATAGTTGTTATCGATATCTCTCAACATCGATACTTAACCAGACCCAACCAATATGGGAACGGGTGAACAAACCAATGGGTCACGTAGCGACGTGACTTAACACATTCATCGCCCCGACCCTGAAGGGGAGCTCCAAAGAGACCCGGGGACAAACGAGGGTTAACCATAACACCACGTGTTACTGGTTAACGAGACACAACACGTCCATCTGCTACGAGGTAGAGATATACTTCGATACCTCAAGCGTCAGAAGTAACAAACCCAGAGTATACTCGATGGGTATTTGGGTCACGTGGCGACGTGACAACAACTCATCCTCACCCTAGCCCCCGGAGGGGTGACTAGGGACTTTTGAAACGAACTCAGTTGCTCTACACCCATCGTCATCCGGTAGCCCTCTCCCGGGGAGCCTCTACCTGGTAGCCTCTCCATGACCGCTATCTCTACCATATGGGCGCACCAATAGGTGTCATAAATACGTCTGGGAGCACCCCACAGGACAACTACGAGCCGGGCAGCTTCAACACGGATCCGACGAAGGGGAGAACGACTTGAAGCCCGAAATATCACTTGGTAGCTCTCTCCCGTGCAGCCTCTACCTGTCGGCCTTCCACGATCAGTACATTCCCTAGATGTGTACCGCGGTACGCATCGGTAGCACCTACAAGTGGTGGCACCCTACAGGACAGCTTCTATGTCGGGTAGCTTCGACTCATGACGATGTCAGGAGGAAGCACCTTGCGTTCGCAATGCGAACCCTATGGGAAAGCCAACTACCCTTGGTACTTACACACATATATCGATGATATCGAATACTCTTGTATTCCCTCACGGAGGCGTCACTCGAACGCGAGGACTATCTCTACACTCATGTAGAAAAGCCAGGGGCATAACCCAATAGGCGGTTCAGACACACGCCTAGCACGGGTAGGCCCAAGTTAATGCCGTAGCTATCGGTTTAACAAAGTCGATGCCACGATGAATTCTTCAGAATTCGATACGAATGCATCACTCGGATGCAAGGGTGATTACATCGCTAGCGCTTTAACTAATAGGGTACGACCCGACCGCGGGTCATACCCTCGCCTATTACGGATAGGCCAAATTAGTTAACATGCGCATATATATATATATGAGGAGAATCATAACATGATAATATGTGCCACATGCACAATAATATATATATATATAACTATAGGGGTACTCCCTAACATGGATTTACATCATAAACAACAAATCATACAATATGCATACAGGTATGACCCACTTAAACATGCTTATAAGGCCATAATAAATATTCAATCATGTAAAGGATGACTCAAGCAGGCGTTGGATATCACCAACTCCAAGGGGGAGGGTTAAGCGTGATCTCGCGCACTAACCGATGCATACCGATAATCCCAAGCGAAACTGAGTCAAGTAGGAATCATATCTACTTACTCAGTTTACGCAAAGAGGGAGGGCGAGAGAGAGGGAAAGTCTCATCCTCTCCGAAAGCTGGTCCTAGCTTTGCCCCAACAGATGGGTGCAACAACTACACCATTCCTCCAGTCTAATCGTAAGGGAAAATATTAGCACGCATTCGGTTATTAACCCAAGGTTTGACATGCTGGATATTACTCATATAGGGGAGGAGTATTACAATACTACCTAAGGCATGCATATTCTATACATCCATACACTCATTCGAAAATATATGCCCAAAACACAAGGGGCACATGAAAACACATTTATTCAAACATGAATGCATATATAAGCAAGTATAGGGTAGAATAGGGGTTCTACGCAGTATACGAGCTATACCACCCTAACATGCAAATATCTAGCATATTTAGGGGTTAAGATGCCCCAAGGACGTGCGGTGCACGACTACGTGCATCGAGCGCGTCCCGAAGTGTTGGATCGAACCACTCACCTAACGAGCGCACGGCTCGCGAAACGCAAGAGAGCGACGAGTTGAATCCGAAGCCCGATACCAATCCGCCAAGGATCATCCAATGGTTGCATTTGGCTATAACAAGCTGCTCAACACCACGAAGCACTCCGAACGCGTCTGAGCACCGCAAGCACGCCCTCGAGTACCCCGTGCACGCTGCCCATGCACCCTGCACGCATCAAACAACGTCAAGCACGTCCTCGAGCACCTCGTGCATGCTTCCCACGCACTCCGCACGCATCGGGCAAGGCCAAGCACGCCCTTGAGCACCTCGTGCTCGCTGCCCGCACACTCCGCACGCATCGAACAACGTCAAGCACACCCTCGAGCACCTCATGCACGCTTCCCGCGCACTCCGCACGCATGCGAGCACCTCATGCACGCTTCCCGCGCACTCCGCACGCATGCGAGCACCTCATGCACGCTTCCCGCGCACTCCGCACGCATGCGAGCACCCCCACAAACATGTGGCATGCACACCAGCTACAAAAGAGATGGCTGAACCCAACCGAGGAGAGCGGGAGGTCCATACGCGGCTCCGGCATGCCCGCACACCGTTGCTCCACCGCCAACACCCCCGACGCCCCGCACCTCCTTACAAACAACACACCTTCAAAAACATTGGAAGAGGAGACTTCATCACCACCTCCACCAACAACCAAGCACTCCTTATATGCATAAGAACCACAAAAAGAAGAGGGAAAACTCACCAAAGGAGAGGGGGGAAAAGGAAAGGAAAGGGGGGCGTAGGGGCTCGCAAGCGCACCCTCGGCCACCCCAACCGCAACCACCGCAACCACCACCTCTTCCTTGCTCTTCTTCTTCAATGTGGCATTACAACAAACACATGGGGGGCTGCTGTCCAAAGGGGAGGGGAAAACAATGAGGGGGAGCTTGAGGAAGATGGATTAAGAAGGGAGGATAACAAAGCACAACAACAACATAAACACACCTTTTTCACTCCTTTTTGATCTTCTTCTCCACCATCATCACCTCCTCCACCCAAAACACATACAAAAGGGGGGGCTGGACCAGAAAAGAGAGGAGGAGAGACCCAAAGTCGTGCACATTTGGGGATTAAATAAGCAAAGGTCGAGTAAATGACCAAGTCATCCTCGGACTTAAAACCTCTGCGCAGCCTTCACTTAAACGGCCATAACTTCCTCAATACAGCTCAGAATTGCACGATTCCAGTGGCATTTGAAAGATAAGACGATTATCTACAACTTTCATGTTTACACACAGATCAAATAACCTCTCCAGCTATTCCAACATCTAGGCTAAACATCTTACAGGGCTGCTGCCTGGATTTCTCAACTTCGGGGTATACTCGGAAAAATATCCATAACTTTTAATATACGAATCCAGTTGATCCAATTCCACTTCTATATGGAAGCTATCTCAAAACTGAACATCTCGTAATAATATCGGATTTTTATCTCTTCGTCTTGGATTTTAACAAAATCAAATCCAAATATCAATCCGAAAGTGTATAATTCCAAAAACGTTATCGGAATTAAACGAAAATTTTATGGGCAGTATTAAACTGTACCAAGACCCATAATATGCAGTTATATCTTCAATTAGAGTCCTCCAGTCCCAGCAGGTAGCTAAAAACCAAAATTTTAGCGACTCCGATCGAAAATAGGACTCTAAATGACACAGGCCTAACACAGGCTGGCTGTCTCAACCAGGAATTTCCTGTTAGAGCAGTGTTCTAAAAGCCATGACTTATGTAATAAACTCTATTATTAAGATGGTCTTAGCATTTTGATGAGAATTATTATTGGTAAATGCTTGCATTATATTGTTTGAAATATTGTGCTTATTTTTAATTTAATCCTTTAATTTACATTGTAGATAATTTGGTGTGTAGAGTTTGGCTTACACACAGAAGATCTGATTATCTTTTCCTGTGAATTATAAGTTGAGGTTCACAACCTTAGATGGACTTGGATAATCCATTGGATAAAGGTTGTAGTGCAGTTCATCTTACGTAGTTTATCTTGACTATAAAAGACCGGTTGATAGGTTTTGGGTGATTGTACTAGTACACCTTGTGTGTATTGAACGGACCAAGTTGGGGTAATTATTTTTTGTACTGACTAGATAAAATAATTTACACCCCATGTTTATTATGATTGCTTATGCTCTTAATCCTAAAATGGTTCTTAAACATGTGCATTTGTTATTTGTCATTTTGATTTATTAAAGAGTGAGATTCTATTATGGATTAATAGGCTCGGTAAGTTGGGTGACAATAACGCTTGTATGATGAATATTTGGTATTGATGGAATCCACGTCTCCAATAGGAGGTTGATGATACTCTCTTGAGGATGCTTATAAGTTTTGATTATGTCTAACCCGGCCGGTGGATTTAATTATCCGATATATCAAATAAGTTAAGCGGAAGATCTCATGGAAAATAAGATGTCATGAAATAATATTATCAGTAATAATTATTTCATAACGAGTATTGGAATCTTAGCGTGGGGAGATATTAAGCATATAATATAAGGAGCTCAAAATATTATTTTTGAGATTAGTATGTTTGGAGTGCAGTCATAATCCTAGGTCCCTGCCCTAGCCTATAAATATGTGGCTTCCTCTCTCTCTCTCAAGGTATATATGATTTCAGCCGAAATCAAAACCCTAACCCTAGAAATCCTTTAGGATCTCTGGATCCAGAAAAGGTGAGGAAAGGAGAGAAGGAGAGCGAAGGGATTCGCGGCTGCCGTTCGAAGCAAGAAGGAGACCGCACTCCGCTGCGGATCTGCAACATAGAAAGGACATACGGCAGAAGATCTGAAGGTTCCGATTGAGTGATTCATCGTCGTCCATCAGATCCGATCTTCTTCTACGGCAGAACTCTGATCTGAGTTCTGAAGGTAAACCCTAATTCCGCCTTGTAGGGTTTGCATTAAAAAGGTTTAATAAAAAAAAAATTTGTTGTTCGATCTATACCTCGATCGACGGATCTTGGCAGTCAGGATTTATTTTTCCAACAACTGGTATCAGAGCCGACTCGTTGATACTGCGTATAGATCGAATACAACCATGTTGTCCATCCACATGATAAACGATTAGATCTATATACCATGAGAATAGTCAAGATTGTAGATCTGTGCTAACTTTGTTTTGCAGCGAGATCTTAATCCGGCTATTATGGTTATTGTTTTGTTTATATTCTTGTTTTATGTGAATGGATCCCACGCGGGTTGTGCGTGGTTATATTGTATGATCGAAAATTAAACAATATTGTAAACTCCGCGAGTGGGAGTATTATTGTAATTTTTTTTTCAATCTACACGAGAGAGTTCATGAGGGGATTCGAGGGATCGGCTCCGACGTGGTACCAGATCGGCATCAGGAGATCACGAACGGAACCAGATGATATCGGATCATCACGAGGAGGATTTGCGATCAAAACGAGACAATTAATTCTCTGATCCGAACGGTTATAAATCTTGTCGGATGAAGAACAGATGTGTTTTCAGCAAAGCAAATCGATCGTGAAATCTGGTTTCTGGGGCGCTGCCCCAGCCCCCCCTAGACCCCCCCTGCTCGCATTAGAATTCCAATCGAAGCGCATCATAGTCGTTGTGCGACCATAATAGCCAGGATTCTAATTTTCTATTTGTTATATGTTTTATGCATGATTTTATATTGTGTGGATGTTAACTAGTATAACGGACCCACCTTATATGGACAACATGGATATTGGCATACAATAAATATATGTTTATAACCCTCAAAAGGATTTAAAATATTAAGTGGGAGCGGGACATTATTGTATAATTCCCACGGTCTCCACCACCAACTTTTAGGTAATATAATTTATCTTGCGTGTTGGCTATAGGCCTTCCTCCCCATCGGATGAGATAAATTGTAGATATTATTGGTACAAGTTATCTTAAGGAATAATTTTGGGTAATTGTTAGTGTGCATTATCTCCCCATCGGAGGAGTGCATTACGAACAATTGATCTAAAAATTAGGTGGTGGTTTACACTTAACTATAAGTAATAGTACCCTCCCCATCGGAGTCACTGCTATTATTTGTAGGACCAAAGTATGTCAACTATTTAATTTCACTTGGTATAAAAGGATACCTAGATAGTAAAATTAAAAGGAATTGGCCTGTCTGGTCTAAGTTTGAGTGGTGTACGTCCTCATTATCGAGGCATGCTATTCAATAAGAGATCAGGCTGTTGATGAATTCTTTTAATATGGTAGAGGGACCCATCTTTAAATTGAATTCGAAGTTTTATTTACCATGTCATAATTTTCTTTATATTATGTTTGATTCTCAGGATTCAAAATGTCTGCTTTTAATCCACTTGCTGTTATTCTCAAAGAATGTAAATTGACTGGACCTAATTACATTGACTGGAAAAGAAACCTGGATATTGTGTTGACTTCCTCAGAGTACAAGTTTGTACTCACTGAAGTATGTCCTCCTAAACCTGGTGAGGGGGCAACCGACGAGGAAACCCAGACTTATCAGAAATGGCTAAGGGCTGATGAGATGGCTAGGTGTTACATTCTGGCATCTATGTCAAATGTTCTAAGTCATCAGCATCAGTCTATGATCACTGCCTACGACATGATGGTCAGCCTTAAGGAAATGTTTGGTGACCAGAGTCGTGCTGCTAGGCAAGTGGCCATGAAAGAACTGATGAATACTAGCATGGCGGAGGGGACACCAGTAAGGGATCATGTTCTAAAGATGATGGGTCATCTCAATGAACTAGAGATCCTAGGAGCTGAAATTGACGGGGAGACCCAGGTCGATATCATACTCCAGTCTCTACCAGAATCTTTTAAGCAGTTCCGTGTCAACTACACGATGAATAAACGTGACTACACGTTGGCAGAACTGCTCAAAGAGCTTCAGGCGGTAGAGGGTCTCAACAAGAAGCCGCTAGTGTTTACATGACTGAGAAAGGTTCTACTTCAAAGGCTAAAGCCAAGAAGAAGAGAAAGGTTCAGCATGCAGGTGCTCAAGTTGTGAATAAAATTCAAGGACAGACACAGAAAAAGCCGAAAGGCAAGTGTTTTCAGTGTGGACAATCAGGTCATTGGAAGAAGCAATGTCCGGTCTATCTCAACAAACTGAACAACGCAGGTAAATCTTATTCACTAATAGTTGAAACATGTTTAGCGGTCCGATCTACCAGGACCTGGTGTGTAGACTCGGGAGCCACTAATCATGTATGCAATTCGTTGCAGGGGTTCCAGGAAACCAGGAGACTAAGTGATGGAGAGATTTATCTTCACATGGGGAATGCTACGAAAGTGGCAGCAGATGCATTAGGAGTCGTTTATCTACATTTCAGTAATAAAAGGATTTTAATTTTAAAGGATTGTCTTTATGTACCTTCCATTAGAAGGAATTTAGTTTCTGTTTCTAGATTGGCTATGGATGGTTATTATGTTTATTTTGATAACTCTGTGGTTATCAAGAATAAAAGACATTTTATCTGTTCTGGTACATTGGTGGATGATCTTTATGTTATTAATCCTGAATCTCCTAAACTGCATGAATTGAATAACACTAACATGTTACCACTAAAGAGAAAAGAATCTTCTCAGATGAACCAAACGTATCTTTGGCACTTACGCCTTGGTCATATTAATCTAAAAAGGATTCAAAGACTGGTTGAAGATGGACCACTGAGTTCATTGGAAGTGGAGGCACTTCCAGTATGTGAATCTTGCTTAGAAGGAAAAATGACCAAGAGGCCGTTTTCGGCCAAGGGCAATAGAGCCGGAGGACCGTTGGAATTGGTTCACTCCGATTTGTGTGGTCCCATGACTGTCCAGGCAAGAGGTGGTTATGAGTATTTCATCACATTTATTGATGATTACTCAAGATACGGGTACATTTACTTGCTTCGCCGAAAGTCTGACGCCTTTGATAAGTTCAAAGAATTTAAGGCAGAGACAGAGAAGCAGACGGGTAAATCCCTAAAGTCACTACGATCTGATCGTGGTGGTGAATACCTCTTGGGAGAGTTTAGGGAATACCTATTGGAGCACGGGATTACATCCCAATTGACTGCGCCAGGGACACCCCAGCAAAATGGTGTAGCAGAAAGAAGAAATAGGACTCTTTTGGAGATGGTGAGGTCCATGATGAGTTATTCTAGTTTACCTGTTTCTTTTTGGGGACATGCTTTAGAAACGGCTGCTTACCTGTTGAACTTGGTTCCAACTAAGGCAGTATCCTCTACTCCCACAGAATTGTGAATTGGACGCAAACCTAGTCTGCGGTATATTCGGATTTGGGGTAGTCAAGCACATGTGCTAAGAAAGGATCCTAGCAAGTTGGAATCAAGAACAGAAGTATGTTTCTTTGTAGGGTACCCAAGAGGAACTAAAGGTGGTCTATTTTATAGTACTAAGGACCAGAAGGTTATTGTAAGCACTAATGCCCGGTTCTTAGAAGAAGACTATATTCTAAATCACAAGCCCACAAGTAAAGTTGTTCTAGAGGAATTGAGGAAAGAGGAACAAGTAGAAAGTTCCTCAATACCACCAACATTTGAACCAGTTCACGGTGATACTATCAACACGTTAGACTCAACCTCAGAACAACGTGTGGATTATAGCGCACCGGGTTCACAAGTGACACGACAAGTTGTCACTAGCACCCTTGTAGTACCTCGTCGTAGTGGGAGGGTTATCCAACAACCTGAGAGGTATATGTTCTTGGGAGAGTCATATGACAAGATCCCTGGGGAACATAATGCCGAACCCTGTAACTACAATGAAGCACTACAAGATAAGGATGCAGAGCTTTGGCAAAAGGCTATGATATCTGAAATAGAGTCTATGTACTCGAATCAGGTCTGGGAACTTGTGGATCCACCCGAAGGGATAAAACCCATTGGGTGCAAATGGATCTATAAGAAGAAAAGAGGATCAGATGGAATGGTTGAGACTTACAAAGCAAGACTCGTGGCGAAGGGTTTTACTCAGAAAGAGGGAATCGATTATGAGGAAACATTTTCGCCAGTAGCCATGATGAAGTCTATCCGGATTCTTTTGTCCATTGCAGCTAATTTCGATTACGAAATTTGGCAAATGGACGTCAAGACAGCTTTCCTCAATGGAAGTCTTGATGAGTGCATCTATATGGTGCAACCAGACGGTTTCATAGCAAAGGGTCAGGAGCATATGTTGTGCAAGCTTAAGAAGTCCATTTATGGACTCAAGCAGGCATCAAGATCTTGGAACATCGTTTTGATCAGGCAATCAAATCTTTTAGTTTTGATCAATGCCCAGATGAACCTTGTGTGTATAAGAAGCGCAACGGAAATGTGGTGGTGTTTCTAATACTTTATGTGGATGATATCTTACTCATCGGAAACGATATTGGGGTATTGTCTACAGTTAAAGTATGGTTATCCAGCCAATTTGACATGAAGGACTTGGGAGAAGCCAGTCACATCCTTGGGATCAAGGTCATACGAGATCGCAGGAATAGGATGTTGGGCTTATCGCAAACCACTTATATTGACTCAGTTTTTACCAGGTTTAGCATGCACGATTCCAAGAAAGGTTTTCTACCCTTCAGACATGGAATTACTCTATCTAGGGAGCAATGTCCGACTTCTCCAAAGGAGATAGAGAAAATGAATGCAGTTCCTTATGCTTCGGCTGTAGGAAGCCTCATGTATGCAATGCTTTGTACTAGACCTGACATTTGCTTTGCAGTTGGCATAGTTAGCAGATATCAGTCTAACCCTGGGCAAGAACACTGGACTGCGGTAAAACATATTCTCAAGTACCTGAAAAGGACTAAGGATTATATGTTGGTTTACCAGGCAGAGAGTCTTACACCTATAGGGTACACAGACTCGGACTTCATGTCAGATAAGGATTCCAGAAAGTCAACATCACGATATGTGTTTACTTTGGGAGGTGGAGCCATAAGTTGGAGGAGTATCAAGCAATCATGTATTGCTGACTCCACCATGGAAGCCAAATATGTGGCAGCCTCTGAGGTAGCAAAAGAGGCAGTTTGGCTCAGGAACTTCCTCATGGATCTAGATGTGGTACCTCTGATAGAATCGCCTATTACACTTTATTGTGATAATAGCGGAGCTGTTGCAAATTCAAAGGAACCACGGACCCATAAGAAAGCAAAACACATTGAGCGTAAGTATCATTTGATACGAGAGATAGTTCAGCGAGGCGATGTCATTGTGACCAAGATTGCATCAGAAAACAACTTGGCAGACCCTTTTACAAAGAGCTTGACGGCCAAGTCATTTGATCGTCACGTAGAAGGAATGGGAGTTAGATGTATGGCTTCATGGCTTTGAGTCCAAGTGGGAGATTGTTAGAGCAGTGTTCTAAAAGCCATGACTTATGTAATAAACTCTATTATTAAGATGGTCTTAGCATTTTGATGAGAATTATTATTGGTAAATGCTTGCATTATATTGTTTGAAATATTGTGCTTGTTTTTAATTTAATCCTTTAATTTACATTGTAGATAATCTGGTGTGTAGAGTTTGGCTTACACACAGAAGATCAGATTATCGGTTCCCTGTGAATTATAAGTTGAGGTTCACAACCTTAGATGGACTTGGATAATCCATTGGATAAAGGTTGTAGTGCAGTTCATCTTACGTAGTTTATCTTGACTATAAAAGACCGGTTGATAGGTTTTGGGTGATTGTACTAGTACACCTTGTGTGTATTGAACGGACCAAGTTGGGGTAATTATTTTTTGTACTGACTAGATAAAATAATTTACACCCCATGTTTATTATGATTGCTTATGCTCTTAATCCTACAATGGTTCTTAAACATGTGCATTTGTTATTTGTCATTTTGATTTATTAAAGAGTGAGATTCTACTATGGATCAATAGGCTAGGTAAGTTGGGTGACAATAACGCTTGTATGATGAATATTTGCTATTGATGGAATCCACGTCTCCAATAGGAGGTTGATGATACTCTCTTGAGGATGCTTATAAGTTTTGATTATGTCTAACCCGGCCGGTGGATTTAATTATCCGATATATCAAATAAGTTAAGCGGAAGATCTCAAGGAAAATAAGATGTCATGAAATAATATTGTCAGTAATAATTATTTCATAACGAGTATTGGAATCTTAGCGTGGGGAGATATTAAGCATATAATATAAGGAGCTCAAAATATTATTTTTGAGATTAGTATGTTTGGAGTGCAGTCATAATCCTTTAGTGGAATGAATTATGACTTATGGGCTTTTGGTTTTAATTCTAGGTTGAATTATGGTACCCAAGCCCATAGGAGCCAATTACTGATTTCTCCTTTAGGTCCCTGCCCTAGCCTATAAATATGTGGCTTCCTCTCTCTCTCAAGGTATATATGATTTCAGCCGAAATCAAAACCCTAACCCTAGAAATCCTTTAGGATCTCTGGATCCAGAAAAGGTGAGGAAAGGAGAGAAGGAGAGCGAAGGGATTCGCAGCTGCCGTTCGAAGCAAGAAGGAGACCACACTCCGCCGCGGATCTGCAACATAGAAAGGACATACGGCAGAAGATCTGAAGGTTCCGATTGAGTGATTCATCATCGTCCATTAGATCCGATCTTCTTCTACGGCAGAACTCTGATCTGAGTTCTGAAGGTAAACCCTAATTCCGCCTTGTAGGGTTTGCATTAAAAAGGTTTAATAAAAAAAAAAATTTGTTGTTCGATCTATACCTCGATCGACGGATCTTGGCAGTCGGGATTTATTTTTCCAACATTTCCTACACAGATCCAATGAAGGGAAGAAACCAATCTACACCCGCGAATATGATCCTCTCAGATCCATCATCACCGGTTATCAAAACCGATAAGCGCAACGAATTCTCATGAATTTCCACCAGGGCGCATAACTCAAATGCGGGGAATACATGTCATTCATAGTGACTATGCCATGGTATGACCTCCTAATAGGTCATACATTTGTCCAAACTCATTTAGACAAGATTCATGGCTCATACATGTATAACTAAATATACAATGTATAATTAATTGAAGAATTATTCCAGATATTCCCTGCCTTCCCTGCCTGGGGGAAAGAATCTCTTGGGAGCCCACCTTGAGGTCCCGGTATAGGATATCCCGACAACCAAACAAGGAACGCGGAGCACCCTAGCCTGGGTCTCAATGATGACCTCGCAAGGCCCCTTAATCCCGAGTAGGAAAATAGGAATTTATTATATAGTAAAGAATTAATTAAGGAATTAATCATGGTAGCATTTAATAACATAATAACAAATTATGATATTTTCTAAGGCATGCTTACACATATACAAACTTATTTGTTTAATTAAATTAAACTAGGTGGGGACATACATGGATCAAGGTATGCTAACATGGGACTTGGTATCTAGGCATGTATGGGCTCCTATACATGATACATGGATGTATAATCCTAGCATACAATGTCTAACAAGGTACGGGTGCATCATAGCAAAACATGCATTAACATATATTCTTAATTAGCAAGTTAATATGCAGTTATGGTGCCCCAGGGGAGGGCAATGCACATCAACGTGCATCGAACGCCTCCCAACTGGGTTGGATTGACCCATTCACCGCAACCCGGGTCGATACGTGACCGTTTGCCAAGATCTGCACGATAAGGGCATCCAAAAATGGTAAGTATAACTACATAAAAACACTAAAAATTAACTAAAAATGTCAAAGGCTTATATATGCACGCATACGGGCTCGCACGCATGCAAGTACGCGCGTACGCACGCATATCCAAGCTCCCCGACACCTACCCGAGCCCCCCAGGTAGCCACACGCGTGGCCCCCGCACACAGGTGCACGTGCACGCACGCGTGCACGCGCTCTTGCGTCCGGCCGCGCGCGCCCTGCGCCCTGCCAAGCGTCTGGACGCGCGCCCAAACCCCCATCCACGCGCGTGCTTGCGCGCGCCACTGTGCCCTGCCTGTCCCCCACACGCGTACGCGCTTGCACGACTGTGCGCCCGCGCACGCGCGCTCCTGCCAGGCCCGCCTAGCCTTCCTGCACGCCCCCCTGCGCACGCTGGCGCGCGGACAGCCCCGCGTGCACGCCCAGCTGTCTAACACCCCTCCCCAGCCCCCCTCACACACCCTAACACACTCATCTAGCATACATGACTTCCCAACCACCCCTAAAACATGAAAAACAATGAAATGGGAGGAGGAGAGCTTACCAAGTGAGGGGAGGAGGAAAAGGAAGGTTCGGGGGCTTCTCGTGCACCACCGGCCACAACAACCACCACCACAACCCCTCAATCTCTTCCTCAGCCTTCTAAACGGCTGAAAAACAGGGGGGGAGACATGAAAGGGACCTAGAGAGAAGAGGATCAACAACAACAACAACATATATGCACAAACCTTTTACATCCTCTTTTTGTTCCTTCTTCTTCTTCTTCTCTTGATTTTCTTTCCCCAACAAAACTCACACACACACACACACAAAGGGCTGGAGAGGCATACGTTGAGAGGGAGAGAGAGGTGAGAAAGTGAGCAAAACTCACACTTGGGGGGTGATTGGAAGGGAAAAGAAGGGGGGTGAACATAACCTTAACCTCACCCTCTCACAAAGAAAATAATCAAAGTTTACTTAACCACCAAGCAAGAGGGAGGTGAGGTTACCTAGGGTCACCATATGCACATAAATATCCCAACACTATTCCACTTAACGAATCAGTTTCGAAGAAAACCCGAATACGATTCGGAACTGCATAATTTTCCAAACGTTACCAGAATTCAATGAAATTTTTATGGGTAGTACAGAATAGTATCAGGACCCATAATATGCAGTCAGATTTCTAATCGGAGTACTACAGCTCATGCAGATAGCTAAAATCCAAAATTTTAGTGGCTCCGATCGAAAAAAGAAAATTTCAAAAATGGCCAGAAATGACCCAAAGGTTACACATAGGCTAAAAAGTGACACATATATAACAAAAAGAATGAGGCATAGGGAGAAATTTGAGCAGTACATGTCTAGGTGGCGAACTCTAGTCCACAGAACAAACCTGCAACTAACAGAATGTCAAGAAATTGACATGATTTTACAAAACCTGAGTCCAGAACTTCATACGAGTATTTCATACGAAGACTGCACTACGTACCAACTTCTAATTGACCGCCACTACAGGATTTTCCGTTGTGCACCCCCACCCACATCCCCACCTATCAGCCATAGGGTTGGAGAACCGCCACGAAAGGCACAAACCCCCACTGTAGAGGGAATTACCACACAAGTTTTGGCAGTCTACCCGAACGAAGCGCGAGTCCCTGATCGAGGACCAGCTCCGAGACAGTATACACCCGGTACCCGCCCCCGTGCCAACACGACAAAACCCCATAATCCAAAGCCCTCCAATCCAAAACCAGGGCCAAACTAAAACTACCTATGCCAACTCTGCTCCCCCAAGAGCACAAAATTCAAATCCCAAGAAGCCCACACAAAGCCCTTACAATGAGGTCTCCCCTCCCTCATCCTATAGCCCGAGATGGTTAAGCAGAAGGAACTGCTATCCACCACTCCCGAAAACCCTAGCAAACATCTTCAAGACCTTGGAAAAAACAATAGTATCTCTTTACCCATAGCCAGACCTTCACCCCCCGTGCTAACACTGCCCGCTGTTGCCTACACCATCAACATCATGGTCACACCATCGAACAATGTTTTTCCTTTCAGAGACATTGTTTATAACCATCAGGGGACTCAGAAATAATTCAACTACAAAATCACCGGGAACCTAGCAAAGCACATCATCCGAACAAAACCAAGGCTTGGTACACCCAAGTCTGGCAACAAATACCAAAATATAAAACACGATACCTACCATACAGACCTTTGTAGAAGAGCTAGAAAGTCTAAGTTTCGAAGAACTGCCTAGGATCATTCTGGGTGGCCTGATCCTCCCAGCACCTTCCCCCATCCTCCCAAGTCCCGTAAAACCCCTTCTCTCTCATATTCGGCCAGCACCAAGGCTTGGCCCCATCCTACCCATTAAGAAAAGCTTAAGCCTACTGAAGAACCAACTTCCTCGAACCACAGTTGATACCCTAAACCATCATACAACTAGGGCCGGGAGAATCTTTAATGTTGTCCCCACCTGTAGACATCCCATACTTGAAATGGAGACCTAAGAGGCCAATATTGGAGATAGAATCGACATCCTCGACCATCTCCGTAGAATCCCTGCAAAAATTTCCATACTAGAGCTGATTGAAACCTTGGAACATCACCAACAAGCTCTGAGGATATTTTTAGAGAGAGTCCAAGTTGACCCTCAAATCTCCACCTTAAATATGCCAATAGCCTTAGCCTCTGCAAGCCTAGGGCCCATGATAACATTTAGGCCCAAAGAAGAGATACGCATAAAGTAATTAACACCTCAACAATATGCATTATGGTTGACATTGAAGGGCATCCAATAGATAAAGTGCTAGTTGACACCGGTGCGGGAGTTAACCTCATGTCACTACGCACTTTTGAGCAGATTGGCGGGCAAATCACATCACTCTGGGAAACAGATACCTGGATATTTGCCTATGACAAGACGGCTCGCCCAATTCTTGGCTTTAAGGATTTTTCATTAAAAATAGAATCCTTAGAAACAATCATTCATATGATTTAGAAATGGACTGAGGTGAGACTGAGGCTCATAGAACGTATCGTCGGGAAGATAACCAGAATCATAAGGACAATGTCACTGGAAGAACTTCGTTACGAGAACACAGGTCACGAGAAGCTCCTTTTCCTGAATAGAGAACAAGAGATAGAATACTTTGCCCCTACACATTGACACACTAAGACTAAGAGCTTGAGAAGAAGAATTCCCGGACTTTAGTCTCAGTCAGTCACGATCGTTACACTAAACACGTCCGCGAGAATGAGTTTCAGCGAGGATGGAACTAAGTAGGTTGCGAAGGGTTTAGTAACATGATCTTAGGGCGTAAATCTTAGACTTCCCAACCCATTGGATGAACCTTCAAGACACTCTTACCAGCAAAGTTAAAGATGAGTCACCCTAGACCCAAGAACCCAGGCTGGCACAAGATGAAAGTCATGGGTCACATCCTAGAAAAGGCACTAGGGCTAAGGAGAGATGGGATCTTGGAACCCATCAAACTCCCGGTTTGGCCAGATAAGAAGGGCATTGGATCATCCACCCAACACCACCATCATAAGAACTTGAAAACAAAATATGATTGGGAGTTGCATGAACACTTTTGTAAAAGGAACGGTTGAGGAACGAGTGGAGGAAACCGAATGCACTCGTCCCTTAACCCTTGTCCAAGAAAGAGAGCCAGACTGTCTCTTGAGCTCCCTTGACTGGTTAATTCCACACTCAGATAAAATCTTTAAAACACACACACACCACCGGTTGACAAGAGTCCAACTAATGAAATGCCCCCTTCTCGCAGTGCGCAAGCATCGCAACAAATGAGTGCCAGCTGTTGGAGGAAAGTCAGGTGAAATACCTACTTTAATCCAATAAGTTGTAAATATTATTTTTCTTTTCAAAAAAAATGGTATACAAAGTTTTAGGATGGAAGCTAAAACCCTAGGGTCTTTGTTTGACAAAGATGACTTCACCCAAGCATGGCACCCCTTTAGTGCAGACTTCGATCTCCTGAATAACCTACGGTGTCTGGCTAGTCTAACTAAATATTTCACCCCCAGTACCCTACTTGAAACAGTCAAACCCTCATTAACCAGATAAAAGGATATACTAGGGTCATCTTTGGCTTAGAAAAATTCGAGTCCATAGCAGTTATCGAAGAACCAGATCTAGATAACATAGAAAACTTGGATGATGGTCTAGGGGTCTTTAAAATTTGTGATGAAGATGATGAATAGGAGGAAGATATTTTCGTAGAATTTGAGCAGAGCCTTCAAAAATTCGATGAGAGGGTAGAAGAAAGAGATGAGAAGGTGGAAGAACTGAACCTTGGGACTAACGCTTGTCCCCAATGTCATTTTGATCAGTGCAGAGCTAAAACCCAACGAAAATGAAGATCTGGTTAAAATACTTCGTGAATATGTTGACGTCTTTGCTTGGTCTTATGAAGACATGCCCAGATTCAATACCTCTTTAGTCGAGCACCGATTAATTTTAGAGCCTAACACAAAACCAGTAAAGCAAAAGCTAAGACGCCTCCATCCAGAGGTGGCCTTAAAGATCAAAGATGAGGTGGACAAACTCCACCAGGCTAAATTTATCCGGGTAGTCTTATACCCAAAATGGGTAGCTAATATTGTTCCAGTATACAAGAAAGACGGCAAAATCTGAGTATGCATCGACTTCAGGGATGTCAATCGAGCATGCCCGAAAGATGACTCCCACTCCCACATGTGTTGTGCCTGTGTCATTTGGAGCCATTACAGTTAAGCCTTGGTCACTTCTGGGTAATTTAGGGCCTTCTTTTTTTATCGGAGTTGCAAAAATTTTGACTTTTTAGCTATTTGCGTGAGTATGAGTACACCAATTGGAAATCTGACTGCATATTATGGGTCCTGGTACTATTTCGTACTACCTATAAAAATTTCATAGAAATCCGGAAACGTTTGGAAAATTATGCAGTTCTGAACCGTATCCGGGTTTTGGTCGTTACTGGTTTAGTTGGAGGAATAGTATTAGATATTTTGGTGAATATCATCACCTTCGGTAACCTCACCCCCCTCTTGTTTAATGATGAAGAAACCATTGGTTATTTGGTGGATTAGAGAGTGAGATTAGGCCTATGTGTACCTCCCTCTTTTCCCTTGTGTTCACCCCCCCAAAAAGTGACTTTTGTCACTCTCTTCACTCCTCTTCATTTCAATGAGCCCTCTTTGGCTCTCTTTCTCTCCCTCTCATTTCAGCCCCCCAAGTATTTGGGTTTATGCATCAAAGGAAAAATGAAGGAGAAGAAGATTGAGCAAGAAGAGAAGATGATCAAGGTTTGTGTGTGTGTACCTTTGTGTTGTTGATGATTTCCTCCTCCTCAAGCCCTCTCATGGCTTCTCCCCTTGTTTCCCCATCCCCCATTTGGTTCAGCCATGTAGAGAAGAGAAGCAAGAAGAGGTGGTGGAGGTCAAGATGGTCGAGGGTGCGCTTGCGAGCCCCTACATCCCCCTTTCCTCCCCCCTCTCCTTTTGGTGAGTTTTTCTTCTTCTTTTGGTGGTTTTTATGCATGTTAGGGTGTTTGGGAGGGCATGCATGTGAGGTGTTTGGGTTTGGGTGCATGTGAGGGCATGGGAGAGGGCTTGGGTGCACTGGGCGCGCGGGTCTGCATGCGCGAGCGCGCGCGTGAACGTGCGCGCAGGTGCAGTCGTGCAGGTACGCGCGCGTGCGT
This sequence comes from Acorus calamus, assembly GCA_030737845.1. Taxonomy (NCBI): domain Eukaryota; kingdom Viridiplantae; phylum Streptophyta; class Magnoliopsida; order Acorales; family Acoraceae; genus Acorus; species Acorus calamus. The sequence continues at coordinate 9,955,386 of CM060873.1, read as the reverse complement.
ACGAGCGGGTGGGACGCGCGGGTGTGCGCGCGCGTGTGGGGTGCTCGGGGGCTGCGCGCGGGGCTGCCTGGGGCCGGTTTGGGCGTGCTGTGGGTCGGCACGTTCGGGTGTGGGTCCGGGGGAACTCGGGTAGGCGTGCGTGCGTGCAAGCTTGCATGCGTGCGAGCTCGTATGCGTGCATGCCTATGCCCTTTGCTTGTTTAGTCATTTTAATTGTATTGTTGTGTAGTTTACTCACCCTCTTCTAATGCCTTACCTTGCAGATCTTTTCAGAGGGGATGCACTACAGTCCGGGTATCGGTGAGTGGTTCGATTCCAACCCTTTCGGGAGCGCTCGATGCACGCAGTCGTGCTTCGCGCTTTCATGGGGCTTCTGTGCACCCTAAATATGCTAGATATCATGCATGCTAGGTTGTATAGCACGTATATTGTGTAGAACCCCCTTTTCTACCCTATACGTGCCTATGTATCATATTCAAGTGTGTATTATTATGTTTGCATGCGCCCTTCTTGTATGGGCATGTATGATGTGTGTTTATATTGATGTATATAATATGCATACCTTAGGTAGTATTGTAATACCCCCCCTTAGATGTGTAATATCCAGCATGTTTAATCCTGGATTAATAACCGGATGCATACAAATATTCCCTTACGATTAGACTGGAGGGCGTGGTATAGTTGTTGCACCCATCTTCTTGGGGGCAAAGCTATGATCAGCTCCCGCAGAGGATGAGACTTTCCCTCTCTCTCGCCCTCCTCCCTCTTTGCGTAAACTGAGTAAGTAGATGCGGTTCCTACTTGACTCAGGTCCGCTTGGGATTATCGACATGCACCGGTTGGTGCGCGTGAACCCGCTTGACCCTCCTCTTTGAGTTGGTGATATCTTACGCCTGCTTGAGTCATACTTTGTGTGATTGAATGTTTATTGTGTCCTTATATGCATGCTTAAGTAGGACATTCCTTGCATAGTTAATTACATGTTGTATATGCTTATATTAAGCCATGAACCTTGTCTAATGAGATTAGACAAGTGTATGACCTCTTATGGGGTCATACCGTGGCATTGACTGTACGAATAATATGTCTTCCCCACATCAGAGTTATGTGCCCTGTAGGGAATTCATGAGAATTCGTTACCTTATCGGTGTTTAGTAACCGGTGACGACGGATCCAAGAGGATCGTATCCGTGAGATTAGATTGTGTTCTCCCCTTCGTTGGATCCGTGTTGAAGCTACCCAGCATTGAAAACGTTGTCCTGACAGAGGGTTCCCATTTGTAGGTACTACCGATGTGTTCGGCAGATGTACTGATCGTGGGGGTATACCAAGTAGAGGCTACCCGGGAGAGGGCTACCGGTGCACCAAGGGTGTAGAGCAGTCTGATCTCTTCCCAATAGTCCTATGTCACCCTTTGAGGGTGAGAGTGAGGGTGAGGGTGAGGGTGTGGGTGTGGGTGTCGTGGGTTCGGGTAAATACTCGACCCACCAGCTTGGGTAGTTGACTTTCCCATAAGGTTCGCTTTGTGAACGTAGGGTGCTTCCTCCTGACAATCGTCATGTGTGGAAGCTACCCGACATCGAAGTTGTCCTGTGTAGTGCCACCACTTGTAGGTACTACCGATGCGTGTCGCGATACACGTCTAGCGGATGTACCGATTGTGGAAGGCCGACAGGCAGAGGCTATGCGAGAGTGGGCTACCGGTGGACCAAGGGTATAGAGCAAAGAGTTGTCCCAAAAGTCCCTAGGGTCACCCCTCCAGGGCTAGGGTGAGGATGAGTTGATGTCACGTTGCTACGTGACCCAGTTCGTTTGTTTGACCATTCCCATAGTTGTTGGGTTCGGTTAGGTATTGATGTTGAGAGACATCGGTGGACAATTATCTCTATGTAGATGGTTCAGTAGTGTTGTGTAGACCGGTAATTCCGCGTCTCTTTGACAAACGGTTTGGTCTCTCCCCAAAAGTCCCAAGTGTCGCCACTGCATGACCTTGTTATCCATTGGGTTTCCACCCATGTTTTCCTTGAAAGGAAATCCCCTTAGCATTAAATTGTTGTTTTGGTGTTTGGTTTCCTACCACTCACTAAGCTTGTAGCTCACCCCTCGCGTACTGTTTCTTTTATAGGGGCGTTGTTGGGCGTGGAGCTGGAGCTTCCCTGTGGTGTAGTCCAGTGTGAGTGGAGCGTTCCATCCAACGGTTGGCGAGTGTGAGGCTGTTAGCAGTCCTAGAGTCTTGTGTATTTGTAAGTCGTGCGTGTGGCACCTGATGTATTTTATTTGGACTAGACTTGGCTCTCGCAGGACAATGATTGTATATTCAGGTCTGTAATAATATTTTGAGTTACAGACATTGTTGGCGTTATTATGCTTCCGCTTTTCAGATGAGTTGTCAGTTATCATTTGCTTCGTTAGTCTGGTATGTTTTATATTGGTGTCATTGTTGACCTCTTGTATGATAGCTGATACTTGATATATTTGCCACATCTCGGGGACGGCCGTCCTGGGGCGTGACACATTGATCTCCTTGTTGACAATATGGCAAGGTATGAAACGCTCTCTTTCATGGATGGTTTTTTCCAGATACAATCAGATTCAGTTATCAAAAGAAGACCAGGAAAAAATCTCTTTCACCAATGCTTCGGGGACCTATTGTTATGTGGTAATGCCTTTTGGGCTTAAAAATGCTAGTGCAACATATCAAAGAGCAATGACTTTAATATTTCATGATATGATGCACAAATTAGTAGATGACATCTTAGTAAAATCTAGAACTCGGATAGGACATGCAGATGTACTTAGACAAGTCTTGCATATGTGCAGAGAATTCACGCTTAAGATGAACCCGAAGAAATGCCGCTTCGGTGTCTCTTCCTGGAAGCTCTTAGGGTTAATGGTAAGCAAGAGAGGAATTGAGGTTGACCCAACTAAGGCCAGGGCTCATCGGTTGGCTACAATTCATTAGATGATTCATCTCACAGCATGTCAAACGATGTCGCCCCTTCTACAAACTGCTAAAAGGAGGAGTTAAGTTTACCTGGGATAGCGAATGCCAATAGGCTTTCGATAATTTAAAGAAATACCTGCTTAAACCCCCGGTTCTCTCAGCTCCGATACCTGGGCAACCCTTGCTTATTTATGTAGCTGCAACCAAAGAGGTCATTGGTGTTGTGCTTGCACAACACAATGACATAGGAAGGAAAGAGAAGGTTGTCTACTATCTAAGTATGACGCTAATCAAATATGAATGAGCCTACCCTCCCATGGAGAAAACCTACTTAGCTTCAGTATGGGCATCCCAAAAATTATGTCATTATTTCCTTGCCCACAAAGTCAAGTACTTTGCCAAAATGGACCCAGTAAGGTTCTTATTTGAGAAAGCTATTTTGACCGATCATTTGGCCCGATGGTAAGTCTAGTTAAATGAGTTTGACATCATATATGCCACTCAAAAGTCTGTCAAAGGCCAAGCCATTGCTGACCATCTCGCTAAACTTCCCCTCCCCGATTATGAACTAGTAAAAACCGACTTCCCTGACAAAGAAATATTTGCACTCATTAAAGAAAAGGATAGAAAGACCCGGACCGTATACTTCGACGAAGCAGTCAATCAACAAGGGAGAGGGATAGGAATAACATTAATCTTCCCTGAAGGTATCATCATGCCACGAGCATTTCAACTTATGTTCAACACTACCAATAACATTGCTGAATACGAGGCTCTAATAGCAGGCCTAAAGGCATCTTTGGCCTTAGGGGTTAAATATCTAGACATTTCTGGTGACTCCCTTTTAGTAATCCACTAGACCCTGAGGAAATGTCAGACTAGGGACCCAAAACTAAAACCATATAGAGAGCTGGCCATAGTTCTATTAAAACAATTCTACAAATACACCCACATCTTTATACCCTAAATAGGCAATATTCTCGTAGACTTTTTTGCCTCTTTAGCTTCATCACTTACTTTTCCCATATCCAAATAATCCAAAACAGTCACTATCCAAAGACTATAAGTACCGGCCACTAAACATCGAGACTGTAAAACTCAAAACCAACAAGATCAAAACGAAATCTCTAATACCACAGAAATTCTAGCCCTTGATCTAGAAGATATGGATGATGGGAATCCATGGTATTTTGATATCAAAAACTATCTCGAAGACAGTTCGTTCCTGGAATACGTCACCAACAACGATCAAAGAATAATCAAGAAGATAGCAACCAAATAATGCCTGCGAGGAGGATTACTCTTTCGAGAATCGTTCAACGGAGAGCTACTCAGATGCCTGGACGACGAGGAAGCATATGCCATCGTAGAAGCTCACTCTAGAGTATGCGGAGGTCATGTTAATGCTCAAATGTTGGCAATGAAGGTACTAAGGATTCCTTTTCCAAACACTTAGGCATTCGATTTTCTTAAAATATCACAATTGACTCCCCATACCAAAAGGAAATTGCCCCTATCACTCTCATTTAATACCCTTACATACACACTTGAGAAGGAAATTTGCCCCTCTCATACACACATGAGATTTTTTCATTCTCACATATTCCCACATTTAGAGTCACTTAGACTCCCTCCTTTTATGCCGAACACGACTTCTCATGCCTTTTTCCTCGCTTTACTTTTAAATCACCTTAGATGGGTTGTAGCCCTTGACTGTTTGAGCAAGAGGGGCTTGAAAGTCAGTGCAGGGGCACATTCCGGACAAATTTAAAACATGGTCCCTGACAAGAATGTTTTTACAGATTTTAAAGGTTGACCAAATACTTACAAAGACTTTCAGCAGTTGCAGCAAGACAGCAGAAACAGAAAAGTGCCCCAGGCAAGGGGCGGCTACTCCCAACATGCCGTTGGATCCTGGGCGGCTACATATAACATGCCGCCCCTCCCCCCATTTTTTCAAGTAAAGTTCACAGTCCAGGGGCAGCTAAAGAGCATTAACTGCCTACCCTGGGTGGCTAGTCTGAACTAGCCACTTCTCACCTACTACCTCACCTGCTCCTGTCAGTCCAAATTCAACCAACTCTTCAACCTTCAAAGACCTGTTAAAAATATCTCTTTCCGAAAACTATACATACACATTCTATATGCATGTATTTAAAAAACCTGTATAAATATGATTTGAAAACAACCGTGTTTCAAAACCATACATTCATCCATACATCAACTCATGCATCAAAACCAAAACTTTAAATCACACAAACAATACACACTCAACAAATTAGATCCAAAAGACTTTCAAAACCAAGGCATCTTTGTCTCTACACATCCATTCACACACCAAATCCATATAAGTCATTCCATATCACTACAAGAAATACAGCCTTCACCGACGGCCAAAACCATCGCTAAAAGACACCCAAGCCGTCGCTATAGGTATTACCGATGGGACATCACCACTAATACCTACACCGACGACGTGACCGTCGCTCATATGGCAAACAGATTTCCTATTGGTGTTAGATATTCAAACGAACATATTTTCATATGCTTTTAAGAGTTGTTTTGGAACATTTTCCTATGTAATTATTCATTTATACATGCATATTAGGGAAGTTTCTATTCTTTATATTAAAGCATATTTTGCACAAATTGACAATATTTATACAATTAATATACATTATCATATTTTTCATATGGAGCAATATTTTAAAATTTAAAAATCTAAGTTTGGCAATATTTAAATTTGGCAGGATCTAAATTTAGCAGGATATAAATTGGAGAAGGAATTAACATTCAAAGATTCATTAAAGCTTCTAAATATGAATCATCAAATCAATAAAATCTTCAATCAAATCAGCTTTCATATCTCTAACAAATCAACAAGATCACTAACAGATTTTGCAATTATATCTCTAATATATTTTGCAAATCAGCGGTAACAACTCAATCAAATCAGCATTTACAACTAATTCGGCACTCAAAACCCCTATAAAAAGGGCAATACAGAGCAAAGGAGAGATCTTCATTCAGCCAAGGAGAGGATATCTTCATTCAGCCAAGAAGGAATTTATTTTTAGTTTTTGTTATTTCTTTTCTGTTTTTAATTTTTGTTTTTAGATTTTGTTTTCTGTTTTTATTTCTTTGGTATTAGAGATAGATTCTCTTGTGTTTTCAATAAAAGTGCGTTGTTATTTTATTTTCATGGAATATTTTTATGTTTATTTTAGAAGTTCATCAACCATGATAGGCTAAAAAATCCTTCCATCAAGGAGAGGATTCCACCCCATGCGTTTGAGTGATTGATTATTTTCTTTGTGCATTGATGTTTTCCGATTTGTTCTTCATGTTTATATAGTTTCTTCAATTCAGATTTCTTTTGATTATGGGTATTTTTAGATCTTTCGTCGTTCTACTTAGATGGGATACAGTTGATGCTTTATAAACCCTATTTTTAAATCAAGTAGATGTGAATTGCTTTTGAAATAGTTTGTTTTCATTAAATGCAAAAGAAAGGATCATCACAATACACCTGAGGTGGATTTCCAATCATTGGTGGTCTTTTTTATACATTGATTTCAACTTTAGGTTTTAAAATAATTTTCTTAAATCAATCATTGATAATTTGTTTTTCAACCTTTTTGTTAAAAATTGATAATCTTTTACTTTTATTTGTTTGCTTCAATAGCCTCCCTGTGGATTCAACCCCTTGCTACCACTTTCTACCAAGAATAGTTTAGGGTTTTATATTTTGTTGGCAAAGACGAGATCTTAATGACAATCAAGCCACCAACAAATTGGCGTAGTTGCCAAGGAGGCAAGATAAGAAACGGTAAAGGTTGAAGGAAGAAGAGAGAAGGATGAGGAACATAAAGCTCAAGACTCATTGAGCTAATTCCACTTCAAAGTTTTGGATTTCCAAAGTGAACATGCTCCGTAGTTAAATTTCTCATTGACAAAAGCTCTTGTTTTAATCTTTGTGCATTTAGCGTACTTATTTGCATAAATCAACCTAAGGGCAAAACCCATTAAAAAAAAGATAAGGTCGGGATTTCATCAACCATCCTTGGCCCAAAAATCACTACATTGCATGATTATCCCAAGCCAATCACAATAAAATCAATTAGACACTAGCCCTAAGATTCTTGAGCTCATTCGGGTGAAGACCACCAAAAGTTCTACCAATTGTGCTCTTTGATCATATTGATGTCTAGGAAAGCCATGTCCCTTTAAGGAAGACACTTTGTGTTCTAGGAGGGTAGTACTTAAGCGGGACCATTGTGACCCCACCACTACTTGAAGACTGACCTGGTCGACGTTTCATAAGACCAAATTGGAGATTTATGTGTATTCTTCAAACATGTTAGGAGATGTCTAATCTAGGAGAGAGCTTCAAGAAAAAAATTGTTTTGGTGTATGCACGGTAGAAGATCCAATAGGGGAGAGTTAAAACCTTTAAACCCTGAGACTCAGAGAACCTTCCATCTACATAGGTCATTACTCTTCACATTGGGTGAACGTGCCAAAACCCTCAATGAGCTATATGCTCCTGCATCTTCCGATCCACCAACCTGCATAGTACTGCCGACCACTACTGCAATCCAATTTGAGATTCGGCCGGCAACCATCAATAAGCTTCCCAAATTCCATGGGTTCAAGAGTGAGCAACCCTATATGCATCTAAATTGAGTTTATTTCCCATGACGTTGGAAGATCATGCAGCTGCATGGCTGTATTCCCTCTCCGCCAATTCAATTTCAACATGGGAACAACTCTCTAAGAAATTCATGACAAATTTTATCCTATGACAAGAACTGAGAAAATCAAAGATGCCATTATAACTTTTAGGAGGAAAGTCGAAGATGAATTTTCTCAAATTTGGGAAAAATTTCATGATTTGTTAATCAAATGCCCACACCATGGGCTTGACAAAGCCCAGCTAGTTCACTTCTTCTATAAGGGACTACCTCATACACATAGGAACATGATTGAGTCCATGCACAAGGGTAAGTTCATGGATCAAACCTCTGATAAAGCTATGAGTTCCTTGTAGATTTAGCTGAGAATGCCCAGAATTGGAGTAGCTATGACAATGAAGTTGATGATAGAGGATCTAGAAAACCAAATATCAATGAAATAAAGGCAGATCCAGATCTTAAAAATTTCATGACCAACTTAGTGGATGGGGTGAACAAATTGAACAAGAAGTTCGATACTTTTGTGATAAAAAAACAAAAACCACAGAGAGATTCAAACCCCATAATGACTGTGGAACATGAACCACACAAAATATGTCTCATTTGTGATAGTTCAGAGCATCTAATGGAGGGTTGCCCTAGTTTGCCCACCATCAAGGCCGAGCAGGCAAACTCGATTAATTCATACAATGCCTTCAAAAATTTCACTCCCAATTCTTTTAGTCCAGTCTACCATCCTCATAATAGGTTTCATCCAAACTTCTCTTATAGGTAGAATGAACCAATCTAATATCAAGGTGGTCCATGGTATCAAAGAAATTTTTTCAGGCCAAGCCCATCACAAGCTCCTCAGGTAAACCAACCTTTGGTTCCTCCTAATCCTCCTTATGGTGCTCCCACTCTAAAACAACCCTTACATCTAGAAGCCATGATGGCTAACATGATGAAGCAACAACAAAAATTCATCCATCAGCAACAACAAATCAATTTATCACAAGCCCATACTAATCAAATCCATGCACAAGCTATTGCAAAACTTGAGGTTAGCCTAAGCCAAATAGCCAGCTCTCTGAGAGATAGGAAGAAGGGTGAATTACCTAGTCAGCCACTGCCTAATCCTAGTAGGCAACAGAGTCAAGACCCAAGGAGACAATATCATATTAACTCTGATAGAAGCCCATCCTATGAAGTCCAGGCCATTACCATCTTAACATATGGCAAACGAGTGGACAAGAAGGTCCAACTCCCCAAGGAAAAAAGTGAAGAAATCGCGGTCCGTAAGACTGCTGACCAGGAAGAGGATCAAGAGACCCAAGGGAAGCGAAAGGAAGCCCAAGAAATTGCAGCAAAACCAATAGATATCAACAAACCCAAAGTTCCTTATCCTCTTAGGTTGAAAAAACCAAAGAAAAATTCTCATTTTGATGATATCATGGAAGTATTCAAAAATGTTCAAATCAATATACCTTTCTTAGATGTCATCAAACAGATTTCCTCCTATACAAAATTCTTGAAAGATCTCACCACGGTGAAAAGGAGAACCAATGTTCCTAGGCATGCTGTGATGGCTGCACAAGCCTCATCTTTCATTCAACAGCAAATTGCTCTAAAATACAAGAACCCTAGTTGCCCCACAATTGCAATCAAAGTAGGAAAGACTATGATCCAAAGAGCCATCTTAGACTTAGGAGCCAGTGTGAATCTGTCACCCTATTCTGTGTACAAAGAGTTAGGTTTGGGGGAGTTAAAACCCACAGATATTACCCTTTCATTAGCGGATAGAACTGTGAAGTATCCAAAGGGAATTGTGGAGGATGTGATTGTCAAAGTGAAAGAATTCTATTACCCTGTAGATTTTGTAGTCCTAGAAACTGAACCAGTGAAAAACCCAGGCAGCCATATCCCTTTGATCTTAGGCAGGCCATTTCTAGCCACTTCAGATGTTGTTATAGTTGTAGGAATGGTATAATGACTCTAGCCTTTGGAAACATGACTATCCAACTCAATGTTTTCCATAGTAGTAACCCATCACCTGATATTAATGATCTTGAGGAAGTCTACATGATTGATGATATGATCAATAACTCTTTAGAAGAGTTGAGTTATTCTGACCCATTCAGCAAAGATTTTGATGAAGAAGGTCTGATTAGGGAAGTGAATGCACTTCTAAATTCCACTCTAATCATGGATAATAGCAAATGGGCCACTCAGTTTGAATCATTGTCCATTTCTGAATCTCAGCTAGTGTCATCAAGTGTCAAGTCACCCCAGTTAGAGTTTAAGGATCATTTCCTTCTACCCTTCACTGAGCAAGTCCCTATTTATGGCAAGGCTTACTATTTACCTGTCAAATTAGAACACAAAGCATATTGGGCAATGAATCGCCTCAATTTTGATCGCGACAAGGAAGGAGAACATAGGAAACTTCAACTTGATGAGTTAGAAGAGATTAGGAATGATGCACATAACTGTGCCGCAAGGTACAAGGACTACATGAAAACCATGCATGATAAGCTTATTCTTTGTAAGAAATTTTTTCCCGGTCAAAAGGTCCTTTTGTACAATCTAGACTACATCTAATCCCTGAAAAATTGAAGTCTCGCTGGACTGGCCCATATACGGTTGACAAAGCTCATCCCCATGGGGCGATTGAAATCCATAATGCCAAGGATGATAGTTCTTTTCAAGTCAATGGACATCATTTGAAACCATACCTTGAGTATTCGAGCCCAGAAGTTGAGGAAATACTTCTGGAAGATCATGTGTATCAGGATTGAACACTTTGTACATTCTATTAGATTTTTCGGTATAGGGTTAGGATATTTTTTATTATAATGCTTTGAATTTGTGTACATATTTGTCATTTCTAAGTTTCTGTGCGGATTCACTGAGCTATTTTGTCACAGGATAAATTATAAGAATTCACATCAGATAAGGTATGCGGTTTCTACCTTCTTTACTTATTTCTATTGTCCTTTTTCATTTTTGAGCATCACATGCATCATCTTGTAGTTGTCATTCACATTGAGGAGAATATTAGTTTTAGGTTTGGGGGTGTAATCAATAAATTTTGATGTGATATTTCAAAAAAAAAACAAGAAGAAGAAGAAGAAAAGAAGAAATTTTGGGAAAAATTTAATCATTGGGATGCATTTGGCTTGCCAAATCAATTTTCACTTTCGTTGTTAATTCTATCCTGTGTTTAAAATGTTTTTCGTAAACTTCAAGTCTTGAAAAAAATTTCAATACTTATAGCCACATGTATGTAGCCTAAATGGAAAAGTGAAATTTAAGGGAGAGAACTGAAGAATCATTAGTGGAGACTAACCCAGGAGAGATTTGAGCCATTCTATTCTTGGAGTGTTTTTATATAATTCTGAGTTACAAGTTAACTCAAAATTTTCTTGTTTTCGCTTAAATATCGTTTGCTTGATCTCTTTATTCTTGTTTTGATGAAACACTCATGAACACCATAAAAAATTGGATTGCTACACCAAAAACTCATCTGAAATTTTTTCAAGGCATATAATAACCATATGAAACTTAGGAAATGATTTAGGCTATTTTGCTAAACCATCTATCATATTCAGTCGACCTATTCTTATACTTATCCACTAGTCAAACCCCTTGAGCCATATAAGCCTTTCTTTGTTCAACCTATTTTTCCAACTATACTTCACTCAATGAGTGTAATCTTAAATTTTGCTTTGGAAACAAGGAAAGAAAAAGAAAAGAAAAGAAAAAATAATCAATTACTACGAAATTTCAAGGAAGGGTTATTACTATCATGATTCAAGAGAAAAGAAAAACAAAACAGAGAGACAAGAAAAGATAAGAAAAAAAAAAGAGAAAAAAGGAGTTGGTATTCATCGGAAAGTATACAAATTCTCAAAGCATTTCTGAATAAACCTTGTCCAGTTATCAACAATAACCCTAGCCCCATTACAACCTATTAAAAAGACCTACTTGATCCTAAATGTAATGTGGTTAAAATGTGGAGAATAGATGAAGAGGACTTGTGTTTAATCCAATGTTCTTGAGTTGATGATATTCCATTCCTGAGATCAAATTAATTTTCTTTTTTCTTTGATATGGTATGTCCTTCTATAAAATCTTATATGAGGATGATTTGAATTTGATTCCTTGCCACATATAAGTTGAGAGAAATGAGCCCACTTCTGAGTGATTTCCTTGTTGAGTGTAGTATCTAGTGAGTTTTTGAAGTCAAGGCGAAATCCATTATGAAGGTGATCAAAATTAAGTTTTAATTGGAAAAAGAAAGCTACATTCTTGTTGGCTATGCACACACACACTTCAGAACTTGATTATGAGTAGAAACTTCTAATATGTGGATAGAGTTCTCAACTTTAGAAGATTTTCATCAAGCTCCCTAAGATGTCATTTTTCTCAGATTTTCAAGAAAAAAAAACAAAGAAGAGAATTTTGTGGGTATATTCGCTGCAAACCCTCAAGAGACACAACTCGTCCACTAGGGTAACCTAGGGTTTAAAAGCTTGTTGCATATGCTAAGTGTAACCGCAATTCCTGCAAAAGTGAGTTAGAATTTTCCTTTTTTTTTAGTTTTGCTCGAGGACTAGCAAAAAGGTGGTTTGGGGGTATTTGTTAGATATTCAAAAGAACATATTTTCATATGCTTTTAAGAGTTGTTTTGGAACATTTCCCTATGTAATTATTCATTTATACATGCATATTAGGGAAGTTTCTATTCTTTATATTCAAAGCATATTTTGCACAAATTGATAATATTTATACAATTAATATGCATTATCATATTTTTCATATGGAGCCATATTTTAAAATTCAAAAATCTAAATTTGGCAATATTTAAATTTGGCAGGATCTAAACTTGGCAGGTTATAAATTGGAGAAGGAATGTGTAATAGCCCGAACCCTCTTATACGGTTTTATGTTAATATTTACATGTTTGGATTGCAGGATAGGATAATTTTATGCTATTGAACTTTTGATCTTTATTATCCCTGAAATCCTGCATTTGGTTTAGTTTTTGAAAGCACCTTCAAAGCATATTTGGGATTCACGCTCAACATATGAAGTCTTCATTTTTTAGTTACCTTTCATATAAAATTGGTTTGGTATTATTTAGAGTTATATTAGAAAAGTTATGACTGTTTTACCATTCCTACCCTTAGAAGAAGAAATCGCGAGGTCTTCTATTCGTCGCTATTTTTAATATAGTTAGAGGCTTCTTCTGATCTTGGCTCAAACATAGAAGTTGAAGATATTTTCATTATCTTTCCAACAAAAATTGTTTCATCTAAAGTGAATTTCCTTGCGAAAAGATATGACTGTTTGAGTCGAGGATGCGCAGATTATTAGTGGAAGGGTAATTTGGTGATTTGCCCAGAATTATCAATTTCATTGAATTGTGAGAGTCGGTGGGTGTGGATGATTATACAGAGAGAGAGGGAGAGGTCGTCCGAGGCCTTGTTAGTGAGAGAAGTGAAAGGGAAAAATTAGGAAAAGCTTCGTCGAGCATATTTCGTGCTGCACTGGGTAAAGATTCTTATTCTTTTCATTGTTATTTTTTGTATAAGGTTGTTTTATTTCAGTTTTGAATCAAATTTGTGATTTGGGGCTGCAATATGAATATGTTTTTGGGGCTGGAGAAATAGGTATTTGAGGGTTGATTTTACTATATCAATTTGGGGTTTGTAGTGGGGATGTCATGTTTGTCTTGGTGGATTTGATAATTGTTTGATTAATGGGGTTATATTTTAGTTTCTTATTGAGGTTATATTTTGATCAGTGGGTTCCTTTCTGTGTGAATTAGGAGCTGTAATAGGGTGAGTCCAGCTTGGGGTGTTGAATTGTGAGGTAAGTAACCCAACTGACTTTGCTTGTTCCATTCCATTCCACGTTCTATTGTTGTTGTTACAATTTGGTTTGCTGTTTGGGTTATTCGAGATTCTGTAATTGATCGAGATTCTGAATATTCATATCATTGGTCTATTTATTTTGAGATTCCAGGTATTTCTTATTTTGTGACCCTTTTATATAATCCATTATTGATTCTCGTAAACTTAATTGACTTGTTGGTATGGTGAGCCTTCTTTGATGTTATGATATACATCCTAGTAATTTTTTGGCATCCTATGATCGGCGTGGTTGTGCTGTCCGACCATGGAGCCTTGTGGTGTACTTGATATCGCTGCTTCTTATATTACCTTTTTGTTTGCCTGGAGTTGGATGACCATGGACCTTACATTTGGGTTGAGGATTAGCTCCCCATGAGCGCGCATGTACGTATAGGTCCTATAGGAGGGCTGGTTAATACCCTACAGTGCCTGGACGGCAGGGGGCCAGGTAGTGTGATATCCGCGGTGGATGTTTCGAGGGCCACGCGCGAGGTTTGTGTGTTGTGGACATCTCGAACGGTGGGGGGCCGAGATGGGGTCATGTAGATGGTCAATCCTGTGCTCTGGACGTTCTTGGGTCAGAGTTGTGATTTCTTATCATTCAGATTGGGATGATTCAGCTTGATTGTGATTTCAGGGTATTTTATTCTCAGTTCATCGGTGATGCCTCTTGATGTTATCGGTTGGCCGCCTTATCGGTTGTGATGTGTTATTCTGAGTTATTCCTTCCAGTTTGATTGGTGGGTTTATTAGCAATGTTGTTTCTGTTCTCTGTTGATGACCTTTCAGTGATTCCATTTATTATTCATGCTTCGACCTGACGTTATTGAGATTATTGAGTTTGATTCTATTCTAGTTTTGATGTCATATCTGGTTTTCATCTGTGTGGAATGTCTGGGTTACTTACTGAGCATCTTTCGCTCATTCCATTCCTTTTCTCTTATTTTTGCAGAGAAGAGGCGGGGTTCCTGGATGTTGACTTTGTCTCCTTTTGGTGTCACGTCCAGTTGGTGATAGGTATATATATATATAGATGTGTATATTTGGAGGTTTTGGATCTGTATATAGTTATTTTGGTAGAGGCTGGTCTGGCGAACCAGGCCTGTGTTAAACTGCTCTGTATATGAGGTGTGTTAGATGCTCTGTTGACTGCTTAAACTTTCCTGGATGAGTTTATATAAGGTGATTATATATATCTTGTTGATTATCTGTTATCCCAGGGTTGTTATCATATGTGATTATATAGGGTGGACATTTTGATGTTTTAGAAGAAAAAAAATTATGGTGGCATGTTAGGCACGTGGCGCGCTCGTGTTGGTGTTTTTGGGCACAGGCCGTCACAGAATGGGCATTCAAAGATTTCATTAAAGCTTCTAAATCTGATTCACCAAATCAATAAAATCTTCAATCAAATCATCTTTGACATCTCCAACAAATCAACAAGATCACCAACAGATTTTACAAATATATCTCCAACATATTTTCCAGATCAGCATTAACAACTCAATCAAATTAACATTTACAACTAATTCAGCACTCATAACCCCTATAAAAAGGGCACTACAGAGCCAAGGAGAGATCTTCATTCAGCCAAGGAGAGGATATCTTCATTCAGCCGAAGAAAGAATTTATTTTCAGTTTTTGTTATTTCTTTTCTGTTTTTAATTTTTGTTTTTAGATTTTGTTTTTTGTTTTTATTTCTTTGTTATTAGAGATAGTTTCTCCTGTGTTTTCAATAAAAGTGCATCGTTATTTTATTTTCATGGAATATTTTGATGTTTATTTCAGAATTTCATCAACCATGGTAGGTTAGAAAATCCTTCCATCAAGGAGAGGATTCCACCCCATGCGTTTTGAGTGATTGATTATTTTCTTTGTGCATTGATGTTCTCCGATTTGTTCTTCATGTTTATATAGTTTCTTCAATTCAGATTTCTTTTGATTATGGGTATTTTTAGATCTTCCGTCGTTCTACTTAGATGGGATACGACGTCGATCTGGGTGAATTTTTAAAATTTGAACTTCAACCATTTTTTGAAAGAACAGGGCTTTAATTGTGATTATTCGGTTTGATGGTGTCGTATTTTTGTCCCCACGTGTTTCTAGTTATTTAATCTCTATTTTCTCTCCCCTTGCATTAAAACCTAAAACCCTAGAAATTTTCAAACCCTAAAACCCGTCTTCTTCTTCTTCTCTTGTTTTCGGAGCCGTTGTTGAGGAGCTCGGAAAGGGGTTCGAGTAAAGGGTCCTTGTGAGTATTACCATCTGATTATAAAAAGTTTTGATTAATAAAGATTCTCTTTAGAAGTTCTTTTTATATGATTTCGTTTTTAGGCTTTTCAACAAAAAGAAAGGTTTTTCTTCTTGATTATTGAAAGTTTTATATGATTTCGGGTCTTGTATTATACCAATGAATTGTCGATATTTTTGTGATGTTTTATAAAGTTTTATATGATGCTATTAGTCCACACATGTGTATTTTCAGATTTGTTAATCTCTTGTGTTTTCATCTTGAGTTTTTATAGTTTTGATGATTTAAGAGTCATTTTCGGGTTGATTGTATACCTGGATATTTAATTATGTTTTTGACTATGATAGAGTTGTTTCTGGGAAAAATGTATTTCACAAACAGAAATCGGTTTTGAAAAGAGCTTTCCAACGAATCATCAATCGGCCAATTCGGAGTTACAGATAGAAAGTTATGTTTTTGCAAAGATTTCTAGATAAATTTTTGTATCGCTTTTATATACGTTTTATAAATCCTTAGAGAGTCTAAGATAAAGATAATGGGATATCATGTTAGGTACAATGACACGGTATTTCTCATGGTTTGCAAAGGATTTTATATAGCATATTTAGATCTTTATGTGTATCAAGTGCTTTTAACGTTTCATTGATGTTTTGCCGTTTTTCATAAGTTAGGGTTTTGAATCAATTTTCTTATATACAATATTTGATTTATCTCCTAAATATTTTGTACCATTTTACATATTATATATTGATTTTTGATAATATGAATAGATCTAGGTTTTTGAGGAAAATTTCAAATGAGATTTTATTGGTTTTAATTACATGTTTTGCGAATCCTGAAACCTAGGGTTTTTAATTGGATTTTCTTGCACATGGTTGATCTTTGATATATATTCCTTGTTGATTTGCATTGTTTACATGACTCATAACTGTATATGTAAATGTCAAAAAGGTATTTGGTTGTTTTAACAAAAAGTAAATTGAGTTTTTGGATTTGGTTTTAATTGGATTTCTCGTACGCATGATTTGATTTTCGATATGGGTTCTTTTATGTTTACACCATTTTAAATGAATTGTGTTATATTTTCAATGGTAGAATGATTTAAAGATTTTTACAAAAATAAATTAGGATTTGTGCTTCGGCCTTGGGACAGCCCCTGTAGGAGCCGTCGGGTTTTGTTTCGGACGGTCCGTATCGGATCCGTCGGGTTGGTCAGTGATGGTCTCTGTGGGAGCCGTCAGTTTCTGTGAGTACGGGTACATCGAGTTCCGTACGGGTTGTACATGTTGTGATTTGTATCATTTCTTGCCAAATTCTTATTTACTGTAAGGCTTGGATTTGGTTGCGAATCGTTTGACTGAAGGTGAGTGGGTCTCGTCTCCTATGTAGTTTTCAAAGAATTTTGTGAATGATTTTAAATGCTATTTTTGTATAACCTCGAGCATGTCATACTATATAGGCTGACGCCTTATTAAGTATCGTATTGAAAATGTTATTATATTTGAAAAACTGTTGCATGCATTTTATTGAAAGGAAAATATGTGTTGATCATGCATACATCGCATTCATCTAGGTGACGTAGCCTAGGTGGCTTAGTCAAGTCTAGGTGACTTATGTCTAGGTGACACGATTTCCTGTGCAAAATCCTTACGGCTAGGTGTTATAGATGGCTAGGTGCCATGAATACGGGCATGCGTGTCCGTTGCATTCATACACATCACATGTTTGACTGGATCTTGAGACATGCATCTTGAAAATGAGTTTTCTATTAAGTTTGGATTATCGGGAATTACTGTATTTGCAATTATCATATTATTGTATGTTGCAAATTATTTTATTATGATATCTTATTAAAGATTATTATTTTTATATAAATTATTATTGGGACCTAAAGGTCCATTCACTGAGCGTGTGGTTGCTCACCCCTCTTTTCCGAACATTTTAAATTTGAAGGCTTAGATTGGTGGATCTCGTGTAGCTGCGAACGAGATTGTGGGTGCGAGTACGTTAGACTTGCTTGGTGGAAGGACTCTAAATTTTATTTGGCATGTAGTTGGCCCCTCCTTGTAGTAACCATTTTGTATTAAGTTGTATACGTTTTATGTGAGTTATATCCAGAGTACTTGGGGTGTTGTGGAGATCTTTAATGTTATATTTAAAATATTGAAGTTCATCTAGTACTGTTTTATTACAACTCTAGATTAAAGAAAATAGAACTCTGAGAGTTGAGGAATTAAGTTAACGCGACCGGACTTCACGATTCAAAATGGGGTCGTGGCTTCGGGGGCATTACAAAAATGCTTTTCCAGTCAAGAAAGTGCTGTTAGGGTCGAAAAATTTTATTCGGGTCAAAAATTGATGTTTTGGGTCGAAAAATGTTGTTTGGGTCTAAAGACGATTTTTGTGTAAAATAAATGTAGTTTGCGTCTGAAAATGATATTTAGGTTGAAAACATGGCGTTTTGGCCAAAAAAATGGATTTTGGGTTATGTTTGGGTCGAAAAATTATCTTCGGGCTAAGAAACGTTGTTTGGCCAAGGAAATGTTGTTTGGGTTCTCGGAATGATTTTTGGTTTTGAAAATTATATTTCGGTCGAAATGTGCTGATTGGGTTAAAAAATTGCTTCTTTGGGTCATGTTTGGATCGAAAAAAGATTTTCGCGCCGAAAATTTACTTTTGAGTTGAACAATGTTGTTCATGTCGAAAAAATGTTGTCATGGTCAAAAAATGATGTCCGGGTCAAAAAAATAAGGTTTCGGTCTAAATATCCTGTTTAGGTAGAAAAATGATGTTTGGGTCGTGTTTCGATCGGAAAAACAAATTTCCGTCGAAAAATTGGGGTTTGGGTCGAACATTGCGGTTTGCGTTGAAGGAATAGGGTTTGATTCAGAAAATTTTGTTTGCATAAAAAAAATCCAGCTTGGCTAAAACATAAATGGTGTCGGGGTTGAAAAATGTCGTTTCGGTCTTGTTTGGATCGTAAAATGGTGTTTTGGTCGAAATAATGGTGTTTGGGTTGTGTTAGGGTCGAAAAAAGTTTTATTGCGTCGAAAAACGCAATTTGGGTTGAGAAATGCAGTTCAAGTCTAAAAATAATGTTTGGGTGGAAACATGATGTTTGGATCAGCAAAGATGTTCTTTATGTTTGGGTAAAAAATTATTGTTTAGCTTGAGAAATTGGTGTTTGGGTTTTGTTTGAGTCAAAAAATGCTGTTTGAGTTGTGAGTGGGTCAAAAAATGTAGTTCGGGTTGAAATATGATGATATTTGGGTCAAAAAAAATGTTGATTGGGACAAAAAATGCCGTTCGGGTCTACAAATGATGTTTGAGTATTGGAATTGCAGTTACAGTCGAAGAATTGCCGGTGGGGTCGGAATATGTAGCTTGGGTGGAGAAAAATGATGTTGGGTTGACAAAATGCTGTTTGGTTCAAAAAACGTTGTTTTGGTCGAAAAAAAGGATGTTTTGGTCGTTTTTTGGTCAACAATGCAATTTGGGTCAAAAAATCCGTTTTATTCGAAAAAGTGCTGTTTGGCTCGAAAATATGGTGTTCGGGTCGCATTTTCTCTTAAAAAAGTTGTCTCGGTCAAAAAATGATGTTCAGGCCGAGAAAATGCTGTTTGGGTCGAAAAATTCATTTCTGTCTGAAAAGTGCCGTTTTGGTCGAAAAAATGGCGCTTAGGTCGTTTTTGGGTCGAAGATGCGATTTGGGTAACAAAATGCCTTTTAGTCGAGACAATGGTGTTTAGGTAGTATTTTAGTCCAAAAATGCTCTCTTTGTGGCAAAATAATGTTCGGGTCGACAGAATTTTGTTTGGGCCGAAAAATGCTTTTCCAATAAGAAAAGTGCTGTTGGGGTTGAAAAATGTTATTCGGGTCAAAAATTGTTGTTTTGGGTCGAAAAACATTGTTCGGGTCAAAATACGATGTTTGTGTAAAATAAATGTAGTTTGCGTGTGAAAATGATATTTATGTTGAAAACATGGTGTTTTAGTCGAAAAATTAGATTTTGGGTATGTTTGGGTCAAAAAATTATCTTCGGGCTGAGAAACGTTATTTGGCCGAGGACATGCAGTTTGAGTTCTCAGAATGATGTTTGGGATCGAAAATTATATTTGGGTCGAAATGTGCTGATTCGGTTGAAAAAGTGCTTCTTTGGGTCGTGTTTGGATCAAAAAAAGATTTTCGCGCCGAAAATAGCCTTTTGGGTTGAACAATGTTGTTTGCGTCGAAAAAATGTTGTCATGGTCAAAAAATGATGTATGGGCCAAAAAAATACGCACTATAACAAATTTGATTATTAGCTATGAATTTTTAGCTGCGAAATCCAATTTCGTAGTTAAAGGGGACTTTTAGCTGCGAAAAGAGATTTCGTAGGGAATATTTTAACCTTTCTCTACGAAATTAAATTTCGTTGCAAAAGGTACAACTTTTCACTACGAAATCACAATTTCCTAGCAAAAGAGATGACTTTTAGCTGCGAAATTTAATTTCGTAGTCAATGATAAGACGTTTTAGCTACGAAAGTTTATTTCGCAGCAATATATGTTATTTGTTGCTGCGAAATTGTACTTCGTAGCTAAAAATTTGACTTTTAGATGTGAGAACCATTCTCGTAGTAAAATACTTGACTTTTACTGCGAAATGCTTGACTTTTGGCTGCGAAATTGAATTTCGTTGCAAAAGGTTTATGGATTTTCGAAAGATTTTATTTGTTACAAAACCAAAATATGATCTACACTGCGTCACTATCAAACTGAGATTTTTTTTGCTATAAATACTGTCTATACTTTGGTTCCAGACATAAATATTACTGGACAAAGAGTGAGGTCCCTTTTCATATATATTTTTCTATTTATTCATATATGTATGAATAGAAAAATAAATAATAATTAGTATATTCAATCTAGATATATACTTTATTTTCTACACTAGTCCATCATCAAATTAGATGATTTATTATATTAATTGTATTTATCATAATTAAATATTCGGAAGGACATTTGAATTTGGATCATGCATGTGGTTGATGAACTCATTTCCAGATGATATTATGTAATTGATTGAGATTCGTTGATATCAAATTTGAGTATATTCATTTTGACATTGTATACAATTTGCTTGTTCTTGTCCTTATTGAGTTTAATGTCAAGATAGATTTTTAGTTATCGCTTATATATATAATTTGTATATATTGGGAGCAAGCACAAATAATATCTAGCACAAATTTATAAAATGCCAAATCCAAAGCCCAAACCAAATAAACACTTAACCCATGTTTGTTTGTTTTTTTATTATTGGTAATTGTGATTTGTACTTCTATAATTGGGGGAATGTACAGAGAATCAAAACAAGCATATGTACAAAGAATGTATGGGACTAAGATGCATTGGATTGTGATTGAACTGGTTTGGGTTTGAAATGCATTGGGCTGATACTGGGACTAGACCTCACAACCAGGTCTGAAATTGGACTGTGTTTGGAATTGTATGAACTGGACTGGCAATGTGACTAGATTGGAATGGCAGACATTAGAATGAGACCGAACTGGATTGGGAGTGAGAATGCATTGGGCTGGGACTAAACTGGAATGGGACTGGACTGCATTGGAGTGAAGTGGGACTGGCCTGGAACCTAGAGTGGAATTGGACAGGGTTTGGGGGTGAACTGGTCTGGTAGTGGGACTGGACTGGATTGATACTAGGAATGCATCCGATTGGAAATTGAAATGGATCTGGACTGCACTTGGACTAGATTGGACTGCAAATTTGACTAGTATCTAGACTGAATTTCACTGGAATGTATTGGAATGGGAATTGGATTGGTACTAGATCGGCCTGGGTCTGGGAATACATTGGACTGGGAATTGAACTGGACTGGTAGTGGGATTGAACTGCACTAGGACTTGATGGAATTGCACTAGGACTCGATTAGACTGCAAATTGGACTGGTATCAAGGCTGAACTTGACTGTAATGCATTAGACTGGACTGGATTGATACTGGGAATGCATTGGATTGGGAATTGAAATGGGATTGGACTGCACTAGGACTGGATTGGACTGAAATCTATATTGAACTTGACTGGAATGCATTGGATTGGGACTAGATTGGACTGGGTCTAGGAATGCATTGAACTGGGAACTGAATTAGACTAGCAGTTGTCTAGGAATGCATTGGACTGGAAACTGAACTGAACTGGACTGGTAAAGGGTACTGGACTGCACTGGGACTGGATTGAACTGCAATTTGGACTAAGCCTGGCAGTGAACTGGACTTGGATTTAGATTGATCTGGACTAGGAGTGAACTAAACTGGCCTGGGGACTGCAATTGAACTGAACTGGACTAGGACTTAGACTGAATTGGATTGGGATTCAATCAACCTGTTCAAACACTAGATTAGCCATATGATAAAGGAATTCACACACTAATCTATTATCATTAATATAGTTATAAAGGATTCAATCAACCTCAGATGCTTGCAGTTCCTCAACAGCCTGGATTAGAAGCAGTCTTTTAGAGATCCTCCCATGCCTCCATTAGATCCATGAGATGTATTCTTTTGTTGTATTTTCTTTTGACTTATATTATAACTTTTTGTAATTAACAGAATTAGTTTTAATTAAAAATTGGATGGTTTTATTATTATTATTATTATTATTATTATTATTATTATTATTATTATTATTATTATTATTATTATTATTATTATTATTATTATTACTATTATTATTATTATTATTATTATTATTATCATTATTAGATGTTTATTTAATTCAAGTTACATACTTTTAGTTAAAAAATAATGTTTTTGGAAAATATGACCATTTCCTGCGAAATATGTCGTAGGGGAAGGTCTTTTTGTTTTTTTATTCACTTAATATACTTTTAGCTGCGAATTATTTTTGTAACTAAAGGTCTCTTTTTTGTAGCTAAACGGTTTCTTTTGCTACGAACAATATTTCATAGCTAAAGCTAGATTTTTTTGCTACGAATAAATTTTGTAACCAAAAGACTCCTTTCGCAACGGAATTATTTCGTAGCAAAAGGTCATATATTGCTACGAAATAAATTAATAACAAATACGACCTTTTGCTACAAAATACATTTGTAGCAAATACATTTTGCTATGAAATATTATTCATAGCAAAAGAGTTCCTTTTGCTACGAAATAAAAATTTCGTAGCAAACGATATTCAGATATGAGGTTTTGCAATGATAATTGCAACGAACTAATTTCGTCGAGAAAAGTTTTTAGCTACGAAACCTGGGGTTTTTGCTACGAAATATTTCGCAGCTAATGCTCGAATTTCTTGTAGTGACGGTTTCGGTTGAAATATCATGTTTAGGTTGAAAAATGACGTTTGGGTCATGTTTGGATTAGAAAAACCAATTTCAGTCGAAAAATTGAGGTTTGGGTCAAAAATTGCAGTTTGCGTTGAAAGAATAGGGTTTGGTTCGGATAATTTTGTTTGCATAAAAAAAATCCAGCTTGGGTAAAAAATAAATGGTGTCAGGGTTGAAAATGTCGTTTGGGTCGTGTTTGGATCATAAAATAGTGTTTTGCTCGAAATAATGTTGTTTGAATCGTGTTACGGTCGAAAAAAGTTTTTTGGCGTCAAAAAACGCACTTTGGGTTGAGAAATGTTGTTCGGGTCATGTTTGGATGGAAAATATGCTGTTTGGATCGGGAAAGATGGGGTAAAAAAATTACAGTTTTGCTTGAGAAATTCGTGTTAGAGTTTTTGTTTGAGTAAAAAAAAATGCTGTTTGAGTTGCGAATGGATCGAAAATGCAGTTCGGGTAGAAATATGATATTTGGGTGGAAAATGTAACGTTTCTGTATTTTTAACCTTATATATTTATTTTAAATATATAATGGAAATTTTAAATTGAATTTTTGAATATTTCATTTTTCAGATTTGGCGGTGTGCTCAAATGGGTCCAATTTGATTTGTAATTATGATAATTATAAATTGATGTTGAAATAGTTATTTTATATTTGTTTAGAGATCTTAATAGTCTCAAGATACTTTGGTTGAAATTTGGTGAGATTCGGAGTTCGAGAAATTTGATTTTTGGCCAAGTGTCAAGTTATTGGGCCTAGGGATCTAGTTGTGAATCCAGAATGCTTTTTAATAGCCTTCAGGGATCTGTTTGTAAATCGGATATGCATCTATTTGTAAATCAGATAGGGACCTATTATAAACCCGATAAACTTAAGGGGTCGTTTTGTAATTTTGGTAAACCCCTTTAAATAACATGTTTGGGTTAGGGTTTTCATCCAAATCTTAGAATGTATGAAGGGTGGTGATGATCTAACCCTAGATGAAGGTGGTCGGGAACGGATGTAAGGTGAGAGATATCATTCCCTATTGAATTTTTTGTTTGGGGTTTTAATTTATTTTTTTGTTAGGATATGATTGTGTCGATCAATTGTTTGGGGAAGAAGTTTGATGGATTAGGGTTATGGTTTGATAGATTTTAATTGGTTGCTTATTTGATTATATTTGAATGGATCTCAAATGAATTCTTAGGATCAAATTAGATTTATTGGTTTTAGGGATTTAAATGTTATTTTCGTGTTGATTATATGTATGGACGTTAAATCGTGTTTTGACTATGATAGAGTTGTTTCTGGGACATGTATTTCACAAACAGAAATAGTTTTTGAAAAGATCTTTCCAACGAATCATGAATAGTCCAATTCAAAGTTACGGGTAGAAAGTTATGAATTCTGAAAGATTTTTGTGCGGTTTCTTATAATTCAATATTTTGTTTCATGACCAAGTTTGATGAATTTTAGAGATTAAAGGGGATCCCAAATTGATGTTAATGAAGTATAAGTTGATCTGTGGGTTTGAGTCATTATGAACACGAAATGAGTCCCAAATATAATTTTCAAACCCAAACATCATTCTGAGAACACAAACTGCATTTCCTCGGCCAAACAACGTTTCTCAACCTGAATATAATTTTTCGACCCAAACATACCCAAAATCCGTTTTTCGACTAAACCCCCAAGTTTTCAACTCAAATACCATTTTCAGACGCAAACAAAATTTATTTCACACAAACATCCTCTTTAGACCCGAACAGCGTTTTTCGAACCAAAACAAAAATTTTCCACCCTAATAAAATTTTTTGACCCAAACTGCATTATCTCGACCTGAACGTCATTTTTTGACCAAGACAACTTTTTTCAGAGAAAACGGGACCCGAACACATCCGAACACAATATTTTTGAACCAAAAAGCACTTTTTCGACCAAAACCGACCAAAACATCAATTTTTTCGACCAAAACAGCGTTTTCTAAACCAAACAGTATTTTGTCAGCCCAACATCTTTTTTTCCACCCAAGCTGCATTTTTTGACCCTACCGAATTTCTTCGACCCTAACAGCATTTCCTATACTCAAACATCATTTGTAGACCCGAACGGTATTTTTCGAACCAATCAACGTGTTTCCCACCCAAATATCATATTTCTAGCCGAACTGCATTTTTCGACCCACTCGCAACTCAAACTGCATTTTTTAACTCAAACAAAAACCAAACACCAATTTCTCAAGCTAAACTGCATTTGTTTTACCCAAACATAAAGATCATCTTTCCCGATCCAAACTGCATGTTTCTACCCAAACATGACCCAAACATCATTTTTAAACCCAAACAAAATTTCTCAACCCAAACTTCGTTTTTCGATGCAAAAAAACTTTTTTCGACCCTAACACGACCCAAACACCATTATTTCGACCAAAACACCATTTTACGATCCAAACACTACCCAAACGACGTTTCTCGACCCCGACACCATTTATTTTTTACCCAAGCTGGATTTTTTTTTATGAAAACAAAATTTTCCGAACCAAACCCTATTCCTTCAATGCAAACCGCAATTTTCGACCCTAACCACAATTATCCGACTTGAATTGATTTTTCCGATCCAAACACGACTCAGATGTGATTTTTCTTCCTAAACAGGATATTTTCCCAAACCGTATTTTTTCGACCCGGACATCATTTTTTGACCCAGACAACATTTTTTCGACGCGAACAACATTGTTCAACCCAAAAGGCAATTTTTGACGCGAAAATCTTTTTTCGATCCAAACACGACCCAATGAAGCACTTTTTCAACCCAATCAGCACATTTCGTCCCAAATTTAATTTTTGAACCCAAACATCATTCTGAGAACCCAACTGCATTTCCTCAGCCAAATAGCGTTTCTTTGCCCAAAGACAATTTTTTGACCCAAACATACCCAAAATCCGGTTTTTCGACTAAAAGACCACGTTGTTAACCCAGATATCATTTTTAGACGCAAACAACATTTATTTAACACAAACATCATCTTTAGACCCGAACAACGTTTTTCGACCCAAAACAACAATTTTTTACCCAAATAACATTTTTCGACCCAAACAACATTTTTCTAACTGGAAAACAGTTTTTTGGCTCAAACAGAATTTTGTCTACCCGAACATCATTTTGTCACCAAGAGAGCATTTTTGGACTAAAATATGACTCAAACACCATTGTTTTGACTAAAACAGCATTTTGTGACCCGATTCGCATCTTCGACCCAAAAACGACCTAAACGTCATTTTTTCGACCAAAACGGCACTTTCCAGACTAGAAATTAATTTTTCGACCCAAACAGCATTTTCTTGACCTAAACATCATTTTTCGACCACGACAGCTTTTTTAAGAGAAAACGCGCCCAAACACCATATTTTCGAGCCAAACATTACTTTCTCGACCAAAGTGTGTTTTTCGACGCAAAAAAAATTTTTCGACCCTAACACGACCCAAACACCATTATTTCGACCGAAACACCATTTTACGATCCAAACACGACGGAAACGACATTTTTCGACCCCGACACCATTTATTTTTTACCCAAGCAGGATTTTTTTTATGCAAACAAAATTTTCTGAACCAAACCCTATTCCTTCAACGCAAACCGCAATTTTTGACCCAAACCCTAATTTTCCGAATGAACAGGATATTTCAACCCAAACCGTATTTTATCGACCCGGACATCATTTTTTCGATGCGAACTGCATTGTTCAATCCAAAAGGCAATTTTCGACGGGAAAATCTTTTCAACCCAAACACGACCCTATGAAGCATTTTTTCAACCCAATCAGCACATTTCGTCCCAAATATAAATTTCAAACCCAAACATCATTCTGAGAACACAAACTGCATTTCCTCGGCCAAACAATGTTTCTCAGCCCGAATATAATTTTTCGACCCAAACATACCCAAAATCCGTTTTTCGACTAAACCCCCAAGTTTTCAACTCAAATACCATTTTCAGACGCAAACAAAATTTATTTCACACAGACATCGTCTTTAGACCCGAACAGCGTTTTCCGAACCAAAACAACAATTTTCCACCCGAATAAATTTTTTTGACCCAAACTGCATTTTCTCAACCTGAACGTCATTTTTTGACCAAGACAGCTTTTTTCAGAGAAAACGCGACCCGAACACACCCGAACACAGTATTTTTGAACCAAAAAGCACTTTTTCGATAAAAAAAACGACCAAAACATCAATTTTTTTTACCGAAATAGCGTTTTCTAAACCAAATAGCATTTTGTCGACCCAACATCTTTTTTTTCACCCAAGCTGCATTTTCTGACCCTACTGGCATTTCTTCAACCCTAACAGCATTTCCTATACTCAAACGTCATTTGTAGACCCGAACGGCATTTTTTGAACTAATCAATATTTTTCCCACCCAAATATCATATTTCTACCCGAACTGCATTTTTCGACCCACTCGCAACTCAAACGGCATTTTTTTACTCAAATGAAAACCCAAACACCAATTTCTCAAGCTAAACTACATTTGTTTTACCCTAACATAAAGATCATCTTTCCCGATCCAAACTGCATGTTTCCACCCAAACATGACCCAAACATCATTTTTGACCCGAACAAAATTTCTCAACCCAAACTACGTTTTTCGATGCAAAAAAACTTCTTTCGACCCTAACACGACCCAAACACCATTATTTCGACCAGAACACCATTTTATGATCCAAACACGACCCAAACAACATTTTTCGACCCCGACACCATTTATTTTTTACCCAAGCTGGATTTTTTTTTATGCAAACAAAATTTTCCGAACCGAACCCTATTCCTTCAACGCAAACCGCAATTTTTTACCTCCACCCCAATTTTCCGACTGAAATGGATTTTTCCGATCCAAACACGGCCCAAACGTCATTTTTTCTTCCTAAAGAGGATATTTCGACCCAAACCGTATTTTTTTTACCCGGATATCATTTTTTGACCCAGACACCATTTTTTCGACGCGAATAGCATTGTTCAACCCGAAAGGCAATTTTCAACCTGAAAATCTTTTTTCGATCCAAACACGACAAAATAAAGCACTTTTTTAACCTAATCAGTACATTTCGTCAGAAATATAATTTTCGAAACCAAACATCATTCTGAGAATCCAAACTGCATTTCCTTGGCCAAACAACGTTTCTCAGTCCGAAGATAATTTTTTGACCCAAACATACCCAAAAACCGTTTTTTCGACTAAAACACCATGTTTTCAACCCAAATATCATTTTCAGACGCAAACAACATTTATTTCACACTAACATCCTCTTTAGACCCGGACAGCGTTTTCTGACCCAAAACAACAATTTTCGACCCGAATAACATTTTTTGACCCATACAGCATTTTCCTGACTGGAAAATAATTTTTTGGCCCAAACCGAATTTTATCTACCCGAACATCAGTTTGCCACCAAGAGAGCATTTTTGGACAAAAACACGACCCAAACACCATTGTTTTGACTAAAACAACATTTTGTGACCCGAATCGCATCTTCGACACAAAAACGACTTAAAAGTCATTTTTTCAACCAAAATGGAACTTTCCAGACCAGAAATTAATTTTTCAACCCAAACAGCATTTTCTCGACCTGATCATTATTTTCAACCAAGACATCTTTTTTCAGAGAAAACGCGACTCGAATACCATATTTTTTAGCCAAACAACACTTTTTTGACCAAAAAACGATGAAAACATCATTTTTTCAACCGAGATAGCGTTTTCTGAACCAAACAGGCATTTTGTTGACCAAACATCTTTTTTTTCCACACAAGCTGCATTTTCCGACCCCACCCGCATTTCTTCGACCCTAACAGCATTTCTTATACTCAAACATCATTCGTAGACTCGAACGACATTTTTTGACCCAATCAAATTTTTTCCACCCAAATATCATATTTCTACCCGAACTGCATTTTTTGACCCACACGCAACATAAACAACATTTTTTTACTCAAACAAAAATTCAAACACGAATTTCTCAAGTTAAACTACATCTGTTTTTGTAACGCCCCCGAACCCACGACTTTGTTTTGAAGCATGAAATCCGGGTGCGTTAACCAAAATATTCACGAATCTCATAGTACTAATATATATATTTTTTATCCAGAAACATAAGATTACATCACCAAAAATATACATAATTACATCATCATATTTTATTCATAAACTTTTTAGGATAAAATACAAAACAACTTCTCAATTACTGGATATACATCGAGATCAACTGAATTCTAAATATCACCATACTATCATACATATGGGTCCTCTACATGCCAAGAAATGATCAACGTCTTCTACACAAGTCTAGTGCTCCAGAAAATATGACCTTGTCCACAGCCACATCAAAAATCACCAATCTAAGTCCTTAAATCTGAATGATGGGAAAAAGGAGGGATGAGCAACCACACACTCAGTGAATGAACCTTTAGATCCCAAGAATAGTTAACACCGCAAAATAATATTATTTGATAATATACCGTAAGAAAACAATTTGCAAGATACAGTAAATTGATATTTGCAAATACAATGAACTTTCAATAAACCAAACTTAATAGAAATCTCATTTCTAAATGCAAAGTCTCCCAAATCCTGTCGACCACATGATGCATATGAATGCAAAGGACACGCATGCCCGTATGGCACACAGCAGAAAGGTGCTCCATCTAGAGCTTGGTCACACAGACCAGTCGTCACGCAGACGGCGTCACTTAGACGGGTGTCACGCAGACACGGTCCCACTAGACTGGGTCACGCAGACGGGGGTAACGCAGACAAATGATATGCATGCATGATCAATACATATTTTTCCTTCCAATAATATGCATGCAACAATTTTCAAAATATCAAAATTTTCCAAACAATACATAATAAGGCATCAGCCCATATAAAATGACATGCTCGAGTTATACAAAAAATAGCATTTCAAATCATCGGTAAAATCCTTCAAAACTACATAGGGGACGAGATCTGCTCACCTTCAGTCCACGCAATACAAACCGATGCATGTGCGTGAACGATATACACTCGCACGTTGATAACCTAGCATAACAATTATGAAATAATAATTCAGAAGCAATTCAATTATGACTCAAACCCCTGA
The DNA here is from genome assembly GCA_030737845.1 of Acorus calamus. Lineage (NCBI taxonomy): Eukaryota > Viridiplantae > Streptophyta > Magnoliopsida > Acorales > Acoraceae > Acorus > Acorus calamus. Next base: position 9,925,128 of record CM060873.1, on the reverse strand, counting down.
TAACCAACTTACAACAACACTAAACCCAATAATCTCAAAAGCCCAAACCTAACAGACCTACAATCCGCAACTCATCTCAAAGGCCTAACGAAAATCCCCAACTCCGAATAAATATTAAAATTTCCATATACCTACAATGATCCGATAATCAATATCCATTTATTCCATAAGATCCATATAATCGATAAATCATCAAATAAATATTTAGATAAATCCAATAAGGCTCAAATATAATTTCAATCAATTTATATCCCAATAAGAGTAATATCCTATTAATATTCATTGATCCCACTATACAAATTATCGATTTAAGATCCAATTTGAGCTGTCAAGATCAATAAAATCATCAAACTCACATATCAACATATACTTCATTAAACATCAAATTTAGGATCCTTTTAATCTCTAAAATTCATCAAACTTGATCATCAAGCTAAATATTTGAATTCCAATAAACTGCACAAAAATCTTTCAAAACCATAACTTCCTACCCGTAACTCCGAATTGGACTATTTATGATTCGTTGGAAAGATCTTTTCAAAACCTATTTCTGTTTGTGAAATACAATTTTCCCATAAACGACTCTATCATCATCAAAAATACAATTTAACGTCCATACATATAATCAACCCAAAAATAACATTTAAATCCCCAAAACCAATAAATCTAGTTTGATGCTAAGAATTCATTCGAGATTCATTGAAATATAATCAATAATCAAAAAATAAAAATCGATAAAAATCCTAACCCTAATCCATCAACTTCTTCCCCAAACAATAGATTGACACAAGCATCTCCTAACCAAAAATAAATTGAAACCCTAAACAACAAAATCAATAGAAGAATGATTTCTCACCTTAGATCCGGTTACACCACTCACCATCTCCATCTGGGGTTAGGTCATTACCACCCTTCACACCTTCTGAAATTTAGATGAAAACCCTAACCCAAACATGTTATTTAAAGGGGTTTACAGAAATTACAAAACGACCCCTAAAGTGTTCCAGGTTTACAATGGGGTCCCTATCCGATTTACAAACAGATCCCTATCCGATTTATACATAGATCCTTAAAGGATTCGCAAACAGATCCCTGGGCCCAATAACTTAACACAAAATCCTAAAAGCCTAACTTCCCAAACTCTGAATCTCATCAAATTTCAATCAAAGTATCTTGACATTATAAAGATCTACAAAAAAATATAAAATAATTATTTCAACATCAATTTATAATTATCATAATTATAAATCAATTTGAACTCATTTGGGCCCACCGTCAAATCTGAAAAATGAAATATAAAAAAATCAAATTTAAAATTTTCATTATATATTTAAAATAAATATATAAGGCCAAAAAATACAGAAACGTTACAGTTTTACCCAAACATAAAGATCATATTTCCGGATCCAAACTGCATGTTTCCACCCAAACATGACCCAAATATCATTTTTAGTCCCGAACAACATTTCTAAACCCAAACTGCGTTTTTCAACGCAAAAAAACTTTTTTCGACCCTAACATGACCCAAACACCATTATTTCAACCAAAACATCATTTTACGATCCAAACACGACCCAAACGACATTTTTCGACCCCAACACCATTTAATTTTCACCCAAGCTGGATTTTTTTATGCAAACAAAATTTTCCGAACCAAACCATATTCCTTCAACGCAAACCGTAATTTTCGACCCAAACCCCAATTTTTTTACTGAAATTGATTTTTCCAATCCAATCATGACCCAAACGTGATTTTTCTTCCTAAACAGGATATTTCAACCCAAACCGTATTTATTTGACGCGGACATCATTTTTTGACCCAGACAACATTTTTTCAACACGAACAGCATTGTTCAACCCAAAAGGCAATTTTCGACACGAAAATCTTTTTTCGATCCAAACACGGCCCAATGAAGCATTTTTTCAACCCAATCAGCACCTTTCGTCCCAAATATAATTTTCGAACCCAAACATCATTCTGAGAACCCAAACTGTATTTCCTCAAAAAAAACAACGTTTCTTAGCCCGAAGATAATTTTTTGACCCAAACATACCCAAAATCCATTTTTTCGACTAAGACACCATGTTTTCAACCCAAATATCATTTTCAGATGCAAACAACATTTATTTCACACAAACATTGTCTTTAGACCCAAACAACGTTTTCTGACCCAAAACAATAATTTTCGACCCAAATAACATTTTTGACCCAAACAGCACTTTCCTTACTAGAAAACAATTTTTTGGCCCAAACAGAATTTTTTTACCCGAACATCATTTTATCACCAAGAGAGCATTTTCAGACTAAAACACGACCAAAACACCATCGTTTAGACTAAAACAGCATTTTGTGACCCGAATCGCATCTTCGACCCAAAAATGACCTAAATGTCATTTTTTCGACCAAAACGGCGCTTCCCAAACCAGAAATTAATTTTTTGACCCAAACAGCATTTTCTCAACCTGAACATCATTTTTCGACCAAGACATTTTTTTTCGGAGAAAACGCGACCCGAACACCATATTTTCGAGCCAAACAACACTTTTTCGACCAAAAAATGAAGAAAAATCATTTTTTTCAACCGAAAGAGCGTTTTCTAAACCAAACAACATTTTGTCGACCCAACATCTTTTTTTTCCACCCAAGCTGTATTTTTCGACCCCATTGGCATTTCTTCGACCCTAACAGCATTTCCTATACTCAAACATCATTTGTAGACCCGAACAGCATTTTTCGACCCAATCAACATTTTTCACCAAAATATCATATTTCTACCCGAACTGCATTTTTTGATCCACTCGCAACTCAAACAACATTTTTTTACTCAAACAAAAACCCAAACACCAATTTCTCAAGCCAAACTGCATTTGTTTTACCCAAACATAAAGATCATCTTTTCCGGTCCAAACTGCATGTTTCCACCCAAACATGACCCAAACATCATTTTTAGACCCGAACAACATTTCTTAAACCAAACTGTGTTTTTCGACACAAAAAAACATTTTTCGACCCTAACACGACCCAAACACCATTATCTCGACCAAAATACCATTTTACGATCTAAACACGACCCAAACGACATTTGTCGACCCTGACACCATTTATTTTTTACGCAGGCTGGATTTTTTTTATGCAAACAAAATTTTTCGAACCAAACCCTATTCCTTCAACGCAAAGCGTAATTTTCGATCCAAACCCCAATTTTCCGACTGAAATTGATTTTTCCGATCCAAACACGACCCAAACGTCATTTTTTCTTCCTAAACAGGATATTTCGACCCAAACCGTATTTTTTCAACCCAGACATCATTTTTTGACCGAGACAACATTTTTTCGACGCGAACAGCATTGTTCATCCCAAAAGGCAATTTTCGACGCGAAAATCTTTAAGAATATGAGAAATACTATGGTCTTGCGCCCAACAAAAGATCTCTATATCTTGATACGCCCGAACAAAAAAAAATGGTACCTTCTCGACACCCTGCAATCAACAAACCGTGGTAATGGAAAACGAGGCCAGTATTTTTTCTTCACTGTCCACCCAACAAACCATACCTAAAAAAAATTACAAAAAGAAAAAAATTGACGGAGAAGAGCGAAAGAACAAACAGGATTTCGTGAGTCACAGAGGAGGAACATTTCTGAAAGGACACTTGACAGAAGTTTTGAGGAAATGAGAGAAATACCATCCGAAGCTGAAATTTGAACACATTAGAATGTTACCGTATGTAATATTTCATTCATTGGAGGGTGAATATCCAAATCGGTGATTTTTGGACAGACAGAGTAGCTCGATTGGGTGATTTTTGGACTCATTGCGGTGCATTAAAATGTACAGTATAGATATATATATAGAGAGAAACGATATCCTACAGACGTGTGGATCGATTTTTATGTGCGGATCGATTTTTGACCGTTTGACCAGACTTGAACGGTATAGATCATGATTCAATTTCACAATTGATCTTGACCGTCGGATGAGATTCGACGGCCTGAAATGAAACGCCATTTGATGGAGAGTATAAAAGCCCTCAATATTCTCTCTCCTCACAAATTCTTGAAAACACAAACTCTAATCGCTGTCACTCCTCCATCACTCGCTCCCCACCTCTGATCTTCCTCCACCTCCGGCAATCGCCTTCACCTTCCTCCATCTCCGGCAACCGCCTTCACCTTCAGTGCCCCCCCTTTCCCCATCTCCACCTTTGGTGCTCCCCCATCTCCGGCGACCTCCACCTACCCCCCCCCCCCCCACCTTCCTCCATCTCCGGCTTCCTCCACCGACGGACCCTTCCTCCATATCCGGCCTCATCCACTGACGGCTTAGCCTCTTCCTCCTCCTCCAGCGATTGAAAAAGGGGCTGCACTGCTCAAATTTTTATCCACGGATCTCTTTATAGATATATGTTTTTGTTGTTTTTGTTTACATTATGTGAAATGTGTTTCCATATCTGTCTGTGTATGGTTTTTATTGAAAAACAGTTATCTAATGATGGATTTGTATCAATTTAGGGATAGGGTTTTATGTGGACTTATGCTGATCTTTCATTTTGTATCAATCAAGGGATAGGGCTTTTCGTCCTTCATATTAGAAATTTTGTAATTTTTATACCTGTTTGGCACAATTTATTGCTTTTGTAAGGTTGGCTATTTATTTATGGGCTTTTATATATATTATGAACAGGTGGATGGAATGGATGAGCTTACTTTGAAGTAGACATGTAAATTTGCTAAGGAGTATGCTCTGAAGAATGTTTGGCAGGTTCTACAAAATATTTTTGTTGTATCTGTGTTGATTCTATGGTTTGAGTTGATGGCTACTGCCTGTTTTCATATTGAAAAATTTCATTAGTGCATGTACTGTTAATTTTGTTGGTGCATGTATTGTTAATTTTTCCAATTCATAATCTGGATGCCCCTAGAAGCCCTATAGAGAAGAAGCTTGTTTGGCCTCTACGGTGACTACACTTACGAAACCAACTAATTGTGGAATTGAACAGGACATATAATTTACATATAATTTGTTTGGCCTCTTTGAAATGTCCATCTGAAGTCAACTATGTTAAACATGTGTTCAAAAAAAGCTAAAGAGTCATCTTGGGTATCAATCTAAATGTTTATAATACATTTCTAATCACTGGCTTGCTTAATGCCCTTAATTGTTGAGACCTTCTCTGGACAAACAGAGCTTAGCCACCCATTTCTTCTTAATTAACTTTATGGTCATAAATCATTTCCCATTGGTTGTTCAGTTGGAGAGCCCATGCTCTTTGCTCTTTGTGCATGGTGCTTTGGTTCAGACAAACAATGAGATTTAAACTACAGGGAAGTTCACTAGGATATCTAACAAGTAGATGGTTTCTTGTTAGGTTTAAACTACATAGGTCACTTGTAAAAAAAATTGGTCACTTGTGAAAAAAAAAAGTGTGCTGCTATACCTAATGCCTTCCACAAAAATAACACATGTTCCCACAACTCCTCTTTATCTATGCTTGCATTTTCATTTGATCATGGCCAGATAATTTCATTGATTAGAACAACAGCTCAAGTTTTTAGTTCAGGACAAACAAATTATACAAATTCCTAGATGGTATAACCAGTGTTCTAAAAAGCGGCCCTAGGCAGGGACTAGTCGACTGCCTAGGCGTAGGCGGGGCCTTCCCGCATCGCTTAGGGCATAATTTCCCTATCTAGGCGGTTGGCCGCCTAGGCGGGGACTAGTTGGCCTAAAAAGAAAAAAATCTATTGGATATAAAAATCAAGATTTTTTTAGGTTATTTAATTGCTGATATTTTTTATTTATTATCTATATAGTATGTTATAGTTACACCTATTACAAGTATCATCAAAGTCATAGATGCATTTACATATTTTCTCTTCATGATTATTTGTATGATTCCATTTATGTTCTCTTCATGATTTATCTATGTGATAGTTACACATTCTCTTCATGAATATCTATGTGCTAGGTCATTTATCTTCTTTAGTTTATTTTATTTAATTTATTTTTTCAACATTTAGGTATTATGCACTAACCGATTAATCCCCGATTAATCTCCGCCTAGCCGATTAATCCCTAGTCCCCCTTCAACCGCCTGACTAGCGCCTAACGCTTTTTAGAACATTGGGTATAACATAGTAACATAGTCCCACATCGTCCTTTGGTTGAGAAAACCAATGAGATTGTGTTACATTACAAAATCTGAACCAACATTACATAATTTGAACCAACATTCAAAATGATAACAATCTGAATAAAAGTTACACATTTGTTCTAAATCAAAGTGCACAAATTACAACAAAGAACAAAAACACAAGTTCATCATGCTCCTTATATCCTCTATCGTTGACTTCATTAAAACTTGGACAGTCTTCAGTTCCGTAAATTGGCTCTGCAGTTCTAAAAATGGATTAGGAGAAATCTCCACCTCATGTCTTGTTGGTGATTCTTCTCGATTTGATATAGATTCCTCATGCTTGTTGGCATTTTCCGCACCATACGGATACACCCATTCAAAAGATTTGCATTTGCTCAACTAAAAGGCAACACTGCTAATTCTAAAATTTATAATAACACGGAATTAGATCCACATCCCATTTGTTTGCAAGTCTATTTGCAGCAAAGAGATTCCAAATACACACTTAGTTTACATTTTATATAACAGGAGAATAGTATAAAAGAGATTCCAAGAACATATTCACTCCTTTTGCTGGAAAGATAGATAAAAATAACCTACCACCATTTTACATGAGAGTCCAAACGAACAAATCTAATACCCTTTCCGGGGTATATCTTGGCTCCATTGAAGCGGCAAAGTTCAATCCTGTAACAAACCCATAAATTAACAAATGCAAAAAAAACAAAAATCCCATTAGCATTAACAGCAATGTTCAAGACTTAAAATCCATTAGCACATTTAACTTGAAACCAAAAGGCAATTTTTTCCAAGACATTTGAGAAACATAATCAACTCTACAAAGTTTTATTGAAAACAATGATCTGCGCTTCTCATATCAACAGCTAGCCAAAATAATATTACATTGTGCTTACCAAAAAAAGAAAAAACCATCGTGAACAACAAATGCGAATGATGCTTAGAAAGTATAAGATTTGAAACTAGCAATCAACAGAAAAACATATTTACATAATCTACACAAAAAATCAAATCAATAGAATCGCTTGAAGATTCAAGTATCCCTAAATTTATACAAATCCATCCTTAGATAATTATTTTTTAATGAAAAAAACCATACACAGACAGATATGGAAACACATTTCACATAAATATAAACAAAAACAACAAAAACATATATCTATCAAGAGATCCGTGGATAACAATTTGAGCAGTGCAGCCCCTTCTTCAATCGTCAGAGGAGGAGGAAGAGGGGGGGGGCATAGGTGGAGGTCGCCGGAGATGGGGAAAGGGGGAGCGCCGAATGTGAAGGCGGTTGCCGGAGATGGAGGAAGGTGAGGCGGTCGCCGGAGGTGGAGGAAGATCGGAGGTGGGGAGCGAGCGATGGAGGAGTGACGGCGATTAGGGTTTGTGTTTCCAAGAATTTGTGAGGAGAGAGAATATTGAGGGTTTTTATTCTCCATCAAATGGAATTTCATTTCAGGCGTCAGATGAGATCTGACGGTCAACATCAATCCCGAAATTGAATCAGGATCTATACTGTTCAAGTCTGATCGAACGGTCAAAAATCGATCTGCACATAAAAATTGATCCGCACGTTCGCAGGATATCATCTCTCTCTCTCTCTCTCTCTCTCTCTCTCTCTCTATATATATATATATATATATATATATATATATTAAAGTAGATAAGTTGATTGACATATATATTTTAATATTATCTATATTAAAGAGATTTAAACCTCTTGAAAAAATTTACTATTGAGATTTAAATCAACTTTAATTTTACTTCAAATTATATTGAAAAAAATCTAAAACTATATGTGAAATTTAGCATTCCAAATTTAACCATACAAGTTTAATTTTAAATTTTTTTATTAAATTAAAATAAAATGATATAATAAAATATACAGATTTGAATATATTTTATTTAGTATTATAATATATATTTATGTTATTCTTAATAATATGAATTTAACACTTAATTTAGTAATCAAAACAAAAATAATAATCACAAATAATGTTGAAAAAATTCACGTGTGATGCACGTGTGCATTAAGTAGTCTAAATAAAAAAAATTATCTTAAATTATAAAAAATCAGTTTATGGGGGGTAGTCGATACGGACTTTGATTGATTTCTGTGGACATTGTTTAAGTGATGGACTTTTGTAGACTTTGCAGACTTTCATGGACTTTTACAGACTTTTGCAGACTTTCACAGATTGACTTTCATGGACTTTCAAAGACTTTTGCAGATTTTCACAGACTTTTGTATACTTTCACAGATTGACTTTTATGAACTTTCACAGACTGACTTTCATGGACTTTCACAAACATTGGTAAACTTTCACATATTAACTCTCATTTACTTTCACAGACTTTCACAGACATTTGTAGACTTTTCACAAATCACTCTCATGGACTTTCACAGACTTTCACAGACATTTGCAGACTTTCACAAATCACTCTCATGGACTTTTATAGACTTTCACAGACTTTAGCATTCTTTCACATATTGACTCTTTTCACATATGGATTTCTATTAATAAACACAATAATATTTTTGGATTTTAAAATAACAAATAAAGAATCATCATACCCAACATAAAATGTAATTTAATATAGTAAATATCAATCTTCATTTATCTGAAATGCATATTGCTAGAATGCCATGATAAAAACAAGGTAATGAAAATAATTGATTGCAACACAAACAAATCCATAATTCTTACATTCATCAAACATATGAGTCGATATCAATATGTCATACATATTTACATTCATAAAAATTCTTCTTCATTAAAGACAATCGATCTAAAATAAAAAAAGAGAAAAAAAACTTATATTGAGAAAAATCCACAATGAGCTAACCTTTTTTTTCTATTATAGAGAGAAAATTTCATAAAGGGGAGGGATGAGTTTTTAATTAGGAAGACAATAAAAAATAAGGAAATATATATTATATAAAAATCATATATTGTTAGGCCTGTGTCATTTAGAGTCTTAATTTCAATCGTAGTCGCTAAAATTTTTGCTTTTTAGCCTACCAAGGGGGTATGAGGACTCTGATTGAAATATAACTGCATATTATGGATCCAGGTATTGTTTAGTACTACCCATAAAATTTTTGTTTAATTCCGATAAAGTTTTTGGAATTATGCAGTTTTGGATTTGTTATTCGGATTTGATTTTGTTAAAATCCAAGATGAAGAGCTAAAAATCTGATATTATTACGAGATGTTCAGTTTTAAGATAGCTTCCATATAGAAGTGGAATTGGATCAACTGGATTCGTATATCAAAAGTTATGGGTATTTTTCCGAGTATACCCTGAAGATGAGAAATCCAGGCAGCAGCCCTGTAAGATGTTTATCCTAGATTTTGGAATAGGTGGAGAGGTTATTGATCTGGGTGTAAACATAAAAGCTGTAGATAATCTTCTTGGCTTTCCAATGGCATTAGAATCATACAATTTGGAGCTGTATTGAGAAAGTTATGACCATTTAAGTGAAGGCTGTTTATGGTTTTTAGTCCGAGGACAGCTCGGTCATTCAGTCCGACCTTGCCTATTAAATCCCCTCTAAATGTTACGACTTCAGCCCTCTCTCACCCTCTCATGGAGCTCTCTCACCCTTTATTTGGTCTCTCTTTTTCCCCTCTTTGTGTGTGTAAAGGAGGAGAGGAAGTTGAAGGAGATCAAGGTGAAGAAGAAGATCAAGGGAAGGTGGCATGTTGTTGCTTGATCTCTATCTTTCAAGCTCTCTCTTTGATCCCTCTTTGTGTTGGGTCAGCTATGAAAGGAGGTGAAAATGAGGTGCTTGTGTTTATGCAACAACAAGAAGAAGTGGAAGAGAGAAAGGTGTGTGAGTTTATGATTATTGTTGGTTGTTGTTGTTATTGTTTCTCTCCCTCTCTAAATCAGCCCCCCCCCCCCCATGTGTTTGTTGTTATGCACTTATGAAAAGGTGTGCTTGGAAGAGGAGGACCAGCCAAGAAGAGGGTCTCCCAAGGCTGAGGTGGTGAAGCGGTGGTGGCGGTCGAGGTGGTCTTGGACGTGCTTGCGAGCTCCCACACCTCCCCCTTCCCTTCCCTCTCTTATGGTGAGTTTTTCCCTCTTCTTTCAAAAGGTTTTAGGCTTATATGGATGTGTTTGGAGTGTGCATGCCATGTGGTTGAGTTTGGATGCATGTGGGGGGCATGGGAAGGTTTGGGGCTTGGGCATGCGGGTCCGCACGCGCGAGCGGGCGCGCTGGGACGCACGGAGCGTGCGCGCGTACGCGCAGGGGCGCGCGTGCGTGCGCACGGGGCTGCCCGGGAACGCGCACGGGGCGCCTGGGACTGCGCCTGGGGCTCCCCGGGGGTGCGTGCGGGGCTGTCGGGGCTCGGTTTGGGCATGCTGGGGGTCGGCACCCTCGGGTGGGTGTCCGGGGGGCTCGGGCACGCGTGCGTGCATTCAAGCCCGTATGCGTGGATGTCCAATCTTAGGCATCCCTAATTGATTTTATATGTTTATATGTGGTTTTACTCACCCCTTTTTGGTACCCTTACCTTGCAGACCTTGTCGGATGGGATGCGCGTCGATCCGGGTATCGGTGAGTGGTTTGATTCCAACCCTTCCGGGAGCGCTCGATGCACGTAGTCGTGCTTCGCGCTTCCATGGGGCTTTATTTGCACCCTAAATATGTTAGATATCATGCATGCTAGGTTGTATAGCTCGTATATTGTGTAGAACCCCTATTCTACCTTATACTTGCCTATGTATTGTATAGAATATGGCATGACTTAGGTAGTTTTGTTTGAAATACTACCCCTATTTATCAAACATGTTTAACTTGGGTTAATAACGAGGTGTATGCATAATGTTCCTCTGATTTAGAACTTGAGGGTGTGGTATAGTTGTTGCACCCATCTGTTGGGGCAAAACTATGACCCGCTTCAAGAGAGGATGAGGCATTCCCTCTCTCTCGCCCTCCCTCTTTATGCGAGCTGAGTAAGTAGATGTAGTTCCTACTTGACTCAGGCTTGCTTGGAATTATTGGCATGCACCTGTTGTTGCGCAGATCGCGCTTAACCCTTCCCTTCTAAGTTGGTGCTATCCAACGCATGTTAGGTTGTAACTCGTGTGCTTGCTTGATTGATACAATGTATGCATGTTTAAGTAGGCCATCCTTGAGTAATTATTTGCATATCATGTATCTGCTTGTTAGGCCATGAGCCTTGTCTAATGAGATTAGACGAGTGTATGACCTCTTATAGGGTCATACCATGACATTGTCACTTAGAATAAAATGTTTTCCCCGCATCTGAGTTATGCGCCCTGGAGGGAATTCATGAGAATTCATTGCGCTTAATCGGCGTCTGATGACCGATGACGACGGATCCAAGAGGATCGTATCCGCGAGTGTCGATCGTTTTCCCCTTCGTTGGATCCGTGTAGGAACTTTCCGGCGTCGAAAACGCTGTCCTGGCACCGGGCTCCCATCCGTAGGTATGATCGATGCATCTAGGGAAGTACTGATCGTGGGAGTATGTCAGAATAGAGGCTACCCGGGGAAAGGGCTACCGGTGGACCAAGGGCGTAGGACAATCGACCTCATCCCAAAAGTCCTATGTCACCCTGTTTAGGGTGAGGGTGAGGGTGTTGGTGAGGGTGTGGTGGGTTCGAGTTGACACTTGACCCACCAGCTTGAGTAGTTGGCTTTCCATAGGGTTCGCGCTGCGAATAAGTAGTGGTTCCTCCCAATATCGTCGTATGCCGTGGCCCCGACGTTGAAGCTGCTTGGTCAGAAGGCTCCCACTTGTAGGTACTCCCGATGCATTCGATAGATATACTGATCATGGGAGCATACCAGGTGCAGATTGCATGACGGTGGGCAACCAGACGATATTACGAGCATGAATCGTTCTCCCCTTCGTTGGATCCGTGTAGGAACTTCCCGGTGTTGAAAACGCTGTCCTGGCACCGGGCTCCCATCCGTAGGTATTACCGATGCATTCGGGACGTACTGATCGTGGGAGTATGTCAGGTAGAGGTTACCGGGGAAAGGGCTACCGGTGGACCAAGGGTGTAGAACAACAAATTTTATCCTCTAAGTCCCTAGGTTTACCCCTGTGGGGGCTAGGGTGAGGGCGAGCGTGAGTTGAGGTCACGTCTTCACGTGACTTTCATACCCATCGAGTATACTCTGGGTATACCTCCTAACGCTTGAGGTATTGAAGTATATTTCTACCTCGTAGCGGATGGACTTGTAATAACTGTTACCCAGTGACACGAAGTGTTATAGTTAATAGTTGTTCCTCCCTGTGAGTCCCAAAAGCCTCCCTCTTGGAAGTGAGGGCGAGGTTGGGGTATGGTCGCGCCGCCGTGTGACCTTATTACTCGTTGGGTTTCTACCATGCCTTCCCTTGATAGGAAATTGCCTTAGTGTCGAATTGTTATGTTGGTGTTTGGTTTCTGACCACTCACTGAGCTTGTAGCTCATCCCTCGCGTACTGTTTCTTTTACAGGGGCATTGTTGGGCATGGAGCTGGAGCTTCCTTGTGGCGTGGTCTAGCGTGCGTGGAGGCGTCCTGTCCAGCGGATTGGCGAGTGCGAGGCTGTCAGCAGTCCTAGAGTCTTGTGTATTTGTAAACCGTGTATGTGGCACTTGTATTTTATTTGACTAGACTTGACTCTCACAGGACAGTGATTGTGTATTCGAGTCTGTAATAATATTTTTTATTTACAGACTTATTAACATTTTTTATGCTTCCGCCTTTCATTTGAGTTATCAATTATCATTGATTGCTAGCCTTGTGTATTATTTATTGGAGTCATTTGTTGACCTCTTGTATGATAGTTGATGCTTATATATTTGCCACGTCTCGGGGACGCCTGGGGCATGACATATATTACATCTCTTCAAATATAATGAAATAAAATCATTAATTATATTACTTAAAATAAAATAAAATAAAAGTAGTCATTATATTACTTTAAATAAAAAATAAAATAAAAGCAATCAGTATATTTAGTCATATATATACATATGCCTAAATATATCTTTTTATTTTTATATATGTCTGAACATTATAAAAAAAATATGCATGTACATTGTACAATAATAGAAACATATTCAAAGAAAATAAAATAAAACATTATACATATAATCAAATATATGATAACTCTACATTTTAGAAAATAATTGTGGATGATCTAAGCATATATTATATAATAATGAAATGATTGGTTGCAACACAAGCAAATCTACCATTCTCATATATTCATCAAACATTTGAGGTGATAACAATATTTTATATAAATGAACATTCAGAAGAAAAAAATGTTAAATAAAGAAAAAAAGTGAATAAAAATATGAAAGACATGGGATAAAAATCATAAATGAGTTTTATTAAAAGAAAAAAGAAGAAGAAATATTCACAATACAGGAATAAAAGTCCATGAGAATCCTACTCATTTGGGTGGGATTTTGAAATGACTTTTTCCTTTGTATTTCTCTTTAAAGTTCACAAAAGTCCACAAAAATCCATCACTTATGAAAGTCTCCCATAAATCCTGTTTAAATTGAATAACACATGACAAAATGTCTATTATGAGGAGTCTCAATTGAATAACGCTGGACTTTTTGTCCACGAAATAATGTCTCAATCAAATAACATTGGACTTTTTGTCCACGAAATAATGTCTCAATCGAATAACGCTAGATTTTTTGTCAATGAAATAATGTCTCAATCAAATAATGTTGGACTGTTTGTCCACGAAATAATGTCTCATTCGAATAACGCTGAACTTTTTGTACATGAAATAATGTCTCAGTAGAATAACACTGAACATTTTGTCACGAACCAATGTCCTGATTGAAAAACACAAGATTTACAAATCCATGGACATGGATAATTTATCCATGAAAATTTCTAATTGACTACCCCAAATTAGATTTGTTGGAATTTGATTTAACTTATGAAAGTTGCACATGTAACATGATTAACATTTGGTAACGGAACCGGTTCGGGTTATGTGAAACCCAGCCCCAACCCGATTTCGCCAATTTAAGCCCTAAAAACGACCTCATTCCTTCTCATTCTCGAAGCCTCTGATAGAAGAGCTCAACCAGAGAGGAGGAGAGTTCAATCGATCAATCATGGCTGAATCGACGGTTGAGAGCGCCAAATTGGCGGCGATCGACGGGGATATAGAGGTGGAGGAAGGGGAGATCCTGGCGTCGGACCCTTCCTCGAATCCCTCATCAGCTGCCGTTCCGCAGAGTCTCCACCCGTTGGAGCACTCATGGACGTTCTGGTTCGATAACCCCTCGGCCAAATCCAAGCAGGTCGCATGGGGGAGCTCCATGCGTTCCGTCCATACCTTCTCCACCGTCGAAGAGTTCTGGAGGTACACGATCTGTTTGTTTCGTGCGAAAAGTGTTTGATTCTATGCGTATGTTGCTTTGCCTTAGCTATTTAGATGGATTATTTGTGAATTTATGAAGAAGTCTGGTCTCTTTGCGTTGTTGGTTTTGTTTGGACACGTGATTATGGAAAATCATTGAAATCAAACAACTATCTTTGTAGAAGAGATTTTGCAATATTATCTTCATTGTGGTAAGGTTTGATTTCCAGGAGACCACATGAGTGTGTTTAGATTAGCTTCCAGATAGGGTAAATTGATAGTTGCGAAATGATTATAGTACAATTTATGAAATATGATACCAAATAAAGTTATAGATTTTTCTTTTAAATCGTACTCCTAATCATTAGATGTTGGTGTAGGGTTCCTATCAATCTTCGAAAAGATATATTTTTTTTCATTATATCGGTACACTGTATAGTTACAAGAACCCTTTTTGCGTGAACTTCGCCACTTTCTTTCTTCATTCATGCCAACCTCCCATGAAAAATGCTTTTGTAATAAAAAAAATTTCTTGGTGAGTGACCACCTAATTAATTGGATGGTTAAATGAAATCTTGTATGCTCCCTTCAGCACACAGACATATTAGATTGATGTTGATGGTGATCTAATTTTATTATGAGATCTAAGTTTACAAAGAGTTTTCATTGATATCGTTGGAATGTGAAAAATAGGTCCTGCAATACTAATTCTTTTGAATTGAAGTTAATTTTCAAAAGATAGCTTTAGTGTCTTATGGTAGCTTGTTCAGATAATGGGTATTTTCTTCTCTTTGTTCAGCTGCGAAACAATGGGCAAACTTTAGTTCTTTGTTATATTCCACTTACCTTTGCTAAACAGTGAGAATACTGCAGCTAAAGTTGTGGTTTATCACTTCCTTGCAACTAAAAGCTGCTTAGAATTTTTGCATGTGTTTCCTTTGTTTTATCTCTGCCTCAAGAATAATCATTTTATTACTAGGGATTCAGGATAATTGGAAATAGGAAAAATGTTTTGAGTTTCAGAATGTTGGAAGATCATATTTTTTTTCATCCCTTTTAATAAAATTATCTTTTAAAATAGAGAATTAAAACATCTAATTTTAATTTTATTTCTATAAGTTTTTAGAAGTTTGAATTATCTCATTCAAAAGATGTTGATCTCTTGAGGCATATGCTTCACTTTTTTGGAGGACCTACTTTGCGACATTGGCTTTTGAACTATGAAGCATCAACACTTTGTGTCTATATTAGACACATATTGGACGTGGGACACAACATCCCATGGACATGTATCTGACACATTCCACATCGTGCACACTGGACACACAACATTTGTGCAGCATGACATTGAGATTTTTATCTTAATAACTATTGTAAGGTTGACCATAATCAAGCGCTTTTTAAAGGGGCAACATCATATGTAGAGAATATTTGGGATATGGGTTGAGTGTTTTATTAAGCATCAACACTTTGTGTCTTTATTAGACACATATTGGACGTGGGACACAACATTCCTTGGACATGTATCTGACACATTCCACATCGTGCACACTGGACACAACATTTGTGCAGCATGACATTGAGATTTTTATCTTAATAACTATTGTAAGGTTGACCATAATCAAGCGCTTTTTAAAGGGGCAACATCATATGTAGAGAATATTTGGGATATGGGTTGAGTGTTTTATTAAGGATTAGGGGCACTTTTGCGCAGGCGCGAGGAGAATTGTCGTGGTCAACGGGAAATTTGTGATTCAGGAATAGTATTGTATATGTCGGTCCTTAGGTCGAGCATGATATATTTTTATTTTCTTTTTTGGCTCTTACTTAATACAATATGTGTAGGATGCCTACCATTCCATTCAAAAAAAAGAAAAAGATGCTCATATGCATAGTCACGAATTCGGGATTCGGTGATAATTCGGTTGGGGAATTATTCAATTCGATTTGGATTATTCGGAAAAAAATACGAAACCAATTCGGAAAAATTCGGAGACCCAAAAACAGTATACACATATATATATATAACATAAATCAAAATACACAAGTAAACATCATAATTATATAAAAAAAACACAACATTATGCATTGTTACTTGTTAGAGAGGTGAAGGATAAACCAACCGAGAAACAGAGGAAAACTCAACAAAAAAAAGTCAAACCACCACCCAAGTACCCATGGTTTTATTATTTTATAAGACTGTAACATATTAACATGACCATGAGCCCCTCTCCTTATAAACCAACAACCAAACAAGGTCCAAATTCCTCTTTTGATGTTTAATTTGAATGTATAAGCCCTCTTGTAGGGCCTGATAAAAAAAAAAGAAAACAAGGTCGATGTGAGAGAGAGAGACATTTGTTTGGAGATGGTGAGGACCGAAGTGGAGTAGTGGACGACGAGGTGACGAGTGGCCGAGTTGGGGACTTCTCTAGCAGACAGAGACGGTGCAATGTCAAATTGTCAACAAATTAGGGCATGGGCCCCCTATTTTTCACCTTATAAGATTTATTTTTTAATACCAAAAAAACCCCAAATTTAATCTGAATTAACCGTCTCGTACCGCATTTGCAAACATTCGCCGAATCATACGAATGAGAGAATAATCGCCGAAACAATCGGCACTGCTCCTGTTCGCCGAACATTCACGAACATTCGCGAATACATCGGCGGATTTGTGACTATGCTCATATGAAACCATTTGACATTCAAAATCTTAAAGGAGCTGTTGTTGACACAACATTATAGTTGTATGAATTTTATATAGTTTATGAATGCATGCTTTATTGTTATATTATTTATTTATTCATTGTTATATCTTTGTTGTCTCCATCTCCTAGTTGTTCAAGATCTATCCTGACTCAATGTCCCTATCTTGTCCTATCTGTGTCTCATGTCCGTGACCATGCTCCATACCTATAACTTTGGTATATTTTATATTTATTGCGTGGTTTATACAACATTCTTTTTCATTGATGGGTTAACAAATTTAACCTTTCCATTTTTAATAGAATCCATATTATCTTCTTGTTTTACACTGAGTTGGATCCATTTGCAGGATTTCTTGACTCACTGTTGATTTGACATATCTTGTCAGAGTTTCTTGTCCACTGAGATTTGTTCAGAAAGTCACTCTGTTTTTTTCTCAGCTGACTTAAATGCCACCATCAGTATATTCTTATGCTTGTGCCTTACCTATGTATAAGTCCCATTTTGTGATGATTTATTTGTTTATTTCACCTTTGTACTTTGATTTTGTTAATTTGTTTTAAGTGCATCATTGCTGAACATCTTTTCACCATTATTTTACTGCATATGTGAAATCAATTAATTTATTAATTTTTGTGTAACTTGCATTTTATGTTCTGCTTCAGATTTTGAAGAATTTTCACTTGATACTAATATCATTCTGAACTAGAGGCACAAAAGATTTCTTTTCTCAACATCTTATTAAGAATCATCCCAGTCAGTTAGGTTCCAGCACACCTTATCACCTTACTCAGATGTGTGTGTGTGTGTGGGGGGGGGGGGGGGTGTCTAGGCCCTTTGTGGGGTCTTCTTTTCAATGTTGTAAAAAGCATCAGGCGCTAGTCGGGCGGTTGGTAACTTACTAGTGATTAATCGGCGAGTCGGAAATTAATCAATCATTTTTTGAAATAATAATTGTAGGCGCTAAATTTTCTGGCTATGCATAGTGGGCCGGATAGCTAAGCCCATTAGATCCAAACCGACCGAGCAACGGTCCTTTAGGCCAAGTCCAATTTGACGAACAGCTTCGACCCGACAGCACGACAGCCCAACCGATCTCGACATAAACAGGTCTGACCCGGAAACCCAAGATTGACCAAGTCAGTATCAAATCCATTCAATGATTGAGGTGATCCATATGAATCTTAGGCAATTATGGGTCATTATCAACATTGATTCTCTATTAATATCCATTAATACCAAACAGATCACAGAATCAAGTCATCAATGACTGTGTCCATCAAATCCCAACCAAATATGGATATACATGTCAACTTATAATTGATCAAATCCTGCAATTATATCTGTGGTCCCCTCACTAATGATTGATGCACTCTTGTCCGTCCGATGGAAAGGAGCAAATCAGAAACCCTAACACCATTCAAATTCCCCTATAAATAGAGGCAACAACCCAAAGTAAAGGGAGGAGAAACATTTTTCCACTAGACTCCACTCACATTCACATGACCACTTCCGGTGCGAAATCCCACCATCAAAAGACATGAACTATGGAGGGCGGGGAAGGGGCTTCGTTCGGCTGGAGACAGAAGTGTGGAAGCTAAAATCTCTCAATCTTTCATTCCGGCGATGCTATGGTCTATCTGGTTGGTGAGAAACCAAGTGGTGTTTGAAGGGGCAAATCCATATGTTGAGAATATTTGTGAGGGGGCTTTGAGATTCATTGTGATGTGGGGAAAACGCTGTGCAGGGGCGTTTGAGATTTCTTTGGTGGAAGGGAGACTAACCATTCAGACACACTGAGGGTCAGGGCTTAGACTTGGGTTGGGATGCATTAAGTAGAGTCCTCCTCTTCTTATTATTTGTGTCCTGATGTAGGTTCTGTCCATATGAGTTGGATGGGTTTGTAACGATCTTGTCCTTGGGGCTTTCACTTTGAATACAAAGGCGAAAACCAACCTTTTATCAAAAAAAAAAAAGACATGAACTACGTGTGACTTGATCCCTAAAACTAGAGTACGTAGGCAGCCTGAGAGGTGACATAAGGTTCAGTCCAAACCACACCAAAAACCCCGTCCATCGGTCCACCGCGGACCCTCATCGTTGGATCTATCCTCGAGTTCGGTTCGTTCAAGGAAAAGGATCGCCAGCAACCAAGTGGTACCAGTCGGAGGAGACAGGAGAGACCGAATTCGACTACCCGAACCCGGTAAGCAAATTTTTGCCCCTCCAATAATACATGTACATATTATATGTATAATAGTTAAAATTTGATACCACAAAATAATAACAAATTAACATCAAAATAAAATCAATAATATAAGCATTCTAGGGATAACATATAAAAATTAATTAATAGATTTACTATATAAGACAACTTATAGCTTATTTGTCAACTAGTGATTAAACATAAAGGCGGCTAGGGCCTAAGCGTTTTGGGTTGGCCTGCCTAGGCCTATGTGGGGGATAATCGGCTCCTAGAAGGGAACACTGCTTCTTTTTCAAGATGACAATGATTGACCTGGTTCTCAGTTTTTTTTTACTGTTTTCTGTTTCTTTTGTGCAAAAAATTTAAACATTAGATTTAACCATCTTTAATTAAACAGTTTTATCTAGAACCACTGTTATGTTGTTTTGAATTGCATCAATAATCACAGTATTAGTGATGTTTTTGTCCATGCATCCATCAATCAAAGGACTCAATCATGCAGTGTACATGTACTAAAATGCCTTGCGTGTTACAGAGCTCAAATAATGTAGGCTAATTTTAAATTTTATATGATTGTTACCATAAAATCCTTGCAGTATGCTATCTTTACATAAGTAGGTCTTGGGCATGTTGTCATGGTATAGTTATTGTTTCTTTAGCAACTTGTCCATGCAATATAGAATTACCAATCAGTTAGGGCTTTGGCTTATTCTGAGGACAATGGCATGATAATCTACCAAAATGTATCTATTAGGTTTTTAAACTTTAAACAAGTTCTTTAGATTATGCAAATGATTTTTTTTGGTAAGAATATGCAAATAATTGACTTGTATATATAATCCATTCGTCTCCTTCTTCTTCTTTTTCTACTGTCAAATACAATAGTTAAAATAGTAAATGTTTTATCTTGGTCCATGGTGTGTACATTTACCAAACATCTTTTACTCTCTTGCATTTTTAAGATGCAAAATCTATCGTCGTTTTGATTTCCTAATCATCAAGCCATATTTCAATTTGGTTGTGATTGTGGTCTGCTGATCCCAGATTGATAGTAAAAGCTGTTATTATGACCATTGTATGTGATGTGATTTTATTCTCATAATCTATCCTTTTAGTTAAAAATCTTTGGTAAAGCTTAAACAATCAGTTTAAGAATGTTTTTTTTTTATGTTAAACATTATCGTAGACATGCAATTGCTTGAGTGTCGTGATCAGCTCCTCTCTTCTTTTTTATTTTTAACTTGGAATAAAATATTTCATTTTATATTTATTTTTACAAAGCAGTCATTGAATAATAGATTGATAAGTTACAAAATTGTGTGGAAATATTGAACCACACCCTTAGTTTAGCATCACACGGAACTAAGATGCTATATGACATGCTCAGGACACTTATTTAGATTGCTACATATAAAATCCACAAGTTATTGATATTAAATTAGCAACATAGAGATAAAAAATAGAAAGTTCCTTTGAAATCAATCCAGTGAACTTTCTCTATTTATATGAACAATATAAAAAAGGGTTTTTTAGTTTTAACTCCCTGCAAACTATCGTATTTAGCGATCGCCCCCTCCATTCTTCGTATTGGGGTTTTACTCCCCACATTCAAAGGATAATTCATTTTTACTCCCTATCAGGGACTAAAAAGAAAATGAAATAATTTACAGATAGGTCCCTCGCAGGGAGTAAAAAGGAATTATCCTTTGAATGTGGGGAGTAAAACCCAAATACGAAGAATGGAGGGGGCGATCTCTAAATACGATGGTTTGCGGGGAGTTAAAAATAAAAATCCCTATAAAAAATAACTAAGAGTGTGGGCCTAATCAATCAATACTTTAGCAATCAAGCTTATACTTTTCATGCATATTTTCACACAAATTATTGATCTTGGGATACATTTTCTGTTCTTTAAGGAAATTTTAAATATATACGGAGCGTGCCTTTGTATAATGAACTTTTTAAGTGCATCTTCAATTATCTGTATTCAACTTGTTATTAAAGAGGTTGATTCATTCTTCAATTGAGTTTATTTTGCCTGACAGTCTTGGACCTTCTTCAAGCTGAGGGAATCATTTTTACACATGGTACCCTAGCGATTTTGCTGAAGTTATCATGTAGTTCAGGAGTATTAAATAGAACTATTAATGAGTCTAGTAATGAAATTTAAATGAAATAAAAAGGAAACATTAATAAACCTTTTTTTGTTACATTCTTGATTTGGATTTTTCATATCCTAATACTTCCATGTTGATTGTAGTTTAGAACATAGCCTTTTTTTGTCTCTTTATTGTTTTGTGAGAATGATTTGTTTTGTTCACCGAATAACTTGTCATTTATTTTATTATTTTTCATATCTGATTTTCATGTGTTTCCTTTTCTAATTTTTTATCTTTCTATGGGAGACCGGAATTGCTGTTTGACTCTCCAGGGTCTTGTCACAAGCAAGTGCTTCTCTCCTAGAAGGGGGTTACTTGTGAATCTGACATGTCTATGTACGTTTGTCATGCAGCCTTTACAACAATATACACCATCCAAGCAAGTTGGTTATGGGAGCAGACTTCTATTGTTTCAAAGCAAAAATTGAGCCAAAGTGGGAGGATCCTGTTTGTGCAAATGGAGGAAAATGGACCATAGCCTGCGTTAAAGGAAAAGTTGATACATCATGGTTATATACTGTATGTTTTCAGTTCACTAGATTAAAAATTCCAAGTTGGTAGTCCTACAAGCCAGTATATCTTAGGTCGTGTTTACATCTGTTTTTGGATTTCTTTTAGTTGTTGGCAATGATCGGAGAGCAGTTTGACCATGGTGATGAAATCTGTGGAGCCGTTGTTAATGTACGACAAAAGCAGGAAAGAATATCTCTATGGACCAAAAATGCTATCAATGAAGCTGCCCAGGTAATGAGTCATACCATGTCTGTATTTTTTAACACTAAGAAAAAAGCTTGTTGTTTCATAAACTTTTTTAATATCTCAGGCCACCTGTGCACACATAGTTATTCTTGATGGATGATGATGCAAAAGTTGATCATAAGTTTTCATTCAATAATTCTTAAATTTGATACAATTGTGGGAATTTAGTTGTGCATGATTTTTTTTTTTTGACAGAAATTTGATGAGTTGCAGTATCAGTCGATATAAATTTGTTAGTTTCTCATTCGCACTGCATTAACACTCAAATGAGAGAAGATATTAATTGTACAGACGTTGGCATCTTCAAGATACACGTAATACACAATTCTGGTTGAGATTGTTGATTGTATTCTTTCTGAGCTCCTGATCCCACTTGCAGATCAGCAATCCTTTCAGTTAATTTTGTGTGAGCTTATAAGATAAATGTATTATCGAGTATTTACATCTCTGAAATGTGTAGCCTCTGTTGGGTTGTAGCAATAATATAAGGATAAAGGACATAGGAGAGTTTATCCCTTAAAAAAAATGGTTTAAATAGGACCAATTGAGATTGCTGAATGAATTTATCTGCCCTGGGATGTTTCTATTTGTTTATCCCAGGTTAACTGTCCCTACAGCTTCTGCCAAATGTAACTAAAACAACACTTAATAAAATAATAAAAAGCCAGCCAAAAAATATTGAGAGATGGCTTCATGGAGTTTTTGTTTTTTTGGAGGGTTTTTTTTTTTTTTTGTGGGGGGGAGGGGGATGATATTTTATCCTGCTCTAATCCCAACCAAACTGTGGCAAAGATATTAGTTCAGTTCTTGTCACCCTTGCTTGTGTTGGATAATCCTCACTACCGTGACACACCACTATCTATAATAAATGAGTTGGCAATTATGTTGTTCCAGGTGAGCATTGGACGCCAGTGGAAGGAGTTCTTGGACTACAATGAGAGCATAGGATTCATATTCCATGTAAGTATTAAGTTCGCATATTCTATCTCTTCTTGCATTACTTTGTTAAAAATATTGTCAAAAGACAATAATGAGACATGGGATTTATATTCCACATGAGTGTTCCATTTTCCTATTCAAAGGTCTGTTCTAATCTCATTTCTCTGTTTTGATAAATATTTTGCCAAAAGGCAATGGTGTTAATGCTATCTCTTTGTTAATTTCAGGATGATGCCAAAAAGTTTGACAGAGTTGCCAAAGCTCGCTATACTTTATAAGACGTTTTTAAGTTATCTACAACTACAGCTTTGCCATTGAGACTTCATGATTGTTCACTAGTAGCACAACTGATGAGGTTCTGTTTGTTAGTGTACGTTTTGTTGTGTGACCTCTGTGAATACTGACATTTGTAGGTTTTATTTTAAATTAGATGTAACTCTTGCGCTGTGGTATTCATTGTCAAGATTGGTCACACTTTCTTGAAGATGATTTCAAATGCTTTCTTTTTTCATCCTTAATGTTATCATTCGTCAAATAGCACCCAAATGCAAGCCATTTTCCCTGTGATTATAATCACAAACTTTGCTAACAGATCATTCGTACACACATGCTGTTTCTGTTTCCTACCCTTAATATGCCCATCTGACATGCATGCTGATATTTGTATTCCATTCATGGAATACATTTGATATATGGCATTACACTCTTGTTGTAATTATTGCTTTACTTGCTTTGGTTATGCAATAATGCACTTTAAACCTGTCTTGGCTAGATTCTATAGATCTGCATCATTACAGCTTATATGGAAGTCATTTGCTATTAATAATTTATTTTCCATTACTTATTCAAGAAAAAGTGCATTCTTCTCTTTTATTTATCACGTAATTTTCCTCCTGGGGACACAGGAGGTTGCAGTCAGTTTCATGTTGTATCTGTTTATAGAAATTTGTTTATACAGACTACAAGAAGATCTAAGCTCAAGTTTGTCAAGTTTCTGATTTGTGTTGTAGCTGCAAAGATTTTATGAAATGATCTGACACAAGGAATTCAATGACTGTAATAATCCTTCTATATCAAAAAAAATTTGCCCGAAAGTTGGATGCCCACAAGGATAATGGTTCCATTTTTATAATGCGGTATAGATTCATTGAAGTATTTCAGATCCTGGTATCTTGTCTAGATGGTGTGCATTATATTAAAGCCTGTATGACAGACATGGAGTGTCAACCATGGCACCTCCAAAACCAAGATACAGGGTCTCTCTGGACACTAGAGTGCTTTTCTTCAGCATTGTGGAACTTGGACCTTCTAACCTACGCATAGGTCATCCACATTGTGTTGTACTGTTGTGTTCCTTTGTTTGAAGGATGGACAAATTGCTATTTGATTCAAACCCATGTGATGTGAAACTTGAATGTGCCGTGTGGGTAGTGGAATAAGAGGAGAATAGGAGGGAATAAATGGAGAATAGACCTAAAACCTTGTTTAAGTGGAAGGAATAGATGGGTATAGCTATTTTAGAATAGGTGAGAATAAGTTGGTATTTATATTCTAGTTATCCCTGGAATTGTGTTATTTCAGTCAATCCATTCCCACTAAAATAAAAGGGCTCCACTGTTAAATCAATTGTCATCACTTCTTATAAATCAGAGGTTCACATGTGAAATCAATTTTCTACCTTTTATAAATTATTATCTACACATTATTTACATTTTATTCACAACTTATCCATGATTAATCAAACAACAAAAATTTCATTATTACATTTTCCAACGAGAATAACTAAAAACACAAATAAATATAAAATAATTTAGGGGAAATTAATTAGAGGTCCTCACATCCACCCCCCAATTATTTTTAGGTCCCTGAACTTGTTTTTACTTTTTTCTAGGTCTCCATCTCTCAAACTCATTATTTTTAGATCCAATTTAACACTTTCCGTCATACCCCTTTTTTAGACTTCTGAAAATACCCTTTCAACAAATACATTTACTCAAACAATCCAAATCTCACCTTCTTCTTCCCCAAGTATTCACCTTTTCTCATTTTTCCCCACCAAATCACAGAGAGAATGAGAGAACACAATCCAAACCCAAAATCATTTCTTTCATCGTGCATGTTCGTCCACCCTGTGTTTCTTCTCCATTCAAAACCCTAACAAGCCCACCATTCAAAACCCTAAGAGTATAGAACCCTAAATAGGTCACCAACCCGACACTCCCCCCTACGACGACGACAGCAGCGGCAACAACGATGGAGAACCACATAGACTTCAACACATATAAATCTGCCTATTTTAAGTCATTTTAATATGTTCTTTTCAAAATCAGATCTTCAAAAGAATGTCTAGGTCCATATTTAATGTGTGGTACTACTTTCCATGTATGATATACTTTAGTGATATAATCCATGTTATGCATCATTTTTTGCTCTGTTTGAATGATATGTTCCACGTCGGTCTCTTGGTACACTGTTATGGATTCTGGGCACGTTGTTAATTATTTTCAGTACAATATTAGGTAAAGTAGTAACCTATATTGTCCTATGTTATTCCGTGCATGATATATCCAAATTATTGATTCATGATTATTAAAGAATACATGATTTTTAGATTTACATATTCTCATAAAAGAAACTAGTATGTAGCATGCATAAATTCATCTTTATTAAAAAAACTTGTTATGTTAGTCTCTCATAAAAAGAACTAGTATGTTAGTCTCTTTGTATACTATTATGGTATGTTTTACTGATCTTGTAATGTTTTTTTTTCTAAATGACTCACCAAATCATCACATCCTTCCTTTCATGATTTTAAAATTTTTTCCTTCACCAAATGGGGTTTAATTCAATTAATTTGTGATATTGGTTTTTATGTATCCAATAATGATTTCTCATAACATAAGAATCATTAAGTTGGATTGTTCCATTTGCCCTAGTTAGCAATGATAGATGCACATTTAGAATATTAATGAATGTCTAGGAGCTTATTAGATGTTATTGTGAAATCTAGTTATGAAAATACATTACCATGACCCATTGATGTTACTTATTGTTATTTTTATTTATGTACACTGTTATTTTTTTGTGTGTGTGATTTTATTAACTTCTAATTTATTTATTTTATTTTGCACATTGTATATGATCTTCCTCAAAAATTTATCCATGAAATCATTCATGGTAGTTTGTTCCTACAATAAAGAAGCACAACTAGTTAATAAGATTGAGTCACAGGCAGATCCATATGCAGTGAAATTGTATTGTTATTCAGAGGATAGAGGAGGAAGAAGGTAATATATGCATCAAACCTCCATTAACAAAATTAGGTCGGGGAGAAAGAAGAAAAATAGGATTGAATCACAAGCAGATCCAGATGCAGTGTCATTGTATCGTTGTTCAAGATGCAAGGGTCTTTGACACAACACGAAGACATACAGAAATCCAGTTGTAGTTTTAAAATGAAGTAGTTGGTTCAATTTGAAAAATAACTTTATGTTTTAATTATCATGTATGAACATTTATTTGTATTCAGTTAGATTATCTCATATGCTTATTGTTTATTGAGTGCATGTTGATCTGATGATGCTTAAACTATTATGAATGTATACAGTGTAGTACGTAAAGTGGATCTAGATGGACTATTAATGTATTAATAGTGCATAACAGTGTACCTACATAAACTAACAATGCATTAGTAGTGCGTAACAGTGCACCCAAATGGCTAATAATGTATTACAAGTAAATCACAATGTAACCAGATGGACTAACACGACTATCATTCATTACACAACTTAACATTCATAGCACAACTGTTATTCATAACACGACTATCATCCATAATACAACTTCATTCATAACATGTACAACTATATCATTCATAGCAGATTTTATCATTCATAATATCGCTTCATTCATAACACAACAATTATTACATAAATTATATCATTTAAAACACAATTATCATTCATAGCATAACTTATATTCATAACATCAATTGGTTAACAATTGTACATTAGATCCATTCAAACACAACTTCCGTTCATAATGGTATAACACAAGTTATATATAATATAACACAAGGTATAGTAATAAGAATAGTTTATGTCTTTAATCAAATGGTATCGAACGGAATGATCTGGGAGCTAAGTTTCCCATTAAAAAGTGTAGGGGCCAAATTTCTAGGACCCAATCCTATATCGCCACGTGTAATTCAAATGCCCCACAAGAAGACCGTCGGGTGATTGAAACATGTCCTCTAGGAACTAAAACACGTGTCGTCTCATCCCACCTCACCTTCGGCTAGTCGAGGATCACTTCCCACCATTTTCTCAATCATTTGTGCAGGATCCCGATGTATCATCCACCGTATACGCAAGATCCCGTGTATTTTCTACATAATATAGTATCCTTGATATCCTCCCCATAATCTCGGGGGTGGTTATGGGCGATGCTTAAAATGGATACACAATCCAAGATACATGATTTGTGAAATTCATTTTCACAATAACCTTAAATTGATTATCATACAGACTTGACCGTTGAAGGACCTTTAGTAGGTCACCTCCCCCTTCCCCGGTCGGTTCAAGAAAATTATTTGTTGGCACGTCGACCATGACTTTATGAGTAGCGGACAAAATAGATCCATATACACGAATTTGGGTAACCAGGTTTTATCCCCTCCGACTTGATGCCATCTTTTGTGCATAAAAGCCTCAGTTGATATGTTGCCAAAGAAAGCTCCTCCTACCAGGTTGGTCCCTATAAAAATGGAGATCAACCAGGACGACTCGTCCGAAGGGGTCATTGGATCACCTCCTCTAGAGCTACAACATGGTTGAAGGGGCCGTCCAATAGGCTGAAGGATCTCCACGCCACCTACGAGTGGGTCCAGTTTGAAAATAATGAGTTTTGGAACTAGAAAAATCACGATCCGCCACTTAGTGATAACTAGGTTAATCTCTCCAACAACAATCCTCTCCCCTCCCAGGACCAACCTACAAGGTCTTCCAATGCCGGTAACCCCAAGAACCATAAAAGGATAGGCATTAGACCATCGATATTCGTGGTATTGCATGCATCATGTTGGGTGGGATGGTGTACATGTATAATTGCATGTCTTGGTGGCTTTCTTGTATATTTTCTCTCTTGATATCTGATATGTTTGTATGGTCATGTTATAAATATGATATTTTGAATACAACTATACTAATGAGATAATGATAGCTTACTCATTGTCTCATTGAGCATGTTGAAGCTCATCTCTCTCCATTCCTTTTTCATATTTGAAGATCGTCTAGTGGCATTGTGGATCTTGAGTCTATTAGCGAGATCGAGTCTGAATCGTTGTCTAACTTCACTTCTGTTAAGGTGAATAAAGCCTTCTTCCTTTGACTCAAGATGACTATTATCCTTAAGATTTATCACTGAAACAATAGTAGTTGAACTAATTTAATAATGTGTGTATTGTCCTACTTTATGATGTATTATTTGATCTTAGGTATGTTTTAAGATCATGGTTTTTAGTTTATTTTATCTTTTATTATGTGGATGATTTGATGACGAAGACACTAGTATACTTTAAGATTCGAGGATATGGTGTGTAACGCACCGGATTTCGCACCTAAATATGGGTCGTGGATCTAGGGGCATTACAAAATTTCATTTTCTAAATTTTTTTATCCATGTAAAATAAATTCTACATGATTTCAAACCACTTAGAACCAAACAGACCCTAAAAGTACGTACATGACCCTCATATATATGGTAACTCACAATGAAGTTAACCACCCTTGTGCACTCTCAATTCATACTTCTGATATGTGTTTATACCTCTAGATTTTTACCATATGGTATCACCATATTGTGACATTGTACATATAATGACATCATCAAATGGAATCGAGCATGTCAAAATTCATTTATAAATAAAAACTCACACCTCAAAATCGAGGTACGAGATTTTTTTTCATTAATAAAAATTCTTTATTTTTCATTCATTTTTTTTACATTTAAAATGAGTGATTCCTGACTTGAGGGTTGAAGAGCCTTTGGCAGGCACCAAGTGGGTGTTGAGATCACAATTGTCTTCTCCATTTCAAGTAATTTTGATCCGCTCTCTAACATCTTTTCTGATGATCCTCTTTCGTCAACGATCTGCATTCCGGTACCTCCAAAATCTATTGTTTCGTTAACAATTTTGGGGCTCTTGATGGATGCAAGCGATGATGATGATGGAGATCAATTTTTGCTAGTGGCGGTTGAGAGAGGAGGGACAAACATTTATATTTGGAAGAAGGTTTCAAATGATCGTCTGTGCAAATCAAGGACGGCTGGTAATTGTGTTACTAAGGGTATGTTTGTGCACAAATTTGAAGGAAAAAAAGAGAGGGAATTTGAATCAAATGAAAATTGGGGGAAAGTAAAATATTTTTTCTTTAACCAATTTTTATTGTTTGTATATGTACCGAAAAGTGATAAAATTATTTTCTATAACTTTATCTCAAATTCTCTTTAGTAAGAAAGATTTTTTTTCACCTTTCCTAATAAGGGAGTTGTTTGGGTATGCGGCGTGGGACTCCGCCATATACCACCACCACTTCCTTTGAAATGTCAATGTTGAATTTTAATTTGGATCCGCAATGGCGGTAGACCGTGTTCCTAGACACAGAATCTACGACACCACGGATTCAAACAAACCTTATGACACTATTTTTTTCCTTTTGTTTGACACAAATACTAGATTTGTAAATAATCAAAGAAATTTTTTCATTTTTCTTTATTTTCCTTGTGATTCAAACACACCCTACACCAAAGAGATGGAAAGACTAAAAACAGTAAAAAAATAACTGGAATCTTCTTGTTTTCCTTTCTCAGCCGCTCACGGCTCCTAGGTATCTACTCCCTCCAACGTGTCAAATTGGGGCGGCACACTCCTCCCATTAATAAGGACGGACCATGGGGTTCAGATACTCTATGTAGTCGCCACAAAGAGACTCTGTGCAACCCCCGGGGCTTGTTGTCATGTGATCTCACATGATCACCTAACCAAAACAGAGAGAACAATTGACGCCATTAGTCTCCGAATATATTTACATTTTCACCACAGAGAGCATCTCTCTCATCTTCCCCCAAAAAGAACACTCATCGTCACAGGGTCTCCCTCACCAAAGCGGCTACCGCACCCTCGCCGATCCCCCGTCCGCCCTGTGAGTTTCACTTATGGTTACAGTTTTTTTTTATAATTTTTATTTGGGGTTTTGATAGGGATTTGAGTAGTTTTGATTTGGTTATTTGAATGGGTTTTTGAGTGGGATTTGATTTTGTTGTTTGAATGGGTTTGTTTCAGACATAGGTTTGAGTGGATTTGATTTTGTTATCTGAATGGGTTTGTTTCAGATATGGGTTTGAGTGGATTTGATTTTCAAGACTTCAAAATCCTTTTCTTTTTTTTGATTTTTCGGATATAGCCTCTGTATGAATTTTTTTTTTCTTTTCATCAAACTCATATTTGAAGTCTTGTTAGTTTAATGAGAATGTACATATACTATATAATTTTTTTTTCATAAGTTGCACATTACGTATGATCTCCACCCTCACATTTGTTAGACTCTGACAAGTTACACTTTATAAGAGTCGGTTTTAGTCCAACAGTCAATAATGCATATATAATAAAATTTGACATGAAATGATTTTTTTAGTTACATTTTAACTCTTTATGCTTGTTTTATAAGAAAGAATTACACAAGCTCATGAATTGATGGTAAATGCTTCCCAATTGTTCAAAAATATTTTCAATAGAACCACTCATCTATCCTTTATGAAACAAAACAAATAAAAAAAGAAGATAAAAGTAATAAATTAAAAAATTAACAATCAACAAGATCAAGGGGGTAGTAATCTCAACCTTCACTAACAGTGATATTGGAATGGAAAGCTCAGATCACATCTAAAAGCCTAAATAAGGATACACAAGAGAGGCAATGGCATTGGAAGTTTCTATAGCAATATAACCAGAGCAAGTTATCAAACAGAATGAGACTCCCAAACCAAGAGACGTGTAAATAAACTAAGGAGGGTAGAAATTAAGCTCCCAAGTATCTAGCACTCTGGAAATTTTTTAAATCCCATACTAACCTACTACAAACCATGATAAGTTGCTTGTCATCCATACATGTTTAGTCATCTTGTGTTGTTGCTTTTTGAATCCTTTCATTCCATTTTCTTGTTAAATGTTCTAAATTATGTTTTTTTTTTCTTATAGGTGAACATTGAGTTGTTATGGAAGGAGACAATGAGATTGTTGGAGAATGTATTTATAATGGTATACCTGAAGTTGGTATGCCATTTGAGTCTGAAGATAATGCCCATCAATTCTACAACACATGCAAGATCAATTGGATTTAGCATCTGAAAAAGTGATGCATTCAAGTCCAATGGCATAGTGAGAAAGATAAAATTTTGTTGTTCTAAAGAAGGGAGGAAAGGGGTTGATAAGCGAAAAGTCTTGAACCCACAGCCCGATACAAGAACAGGATGTGATGCACATATGGTTATCACTTATTAGTCTTCTGATGCTTATCATATCACTAAATTTGAACAATACCACAATCATGATCTTGTATCAACCCCCTTGCGCCATAATTTGAGGTCACATAGAAAGATAGAAAATGCTCAAGCTGCTCAAGTTGATATCATAGATGGTTTGGATTAGCACCAAAAGCAGTTATGGATTTTATGAGTGAACAAGTTGGAGGGAGAAAAAATCTTGGTTTTATTTTGAATGATGTGAAGTCCTACCTGCGCACCAAAAGGGAAACAAGAATGGAGAACGGAATTGCGGGTGCTCTTATTCAGTATTTCAAGAATAAGAAAAAGTAAAATCCGTTCAAGAATAAGAAAAAGTAAAATCCGTCTTTCTTTCACTCAATGCAACTTGATGTCGATGAACAAATAAGAAATGTGTTTTGAGCCGATGCTAGGTCTATTATCGATTATGCACATTATGATGATATAATTTGCTTTGGCACGACCTATTGTACAAATAATAATGGAAGACCATTTGCACCATTCATTGGAGTGAATAATCATAGGCAAACAATTATTTTTGGTGGTGCATTACTTTACTGCTGACTCATTATTTGGTTGTTTGAAACTTTTCTGCAAGCAATGTCTGGGAGATATCCTAAGACTATTCTAACAAATCAGTATGCGGTGATCGCCAAAGCTATTTCAATTGTTCTACTAGAGACTCGTCATCGGCTATGTGTGTGGCACTTGACCCAAAATGCAACAAAGCATCTTGGATATCTTTATGCTATTGAAGATTTCAGAAGTTCCTTCTATGCTTGTATTTTTTGGTACGAGACGGAGGAGGAGTTCCTAGCTGCTTGGAATAACATGCTTCAAAATTATAATCTTCAGGATAATAAATGCCTGCAACAAACTTTTGCTGAAAAGGAGAAATGGACTCTAGTGTATGGGAGAGACATTTTGCGTGGACATGAAGAGTACATAACGTAGTGAAAACTTCAATGCTCTTTTGAGACGCTAATTGAACTCAAAGCATGATCCGTTACATTTCTTTCAGCATTTTGATAGGGTTATGGATGACCAGCATGATAGTGAATTGTGTTGATTTCAAGATGATGAATACTGTACCGATAATTCCATATCACACTTTGATGGTGTCATGTGTTGCAAATGTTTACACGCCAGAGATCCTTGAGTTGTTTCGAGCAGAATATGAAAAATCTCTTAATTGTTCTATCCACATTCATGGGGAGGTAGGGCATGTGATAGAGTACAAAGTTCACAGAGACCGTGGCAATGAAAGAACCATTTTGTTTGATTCAGCTACTGAAATGGTCACTTATAGCTGCAAAAATTTGAATTTATGGGCATCCAGTGTTGCCATGTTCTAAAAGTTCTTGATCACAGAAACATCAAATTTCTTCCATCACAATATATCTTGAAGAGGTGGACAAGAGATGCAAAATCTGGCATGGTACATCATATTTGTTCTTCTTCAATACAGGTTGATATGTGTTTATTATATTAATTGAAAATGTTATGAGTTTATTGTAGGGTTTTATTGTAAAGTTATGTGTTCATTACAAATTGACCCTATTTGTGAATTGGGAAGGCGTTTTCAAGACTTAAGTCATGGTCTCATTCAAGTGACATCCAAGGGAGCCAAAACACACCATTCGACAGACCTATTTAAACGCCGCACAAGTGAGATAATGAAGGAGATTGAGGAAGATTTGAGGAAATCATCTCAAAATTGTCAAGATGATAATGTGCAAGATGCGGTGGATATCATTTCGAATGTCGAGGCTGCTTAAGGCTTCAAAAGAAGAGGAAAGAAGACTGTGGGAGGGAAGCCTCAAAAAAGATGGATCGGCGTGTTGGAGAAGAGATCACGAGGTCAAAGCTCTCAAACTCAACATGCATCCCACAACGAAATTGAGAGCCCTCAACCCTTTGCGCCAATAGTTGGGAACTACGATAATAGTCAAGGAATGACTTGAATGACTCAATTACTTCAGGTGTATATATAGATGGAAAATACATTTTGTGTATTTTTTTTACTTTAACTCAGTATTGATGTAGTCTTGTTTAACTCATTAACTCATTTTTTATCGATAGTTGATCATTAACTCAGTGTTGTCTCTCCGAGGGTTGTCCCTTCGGGGTAGAAGTGGTCTCTGCGAGGCTATTTTCCCTATCGGGATTAAAGTTGTTACTTTCAGTATATTTTTAATTTACTTTTCTTAGTTTATTCATATAGCTCAGTTAAGTTGTCTACCCCCTCCCCCCCTCAAGGGGGAATAGGCCCTGCGGGGCTATAGGCAATACTAAACAAAAAAACAGAAAAAACAATAACAAGAATGTCGTAAACAATGTTTCGTTACGGAGATCTCGAGTAAGCAAATGGTCATTAATATATCCATTAATATCTGTAGGCTCAAGAATCTCTTTTTTATCCTACTCAAATGAGTCAAGCGTCAAATTATTCTGAAGAATGGAGGAGTACAGATTAACATTATTGGCACTCAAGGTAGTAAAAACTAAAGCAAATATAAGTATATACTAGTCTACTTGATTTCATATAAATGTGTTCATTACATACATTAACAAATATCAATTTATATCACAGGTGCTAGATGGAGTTTGAAGTTATACACAATTCAGGGTTGTCTGGACTACCTTTATCTGTTGGAGTTGCATCCATTTTCATATTCAATGGAGTAGAGTAGAGTTGGTCTTGTGGAGTTTTTAATCAAACATTATAGTGTGTGTGTTGAATACTTTCAAGTTCTACTTGATTTTTAAGTGTTCAAAACTTAATGATGCACTTGTTATGCTATGTTTGAAAAAATGCATTTCTACTAGTAGTTTGGTATTTGAAATGTGCATTTCTATTGGTATTTTAATGTCAGGTCGTAAGAATTCTTGTTTTCAATTTCACTATGAACTGATGCTTTATGAGGGGGGTAATCAAATTTTTTCCCTTCTGACAGGTGACCTAACCAAAAGCATTTGTAGATAAATCTGAATGTTCAGAGAGCTTATCATGAAGAGGAAAACCGAAATTAATCAACAAGATATCTTGAAGTAAAGACAACCTAACTAATTGAAACACAAATATGACAGGAAGGATACATGTTATATGGCTCAAGACAAAATTAAGGTGACTTTGACACACACCCTCACCATAATTAACAAAAACCATAGAAATAAACACATCTGAAAAGAAGACCCAGTTCAGAATCCATAACACATGATACTCATGTAGTTCCTAATCAAGTCCAGTTCAAGCAATTCAGACCAAGCAGTCAAAGTCCACTTCTTCAAGCTCCCCAGTCCAATCTAGACATTCCAAACCAATGCAGTATAGTTCAATGTAATTCCTAATCTAGTCCAGTCCAAGCACTTCAGACCAAGCAGTCAAAGTCCACTTCTTCAAGCTTCCCAGTCTAATCTAGGGATTCCAAACCAATGCAATGTAGTCCCAATCTACCAAATTTTCACCAAATAACAACAATTCACCAAATAACGATAATTTTCATTGATTAAACATAGCTATTTGAACATCCAACAACAACATAAACATCACTGAAAATGCATTCGTCTCTAATATATTGCTCTGATACATTGAATAAACAAAAGACCAATTAAGCACCACATAATCACTGTCAACCTATTGTTCATAATCTTCAAATACTTTTTCATGGTCTCTTCATGGTTTTCTAGTTGAAACTTTAATTCAACAATTGGATCATCCGTGTCATCGATCCATTAAAAAAATCGACAGTCTTGAGGAGTCTACATTGAAAAAATTGACAAACAAAATGAGAATGTTTATTAGATCTCACTCGTTAGTAATGAAACACTTGAAAATCATTGAATTCAATTAACTCACCCTATTAAAGGGGCAACAATAAAATCTACGACATTTACTATGTGCTTGATGAGAATTATAAATTGGACATTTGCCTTTCTTACAACGACATTCACGTGGTCGAATATGAGCGGGAAGTAGCTTAACATTTGAGTTACATAGGCTATTAACCTGTTATGAAAAATTAGCTAAGAAAATTCATTCATACATTCCATCGAACACTTGGTATACAAAAGGTAAACACTTACACTTTCTGACATAGTTGCTTGGAAGCCTCAAAAGCAAAAATGGAAGTCTTTGATTGCAAGTGATAGATCACAATGCTTTCAATTCAGCTTGGACCAATATGATTATAACATGAAGAAGAAGATGGTGCTGTTAGAAGAAAAAAATACTATGTGATTGTGGAGGTAAAAATCTGTACTAGGACACGTGTCAAGGTAAGACGGACATGAGCCATCTAACTTAGGGTCCGCAAGACCCGGTCAAAGACGGGTGACCTCATAGTGACATCATCAGGGGTGCAAATAGATTAGACTAAAAGATCTAGTTGGACGGTCGAACACCTCGTGAGTAAATGTCATCTCAAGTAGTCTAAGGCACGACCAGACACTAGATCTGGTCGGCCGACCTTACTCCTCGGTAACGAGTAGTCTAAGGCATGACCAAACACCAGGTCTGGTTGGTCGACCATACTCCTTGGTATCGAGCAATCTAAGGCACGACCAGACACCAGGTCTAATCGGTCGACCTTACTCCTCGGTAACGAACAGTCTAAGGCACGACCAGACACCAGGTCTGATCGGTCGACCTTACTCCTTGCAGACATACTCGAAAATGTAACGCACATGCGAGCATACCAAGGGACACCGAGCAAATGGAGAAACGGTCAGAAGACCACTAACGCCTATAACCGCCATATTGGCACTTAAGGCCCACTCCCAGCAGAACGTGGGTAATCAAGGATCGACGTGGATCATAATTACTAAGGCCCACTCCCAGCAGAACGTGGGTAATCAAGGATCGACGTGGATCATAATTACTAAGGACATTTTCCTAGATAAAGCCCACTAACACTTAGTGGCAAAACGGTTATAGAGGTTCATCTAGAACTACGTGAGACTTGATCTCCCAGGGGTACGTAGGCAGCCTGTAAAGAGGTTGCGAGCCAGCACTCTACAGACACAGTCACTGCTACAGCCAAGCATAATCCAAGTTTAGTTTTTACTAACCAAAAAAACCTTACCTAAACCTCTGCAAAAATCCTCTGAAGTTTCAGTCCCGAATTACAAATCTAACTGAAGGGAGAAAATATCCACCTTAGTGATGAAAAAAAAAACTATGTGATGAAGAAGAACAATGTGATTTTATTATATATGCATTAGTGACTGTTGGATTAGAACCGACTCTTATAAAGTGTAACTTGTCAGAGTCTAATAAATGTGAGGGTGGAGATCATACGTAATCTGCAACTTATGAATTTTTTTTATGCAGTATATGTACATTCTCATTAAACTAACAAGACTTCAAATATAGGTTTGATGCAAAATAAAAAAAAATAAAAAAATCATACATATAGAGGTTTTATCCAAAAAACCAAAAAAAAGAAAGAAAGGATTTTGAAGTCTTGAAAATCAGATCCGCTCAAACCCATATCTGAAACAAATCTATTCAAATAACAAATTCAAATCCACTCAAACCCATGTCTGAAACAAACCCATTCAAACAACAAAATCAAATCCCACTCAAAAACCCATTCAAATAATCAAATCAAAACTACTCAAATCCCTATCAGAACCCTAAACAAAAATTACAACAAAAAAAAATTGAAACTCTAACCAAAAGTAAAACTCATGGGGCGGACGGGGGATCGACAAGGGTGTGGCGGCTGCTTCGGTGAGCAGGGGCGGCACTAGGTTGTGAGTGGTGGGGTCAGTTGACCCCACCAAATTTTTTGAAAAAAAAAAAACAAGCCTCTTGGTTGACATTGACCCATTATATTTTTTAAAAACAAATCAACAGCCCATCAAATTTTCTTTAAAACAAACCGCTCAGAGACCCATTAAAAATCATACACCCACTTTCAATGAAAAAATATAATCCTACACCCATTTCCAATGAAAAAATAGTGGGACCACTGCTCCGTTTAAAAAAAAATCGCCCTTCTTGGCAAACTCACCGATCACATAATAGAATAGGAGATCAATGGATGAATGATTGTTTAATCATATACATTGAAAAAGATATATTCGATAACATTGTCAATTAAATGATTATGCAATGAATTCAAATATAAAATTTCATCGAGGACAATTATAAAAGTTTATATATTGAAAATCATTGATCTCCTTCTTTTGATGATTTATTTTTTATTAATGTAAGTTGTTATATTTTCAAAATAAAATTTTATGTGTTTTTATATATATATGATGAGAGTAGATTTTTTTAAAAATTTTATGAAATTTTTTTATTTTAATGACCCCATCTATGAAAATTTTTGGAGCCGCCAGTGTCGGTGAGGGAGACTTGAGACGATGAGTGTTCTTTTGGGGGAAGATAAAGATGCTCTATGTGATGAAAATGTAAATGTATTCGGAGACTACCGGTGTCAATTTCCTCTCTATTTTGATTAGGTGATCACGTGAGCTCATGTGACCCGTGTTATACACGCGTCGGCAAGCCCCGGGGGTTGCATAGAATCTCTGTGGCGACTACACAGTCTGCGAACCCCGAACAGCGTCACTTTTCTATTATAAGAAATTCCAACAGATCATCCCCGATATATATTACATATATTACAATTACTAAATCAACGGCGGTCACTGTTTTATTCGAAGTCGGATAGACGGTTCGACTCACCAAGCCCCCCCAATCTCCCCCACCTCTCCTCGCACACTTCGAAAAAGTTCGAATCTTTTAATTCTGAAACCCTAATCGGATTCGATATTGAGAGAATAAACATCAAATCCATGCCTTGTGAGGCCATCCACTGCTGGTCCTTCACCACCCTGGTTGGGGCCTTCCTCGACTTGGCTCTGGCCTACCTCCTCCTCTGCGGCGCCTCCCTCGCCTTCTTCACCGCCAAGTTCCTCTCCATCTTCGGCCTCCGCCTTCCTTGCTCCTGCCATGGAGGCCTCTTCGGGAACCCCAATGACGGCCGAGGAAGGTGTCTTCAGGGGCTCCTCGTTGAGGGGGCCCCAGCAAGGATTGCGTCCATACGGGCCTCCGAGAAGAGCAGGTTCCCTTTCGTGTCGAGTGAGGGCCACTGTTTCGATGTGAGGTTCGTGAGGGATGGTATGAATGAGGGCAGCAGCAGTGGCAGTCCTTCGTTGTCGTCCTCGTCTATTCGTGAGTCCGAGCGCCGAGTGGTGTCTAATTTGGGAGGAAGCGAGCTGATTTAAACGAAGGGAAATGGAATGTCAAATCCTGTAGGCAGAGGTCCGGTGTTCATCACCGTAGGAGAGGCGTTGTTTCGGGGAATGGGAAGGTTTCATCATTCTCTTCTTTGATACCCATCAGTTGCTGTTGGAAGGGTCTGTTGGCTCGGCTTACAGCGTCAGGGAAGCAGGGAAGGGAGTCTCTGAGGAAATGCCAGGTGGGTTGGGATTTCACCTGGAAGAAATTAAAATTCATGCATCTAGATCTTGTGATTTATTAGATGATATAATTTATTTGATAAAAAAGTGGAATTTTTATTGACAGGTTCCTCCGTTGTAAACATGTTTTGATTGGTTCATGTGGGAGTCATATTGGTTTTTAATGGAAAATTGTATTGGTCTTTCATTTTCTGTGCACTTGTCATTAGGGACTATGGCAGGCCAAGGTGTCACCCTGAAAATTGATGCATGAACATTTTGTAGTCTATAATTTTTTTGTTTTATTAAGCATACATCATGTTTTTGCAGCTCTTTTTCTTGTATATTCAGTATTTGGCTCCAATCCTTAACATATGATATCGTTTATGGACAAAAAAGTGGGATTTATATAGTCATCTTATTCCATTTATCACTTATCAGGACTAGTGATGTTGAACCTTTTAGGGAGGAAATATGAATCCCAGGAAGCAAGCCTATGATGGTTTTTGAATCTTTTCTGCATGTGTATATAGTGAAGAATGTGAATTGCAAGCTGACGGTTTTCTTACCAAATTTTACAGAAAATTTGGTCTTTTCCAATTGCACCAGCGTGGTTCAAAGAACTCTACCATGTACTAGATTAAATGGGCTGCTGAATAGAACCCAGGAGGCTGAAGTTGGTGATTCACCTCTGCCTGACAAGTTAGTAAATTGTGAGCAACACTTGCTATGTTCTTATGGAAATGAGGCAAACACTATCCGGATTTTGGAGCAGGCGCTTAAAGAAGAGCAAGTTGCTCATGCTGCTCTCTACCTTGAGCTTGAGAAGGAGAGAAGTGCTGCTGCAACAGCTGCGGATGAAGCTATGGCAATGATATTGCGCCTGCAAAAGGAAAAAGCGGTAGTAGAGATGGAGGCTCGGCAATATCAGAGAATGATTGAGGAAAAATCTGCATATGATGAAGAAGAGATGGATATTCTAAAGGAGATCATCATAAGGAGGGAAAGAGAGAAACATGTCTTGGAGAAGGAGGTAGATTCCTGTAGGAAGGTGCTATTGTCACATGAGAAGAATGGAAGACTGCAAGATTATCTACAAGAGGAAGGCATCCATACAGAGCTAATGGCGTATCCTCTGTTCGGTTCTAGTGAGGATCCCATATCGATGTTGCACCGGTTAGGCCAATCACTTGATGAGAAGGAGATGAGAAGGAGATGTTGCACCGTATTACTTGTCCATCATGCACAAGCCATAGTGAACTAAATATTCGCAGGAGTTTGTCAGATGCAAGCAGGAGTTCTCAATCAACCACTGATACTTGTGGCAAAACTTTACTACCAAATTGAGAAGGCATTCAATGTCCACAGTGGACAATGAAAAGTCTAAACTCGAAAGTGAAGTTGGATGGCTAAGAGAAAGGCTTAAAGCTATCCAAGCAGGCAGGGAGAAGTTGAACTTGTCTGCGGATAATAGAGAAAGAGAAAATTTTCAGTTCCAACTGTTGGAAGAAATAGCCTGTCAGCTTCAAGAGATACGCCAGCTAACAGAACCTAGAAAGTCTGGGCGCCAAACTTCTTTACCACCTCTGTCTTCCAAGGTCCAGAACCCATTCAATCTTTACAACCTTTATAATCAGCTTTTAATTTAGTTACTTTGTGTAGTTATGTCCTGTCATCCTGTGCTATATTTTGAATTCTTTTCTAGGAGTGTCATGCCCTTTAAAATAAAGAAATAAATGAAAACTATGATTGGCGTGCAAAAAATAGTGATGTGACAGTACATAATTTGTGTTAACATGTCAATTAAAAAATATAAAATTGTTCTAACTATGTCTTCTGTTTTTTTCTTGGTATGTCACACTGTTAGCTTTTATTATCTACTAGACCTATTAATAGAACATTCTTTGTGGCATTCATCATGGCATGTTTCCTAATAGTGAGCTATTTGAGCAGATTGTTTTCTTAGTACAATCTGACATATATGCATATATTATTGAAAAGGTCAAATATACCATATTTATGAATTTCTATAAACTAAAATGGTGAGAATATTATGCTTCTAATATGTGTGTATGTATAAGCTAGTTATTCTGACAGAAAAGTGGATGTTGATAATTTATTTATGTTGTGAGGAGTTGGTATTTTCAGAAATATCTTTAAAAAGTCAAAGAACACAGCTTGACTGTTTATGTTGTGGCATAAGAAAACCTTCATTTCTGCCCCACTCTGTATAAATTCTCCCTCTTTCTTGCACACATGCACACCCAAGCACACAATCTACCATAAATGGCCAGAAATCTGTACTCTTCTACTTTCTTTTTTCCATTTTCTCTGCAACACGAGGGAATTTGATTTTGTTAAATTTCCGTTATAATTTTACGATATTTTTTTTAACATGAGGAAGTTTAGTTGCTTGGACCTACAAGAGGCATTAAGCAGCACATCTCAGGTGCAAACCCTCATTTATAGTGGAGAGTGACCGATAAATTAACCTTGTCTCAGACTTGGAGTTGAATTAATTGTCTTCGAGGGTTCCTCATAGCTTACTTTTTACTGTGTTTGCACACTGATATGGGATTTACATAAACTAAAGTATTATACTAGTTTTATTTGACTGATTCATAAAGTTATTTTGGCTATAAAAGATCATCAATATAAGGTCTCAACAGAAAAAATTGGGGTTTCCAGAATGCAGAACTGCTAAAATATGATTTCCTCAAATTTTCCCTTTGTATAGGTAATGGAATTAAGTAGTTCACTTTCTGGTGCATGTCTGGCAGCTAGGATCCTTTTTTTTTTTTGGCCAACAGTGTCCAGAGGAAGCCCAATATACAAAATCAAGTAGACAAGGGGTCTGTATAACACCCATAGCTCGACAAACCCTCACCCAAATTACACCTGCCTCCTATCGATAATAACACCCATCCCTTACACGATTGGATTCACAGGTAATCAGCCCTCGGTATCCACTGCCTCCTCCCATAAGAGAAATTAACTGCACAATTTTTTTATTCTGTATATGTCGTTCTTTGATGAAATCACTCAGTTTTCAATATGGATTTACGTCAATGCTTTAGGTGGTACACATGATTATTCCAGGTGTCTTCAACATAGCTTTGTTTGTTATGAAAGACTTTTTAATTCCTTGCCTTCCAAATGGCCCAGCACACAGCCTGAGGAATCATCAACGGAAGATCATTCTTCTTACATCTATCCCCTCTTTTATGCGGCCTCTCAAAACTCCACAGCGCTGTTTATGGAGGTTAGATTAATCGGTTTTCCCCATTCCCTTTTCACCAAATCCAAATTCTTCTACTAAAAGGACACTTGACAAACAAGAGTTCATTTGATTCCATCTGGTTTTAGCACAGTTCGCATGCAAGAGAAGTATTCGTTGCCCATACTGCTCTGTTGAGCCTTGAGAGTGTTTTCGCACAGTGTTGGCTCGATTTAATTGTCGTTAAGATTTAGTCTTTACCAACAAAAGAAATTATAACTCTCTTACGTCTTTTTGGTAGAAAGTGGGAGTAAGAGGTTGATCCCACAAGAGACTATGGAAGCAAACAAGTAATTGTAAAAGATATCAATTCTCAAAAATATTTAAAGAAGAAATTTGAAGATTGATCGAAGGAAGCTAATTTAAAAGCTAAAATAAAATTCTAATATGAATCAAAATAAGATAAAAAAGTCACCAAGGATTAGAAATGTTAGACCTGTGTCATTTAGAGTCCTAATTTCGATCGGAGTCGCTAAAATTTTGGTTTTTAGCTACCTTCTGGAGTTTAAGGACTCTGATTGAAGATATAACTGTATATTATGGGTCCTGGTACTGTTTAGTACTGCCCATAAAATTTTCGTTTAATTCCGATAACGTTTTTGGAATTATGCAGTTTTGGATTGGGCATTCGGATTTGATTTTGTTAAAATCCAATATGAAGAGATCCGATATTATTACGAGATGTTAAGTTTGGAGATAGCTTCCATATAGAAGTAGAATTGGATCAACTGGATTCGTATATTAAAAGTTATGGGTATTTTTCCATGTATACCCCGAAGTTGAGGAATCCAGGCTGCAGCCCTGTAAGATGTTTAGCCTAGATTTCGGAATAGCTGGAGAGGTTATTTGATCTGGGTGTAAACATGAAAGTTGTAGATAATCGTCTTATCTTTCCAATGCCACTGGAATCATGCAATTTGGAGCTGTATTAGGGAAGTTATGGCCGTTTAAGTGAAGGCTGCGCAGAGGTTTTAAGTCCGAGGACAGCTCGGTCTTTCACCCGACCTTTGCCTATTTAACCCCCTAAATGAGCACGACTTCAGCTCTGTTTGGGCTCTCTTTTGCTGCTGGTCCAGCCCTTTGAGGGGTGTTTTGGGTGGAGGAGAAGGAGGAGTTGGTGATGGAGAAGAGGAGTTCCATTGGGGGGAATCAAGGTGTGTGTATGTGTTGTTCTTTTCCCTTCCCTTTCTCCATGTCTCTCTCTCTCTCAAGCTCCCTCACATGGTCCAGCCCTTGTGGGGGTCAGCCCACCAAGTGTTTGTGGTTATGCACCGGTGAGAAGAAGAAGAAAAGGAAGGAAGTGCAAGTCAAGGTTTGTGTTGTGGCTTGTTGTTGTTGTTGTTGATTCTCTTCTTTCACTCCCTTTCATGGCTTTCCCCCCCTGTTTTACAGCCAAGGGAGGGCTGAGGAGAGGCTGTGGAGGTGGTGGTAATGGTGGTGGTGGTTGAGGCGGTCGCGGGTGCATCGAGGGCCCCGAGTCTCCCCCTTTCATTCCCCCTCCAAAAGGTGAGCTCTTCCCCTTCTTTTCTTGGTTTTCATGGCTTGTGGGCTGTTGGGGTGCTCATGCATGCTATGCATATGGGTTAGAGTGTGTGTGAGGGGTAGGAGAGGGTTAAAAAGTGGTTGGGAGAGGCTGGGCGCGCGTTGGGGGCTGTCTGCGCGCGTGCGCGCGCAGGCAGGCACGCAGGGTAGCGCTGGCGTGCGCGCGCGCAGGGGCGCGCGTGTGCACGCGCAGGGTGTGCGCGCGCGGGGGCGCGTATCCGCGCGCTGTCTGCGCGCGGCGGGCGCGCGGGGCGCGCGGCATTGGCTGCGCGCGGGTGCTGCCTGGGGCCCGTTTTGGGCGTGCGGAGGGTCGGCACCCTCGGGTGGGTGTCCGGGGGGCTCGGGCACGCGTGCGTGCGTGCATTCTTGCGTGCGTTCGAGCCCGTTTGCGTGCACATCTAGCCTTAGGCATGCCTAATTGATTTTATGTGTTTGTTTATGGTTATACTCATCATTTTGGTACCCCTTGCCTTGCAGACCTCGTCGGTTGGGATGCGCGACGACTCGGGTATCGGTGAGTGGTTTGATTCCAACCCTTCCGGGAGCGTTCGATGCACGTAGTCGTGCTTCGCGCTTCCATGGGGCTTTATTTGCACCCTAAATATGCTAGATATTATGCATGCTAGGTTGTATAGCTCGTATATTGTGTAGAACCCCTATTCTACCTTATACTTGCCTATGTATTGTATAGAATATGGCATGACTTAGGTAATTTTGATTGAATGACTACCCCTATTTATCAAGCATGTTTAACTTGGGTTAATAACGGGTGTATGCGTAATATTTATCGGATTTAGGACTCGAGGGTGTGGTATAGTTGTTGCACCCATCTGTTGGGGCAAAACTATGA
This sequence comes from Acorus calamus, assembly GCA_030737845.1. Taxonomy (NCBI): domain Eukaryota; kingdom Viridiplantae; phylum Streptophyta; class Magnoliopsida; order Acorales; family Acoraceae; genus Acorus; species Acorus calamus. The sequence goes on along the minus strand of CM060873.1, from coordinate 9,880,189 downwards.
CCAGCTCGAGAGAGGATGAGGCATTCCCTCTCCCTCGCCCTCCTTCTCTTCGCGAACCGAGTGAGTAGATGTAGTTCCTACTTGACTCGGGTTTGCTTGGAATTATTGGCATGCACCTGTTGTTGCGCAGATCGCGCTTAACCCTTCCCTTCTAGGTTGGTTTTATCCAACGTATAATAGGTTGTAATTTGTGTGTGTTTATCTGTTTGATGCCATGTATGCATGTTTAAGTAGGCCATCGTTGGGTAGTTAATTGCATATATATATATATGCCGATATGGCCATGATTCTTGTCTAATGTGTTAGACAAGTGTATGACCTCTTGTGGGGTCATACCATGATTTTGACACTTATAATTAAATGTCTTCCCCGCATCTGAGTTATGCGCCCTGGAGGGAATTCATGAGAATTCGTTGCGCTTATCGGTTTTGATAACCGGTGACGACGGATCTGAAAGGATCATATTCGCGAGTTTAGATCGGTTTCCTCCCTTCGTTGGATCCGTGTAGGGACTTCCTGGTTGAGACAGCCGGCCTGACAGAGGGCTCCCATCCGTAGGTGCTGCCGATGTGTGAGGATGTGCTGATCATGGGAGTATACCAGGTAGGGGCTTCCCGGGATAAGGGCTACCGGTGGACCAAGGGTGTAGAAGCAATCTAGATTCCTCCCAAGAGCCTATGTCACCCCGAGGAGGGGGTGAGGGTGAGGGTGTAGTGGATCGGCGTCTGATGACCGATGATGGCGGATCCAAGGGGGATCATTTTCATGAGTGTAGTTTGGTTTCTTTCCTTCGTTGGATCCGTGTAGGAACTCCTCGGCGTACCATCGCTGTCCTGGCACCGGGCTCCCATCTGTAGGTACCATCGCTGTGGTCGACAGTGTACTGATCGTGGGAGTATGTCAGGCAGAGGCTACCCGGGGAAAGGGCTACCGGTGGACCAAGGGCTTAGAACAATCTAATCTCTTCCCAAGAGCCTGAGTCACCCTTCGGGGTGAGGTGAGGGATTAGTACAGTTACTCCCGAAAACCTAGGTCACCCTTCGGAGGTGAGGGTGTTGGTGTGAGTGTTGTGGGCTCGAGTTGATACTTGACCCACCAGCTTGAGAGATTGGCTTTCCATAGGGTTCGCGCTGCGAACAAGTAGTGGTTCCTCCCAATATCGTCGTATACCGGGGTCCCGACGTGGAAGCTGCCCTGACAGAGGACTCCCACTTGTAGGTACTCCCGATGCATTCGGCAGATGTACTGATCAGGGGAGTGTACCAGGTGAGGCTACACGAGGGTGGACCACCGGACGATGTTGCGAGCATGAATTATCGTTCTCCCCTTCGCCGGATCCGTGTGGATGCTTCCTAGGTACGAGCCGCCCTGGGTGGACCCCCACCTGTAGGTACCATCGATGCGCTCGACAGTGTACTGACCGTGGCCGGCTCCAGGTAGAGGCTGCCCGGGAGAGCGCTACCGGATGACGAACGGGGTAGAACAGCAAGTTTTGTCCTTCAAGTCCCTAGGCTCACCCCTGTGGGGGCTAGGGCAAGGACGAGGTATGGTTGCACCGCCGTGTGACCTTGTTAACCGTTGGGTTCTACCCATGGTTTCCTTGATAGGTGATTGCCTTAGGATCGAATGTTGTGTTGGTGTTTGGTTTCTGACCACTCACTGAGCTTGTAGCTCACCCCTCGCTTATGTTTTTCCCCAGTTGATGCTGAGTCGGATCCAAGAGAAGAGCTCCCCTGGCGCCATCCGAGTAGGAGACCCGCGTTCGCGTTGGATGTCTTGCGAGTCGGAGGCTATCAGCATTCCCTTTTCATTGTATGTATTATACTTGTGCTTGTGCACGGTATGTAGACTGTTGATGTCAGTTATTGTATATATTGGCTCTCACAGGACAGTTGATTGTGTACTCTAGTCTGTAATATGTCTTTGAATTACAGACTTAGTCATTTGAGCTTCCGCTTTTTGTATATATTTGATGTCAGTTACTTGTGTATTGCCTTTTCTATTGTGTAGAGTATTTATTTGACCTCGTGTATGGATTACTGATATCATTTATATATTTGCCACGTCTCGGGGACGGCCGCCCTGGGGCGTGACTAAAGTTGGTATCAGAGCCATGTCCTGTCAGAGCCAATTGTTTTCTTTGAGATGAGTCCTAGGATTTCGAGATGAGTATTCTGATCCTAGTGCTGGTTCCTTAGTTGCTGATATGCCTCCTCGGAGACGGGCGCGTGGACGTGGTCACCCTTGGGCTTCGGAGGTTTTCGAACCTACCGGAGGCGAGGAGTCTACTTGAGAGTTCTCGGCTGTTGGGCCAGGACTTGCGCGGGATGCCTCCAGCGTGGGCGCGAGCTAACGCTGAGATGGCGGATCTTCTGGACACTCAGACTAGAGCACTGGAGGCATAGACTGGAGCGTTGGCTGAGCAGGCGCGAGAGATCCAGGAGCTGCGGGCGGCCCGCGTGGCGATCCCGTAGATACCCTTAGCGGTAGGTCCACTAGTGGTGCCAGGGATACCCCATGTACCGGTTGGAGACCGCATTCTCCTCCGTTCTGTTTATCGGGGTATACCATAGAGTTGCGTGCGGCACCAGTTTCAAGCGTTGAGGATGTGGTGTAGTATTCATTAAGGGGTGATGTCTTCTTCTAGCCTTCCTACTCAGGATAAGGGGCCTTGCAGGGTCAGCGTTGAGACCCGGGCTAGGGTACTCCGTGTTCCTTGTTTGGTTGTCGGGATATCCTATATCGGGACCTCATGAGGCCCTCCCGAGGTTCTTTTCCCAGTCAAGGAGAATACCTTTGATGCATCAATTGATGATTGATTTTTCCTCACTTGGAGGTGCGATAGCGGGTGGTGATGCATATGATCGGGATTGAGTGCATCTGTTGCAGCTTAGTGGGCGATCGCTTATGGACTAGGGTTCCATAGCCATATCTGGAGTCGCTTCGATATATCATCGTGCATAGTAGCTACCCGGTAGAGGCAAGAGTCCTGTGAGGTGCTCCCTGGGACTATCCACGACGCTTGTTGGTGTGCCCATATAGCAGAGATAGTGGACATGGGAGGCTATCAGGTAGTGGCCACACCGGGAGAGTGTTACTTGATGATGTCGAGAGCTTGGACTCCCCATGATGAATCTGCCCATTGAGTGCATGATGCTGGAGTTCCAACGGTTATAGTTGGGCGACCTGTAGGTGGCGGCATGTGAAGCACAGTTTGAGGTACTGTCGCGCCTTGCCCCCCACATGGGTCGTAAATGAGGAGACGTGACGCTAAGCGTTCGTGATGGGACTCAACCGCCATATCAGGTAGATGACGTCGCTTAGGTGTTGTCGGGAATCGACGACCTCCTATTGCGTGTCTCGCGGATTAAGTGCGGTCGAACGGCTTACCCAGCGTGTAAGGGTCATCATGAGCGTCAGCCATGCTCGAGGAGCAGATTTGGACTTAATCGTCCCAGGAATTATTTTGATCTCCCCATAGGGGTTGAAGATCAAGTAACCCTTGCCGCGAATTGATGATCTGTTTTGACCAGCTCTGGGAGCCAGTGTCCTTCTGTTGATCGATCTTCTGTTGATCGATTTTCACGCAGGGTACCATAATTGGAGATCCGGGAGTTGGGCATTCTTTAGTTGGCCTTTCATGACCGTTTCGGGCACTACGAATTTTGAATACTGCCGTCGGGGTAGACGAATGCGCCAGATGCCTACAATGATCTCAAATGTGTTATTGAGCCTCCGTGGGATGTTCTGAGGTAGCCTTCGTTGAGGATGTTGGTTGGCATGCCCTCAGGCGAAGTTGTTGATCGTCGCGTTGGAATGCGTTTGTCCGTCGAGAATCCTCAGTGGATGTGGGAGTGAGTTATCATGGATTTCGTTGTGGGCTCGCTAAAGTCACGTTCGGGTCACGATGCCGTCTGGGTGATCATTGACCGATTGACTAGGTCCGCACTTTCCTCCCTATCCAACTGACTGAGTCTCTGTACGCTTCGACGCGGGTTTGAGCCTTCGCGATTGTTCGTCTTCATGGCACTCCGGTCGGTGCTATTTCGGGTTGAGACGCGTGGGTTACTTCGAGGTTCTGGCGCAGCCTTTGGCAGGCTTTTCGTGCGAGCCTCCCTTTTAAGTACAGCATTTCGATACCGACGGACAGCTAGGCAATGAGGACGATTTAGGCCTTGGAGGACATGCTATTTGCCTGCGTGCTCGACTTGGGGCAGTTGGATGAGGCACCACCCTCTAGGAAGGGGTCTGCCTGTGAGATGACTGCCATTCGAGCACCCAGATGAATGGAAAAAGGCACTCTACAGGCGCGGTTTTATACCTCCCCTGCGTTGGGACGGTTGTGGTGCGCCAGTTCGAGTGGCCACAAGTTCTTTATTGACCTTGCGGTGGCCGAGATGGTTCGTGCGTGCCTCTGCACCGCCTAGAACCGTCGGAAGGGCTACGCATGTCATTGTCGCCAGGAGCCTACCTTCGGGGTAGGGCGACCATGTGAGCTTGAGGTGTCCCGGTTTAAGGGCACCCTCCGTTTTGACGTTCGGGGCGTGTTGAGTCGGCCTTCCATCGGACCGGTTTTCGTCCTTGAGTGAATTAGGGGAGGTGGCTGCCATGAAGCCTTGCCCCCGTGGCTGACTCGCGCCGGTGACGTCATCCAATGTCTCATCTGAGACATTATGTCCACAATCATGCTCATGTCATTCCGTTCGAGCCGCTCATCCTCGAGCAGGATTTGTCGTTCGGGGAGTAGTTGATCGAGACCATAGACCAATGTGAGAAGAGGCTCCGTACCCAGACCGTTCCTTCGGTTAAAGTGCGTGGTAGCACCAGTTTGGTGTCCGGACCACTCGGGAGCCAAGGGACTCTATGGGCGACACTTCTATGTTCGGTCTTCCCTTTGGGTTTCCTTAAATTTCGAGGACTAAATTTCCTAAGGGAGGGAGAATGTTAGACCTGTGTCATTTAGAGTCCTAATTTCGATCGGAGTCGCTAAAATTTTAGTTTTTAGCTACCTTCTGGGGTTTAAGGACTCTGATTGAAGATATAACTGCATATTATGGGTCCTGGTACTGTTTAGTACTGCCCATAAAATTTTCGTTTAATTCCGATAACGTTTTTGGAATTATGCAGTTTTGGATTGGCATTCGGATTTGATTTTGTTAAAATCCAATATGAAGAGATAAAAATCCGATATTATTATGAGATGTTAAGTTTGGAGATAGCTTCCATATAGAAGTGGAATTGGATCAACTGGATTCGTATATTAAAAGTTATGGGTATTTTTCCATGTATACCCCGAAGTTGAGGAATCCAGGCTGCAGCCCTGTAAGATGTTTAGCCTAGATTTCGGAATAGCTGGAGAGGTTATTTGATCTGGGTGTAAACATGAAAGTTGTAGATAATCGTCTTATCTTTCCAATGCCACTGGAATCATGCAATTTGGAGCTGTATTAGGGAAGTTATGGCCGTTTAAGTGAAGGCTGCGCAGAGGTTTTATGTCCGAGGACAGCTCGGTCTTTCACCCGACCTTTGCCTATTTAACCCCCTAAATGAGCACGACTTCAGCTCTGTTTGGGCTCTCTTTTGCTGCTGGTCCAGCCCTTTGAGGGGTGTTTTGGGTGGAGGAGAAGGAGGAGTTGGTGATGGAGAAGAGGAGTTCCATTGGGGGGGATCAAGGTGTGTGTATGTGTTGTTCTTTTCCCTTCCCTTTCTCCATGTCTCTCTCTCTCTCAAGCTCCCTCACATGGTCCAGCCCTTGTGGGGGGTCAGCCCACCAAGTGTTTGTGGTTATGCACCGGTGAGAAGAAGAAGAAAAGGAAGGAAGTGCAAGTCAAGGTTTGTGTTGTGGCTTGTTGTTGTTGTTGTTGATTCTCTTCTTTCACTCCCTTTCATGGCTTCCCCCCCCCTGTTTTACAGCCAAGGGAGGGCTGAGGAGAGGCTGTGGAGGTGGTGGTAATGGTGGTGGTGGTTGAGGCGGTCGCGGGTGCATCGAGGGCCCCGAGTCTCCCCCTTTCATTCCCCCTCCAAAAGGTGAGCTCTTCCCCTTCTTTTCTTGGTTTTCATGGCTTGGGGCTGTTGGGGTGCTCATGCATGCTATGCATATGGGTTAGAGTGTGTGTGAGGGGTAGGAGAGGGTTAAAAAGTGGTTGGGAGAGGCTGGGCGCGCGTTGGGGGCTGTCTGCGCGCGTGCGTGCGCAGGCAGGCGCGCAGGGTAGCGCTGGCGTGCGCGCGTGCAGGGTGCGCGTGTGCACGCGCAGGGTGTGTGCGCGCGGGGGCGCGTATCCGCGCGCTGTCTGCGCGCGGGGCGCGCGGCATTGGCTGCGCGCGGGTGCTGCCTGGGGCCCGTTTTGGGCGTGCTGAGGTTCGGCACCCTCGGGTGGGTGTCCGGGGGGCTCGGGCACGCGTGCGTGCGTGCATTCTTGCGTGCGTTCGAGCCCGTTTGCGTGCATGTCTAGCCTTAGGCATGCCTAATTGATTTTATGTGTTTGTTTATGGTTATACTCATCATTTTGGTACCCCTTGCCTTGCAGACCTCGTCGGTTGGGATGCGCGACGACTCGGGTATCGGTGAGTGGTTTGATTCCAACCCTTCCGGGAGCGTTCGATGCACGTAGTCGTGCTTCGCGCTTCCATGGGGCTTTATTTGCACCCTAAATATGCTAGATATTATGCATGCTAGGTTGTATAGCTCGTATATTGTGTAGAACCCCTATTCTACCTTATACTTGCCTATGTATTGTATAGAATATGGCATGACTTAGGTAATTTTGATTGAATGACTACCCCTATTTATCAAGCATGTTTAACTTGGGTTAATAACGGGTGTATGCGTAATATTTATCGGATTTAGGACTCGAGGGTGTGGTATAGTTGTTGCACCCATCTGTTGGGGCAAAACTATGACCAGCTCGAGAGAGGATGAGGCATTCCCTCTCCCTCGCCCTCCTTCTCTTCGCGAACCGAGTGAGTAGATGTAGTTCCTACTTGACTCGGGTTTGCTTGGAATTATTGGCATGCACCTGTTGTTGCGCAGATCGCGCTTAACCCTTCCCTTCTAGGTTGGTTTTATCCAACGTATAATAGGTTGTAATTTGTGTGTGTTTATCTGTTTGATGCCATGTATGCATGTTTAAGTAGGCCATCGTTGGGTAGTTAATTGCATATATATATATATGCCGATATGGCCATGATTCTTGTCTAATGTGTTAGACAAGTGTATGACCTCTTGTGGGGTCATACCATGATTTTGACACTTATAATTAAATGTCTTCCCCGCATCTGAGTTATGCGCCCTGGAGGGAATTCATGAGAATTCGTTGCGCTTATCGGTTTTGATAACCGGTGACGACGGATCTGAAAGGATCATATTCGCGAGTTTAGATCGGTTTCCTCCCTTCGTTGGATCCGTGTAGGGACTTCCTGGTTGAGACAGCCGGCCTGACAGAGGGCTCCCATCCGTAGGTGCTGCCGATGTGTGAGGATGTGCTGATCATGGGAGTATACCAGGTAGGGGCTTCCCGGGATAAGGGCTACCGGTGGACCAAGGGTGTAGAAGCAATCTAGATTCCTCCCAAGAGCCTATGTCACCCCGAGGAGGGGGTGAGGGTGAGGGTGTAGTGGATCGGCGTCTGATGACCGATGATGGCGGATCCAAGGGGGATCATTTTCATGAGTGTAGTTTGGTTTCTTTCCTTCATTGGATCCGTGTAGGAACTCCTCGGCGTACCATCACTGTCCTGGCACCGGGCTCCCATCTGTAGGTACCATCGCTGTGGTCGACAGTGTACTGATCGTGGGAGTATGTCAGGCAGAGGCTACCCGGGAAATGGGCTACCGGTGGACCAAGGGCTTAGAACAATCTAATCTCTTCCCAAGAGCCTGAGTCACCCTTCGGAGGTGAGGGTGAGGGATTAGTACAGTTACTCCCGAAAACCTAGGTCACCCTTCGGAGGTGAGGGTGTTGGTGTGAGTGTTGTGGGCTCGAGTTGATACTTGACCCACCAGCTTGAGAGATTGGCTTTCCATAGGGTTCGCGCTGCGAACAAGTAGTGGTTCCTCCCAATATCGTCGTATACCGTGGTCCCGACGTGGAAGCTGCCCTGACAGAGGACTCCCACTTGTAGGTACTCCCGATGCATTCTGCAGATGTACTGATCAGGGGAGTGTACCAGGTGAGGCTACACGAGGGTGGACCACCGGACGATGTTGCGAGCATGAATTATCGTTCTCCCCTTCGCCGGATCCGTGTGGATGCTTCCTAGGTACGAGCCGCCCTGGGTGGACCCCCACCTGTAGGTACCATCGATGCGCTCGACAGTGTACTGACCGTGGCCGGCTCCAGGTAGAGGCTGCCCGGGAGAGCGCTACCGGATGACGAACGGGGTAGAATAGCAAGTTTTGTCCTTCAAGTCCCTAGGCTCACCCCTGTGGGGGCTAGGGCAAGGACGAGGTATGGTTGCACCGCCGTGTGACCTTGTTAACCGTTGGGTTCTACCCATGGTTTCCTTGATAGGTGATTGCCTTAGGATCCAATGTTGTGTTGGTGTTTGGTTTCTGACCACTCACTGAGCTTGTAGCTCACCCCTCGCTTATGTTTTTCCCCAGTTGATGCTGAGTCGGATCCAAGAGAAGGGCTCCCCTGGCGCCATCCGAGTAGGAGACCCGCGTTCGCGTTGGATGTCTTGCGAGTCGGAGGCTATCAGCATTCCCTTTTCATTGTATGTATTATACTTGTGCTTGTGCACGGTATGTAGACTGTTGATGTCAGTTATTATATATATTGGCTCTCACAGGACAGTTGATTGTGTACTCTAGTCTGTAATATGTCTTTGAATTACAGACTTAGTCATTTGAGCTTCCGCTTTTTGTATATATTTGATGTCAGTTACTTGTGTATTGCCTTTTCTATTGTAGAGTATTTATTTAACATCGTGTATGGATTACTGATATCATTTATATATTTGCCACGTCTCGGGGACGGCCGCCCTGGGGCGTGACAAGAAACCACCCCACAAGTATGATTGATTAGATCTTTCTATTGCACTTATATTTCCCTTAGTTCATATGAGTCAAGAGATTTTACTTGGTCACATGAATAATATAGATTTAAAGTTCTCTTTTAACATTTCATTAGTTGATACACCATTAACTACTAGATCAATGATGGTTCTTATAGTGAAGACCCTCTTCCTTGACAGTTAAGATATTCAACCAATGAAAACCAAATATTTCAAAGAAGGTAGTTCATTTCTACTCGATTTAAAAATAGGGTTTATAATGTATCAATCATGTCTCATCTAAGTAAAACGATGAAAGATCTTAAAATACCCATAATCAAGATAAATCTGAGTTGAAGAAACTATATAATCATTAAGCATAAATCAAAATAATATCAGATACACAAATAAAAGATCTAATCACTCATACTCATGGGGTGGAACCCTCTCCTTGATGGGAGGATTCTCTAGCCTACCATGGTGATATTCTAGAATAACAATAAAAATATTCCATGAAAATCAAAGAAAGAAGAACTCTTTATTGATTAAACATAAACAAAATACAATAGCATCTATGTCTAATACCAAAGAAATACAAAATGAAAACACAAACTGAAGAGAAAAACTTAAAACATAGAAGAAAGAACAAGAAAAATGGAAAACTAAAATTCTGCTCAGCTGGAAATTTTTCTGCTGTCCTCTCTCTGCAGGCCCCTTTTTATAGAGTCCTAGGGGCTGGATTGGCTAGAGCTTTTAAGGCTGGACAGCTGCCTAGGATTTCAAAAATCCTTGCTATTTTGGTAGAATTGTGTAGCTGTCTTGGTGGGGATTTGGAGGATTGGCTAATGCTGATTTTTAGTGATTTTGATAGAGATTTAAGATTGATTTGACAAATTAGATTTGCTGATTTGTGGCTGTCTGCTAGAGCTGATTTGTGAGGGAGATTCTCTCTTCTTTTGGCAATTGTGATGATCCATTCTTTCCATAATTGCTATAGACTTTGAGGAATTTGTTCCATCATTGAATATTCACATGTTCTTTTCCTCCAATAGCATGTAGAAATTTATCTTCATATCCTATGAAATTTGGATTAATATTAGAATCTCCATGACAAATATAATTATGCACATGAAATGTATAAATATAGTTTATTTGTGCATATTATGCTTTGAAAATAAAATTCCCTAATATGTATGTAGAAAATGATATATTGCATAGGGAAATGTCCAAGACAACTCTAAAAGGTATATCAAAATATGTATTTTTGAACATCTAACAAACAGCATCCACATAAAGATTTGTACCTTTAAAAGGGGTTTTTTCTTTCCAGCAAGATCTCAAATATGAAGCTCTGAGCCCCTTTGGCAAAACATTTACTTGATCTTGATAGGGTAAAGTGTTGTAGGATTTTATCGCGATATAAATTATCAACATTTGCCAGATTTTTATTGAATCTGATGTTGTAAATCTTAGAAATATTGAACAAGCCATGACTCCTTGCGGGGCCGAGGGGCGAGGGGTCATGTGGGTGTATGTTGTTTCAGTGAAAAAACAATCTCATAAATATTGAACCTCAGTGTCATTGTTTTATATTGACTGTGGAGCTTTGAACCGCAAGTCATTGTTTTATACCAATTCTGGACTTTTGACCTCCAGAGTCATTGTTTTATACTATTTCTGTAGTTCTCAACCCTTAGAATAATTGTTTTACACTTGGAGTTCTCGACCCAGAGTTATTTTATTATACAAATTACAGAATTTTGAACTCCAGAGTTGTTTTATACTGATTCTGGAATTGTCAACACCTGGAATCATTGTTTTATACTGATTTTAGATATCTCAGTCAGAAATCAGTGTAACCTTTTGTTTTGGACTCCATATATTGAATTGGAGTTTATGAAACATGTAATCAAAGATGCGGCTTATGATATTTTTTAAGAGGCTTCTCAAATTCGCTCTCTAAATGGAAGGGTGTCCTCTCTTCCACCCTCTAAATTCCCTAGCCCATAGACAAACTACTATTGGACATCGTAGTCCGGCTGGTACCATAGTGTGATGAATAAAAAAACGTCATTCATTTGGGGTTGGGGGGGGGGGGTGGTGTTGGTCTCATTTAATAGAGAGTGAGAGGGAATTTAAATGTCAACCACCAAGTGCTGCCTCTGTTGTATTTGGTGGTAACACAAGAAAGAGAGTGTTAGTATTTATGGCTTAATAAATCAATGTTTAGCTTTTTCGAATGAATTTTGTTTTAAGAGAATCACATTTAACTCTTACATAGCTTAACAAGTGGGGATTTGTATTTAAGCAGTGAATTAAGGTTGCCTCATTTGTTTCATGAGTATGGTTGATGGGAGATTATAAGTTTTTAATTTGTGTATTTAAGTATCAAGGGTATTATGGTTATTTTAGTGTCTTTGATGAGGAGACACAAGACCCTTGATTTGGTGAACCCAAAAAAAGGGTCCACCTCCACACTTCTTCAAGGAACATGTAAATTAAAGAGAGAGTGGTGACTCACTTACTCTCTCTCTCTTAACATACATTATGTGGTCTCTGGTCTCATCGTAAGAGGAGAAGAAAGTGGAGGTGCCCAGGGTCTTTGTTTCTTGATTTCTTCTTCAGGTAATTACAAGAGGAGCCACTATTAAAAAGAGAACAAAGAAGAGGAAGCAAAAGGAAACTCATATTCAAACTCAAGAAGAAGGTATGCTTAAATATATAAAATTTATACCTATCAATGTGAGATCCTATGGTTTGTTTGTGATATGAATTTGATATACAAGAAATCTAACAGAGAGGACAATAGATTTAGATGGGGGAGAACAGCGTCATTTTTCTGTTTTGAGTAAACTCTCTGATTTAGAGAAAGTGTGTGTTATTGTTACAAAATATTATTCATGTCGATTCCATAGTTCACAAATATAGAATAATTTTTTTAAATTAATTCTGGGGTCCAAAACACTGAAATTAAAAATCATTATTGAACATTGACTTTGTGTATCACAATTAAGGGGCCATAATTATTAACTTGGAATCAGTATAAATCTGTAAAATATTTGTGACTTGAGAATTTTTTTTTTTGAAAGAAAAGGTAGATATTTACTACCCGATTTCATTATTGAACATCGAATTACAAACTCTGAAAGGGAGCGGGAATGAGGGAGGGGAGGAAATAGAGAAAATACAGTAAAACTCATTAAATAAACAAACAAAGAAGAAAACGAGCTCCAGCAGCCCGGTTGGAAAAGTCTCGAGTCCCCCATTTTTTTTAATGTTGAATTTTCTTAAAAGGAATTGCTGATTTTGAGTTGTCTGGAATGATGAAAAACAAGAAAATATAAAAAGCGTTATGTGGTTGTTAGGAGATCATTTGTTAAATAAATTAGTAAGAAGTCTTTTTACTAAATCAATACAGAAGTGGGTTATTTATTAAAAAGGTCCAATGAAATATCTAATCACATATTGCTTTTTTTTTGTGTTCAATGTTTTCTAAGATGTTTGGTTAGCAACTTAACAGAAAATTTATATTTGAAGATTATAATTCCAAAGTTACGAAGCTTGGGTGTGCTGCTAATCCAAAGGGTTTAGTATTATGAGTAATATCCGTGAGTCCTCAATTTCATGAATTCAAAAGTTAGAATTTATGACAAAAATGTTAAAATTTATGGCTTGGATCCGTCGCTCAGTGGTTAACAAAGTAATATGCAATCACAAGGTCATGTGTTCGGGTCCCAACGTTTACCAATAAAAAAAGTTAAAATTTATGGTGACCTGCTTAAGTATGGTTGGACCATCAATTTCACAGCAAAACAGTGCCATTTCTCTATAGCTCCTAATGGATGTGCACAGAATCTATTAATTGAAGTTAGAGAAAATTATTGGAAGACAAAAGATGAAACTAGGATTTTGTTCACTCACCCAAAAATCTTTAAAAACATAGACGTAGAAGAGGATCTAATTTTTGGTCTATAGTTAGGGATGGACCATATCTCTTATATCATGATGTTGATATTACGAATTATTCATCTTTCTTGAAGGATTTCATATGTTTAATTTTTGGTGGATGGTTGGATTCCAGGAGTTTAATTGCTTCACCTAATTCTTCTCCTCTGCATTTATGCTTTGGCTTTACTACTATTTATGCTCTATGTTATATAGGATTTGTGCATGATTTTGAAAGGAAAATGGATTTTAAGTGACATTTTCTTGACACTTAAAAATCCTCGTTAGATGATTCATGATTGTTCAAGAAAGTGCATTGACTGCGCAAAAAGATTAGAGGAAAGGGATGATAAAATCTGTCAGGTTATCCTGTGACAACTCTTAGCCCCCGTTTGGATACAGAATAAGATTTATTCTTGGGTATTTATTTATCCGAGTATAAGTGAGTATAAATAAGGATAAAGTGATTTTGTGTTTGGTTGTGTTTTGAATTATTCTCGTTGGGAATCGTAAGAATAAATGTTTTGTTGTTTGGGTAAAATGTAAATAAAGTATGGATAAGAATTTATAAAAGATAAAAAGTAATGATAGTTGATTTGACAGGTGATTTATAAGAGGTGATGACAGTTGATTTGACAGTGGGTCCACTTATTCTTTGGGTGGAATAACCTAGGATAACTTTTATTTTAGGGGTTGATTGGAATCCATATACCACTTTATACCAGTTTATTCTAGCAAATTTTATCCGGGGTTATCGGGGCTTTCCAAACGGGGCTCAAATTTTATCCGGGGTTATTCGGGGTTATCCGGGGTTTATCCGGCATCCAAACGGGGCATTAGGGTGTGTTTGTGTCAAAGGAAAAGTAAGGGAAAGTGATAGAAAGTGAAAATTTTCACTTTGACCATTCAAAAATCTAGTGTTTGTGCAAAACAATGAAGGGGAAAAATTTCCATCACTTTCTTCTCTCCTATTTTGCCTTATTAGAAAAAATGAAAATTTTTTTTCCTTCCCTATAGGTTTGAATTTAAGAGAGAGATGAAAATTTTTCCCACCACATGCACAAACACCAACACCATGAAAGTTGGTCGAAGGGAAATTTTTTACTTTCCATCACTTTCCCTTTGACCCAAATTCCCTCACTGTCTTTCACTTTCTCTTCAAATTTGTTTTACAAACACACCCTTAGTCATGGTTTTTCTGGCAGATGGGTGAGCATCCTAAAAGTATGTGTTTACACTGAAACTGTATATACTTGTCAATTGCTGGTCCATGGGCTTCCTCTACTCCGAGAGAGGACTAAGGAAAGGGTATGCCTTGTCACCCTATATATTTAGGATCATAGGTGCCAATATGTGATGGAAGCGTAGGTGTCTCACCTTTTGTGGGAAACTCATATTACTATTTGCAGTCTGTATGTTTATATCCAATCTCTTCAGGGTGGAGATTCCTTTGCTGTGGTGCTGAGGGCATCAAAAAGGAATTTTCTGGTGATGAATGGTGCTTTGTTTACAAAATCGAATGGGGAAGACTATCTGGAAGAGAGGCATTGTATGTTGTGATTAGCAACAAGTATTTCAGAGGTTCTATGATTTTTGAGATTCTGCCTAGGACCTGCTATAATACTGCCTTTTTATGGACGATCTGAGCGTAGTGGAGGTGGGTCTCTAACACCCTGTTTGGATGGAGAAATGAGGTTATTTGGGATAGATAATTATACCAGTCAAAATAAGTCATTTTCTATTTGGATATATATTTATTTATTCTCGTTAGATAAGTTATGGATAAAAGATGAATATGATGTGGATATTGATTTATAAAAGGTGAAAATGGATGTGTGGTCCCCTTGATTTACAAGAGATAAAAATGTGATTTGGCATGTGGACTCCCTCATACCAATGGCATAAATTTGGTGGAATAACCCAGGACCTAGAATACCAATGCCACCTTATTCCCCCTATTCTGGCATACCAATACTACCTTATTTTCCTGATCCAAACAACTTTTTTTCCCTTTATTCCACATTATCCACTTCTATTCTACCTCTATTCTGTTTTTTAAACAGAAGGTAAGGCTATCAGATGCTATATGGGGGATGACTCTAATGCTGACTTTGAAAGGACTGCTCGGTTCTGGACACCCCTCTGATTATTGTTTATTAAATACCATTATGGCATGGAATAGAGAGGGTATGATGAGGGATTCAATGATCCGGGAAGAGGACAGAGTTGCGTGGACTCCTGCATTGTAAAAAAACGTCTCAGATCTGGAAATTTAGGACCATCAACAATTGTTAAGCCTATTTTTTTTTAATGAAACGGTAGGCCTATGTCCTCATTTATATATTAAATGAAGAGAAAGCCCAAGCGGAAAACTTAATACACAAACCGATTAAACTAAAAAGGAAAAAAAGGACCCCGAACAGAGGGGCCAAAAACAGGAACTAAGGCATCACTCTATAATCGAGAACCTTCCCTGCACTAGCTCGACCGCGCTTGCTCCGACGCAGAATTTACCCCCGTCTTGGATACATCGAACCGTAGATTCCCATATGTTCTCCGCGTACGGAGTGGCCCTCTAAAGACCACCTGATTCCTAGTCCACCAAATAGACCAAACAGCAGCGGGCACAAACAATTGTTAAGCCTAGTTGAGAATATTAAGGTGGAGAGAAGGAAGTTGACACCTTATGTAGTCCTGATGTGAAAGGTAGGTTTTTCTGTAAGATCTTATTACAGATGGCTGATGGGGGACTGGCCCTTTTCTGTTGACTCCATAGCTTCCAAATTTAAATAAAATTGAGATCTTTTTAGAACCCACAATATTTAGTGATTTATGTGGTTAGTAATTCAGAGGAAAAATCCTAATGTGACTCTAGATCCAGATAGGTTCCCGAGCTGACTAGTCCTGCATCATATGTCATGGGGATGAGACTACAAGGCTCCTCCTTGTCCTCTGCCTTTTCAGTCAAGCCCTCTGGAGAGTACCAGGGGAAAACATACAGTAGAGGGGGAAAAGTGTTAATAAAGGGGGGGGGGGGGGGGGGGGGGTGGGGGGTGCCGAAGTGCAGATGCTTTAGTGTTTCAGCTTGTTATTCCTGCAATCTGCGGGTGTATTTGGCTCTCCTGCAATGAGGTCATCTTCAAGTGTAGTACTTTACCATGGGAGTCCATTGGTTGATGTATCAAAGATTGGAATATAAATTGTGGAGTTGAACGTGTCTTGATCTATGAGGATATGTTATTGTTAGGTGAAGCGTACATTCCCACCCTCTTTTCCTTTTTTTTAATTAATTTTTGTAGCAGCATCCATTGTGACAAATTCTCATATGCCATCTTGGAGTTAACCCAGATTAATATAGATCTTTGTGGTAGAATCCCACCTTTTCCTTTGGGAAAGAAAAACCCGAAAGGAACAACATAGTCATGCAGTCATGCTCACCTTCTGCACTAACATACTTCACAAGAGCATTTAAATTTAAAATTTTTACTTCTCTTACCATCATGGAGCTTCACAATAGCTAGGAAGGGAGTTTCTCCAATCTTTGTAGATGTGCTTCCACATTTCCATAAAAAAATATGAATCATAAACAATAAAATAAGAAAAGAAATTCAGATTCTAAGATTTCGCTCGGCCCAAGTTTTAAAAATACATATAATAGGAGGGAGAAAAGCAAAAAAGAAGTTGAAGAATGTAATGTAGAAAAAGGACAACATAATATAGCATTGAATATCCATCACTACTAGGACCCTTTGCTCTCTACAATGTTATTGCACTGGAAATATGGTTTTTGGGCTTAAGAAGGTGACGAGCCTTAGTTACGGTCACTGTGCATGTGTCTGGAGTTGTTGTTGTGATGTATAGATTATTTGTTTTTGTTTGAAGAATTCCATATCTTTTTTTATTTTTTCATTGTGGACCCCAACAATGAATCTTCTTTTTCATATGTTCTTGCCTCTAGCACTTATTTTCTTCTCTCTCCACTATATTTGACCATGTGTATGATTTTGGAAGGGTCTTCATGTGATGTTTCAAGAAAATGGGTCATCTTTTGTAAGGGACTATACTGTCATGCCCACCTTCTCTTTTGCACCCTAGACATTACATAATTAGAATTTAACCTTAGAAAAATCAAAATTCTCACTCAATCAAGGAACAATTCAATACTGTGCATTCAACTTTTGGAAACCTGCAAGGTCCTTGAAGTTTCCTCATGCTTCCCTGTGCCACTTTTCCATTTCCCCACTAGTTTTTCATGAGGTTACCTAGTCAATTTAAAAACGTTTCCCAATGTCCTGTAATTAATACTTCTTAAGATCGCATTCCTTCTTCCATTTAACTGTTCTGCTCTCTTCTGTTCTTTTGTGGTCAAAGCCCATAGTGGGGCAGTGTCCTGCTTCCATTTTACTCTGGTAAAAATGGCTATCCAGTTCATTGTTTAAAAGATTTATATCTTAGAGTGTATTGTTGAATGTGGATATCTTGGTATCAGTTGATTGTATTGGTGAAATGTTAATTCTAGCAAACAGTTTGGCTGGTCAGGGAGGAATTCATCATCCAAGAATAGGAGCTGCTTTTTGCCCTGACTGTGTCCGGTAGAGACCTCCTCTACTGGAGTGTGGTTGTTTCCTTTCCTCTCTTTTTCCCTTATTTGATGCCCATTCTGTTGCGGATGGCTGTGCTATCTTGACATAATGTACTTACCCCGGGCACATGCCATTACTTTGATAAAGTTCTAAGGCATGTCTCTCTCTAAAAAAAAACACTATAGCAAACAGTTTAAATTTTTGTTCTGGTAAAAACTTGTTTGCTTAAACTCTATCAAGAGAATTCAACTTCTTGAAAGTTTAGCTTGAAGATGTTGCTTGATGAATTCTGGTAAGAGCTCAAAGCTGCTTATTCAGGGCGGTGGAATGATTCATTTAAATTCCGAATTCACTCACTGTAGGAATTCTTTTGATTCAGTTAAATTCCGAATTCACTCACGGTAGAATTCTTATGAACCATTGATTCCAACAGAGGGTGCTAAGAATCAACAATAGGAATTGTTTGGATTAGAAATTTATGTTATCTATACCAGGAAAAAGGATGATGCGGAGTGAGTATCCCTTTACCGCATTATTTTATTAATTTTGCCTTTTAATCACACATGTATGAATTTGTTAGCGTGCTAATGCATTTGTACTAACTAAATGGGTGTCAAAATTTAGGTGAATGCCAAGAAGCGTCGCTGCCGGAGTCTCTCTTCGGGGTTACATGGGAGTACTTAAAGACTGAGACAAAAGATCGAAGTGGAGGCAGTCTTGCATGAGAAAATTGGTCACAGACTATTGCACTCTCCAATATATGGAGTGGAATGTTATTATCAGAATTACACTTGCATTCACATGGTAGCAAATTCAACGTCCATGCTGTGTACGGGACCCAATAAATAGTTCCAGCAGCAGTTTGAGAAGTTATCAACAGGTTAAATTGTTGCTGCCTTTTCTTCTGAATACTGGGTACTGAGAATAGTGCTCAGATTATAGGAGCTGCAGTGCTGTTGGTGGCATTGCCATAGATTTTTCTTGTGGGTTTATGAAACATCTTGTATAGTATTTTAGAAATCAAGATTCTGCTTGTTACCCTGGTCCTGTTCTACGCATGTAATCTTGCAATCTGTACAAATGTTATCTGTCTCTACTCTCTAGGTTCCTAGTAGCCATTTTCTGTGACCAACCAATTTTTTATGTTTCCTAAACTGGCTGTTTTGTCTAGTTGTTTTGTTTTTGTCTAGTTGTGTTTTGTGATATTCAGTGGAATGAAAATCTCATGAAATTGACCCGTGTTAGAGTCTGCTAAACATTAGTATCAGAGCATGATTCTTGATAAAAGCTTAACATCATGAGCGCAGGATATGGATCAATAATAAGCATTTGTCAAGGTCATTATTACCCAATGAGCGCTTTGGAGTCAATTCTGGGTCTTGCTAGCTTGATTAACAAGTGATAGGGGGCATACTTGAGTCTTGACTCAAGAATGGAAACATCTATTCCCCTAACTAAATATCCCAATCCTATCAACAATTTTTTTTTGTTGGTGGGGGGTTGTGTGTGTGTGTGTGAGAGAGAGAGAGAGAGAGAGAGAGAGAGAGAGGGTGGAGGAGGCAAAGAAGGGAGAGCGGTAGGCGCTTGAGACTGTAAAATGAATTGAGTTATAAAAATGAAACATGTATAATCTACGTTTGAGATTGTAAAATTAATTGAGTATAACATCTTTAAATTCCCTAAGTCCAGGATTTAGATTAATAGGCAGCCTTGGACTCGATGAGCACATCGCTTCGGAATCAATTTTGAGTTTGGACCCACAATCTGACCCGATTAATAGATGATATGGGGCATACCTGATTAACGAATGATACAACATCGAGAAGAAGCAAGAGACGAGGCAAAACAACTTCAAGAAATTGTATTTTCTTCATTAAAGTGTTTCTAAGCTTCAGAAGGACTTTCTTAATAAAAATCATGATTTGTCTACACGCATAAAATACAACTTCCATGCCCCGAGTGCATAAACCATTCAGGAAACTATTTTGGTATTAGGTAAACTGTTGTATATTTTGGACCCTCAAATCACGTCACCAAGACTAAAAGTGTTTTTTTTTTTTGTGTGATATAGAGTTTTTCTCCACAATAAACCACTTATGAGCGGTTTGTGGGCAATTAAGAATAAGTGAAACAAAGACTCAGCTTCTTATTCGCCTTGTTCCTCTTTATTCTCTTGCTATGCTGCAACCCAAATGGGAAATAAAGGTCTTTGTGACTGATGCCACATCTGTCTTTTTGCTCTCTCTTTTACTCTTTCCCTATCACAAAGACGTCTGGTACACTATCAAATTATTGGAGGGCAAATCAGATTTGCTCTCCATTGAAAAACTCACTTTTTCATCAAGTTGATTATTTGTTCTCATTGATGGCCATGACCATATTCCCATATACACGATGATAGTGTTCGTGTATGAGACTACAAATGAGACTGCAAATCGGATAGAGTGTTAGCACTCTTAAGAATATTTGTGTGAAATTTTCAGGGTCGGGATACTAGGAAAGATGCTTCATTCTTTATTAGTGGGATTGGGTTGAGGCCTAATTCTTATTCCTTGTTCCCTATAGCAAGCTAATGCTACAGGAAGCCTCTTTAGGGGCATTTCTTGTGTCCTGCTCTTTTTCTATTGGATAATGTTACGTCCAACCCCATTTTTCTCAGCCTTAATGGAGTTTACATGTGTCTTAAATTTTTAAAAAATAGTATACCTCGTCTAATGAGGACGTGCTTTTATAAAAAATGAAGTATATACTTCAATGAATTGCATGAATGCATTTATAGAAAATGTAAAAAAATTCTTTCGAAGTATATGTCTTGTTCACATGAGCATATGCTTTGTTAATTTTCTATCGACGCATATAGGGCTGTTGGGGCTGGAAACAGATCTGGGTGTAACAACACTATTTTCTATTTCTTTTCTTGCTCCCTAGTTTTTTTCTTAACTCCGCTATATTTCCCTCTCCCTTTAGCTGTAATCACTCACTTTCATACCTTTTCTATTATTACTCTTTTAAGGATATAAAGTACTATCATTGCCTAAACAAAGAATTGGGTGCTTTGATAGTTATCGTTTCCTATGTTAATCACAGGAGTTAAAAAAGAGAGACTAAATTTCTTAATGTAGGGGATTGCTTTTGAGCTATAGACGGAGCTAGAAAATGGGTTTAATGTATCAACGCTCTTTCATAATTCCTAGTGAACCCCATTTGGACCAATTTGGAAAGATAATTTTCCTATCACTCCAACGCCTCAATTTGAGAATATTAAGAAAATGAGAAATAAAATTCCTATTTTATTGTGTTAATTTATTTCATGAATCAAATCAAGAAATGCTCCACTCTAATTGTCTTAACCATTTGACTTCAGACTAGATAAACATGTCTATTATTCATTTATTCTCTTTATTAGGATTTTGAGGTTCTCATTTTCTTAAGTTTATTCTTGATTTTGATTTCTATATTTATTTTACATTTGAGAAGGAAGAAAGATTACATAACCAATTTTAGGGGTTCACTTCTTATCTTGAATTTTGATTTAATTGGTTTTATTTCTTGGTCGAAAAATGTGAAATTTTCTTTTTTTTTAGAAACTGAAAAGGTAGCCATCCCTCTTAAGAAAGAAAAATGTGAAATATTGAGTTACAAACTTTTTTTTATGTATTGAAGATTTCATATACCATCCATTTAAAATTTTGCATGCTATTAATTAAATTTTTTAATTTTTTATAATATTAAATGACATTGTTAAAATCAAATATATTTATATTATTTGTTCTTTTTAACATTTGAGCTATTTTTGTTTCAATTTATAATTTTTTTTTTAAACTCCATTCATGGAGTTCCATAGTTTGCCCCCACAATGTGAAATTCTGGTCCCTAGGAAACAACATCAAAACCGTTAATCAAATTTGAAACCACATAAATTAAGCAAAATGTTTTTTTTTTTTGTTTTTTTTTTTTTTTTTTATTTTTAAGAAAAGATAGAAATTTTTACCATCACTTTTATTAAAGTGGGTTACAATTTCGAAAGAGGTGAGAGAAAATAGAAAGTACAAAGAAAAAACATGAAAAAGACTCAAAGGGGGTTGATGAGATCAATAGACGGGATGTCTAGACCATATATCCCCTCCTTCCATGGTCATCGAAGCTACTCTTCAATGATGCTCAAACAGCCTCAAGAGCCATGTCCCCACTAGTTGAGTGAGAGCATAACCATCTCCCACATGTTCTTTGAATATTGCCTTGGTGCATGTCCTCTAAATTGCTCGCATGACCTCCAAATCAAAGGGCAGTGATAGTCCCACTACCCTACTTAACTTTCCCACCACCTCTAATTACGAAAATGCCATTATTTTTTTAATTTTGTCTCCCTTTCCCACTACCCAGTTCAACAGCGTTCAGTCGAAGTGTTCTTCACTGGGACGACAAAGGTCCGTCGAACTATCTGAATAAGTGTCGACCGAGGCCTAGTCGAATTGTGTTTCACTAGACGACAGAGACCTGTCGAAATGTGTTTGCAAGTGTCGACATGGATGTGTCGAACCCTTCAAAACAATAATCTTACTCTAAGAATCAATCATTTATACAATCATTTAAGTCCTTATGAAAAACAAAAATATCATTTAAGTTATTTAAGTCTTTTTGAAAATCATTTACATATATATTTATTTAAGTATAAGAAACAAAAATATCAAACAAAGAGTTATTTGAACCAAATAAACAGTAAACATTTCATATAGAAAAAAACATTATTTTCTTTTCTAAATAAGTGGAGTTTGTTTATAAAAGACTCCACTTGTTTAGAAAATAAAATAATGTTTTTTTGTCTATATGAAATGTTTACTGTTTATTTGATTCAAATAACTATTTGTTTGATATTTTTGTTTCTTATATATATATATATATATATAATTATTTTCAAAAAGACTTAAATAACTTAAATGACATTTTTGCTTTTCATAAGGACTTAAATAATTGTATAATTGATTGATTCTTAGAAGAAAGTTATTGTTTTGAAGGGTTCGACACATCCATGTCGACACTTGCAAACACACTTCGACGGGTCTCTGTCGTCCTAGTGAAACACATTTCGACTAGGCCTCTGTCGACACTTATTCAGACAGTTCGACGGACCTCTGTCGTCCCAGTGAAGAACATTTCGACTGTACACTGTCGAACTGGGTAGTGGGAAAGGGAAACGAAAAAATAAAATAAATAATGGCATTTTTGTAATTAGAGGTGGTGGGAAATAGTAACTCGGGTAGTGGGAATAGTAACTCTCCAAATCAAAATATATTTGATTTGGATTGTTATGACTTGAGATCTATTAGATATTTGATACCCAATTATTTCCCATGTATTTGGGTAAGTTTTATTAAATCCAAGTATTAAGTTTACTCCTTTTTAAATGATTTTTTTATACCGAAATTTTTTGGACTATATTTTCACTTATTATTTATGTGATTGCATATACTAGCCTTTTTTTTCAAACCAATCATGAATAATTAAATATTTATCATAATTATTACGGATTTAAAATATTATCAAACTAGTCATGGTTGACAGATTGAGAACTGCCACGTTGATACTTTCTTTTTTGTTGTTGATATTCCATGTAAAACGCTAATGAATAGAATTTTTTTATTGTTGTTAATGTTCCTTTTCTTTTATGTTAATGTTATTTTTTTGACAACTTTTATTTGTGATTACATTTATTTATATGAGAATTCTTTTATGACATCTAAATAAATGCATGTGACCAAGAAATTAAGAGTAAGGTTAAATAGAAGGTGGAGAGATGTTACACAGTTTTTTTTTAACTTTAATTTCAATGGATATACATAGTTCTTTTTCTATGTCATATATTTACATTAATGAGATATATATTTCATTAAAAAAATTACATATTAATGGATACTTACAATTCATTGGATATATGCTTTATTTTTAATAAAAAGATGCACAATAGATATATTATTTAAAAAAAAAACAAAACATGTGCGCATTGAGATACCGAGATACGATTAGAAAAGGATTGTACTGTCATTTTCCTTATGTGCAACAAAACCCATTCGTAAAGTGCAACTCAGGTTCCACCAAAATGTCCCTCACATTTATATAAAGAAAATGATATGTTTAGCTTCTTTTGCAGTCTCATTTGCATTCCACACTGTTTTTTTTTAATTATACTCTCTCATTGAAGTATATACTCTTATATGAAATGAAATATAATTTGAGATACAGTAGTATATTTTTTTGTTTTGAAAAAAATGATTTTTTTTTCTTCATACATTATACAAGAACTCAATACACTATGATAGCGTCATGCTCAATATACTATGATAGCATAGTATACGTTACGCTATCATTAGTGGTGACTCCATGAATTTTTATAGATAGGAACATGATGAAGCGTACGAATACGCACTTATGCTAATACGATCAAGATAGCGAATTCGCAAGCTCCAGCGGCACTGCTGATTATTTAAGAGAAGAATGCCAGGGGCATTGGGTTTCAATGACCTATTGATTTCTAACGAAATATCAGATGATTGGAAAATCTATGTAGATGTTAACCCTCCTAGGATAACAAAATACGGTAGAGAAGATAAACAAATTCTAATAATCAATAATCTAAATAATTAATTGGTTTACATGCCTATTTATATAAGAGAATCCTTAACAGATTAGGATCTCAACTGATTATTCCAATCTGAAATAACAATGTTCCTAACAGATTATTTAAATCTACAAAAATAACTAATACATCTTCATTTAATCCTAACTAATATTCAAATTCAAATTCAAACTAATATTTGAAATTCAAGTCTAAATATAATAAATCCTAACAAATGCATAAAATTCTAACAAACTCAAAACTGCTAAAAATATTTAAAATAACTTTCAATCGTCGAAAATTGGCATACTGGCTGTAGGGCTCGTTGATACGAACGTGTGAAAATATTATAATAGCGATTCTGATCTACAGTTTGAAAGCTATGGCTGTTTCTAGTTACGGTGATCCCAAACGATCCAGATGTTTCTTCTTCTGTTCCATCTAATCTTAGGCGTCCATATAATGTGTGGCTATGGTGTCTGTATCAGAACATTTTAAAAAAAAATTCTACAAAATTTTCAAAAGGTGTACTCTTATCATATATTTATCAAAATATAAAATTTTCTTTTGAAAATAAAACGACTTAAATTAATAAAAAATAAATCATTAAATAAAAAAGATGAAGGATTTCCAATATATAAATTTTTACAATTTGGGGGTGTCAAGTATAAAATCTGGGTCGGGTAGGATCAATTAGTGGGCTGTTGGAGACTTGGAGTCATTGGTAGGCTGGGTTGCTATGGTTTGAAAGGATGACAGTAGTGTAGATACCCTAATTTTGACCATCCAAAAAAAAGAAATTTACTTCAAGTAATATTGAAAAACTACCACTTTTGGACATTAAATAGAAAACAATCTTAGAAAAATCAAAACCGAGAAACCCTAGCCCAAACACTTAGAAATGTAAAACTCTGGACATGGAGCGGCTACTTGGAAGTAGTCGCCTCATCCCGGGCGGCCAATTTCAACTAGTCGCCCCCCTGACCGACCCCAAACCGCTTCCCTGGATGGGACATAAAAGAACATTAAATGCTGATCATTGCAGCGGGGTGTGGCCTTTGGCCGCCCAATCTCGGCCGGTTCACTCCTAGTAACCGACCCAAGCCACCGCTTGTCAGAGATGAGACGTTTGGCAGGTCATGATGAGAGCGGCTACTTAAAGTAATCGCCCCATCCTAGTCGGCTAGTTTTCACTAGCCGCCCCACACTTGGTCCATAACAGAAGAACAAAGATTTAATGGGGGGTCAAATCAATCACCCTATTACCTAAATCACTCTATTATCCACTGGACACTCCCCTGCCACTTTTTTACTATAAATAGGGGTCCAAAACATTTCTAACACATCCTCCATCTACAATTCCACTCCCACTTGAGATCATTCACACTCACAACACAACCTATTCCACCACTTGAAATCCCTAGAGAGAGAGAATTCCATTTGTGAAGAGAAACCTATCCCCTCCACAAATCTGATCTCCCAATCCACTCTCCAAAACCCAGATTAAACCAGGTTTAACCTCTGTCAAAGCCAAATCCCATTCTTACCCAGGTTCTGCTCAAGTTAACCTAGGCACCAGGCGGCTAACCCTAATTAGCTTCCCTATACCCGACGGCTAAGACCCACTAGCCGCTCCCCACCTACTGCCCCACTTAAACCAAGACTCTTCTAGTTAGCCCAGAAGCAGAATATGATACCTGTTTTTTACCTCTGTGTATAATATATCCGTGTCTTAGAGCAGAAACCCCACAAACTCCCCCATGAAGGCGATCAAATCCAACCCAACTTTTCCTGCTTTTCAAGAAAGCAGGTGGTGCTCATACACCCTTGAATCCTCTTGAGCCGCTGTCGGGCGCCTCAATCAGGAACGACACCCCACCACCCTTCTAAGAGACGATCTGACCGAGCCTGTCCAGGCGTGTACCGGATCTGAATCCCTGAAAAACCCCCCCACACGCCAACCGGGAAAAGACCGGAGGAAGAGGGAAGGAAGACGCTCCTCCCCGAAATCCGACACCGACAAATCTGGCGATCACGGTGGGACATCTCTCGTGAAAAACAAAGGTAATCCTCTTCTGCTCCTTTTACAGCTTGACTAGAATGCCATCACCCCTCTGGGGAAGCTAGAATTTCTCATCCTTCAAGTCAGACCCTCCTCTACTTTGCATTACAACATCTTTATTGCTTTAAGCCGTACACAGCTGTGCACCCCTTACTGTTTTGACCACGATATCCCTTTACTACTTTAAGCAGCACAAGCTGCACACCCCTTTATTGCTTTCTTAAGCCGCACACAGCTGCGCACCCTTTAGCTTTATTTACTGCTTTACATCTACATTCATCCACACCTGCGTTCTTTCCATATTCAACCATGAAAACTTACACCCAGGATAAAACCGTAGAGGAGAGAGATGACCAAGAGGGTCAGGCCACACAGTTCCTTACCCATTTAGAGGAAAGAATGGCCAGCCTAGGATACCAGTCAGTGGAGGACATGTTCCATGACCTTACTGATTATCACAGAGTCAAGACCTTGAGACACAAAACCCTTGTCAAAACCCCCAAAGCTACTCCCAAAACCAAACAAACACCCGACTGCTCGGTCAATCCAAGCATCTTTTCATTCGCCCCCCTTTCCCCCGCGAATGCAATATTCCCGACCGTTTCTACCCCAGGCCCTTACCAGGCCACCACCAATCCGGGACCACTAAGCAGCCCTCCCAGTGGAGAAACGCTAGATGAAACCATCCGGAGAATCCTCTCCAAGATTGGTCCCTTTGCCCCCAAACACGTCTCTACACAACCTGAGACAAATCTCGTCAGTCGACTTACCGAAGGGATTTAAAATCCTGAAATTTCACCGGTACAACGGTTGTGGAGACCCAGACGTTCACTTAACCGCTTCTTATCTAGATGCCCGACCGTTTTTAGATAACCGACCTCTATTAGTGTTTCTCTTTCAAAATCACTGGAAGGAGAAGCACTACAATGGTTCTCCACCCTCCCTGTAGATAATTTATCAAACTTCTCACTATAGATAATTTGTCAAACTTCTCGGCTGTAAGCGAGAAGTTCTTAGGCCGCTACGGTTATCAGAGGATTATGACCCCTTCTATTTCAGACCTAACCATAGAAAGAATGAAGCCAAGGGAGGAATTCGAACAGTACGTGTCCTGGTGGCGCACACTTGTCCACCGAACCAGCCTGCAACTCACAAAATGTCAAGAAATTGACATGATGTTGTAAACTTTGAGTCCAAAACTTCGTACGAGCCTTTAGTATGGAGACTGTACTACGTACCAGTTTCTAATTGACCGCCACAACAGGATTTTCCATTGTGTAGCACCAGCAGTCCAAACCCAGTTCCCACCTATCAGCCATAGGGTTGGACAACCGCCATGAAAGGCACAAACCCCCACGATAGAGGGGATTACCCATATTTCGGCACTCTACCCGAACGGAGTGCGAGTTTTGATCGAGGAACAGCTCTGAGACAGTACACACCCGGTTCGTTCAGATATGCACCGCCTCGGTAAATGAATCAAAATTTCATTCCCCGATCAATACCCGCCCCGTGCCGACTCGACAAAACCCGATAATCCAAAGTTGCCCAGTCCAGAGCCCCATAGCTCAAAACCTGGGCCAAATTAGGACCCCCTTTTTTATTCTGCTCCCCCAAGAGCACAAAACTCAAACATTAGGCAGCCTACACAAAGCCCCCACAAAGAGGTAGTACCTCCCCTCTCATATGGCCCAAGATGACTAAATAAGAGAGACTACTATCCACCCCTCCTTGAAACCCTAGGAAACATCTTTAAAGCTTTAATGAAAACTAATAGCATCTCCTTATCCATAGCCAGACCTTCACCTATCAGTGCCAACACTGCCCAATTTTGTCCATATCATCAATATCATAGTCACACTATCGAACAATGCTTCTCATTCCGAGACATTGTTTATGACCTTGACGAAGAGAGGCTCCTGGACTGGGCCACCATCTGGGAACTCAATAACAGCCTGACTACGAAACCACCAAAAATTCAGTTAAATCCACTATCCAAGCAAGATCAAACTCTATAAAATCCTGGCCCCATAAATACCAAAACACAAAACCCAAAACTAACCACACAGGCCCTCGTAGAAGAGTCGGAGAGCCTAAGTTTCAAAAGCATCTACACCATAAAGGCCGCAGACCATGAAGAACCACCTAGGATCATTCCAGGTGGCTTATTCTCCCAGCCCGTTCCCCAGTTCTCCCAAGACCATGAGGCCTTACCTCTCTTACATAAAACCAGCCCCACAACCGTCGCCCATCTTACCAGTCACCAAAAGCCTAAACCCACCAAAACACCCCAAACCACGGTCGACACCTTGAACCATCATACCATTAGGGCAAGAAGAATCTTCAATGTTGTCCCCTCTTATAGGCGTCCCATGCCTGAAACAAAAAACAAAAATGTTGGGGATATGATCGACATCTAATGTTGGGGATATGATCGACATTCTCGACCAGCTCTGAAGAATTCCCACAAAAATTTCCATCGAGACCTCAAAACATCACCGGGTCCTAAGGATGTTTCTGGAAAGAGTCCAAGTCGACCCACAAATCTCAACCCTAGGCATGCTAAAAGCTCTAGCCTCTGCAAGACTAGGACCTATGATAACCTTTAGGCCTAAGGAGGAAATCGTGACAAAGTCGTCAGCACCTCTACCCTATGCATTACTGTTGACCTTTAAGGATGTCTAGTAGATAAAGTTCTAGTCGATACTAGTGCAGGGGTAAACCTCATGTCACTGCACACATTCGAACAAATCAGAGGGCACGTAACTACACTCCTCGAAACGGACACCCGCATATTTGCTTATGACAAAACGGTTCATCTAGTTCTTGGCTTTAAAAACTTCTA
This sequence comes from Acorus calamus, assembly GCA_030737845.1. NCBI lineage: Eukaryota > Viridiplantae > Streptophyta > Magnoliopsida > Acorales > Acoraceae > Acorus > Acorus calamus. Next base: position 9,851,148 of record CM060873.1, on the reverse strand, counting down.
GTTAAAAGTAGGACCCCTAGAAACTAGCGCTGAAGCATACATCTTAGAGATGGACTCAGACTATAACATAATCTTGGGGCGTAAATGGCTAGCCTCTATAAAAGGAGTCTCTTCCCCCTTACACAAGTATTTGAAATCCCCCTGGGAAATCAAATAATCAAAATACGGGGGACACAGTAAAAAAACTGAATCAAGGATCACCAATAATGAGACCATCACCGTAAAGATCCAGCCCAAATCCCATAAAAGCCACCATCCACATCCTGGACTTCCCAGCCGGCACATGATGAGAATCATGGGCCACATCCCAGGAAAAGCTTTGGGACTAAAAGGTGGGATCTTGGAACCCATCGAACTCCCGGCCTGGCTAGATAAGAAAGGCCTTGGATCATCCAAACACCACACTAAATTAAAAGGGAAATGTAATTGGGGATTATATGAACACTTCATAAAGGGAACGACCTAAAACAAGGTAAAGAGGCCGTGTGCCCTCACCCCTTAAACCCTATCCAGGAAAGAGAGCCGGACTATCTCTCGGGCTCCCTTTACTTGTTATTTCCATACCCTAACCAACCCTTAGACATACACTCGCCATTGGATGATGAAACTCCAGCTGACCAAGCGCTCTTACCTCGCAGTGCTCAAGCATTGCAATAAAGGAGCGCCAGCTGTTGGAGAAAAGTAGGTTGAAATGCTCAAAAAATCTAGTAGGTTGTAAATAATAATTGTCTTTTCCTTTAAAAAAAAAACAAACAAAGCAAAAATCTTTAGGATGAAAACCAAAACTTTAGGGTCCCTATTTGACAAAGATCACTTCACCCCAGCGTGGCACCCTTTCAGTGATGACTCCAATCTCCTAAGAAAACTATGGTGTCTGGCCATCCAAACCAAAGATCCCAACCCCAGTGCCTCATTCCAAACGATCAGGTCTACCAGAAGACGGAACCTGACCAAATCATTGACTATGTAAAAGGGTATAGTGGAACCATTTTAGGTTTGGAAAAATCTGAGTCAATAGCAGTTATAGAAGAGCCAGACTTGGATTATATATAAAACCTAGATGATGGCCTGGGAGTCTTCGAGACCTGCGATGAGGATAACGGGGAAGAAGAAGACATCTCTGATGATTTGAGCAGAGCCTCCAGAGATTTGATGAAAGGACAGAAGAAGCAGATGAGAAAGTAGAAGAACTAAACCTAGGGACTGGGGCTAGCCCCAAGATCATTCTAATTAGTGCGGAGTTGAAACCTGATGAAAAGAAGGCCTAGTTAAGATACTACGTGAATATAGTGACGTCTTCGCATGGTCTTACAAAGATATGCTCGGGCTCGACACCTCTTTAGTCGAGCACCAATTAATTTTAGAGCCCAACGCCAAACCAGTAAAAGAAAAGCTGAGGCGCCTTCATCCAGAGGTAGCTTTGAAAATTAAAGATGAGGTGGACAAGCTCCACCAGGCTAAATTTATCCGGGTAGTCTTGTACCCAAAATGGGTAGCTAGTATCGTTCCGGTATCCAAAAAAGATGGCAAGGTCCGGGTGTGCATCGACTTCAGCGACCTCAATCAAGCGTGCCCAAAGGATGACTTCTCACTCTCGCATATTGATCTCCTTGTCGATAACACGGCATGTTATTAGATGCTCTCTTTCATGGATGGCTTTTCCGGATACAATCAGATTTGGTTAACAGAAAAAGACTTGGAAAAGACTTCCTTCACCACACCCTGGGGGACTTACTGCTATGTAGTAATGCCTTTCGGGCTTAAAAACGCTGGTGCAACATATCAAAGAGCAATGACTTCAATATTTCACGATATGATGCACAAGCTAATAGAGGTCTACGTAGATGACATCCTAGTTAAATCTAGGACTTGAATAGGGCACACAGATATACTTAAGCAAGTGTTGCAAAGATGCAGAGAATTCTCGCTCAAAATGAATCCGAATAAGTGTCGCTTCGGCGTCTTTTCCGGGAAGCTCGTGGGATTCATGGTGAGCAAAAGGGGATTGAAGTCGATCTAACCAAGGCAAAGGCCATTGTCCAAATACCCCCGAGCACTCATCGGTCGACTGCAGTTTATCAGGAAATTTATCTCACAGCATGCCGAAAGATGTCGCCATTTTAAAAGGAGGAGTTAGGTTTTACTGGAATGACGAATGCCAAAAAGCCTTCGATAGTTTAAAGAAATACTTCTCAATCCTCCGGTCCTCTCAGCCCCGGTACCCGGACGACCCCTACTTCTCTATGTAGCTGCAACCAAGGAAGCCATCAGTGTCGTACTCACGCAATACGACGACGTACGAAGGAAAGAAAATACTATTTACTATCTAAGTAAAACGCTGATTGAATATGAAAAAACCTACCCTCCCACGGAAAAGACTTGCTTAGCTTTGGTATGGGCTTCTAAAAAATTACGCCATTATTTTCTTACCCACAAAGTCAAGTACTTTGCCAAAATAGACCCGGTAAGGTTCTTGTTCGAGAAAGCTGTATTTTACTGGTTGCTTGGCCCGATGGCAAGTCCAGTTAAATGAGTTTGACATCATGTATGCCACTCAGAAGTCCGTCAAAGGTCAAGCCATCGCTGACCACCTCGCTCAACTCCCTCTCCCTGATTATGAACTAGTAAAAACTGACTTTCCGGACGAAGAAATATTCGCACTTATCGAAGAGAAAGATAGGAAGACTTGGATGCTATACTTCAATGGAGCAGTTAATCAACAAGAGAGATGAATATAGCATTAATCTCCCCGAAGGCGTCATTATCCCACGAGCATTTCAGCTTACGTTCAACATCACTGACAATATTGCTGAATATGAAGCCTTGGTAGCAGGGTTGAAGGCGGCTCTTGCCCTAGCGGTTAAAAATCTAGACACTGTTGGGGACTCCCTCTTAGTGATTCACCAAACCCTGAAGAAATGCCAAACTAGAGACCTAAAACTAAAGCCATATAGAGAACTAGCCATAATCCTGGTAAAACAGTTTCATAAAGTCACCCACATCCTTGCAGATTCTTTAGCCTCATTGGCTTCATCACTTACCTTCCCCATATCCAGGAAATCTGAAACAGTCACCATCCAGAGACTAGAAACACCTGTCATCGAGCTTCGGGATTACGAAACTCAAAATCTCCTAAACAGACAAAACCAACCAGAAGGAATCACTAGTACTACAAAAGTCCTAGCCCTTGATCTAGAAGATATGGACGACGGAAATCCATGGTACTTTGACATAAAAACTATCTCGAAGACGGTTCGTTCCCAGAATACACCACCAATATTGACCAAAAAATAGCTAAGAGGATAGCAACCAAATACTGCTCCGAGAAGGAATACTCTTTCGAACATCCTTCAATGGAGAATTACTTAGGTGCTTTAATGATGAGGAGGCATACATCATCGTAGAAGAGGCTCACTCCGGAGTATGCGGACATGTCATTGCTCAGATGCTAGCAAAGAATGTGCTACGGATGAACTACTACTGGCCAACACTCAAATGATCGAACATTTACCCATCTCTTTGTCTCATCTCTATCATATAATTTCTTTTTTTCACACCCCTCCTCTTTTCTTTTTATATATATCATGCATGACGAAAGCACACAAACATTGTCCTAAACACACATACATATGATCATCCCCATCATGATTACTTCTTAAAACTCTATAGATTCATGTGTATCTACTCCCTCTAAACCCCCATGCTAAAACTCATGTATCTAGAACCCTATTGTCGGTATCGTCGGGAGGGCGCGTGCGTGTGTGGGGGTTCTTCGGGATTCGGATCGGAGGCGTGCCCTGGCGGGCTCGGTCGGATCGTCTTCTCGGAAGGGTGAGGGGTGTCGTTCCTGGTTGAGGCGCCCGATAGCGTCTCAAGAGGATTCAGGGGTTTGTGTGATCGCCACCTGCTTTTTCTAAAAGCAGGAAAAGGTTGGGTTTGGTTTTGGTCGCCTACGTGGGGAAGTTTGTGGAGTCTCCACTCTGAGACACGGATATACCGTACACAGAGGTGAAAAACAGGTATCCTATTCTGCTTCCGGGGCTTGACTAAAAGAGTCTTGGGACATAGGGGTGCAAATGGGGTGTGGATAGGGGGGCGGCTAGTTGTGTTTAGCCGTCGGCCAGGGGGCGGCTAGCTAGGGTCAGCCGTCCAGGGTCTGGGTTGGTTTGGACAGAACTTCGGTAGGAAATGGGTTTGGTTTTGGACAGAGGCTAAGCTAGGTTTAGCCCGGGTTCTGGAGGGTGGGATGAGAGGGTATTTTATGTAGGGAAATGGGTATTTCTCTTATAAAAGGGGCTCTCTCTCTCTCTCTCTTGGGATTTCTAGTGGGGAAAGGGAATGTGAATTGTGGGATGTTGGTGTGGAATGGTTTCTTTGATGGATTGGTGATGTTGTTGATGTTGTATTGGGCTTGGGACCCCGCTATTTATAGTAAAAGAGGGGCAGGGAAATATCCCGGGGGTAATGGAGTGGTTTGGCTTCTATTAGACCCCTCATTAATTCTCTGGTTTTTCTGTCAGAGACCAGGTGAGGGGCGGCTAGTGCTAACTAGCCGCCCAGGATGGGGTGGCTACTTCCTGGTAGCCGCCCCAATCATGACCTGCCAAACGTCCCATCTCTGACAAGCGGTGGCTTGGGTCGGTTACTTGGTTTGATCCGGTCAAGAGAGGGCGGCTAAAGGTCATGACCCACCGCAATGATCAGCATTTAATGTTGCTTTATGTCCCATCCAGGGGACTGGTCCAAAGTCGGCCAGAGGGCGGTCAGTGGGGCGGCTAGTTAGGGCTAGCCGCCCCTTTCCAGGGCTTGGGGTTCTAGGGTTTTGGGTTTTTAGAGTTAGGGTTTCCGATTTAGGTTTTAGGTTTAGGTTTAGGTTAGGGTTAGGGTTTAGGGTTACGTCAAGGCTAGGGTTAGGGTTTCCGGTTCAGGTCAAGGCTAGGTTTAGGGTTTCCGGTTTAGGTTTAGGTCGAGGCTAGGGTTAGGGTTTCCGGTTTAGGTTTAGGTCAAGGCTAGGTTTAGGGTTTCCGGTTTAGGTTTAGGTCAAGGCTAGGGTTAGGGTTTCCGGTTTAGGTTTAGGTCTAGGCTAGGGTTAGGGTTTCCGGTTTACCGAACCTTTGGTTCTCTATTGGATGTCCAATTGTGGGATATTTCCGTGTGTTACTTGAAGTATTTCTGTCTCTCTGGACGGTCAAAATTGGGGTATCTACAATTGTCCCTCATCAGACGGAGTCTTTGTGCGGAGCAGGAAAGACTTCGACCGATGATAAGGAAAGAGACCCCTATTTTAGCCGGCCCGACCTTCAAGAAGTTATGCCAACACGAACAGTACTATTCAGGGAGTTGATTTAGACTGTCAGAGGCTAGGTCTTGACTTAGAATTTTTAGCCTAAAGGATGATCCAGGTGGAAGGCGGGGAAAAGTAAATGGTGAGTGATCCAACCTGCGGTCGGGGTTCTTAGCTATCGTGCGCGGAGCAGCCCAGCGTCAGTTTCCTTGTGCCTACCGTTCCCGTGCTTGGGAAAACTCAGCAATGAGGGGATATCGCCGACAGAAAGCAAGTAAAAGTTGATTAGGGTGAATTGGATCATCCGAAGGATAAGAACTCTGGAAAAGAACCAGGACTGGAGAAATTCAAATTTGAGTGGTACTGAAAGTGCGGCGAAACTTCGGGAAAGTCGTGTTTGACCAAGTAATGTCTGGAAATAAACCAATACACGGCTGTTTGGTATGGAGAACCTTGGAATTTAGGGTTGAGAAGAGTTTGGAAAGGGGTTTTGAAGCAAAACAAAGAAACTGGGAGGGGCGGCTAGTGTAACTAGCCGCCCGAGAGGGGGCGGCTACTCGTGGGTAGCCGCCCCTCGACTGAGTCCCTTATAACCGAAAAAGGGACCCTCTCTCTCTCTCCATACGTTTTAAACGGTTACTCTCCCTCTTCTTCTTCTTCTCTTCGGTTTCAAACTCAAGAACCCTGATTTCTTTGCCTTTTCTTCCTCCATTTCGACCTCAATCCTTCTCTCTTTCTCTTGATTTCAAAGCCCTAGGTTTGGGTTCTCCTTTTTCTTTTTCACACCGAGGAAGATGACGAGGTCGAAGGCGATTGTTTCGAGGGGAAAGTGACCACGGGTGGCTCGTGGAGAGCGTAGCCCGAGCTCTTCATCATCGGAGAGCGATAGGCCGGAGGTCGAGGCCGTGGGGGAGGCTATGGGTTCGACGGAGGTGCCGCCGGCGGACATCGGTGTGGGTGAGGTCCGGGATTTGCCTTCGGGGGCTGTCCCGGAGGTAGGGGGGAGTGTGATAGGCTATACACGCAAGAGGAGGCGTGGGGATCGACCGGTGGTGGCCGAGGAGGTGGTTTCGGGGGTCGGGGGATCGGTTGAGGGTGTGATGGAGGGAGGGGCCGAGGCTGAGGGGGTAAGTGAGAGTGAGAGGGCGTCATTGGACGCCATTATTGGGATGTTGGATAGGGAGGCCATAGAGGCCAGGGCAGCAGAGGAGGAGAGAAGGGCCATGGGTGTTTTTGAGGGCTTAGCCTCCGGTGCGGCGGGCACGGAGGTTGGAGAGGCCGATGTTGGGGAGGAGGCCGGGGAGGCCGAGGGTGTGGGCATGGGGGTCGCGGAGGCCGGTGTTGGTGTTGGGGCCGAGGCCGAGGAGGCCGTGTTTGAGGAGGACGAGGAGGGGGATGACGACGGGATGGATGATCCCGACGAGGCTGAGGTGGACGCTCCTGGGTCCACGCGGGCCATGGTATGTGCCTAACCTTTTAGTCTTAGCCTTTTATTTATGTGTGTATGTGATATTTATATATGTGTGTTTCTAATAGCATGAATAGGTAATAGTGGGTGATATATGTTTCTAATATGCATGCTTGCATGTATAGTTAGATCACGGTGGGATAATAAGCATGCGAATATGGGTTTTGTGTTGGAAAAAGAAGGGGACAGTTTTTCATATGTGCATCCATGTTTGTCGTGTACGGGAAGGGAAATGACACGCCTTAGCATGCTTGCATGTGGTGGCTTTTGTATGCATATATATTTTTCAGAATACATATTTTCATGTGTATTCGATCCTGGTGGAGTAAGAGACAGTATGTGTATGCAATTTACGGGTCTAAGCTCCTTTACATGCTTGGGGTGGGTTCGTGAGAGGTGTATAATCATGCTAGACGGTAAAATAGAGAAGGTATGCAAGTAATGACCACGGTGGGATAAGAAGGTATAACAGGTAGTCATATGAAACGTGTTTTGTGAATAATTGAAGGTGGGCCTATGCGTGAAGTCTTCTATTTTTCATGCTTTTGTTTTAGCATACGAAAGCTTATCTTGCTAAGCATGGTTTCTAAATGAATTTGTAGACTTGGATTCTTACCTCTCGACTACTTTTAAACTAACCCATGTTCCCTTCGTTTGTTTTGTAGAGACCGAACCGTATTCGGGCTCTGTGGCATGGGACGAAGAGGTGGTACGATGCCTTGGGGCAGGAGGAGAGGGGCTTGGTGGATGGAGCGGGCTTCCGTTCCTTCTTCCTGATCGAGCCATTTCACGTTCACCGTCCTTACGTGGAGGCTTTGGCGGAGAGGTGGGATCCGGAGGGTTGTGCTTTCATTCTCCCCACTGGTGCTGTCATGCCGACCCTCGAGGACGTTTATCGGATCACCGGCCTTCCGGTGTCAGGGGAGGCAGTGATCGCGGCCACCCTTGCTGACTATAAGGCACTTTTCCAGGAGTTGATTGGGGAATGGGACTATGTGGAGCGTGTGAGGACACTGAACTGGATCCCCCTTGGACAGTTGTCGAGGCAATTCGGCCTTGGCTCCTTTATAGAGCGTCAGAAGGGCGAAGCTGCAGCTAGCTTTGAGAGGCGGCGGGCGATGATCGAGGCGAGAGAGGCGGCCGCGTGCCCACAGAGGGCATGGAGGGAGTTGAGAGCGTTCTTCCTCTACTTCTTCTGCCGGGTTCTCTTCTCGACGGCCTCTGACAAGGTTTCCTCTCACTCTCTCTTGCTTATGAGGGACCTGGAGGGCATGGGGCGATACGCCTGGGGAGCGGCGATGCTTGCCCATCTATTCGCGGAGCTCTCGAAGAAGGTCAAGAGGGCCGGAGGAAAGAACCTTGGCGGTTTTGCTCCCTTTCTCCACGTATGTGTGAGTAGAGGGTGTTTTCTTTACCGGTTCGACTCGTTTGATTTTGATAATTCCCATCTTTGTTTGGGCAGGTCTTTGGGTATGAGCATTTCGCGATTGACCGCCCGACCCTGGTGCCTTTTGATCGTGTTCTCCCTTGGGCCATGAGATGGGCACCCCGGGGATCTTCGCGCTTGCATCGCCTCGCTCAGTTCCGGGAGGCCTTCCGTGTCTTGACGGAGGAAGAGGTATAAATTTTTTTCTTCGAGTTTTCTTTGGCTTGTATTTGGTTTTCTATTGACTAAGCGCTCTTCCTATCTTTTGATGCTTCATAGATGACGTGGAGGCCCTATACGGAGGAGGAGGTCCCTGAGGAGTTGTCGCGGGATGTCTGGCGTATCTACTTTAATGCGGTCGTGTTCCATGCGATCAGCCGGGTTGTCCGCCAGCTTGGGTACCATCAGTGTGTGCCTGATCCTCTTTTGCGGCGCCCCTCGATTCCGGTGGCCGGGATTCCTCGGGACACGAATCTCCCGAGGAATTACGCTACGTACGTGGCAGGATGGATGGGTTGAGGCGTCTTGGTGGAGCGTCGTCCTGAGGTGACTTCGAGTGACGAATACCTAGCTTGGTATCGTCGGGAGTATGCGGGTATCCTCGGGACGATGGAGGAGGAGATCCCGGATGCCTACGTAAGTTTGGAAGCTCTCCTTCTCTTCTTCGTTCTCTTTTGCTTGAATATTTTCTGAGTGGTGTTTGCTTTTGTAGGTTGAGTTGAATGAGATGGAGAAGAGGCTCAAGGCCGCCAATGAGCACCTCCAAGCGCGAGCTAGGCAGATAGAGGCGTTGCGGGTTCAGAGAGGACGCTTGCAGGACCAGGTCCGGGTCCTCGAGGCTCAGGTGGATGCTTTGTCGAGAGCGAGGGCTGACGGTGCTTCTTCTTCTTCCGCCCCTCCTTCTTCCATGATTTTCGAGCGATAGCTCGAACTGACGAGGGAGCTAGATGCGGCCCGGAGCGAGTTGACGGCCACATGAATGGAGCTGGGCCAGGCGAGGGGTAGGGCTTCTCGGGCTGAGGAGGAGACGGACCGGCTGAGGTCCATGGTGGCTTCAAGAGAGAAGGGGTTCATCACCCTAGGCCGTGAGAGGGACTCCCTCCAGATGAGGGTGTCGGAGTTGGAGGCTTCGGCAAGTGTTCCCGGAGGTTTGATGGGGGACTTGGTTCGTTCTCTCTAGGCGGCCGGGGATAGGGATCGAGAGGCGCTCAGGGCGTCGGAGGCGAGGGCACGGGAGTTGGAGGAGAGGTTGAGGGCCGCCGAGGATCGGGCCAGAGGGACAGAGAGTCACCTTCGACAGAGATTAGAGAGGAGAGACAGAGATATGCAGCAGGTCCGTCTTTGGGAGGCGACTATGAGGGGGAAATTGGTTGGACGGGGTTCTATGACCGAGGCGGACCTCGATCTTCTTCCACTTGAGCCTGACCATTCTCTCTCGGCTTCCTTGGCTACCGGGGCCACCTTCAGCCGTGCCTCTCGTCCTTCGGCGTCTCGGAGTCGTGGGATATACGCGAGGGCCGCGTCTTCGGTTCGAGAGACTCCTGCCGCTCCCGATGCTCCAGAGGTTTAGTCTTCTCCTCATCCGCCGCTCCCTTCTCAGCCAAGTCAGGACGTTCCTCCTACTCAGCCTCCAGCGGATGGCGATACGCCGAGGTATAGCTTCTTTGTGTCTTGGTTTTAAGTAGAAGAATAGTATATATGCGATGAATTCATGCTTTTCTTCTTTTGTTTTTGGTTTTAGGTGATATTTCGGTGAGGTATAGCTCAAGACTTCAGAGTTTGGAGCGTTTCGAAGGAAAAATATCCTCTTTTATGTTCTCTCTTAGGTTTAGAAAAACAGTCTATGTTTGTGGTTTTGGTGGGACAATTTAATTTCTTATTTATATGCATGGTTTAGAACAATTTAGCATGGATGTTTAGGTGTTTAAAGAGCCCTCTTTATTTAGAAAAACGAGTATTTCGTGGATGGGTGATTTTGGTGTTTTTATACGTTTAATTCATGGAGGGATGTAGGGTTTTGATTATATATTTGTTTTAGCATGGTATTTATACAGGTTTTGTGTATGAATATGTGTATGGAATGTGTACATGCAGGTTTTGGAAAGAACTGATCTCAATAGGTAAAGAAGTGTTGAAGAGTTGATCGAATACGGACCGACACAGCTGAAATAGGTGCAGGCAGGGGGCGGCTAGTTGTGCTTAGCCGCCCCCTGCCTGGGGCTTCCTCACTTGAAACAAAGGGCAGGGGCGGCTACTGTAAACTAGCCGCCCAATGAGGGGCGGCTAGTCGAGTTTAGCCGCCCCTTGACTCGGGCAATTTGGTTCTGCTGCTCTTGTCTGCTGCTGCTGCCGAAAGTCTTCGTGACCGTTTCAACCTTCGAGACCTACAAAAACATCCCTTCCATTGACCAAGTGTTAAATCTGTCCGGATTGCGCCCCTGCACTGACTTTCGAGCTCTTTCTTGCTTGAATTGTCAAGGGCTACAATCCATCTTAAGGTGAAATGGAAAAAGATAATGCGAGAAGGTAAAGTGCGGGAGACCATGCTTTAGTATGGAAGGAAGGGATTCCAAGTGCGTGAGTGAAGAAAACTTTTAAGTATGTGTAAAAGGTGGGACAATTTCTTCTCAGGCATGTGCGGCAAGGGCACGAAATGAGTGGGGACAATTTTAATATTTGTGGGGGTAATTTTCATATGAGTGGGGACAATTTTAATGAGTGGGGACAATTTTTCAAGAAAATCGGATGCCAAGGTGTTTTGGAAAAGAAAAATGCAAGCTTATGCGTAAGAATAGTTGGCATAAGGGGGCATTTTAGTTCTTCAATGGTTTCTTACGTGAGAGAGTAATGTTCTTGATTTTCTGAAGTAAAAGATGCCATCAAGTCTCTGTGGAGGAGCCCTTGTGGTCACCCATGTCCAAACCAGGATTGTATTTGAACGGTATAAGCCTTAGGTGTTGATTTTTCTAGGTTCATGGGTTTCAAATGCTTAATCATATTATTCTAAACATGCTGAAAAATCCATGAGTGTACCAAGAGTCGAGTCAAATAAGCTTCCCTTGGATAAGCAAGTTTTTAAGTGAACTCATGTGAGTGTGTGTAGTTTGTAAACCTGGACATGATCTATCTTTGGTCGAAATTTTGCCTTTCCCGGCAGACGTAGTTCAATTTAGAATCCCATTGCGAAAATAAAAAAGGGGGGGGGAAGGGGTAAGAGTAATATCTTCCTTTTGGGCAATATTTTAGAATTGTCCCAGTCTAGCACATGTCTTACTTTCTAGGTCCCTCTGGCTTTCTTCTTTTTACCACTTCTTTATTTTGGGTGGAAAGTACAGTCCGTTGTTTGGATGTGTACTGGTATAGCCGTTGTCTAGCGTATACCGTGCATAAAGGCGTGAAAGCCTGCTAAAATAGAGAGTTTAACCCATTCACTTGGGTGTTATTTTTCTTTTGTTGGCCTCTCATTGCCTGATTTTTTTTTATTTGAGGGGGGGGGGGGGCTCTTCTGTTTTTCACCCCAATTCTTTTCATGCTTCCCCTCTAGAAGTGTTTGTATAGTGCCAGAGCCAGTTTTGGGACATATGCCAGGTCTAGGTAACTGCTCATTTTGACCTAGGGTTAATACGAGTGGGGCGGAAATAAGGGATGTTTTGCTTTGGGGGTTTTAAATAAGGCAATTTCTCTTCTTTCAGGTGAATCTAGTCCAATTATACGTGTGAAGGAAACGTCATGATTTGGCGGAGATGTGTTCAAATAGATACGAGTTTATCTTTGAGAGTCTTATAATTCTATCATCAAGTACTAAACGCTGGAAATCGCAGGAAGGAAGAATAATAGTTCTTAAGTATTGAAAGATATTTATGCATGGAATTTCTTTATATAAAGTGCATTCCACGAACCTGGAACCTCGACTCCTTCGGCATCTACCAGGCGGTAGGCATTCCCGGAATAGGCATGGGTGATCACATAGGGTCCCTCCCATGTGGGTTGTAACTTCCCTCTTGGGTGAGGCTGCCTTGATGGCATGATTTGCTTGAGTACTAGTTCCTCGATTTCAAATTTTCTTTTTATTACCTTCTTTTTAAATGCCCTTGCCACCCTTCTTTTTTCTTCTTTTTCGCTCTTTTGGTATTTTTTTATATTTTCAAAAGTGTAAAGACAGATACATGCCTATGGTTTTTGAAAAGGGGCCTGTGTCAGCGAATAGATATGTTTTTGGAAAGAGAATGGGGATAAAGTTTGGAAAGCGATTTTTTTTTAGAAGGGGAGTATGGAAAGGTAGTTTGTAAAAATGTTTTCGGCAGAAATCATGGAAGTACGGCTTTGTAAAACATTTAGTTTTGAAGAAGCACAGATTTGGAAAACATTTTCGTTGGAAACGCGGCTTGTAAATATTTTCATTGTTTTGGTAAACAGTAAAGAAAGTTTGGAAAAATTTCTTTGGAAGCATGGAAATATGGTTGCGTAAAAAGAAAGTTTTGTTTTGAAGGGGAGCGTGGAAAACATTTTTGTAAAAACATTTTTTTTGTTTTTAAAGAAGAGTGGAAATAAAGCTGGAAACAAGTATGTTCAGAGTTGGGGAATGAAAGCTGATCAGCATGCATTTTTTTTTTGGGTTTTGGTTTCTTTTAGGAAAGCAGGTAAACAAATACGTATAGGTGACGAAAGACGAAAGCTGGTAAACAAATATTTTTCGATTTTGGATTTTTAGAAAAAAGCTGTAAACAAATATGTACAGGGTGACGAAAGCGAAAGCTGATAAACAAATATTTTTTGATTTTTTTAATTTTTAGAAAAAAAGCTGTAAACAAATATGTACAGGGTGCAACGAAGGCTTACTCGGGGGGATCAGTACCTAGTTCTTGGATTCGCATTGTTTCCTCGAGTCGGCTTCGCTTGGTCGGCCGGCTGATGTCCGGTGGGGGTCCCCTATTCCCGAACTCTTCTTCCCTGAGCCTTTTCAAAGGCCTTCCTTGATGGAGCAATTCTTCGTCGGTGGAGCCTGGCTGCCAACATGCGAGCACCTCTAGCCGGATGCGCATGGCACAGACGCTCCAATTCCGGGCTCGTGTCTCATTAAAGCGTGCTTCTCCCCATATGGATACTACTTTCCCGCGGTACGGGAAGCGAAGACATTGGTGTCGGGTGGATGAGACAGCTTCGATGCTGTTGAGCCATGTCCTTCCAACAATCAGAGGGTGGGGCGATTGAATGTTCATCACCATGCAGTTAACGATGGTGGAGACCGGGCCGATCTTTAGCGGGAGCGTGACCAGTCCGCAAGCGTTCTTGCGCGTGCTGTCGAAGGCGTAGATGTATTCATTCGAGGGCTCCAATCTTGGGACCCTGCCTTCTAGCTTCTGGTAGGCGGAATATGTAAGAACGTTAGTTTCCGCTCCCGTGCCGATGAGAATGTGCTGGAATTCCCTCCCTCCGAGTACAGCGGTGATTGCGAGGGGTGCGGAGCGTGCTCCGGCTTTGGCGACTTCATGGGGAAGGAAGGTGATCGAGTTGGGCTCCGTAAGATTGCTTGGTGGATGCAGGGTCCTGGCCGTTTCTCCCGAGGGATAGTTGTTGTCGTAAGGGGACCCAGGTGGACCACCACTTTCATCCTCGTTCCCCGGTCGTAAGGCTAGTGTGAACATATTATGTATCGCCCAGTTGTTCTCGCTCTCATACTGGAGGCGCGCCTCTCCCTAGATTGTCAGAATATGACTCAAGAAGGGCAGTCGAAGGCATTGGTGCCGGGGGGAACAGATAGCTTGGATGCTGTCTAACCATGGTCGCCCCAACATCAATGGGTACCTTGTGTCGATGTCAGCCATGAAGCAGACTACTTCACAGATAAGAGGGCCGACAGACAGCTCGAATGTTCCGGGGCCGCGGAGAGTCTTCCCGGTATTGTTGAAAGCTTGAATAGTATGGTGGGCCGGTTGGACGGGAGGACGGCCTAGTCCGGGTATCTTTTGGTAGGTGGAGCACGTCATTATGTTCATTCCTGACCCTGGATCCACGAAGATGTTGTTTAGCCACAACATTTAAAGTCGTTCGCGGATGTGTAGGGGGTAGACTCGCAGTCTGGGATCCGGGAGGTCTTGGTCAGTGAATGAAATGGTCATTGGACGGCGGGGACCGTCGACAGTGTCAGTACTCTTGGAGGACCCGTTGTCGTCCGGATGCAGATCATCCGACGTACATTCCCCTCCTTCGGGTCCTTCGCTAGCTTTTTCGGGGATCTCCTCAAATGGCTCTTCTTCTTCGTCTCCTCCTGGGTTTTCTAGTCCGCTTTCGTTGGACTCGATGTTGATGTTTGCGGGAAGGGCGAGAATTGCATCTTCTTCTTCGCCATAGAGTATGGCAAGGTCATGATTGTCGAGGTTCAGCTGGAAGGGCTCGTTCTACTCTTCCTCCTCGGATTCTTCGGACAGATTGTCGTCACTGACATCTTCTGAACTGCTTGGTTGTGGTGATGGTTGTCTCTCTCTCCTGACCATGTTTACCATGTGGGCTCCAGATGTGGATGCTTGGTTGTGACCTGGCAATGGGTCAGTAAAAATGCCAAGTGGCTTGGAGGCTCGAGAATTGCCCTGGTTTAAGTGGCTTTTGATCATGGCCCAATCAAGGTGCCTGTCATCATTTAAATCATAGATAAAATCCCGAAAACAATGAACCGGACGTGTACTGTCTCGGAGCCGTTCCTCGATCAGGAACTCGTGCTCCGTTCGGGTAGAGTGCCGATACTTGTGTAATAATCCCCTCTACCGTGGGGGTTTGTGCCTTGCGAGGCGGTTGTCCAACCCTATGGCTGATAGGTGGGGACTGGGTTTGGACTACTGGGGCTGCACAACGGAAATCCTGTTGTGGTGGTCAATCAGAAACTGATACGTAGTACAGTCTCCGTACGAAAGGCTCGTACGAAGTTCTGGACTCAGGCTCTGTAACATCATGTCAATTTCTTAACATTCTGTGAGTTGCAGGCCGGTCCGGTGGACAAGTGTGCGCCACCGAGACACGTATTGTTCAAATTCCTCCCTAGGCCTCATTCTTTCTACGGTTAAATCCGAAATAGAGGGGGTTCTAATCCTCTGGTAACCGTAGCGGCCCAAGAACTTCTCGCTTACAGCCGAGAAATTCGACAAGTGATCCACAGGGAGGGTGGAGAACCATTGTAGTGCTTCTCCTTCCAATGATTTCTGGAAGAGGAAGACTAGCAGAGGTTGATTATCTAGAAACGGGCGTGCATCTAGATAAAAGGCAGTTAAATGAATGTCTGGATCTCCACGGCCGTTATACCGGTGAAATTTGGGATTTTTAACCCCTCCGGTAGGTGGACTGACGGGATTTGTCTCAGGTTATGCAGAGACATGTGTTTAGGGGCTGAGGGACCAGTCTCGGAGAGAATTCTCCGGATGGTATCGTCCAGTGTTTCTCCCCGGGGAGGGCTGCCTAGCGGTCCCGGGTTTGGGGTGGCCTGGTAGGGGCCTGGGGTGGAAACAGCTGGGAACATTGGATTCGCGGGGGAAAGGGGGGTGAATGGAAAGACGCTCGGGTTGACCGAGTGACTGGGCGTGAATGGGGTCTTGGGAATGGCCTTAGGGGTTTCGACAAGGACCTCCTGTCTTAGGGTTTTGACCTGGCGGTAGTCGGCGAGGTCATGAAACATGTCCTCTGCAGATTGGTATCCTAGACTGGCCATCTTTTCCTCTAGATGGGTCAGGAATTGCGTGGCCTGACCCTCTTGGTGGATTCTTTCCTCTAGTATCTCCTCCTCTATGCGGGATTCCATGATGTGTGGGGAACGAATGCAGATATAAAGCAGTAAATAAAGCGGTAAAGGATTGCGCAGCGGTGTGCGGCTTACAAAGCAGTAAAGGATTGCGCAACGGTGTGCGGCTTACAAAACAGTAAAGGATTGCGCAGCTGTGTGCAGCTTACAAAGCAGTAAAGGATTGCGCAGCTGTGTGCGGCTTACAAAGCGGTAAATGATGCTGTGATGTGAATTAGAGGAGGAACTGATTCGAGGGGTCGAAAATTCTAACCTTCCTAGAGGGTTGATAGCATTCTAGTCATGCTTGTAAAAGGGGGCAGAAGAGGATTACCTTTTGTTGTTTTTCACGAGGGAGGTCCCACCGTGATCGCCAGATTTGTCGGTATCGTCGGGAGGGCCTCCCGGCGGTGCGCGGGTGAGCGCGTGCGTGTGTGGGGTTCTTCGGGGATTCGGATCGGAGGTGTGTCCTGGCGGGCTCGGTCGGATCGTCTTATCGTAAGGGTGAGGGGTGTTGTTCCTGGTTGAGGCGTCCGATAGCGTCTCAAGAGGATTCAGGGGTTTGTGTGATCGCCACCTGCTTTTTCTAAAAGCAGGAAAAGGTTGGGTTTGGTTTTGGTCGCCTCCGTGGGGAAGTTTGTGGAGTCTCCACTCTGAGACACGGATATACCGTACACAGAGGTGAAAAACAGGTATCCTATTCTGCTTCCGGGGCTTGACTAAAAGAGTCTTGGGACATAGGGGTGCAAATGGGGTGTGGATAGGGGGGCGGCTAGTTGTGTTTAGCCGTCGGCCAGGGGGCGGCTAGCTAGGGTTAGCCGTCCAGGGTCTGGGTTGGTTTGGGCAGAACTTCGGTAGGAAATGGGTTTGGTTTTGGACAGAGGGTAAGCTAGGTTTAGCCCGGGTTTCTGGAGGGTTGGATGACAGGGTATTTTATGTAGGGAAATGGGTATTTCTCTTACAAAAGGGGCTCTCTCTCTCTCTCTCTCTTGGGATTTCTAGTGGGGAAAGGGAATGTGAATTGTGGGATGTTGGGGTGGAATGGTTTCTTTGATGGATTGGTGATGTTGTATTTGGGCTTGAGACCCCTCTATTTATAGTAAAAGAGGGGCAGGGAAATATCCCGGGTGTAATGGAGTGGTTTGGCTTCGATTAGACCCCTCATTAATTCTCTGGTTCTTCTGTCAGAGACCAGGTGAGGGCGGCTAGTGCTAACTAGCCGCCCAGGATGGGGCGGCTACTTCCTGGTAGCCGCCCCAATCATGACCTGCCAAACGTCCCATCTCTGACAAGCGGTGGCTTGGGTCGGTTACTTGGTTTGATCCGGCCAAGAGAGGGCGGCTAAAGGTCATGACCCGCCGCAATTGTCAGCATTTAATGCTGCTTTATGTCCCATCCAGGGGACTGGTCCAAAGTCGGCCAGAGGGCGGTCAGTGGGGCGGCTAGTGTAAACTAGCCGCCTAGTATGGAGCGGCTAGTTAGGGCTAGCCGCCCCTTTCCAGGGACTTGGGGTTCTAGGGTTTTGGGTTTTTAGAGTTAGGGTTTCCGATTTAGGTTTTAGGTTTAGGTTTCGGTTAGGGTTAGGGTTTAGGGCTAGGTCAAGGCTAGAGTTAGGGTTTCTGGTTCAGGTCAAGGCTAGGTTTAGGGTTTCCGGTTTAGGTTTAGGTCGAGGCTAGGGTTAGGGTTTCCGGTTTAGGTTTAGGTCAAGGCTAGGTTTAGGGTTTCCGGTTTAGGTTTAGGTCAAGGCTAGGGTTAGGGTTTCCGGTTTAGGTTTAGGTCTAGGCTAGGGTTAGGGTTTCCAGTTTACCGAACCTTTGGTTCTCTATTGGATGTCCAATTGTGGGATATTTCCGTGTGTTACTTGAAGTATTTCTGTCTCTCTGGACGGTCAAAATTGGGGTATCTACACCTATGACTTCATGAATATATACCTTAAACTCATCATACAAACCCCTACCACATGCTCCAAGAAAAACCAAACCATACATGCCTATTTATCCCACCATGATCACTTTTCCATATATACACCTCAAGCATGCTTATTCCCTTTTATCACATGCTTACAACTCCCATCACAATTACCCTACTTCAAGCATGTCTATTAAAACACATATATACAGT
The DNA here is from genome assembly GCA_030737845.1 of Acorus calamus. Lineage (NCBI taxonomy): Eukaryota > Viridiplantae > Streptophyta > Magnoliopsida > Acorales > Acoraceae > Acorus > Acorus calamus. The sequence continues at coordinate 9,833,084 of CM060873.1, read as the reverse complement.
TTTTACACACTATCACCTATTCATGTCATAAACATTTAAATTTACAAAGATACATATGTATAATAAAAAAATAGACAAAAGGAAAAGGAGACGTACCGTGGCTCGCGTCGCCCCGGGAGCGTCCACCTCAGCTTTGCATGGTCGTCCATCCTGTTGTCGTCCCTTCCTCCTCATCATCTCCCTCCTCCTCGACTACGGCTTCCTCGGCCTCAACATCAGCACTAGCCTCCGTGGCCCCTATGTCTGTACCCTGGATCTCTCCGGCCTCGACCCCGACACCTCCGATCTCCTCCGTGCCCACTGCACCGGAGGCCAACACCTCAAAAACACCCATGGCCCTTCTCTCCTCCTCCTCTGCCCTGGCTTATGTGATCAAGGATACCCTTACATCCTCACTAACCCCCTCAGTCCTTACCTCCCCAAATATACCCTCGGCCGATGCCCCGGCCTCCAAAACCGCCTCTTCAACCACCACCGATCGATCCTCACGCCTCCTCTTGCGTGTATATTCTATCATACTACCCCAACCTCCGGGAAAACCCCCAAAGACGTGTCCCCGACACTCCCCGCACCCATAACCTCCCCCACCGCCTCCACCTCCGCCCTATCGCTCTACAACGATGAAGAGCTCGGGCTACGCTCTCCACGAGCCACCTGTGGTCATTTCCCCCTTGAAGCGATCGCCTTCGACATCGTCATCTTCCTCGGGTTAAAAAAGAAAAAGGAGAACCCAAACTTAGGGTTTCAAAATCAAGAGGAAAGGAAGGATTTAGGTCGAAATGGAGGAAGAGAGGTGAAAGAAATCAAGTTTTTTTTATTTGAAACGAAGAAGAAGAAGAAGTACTGGAGGGAGAGGAACCATTTTTGAAACGTGTGGGGAGAGAGAGGGTCTCTTTTCGGTTATAAGGGACCCAGTCGAGCGGCGGCTACTTCCGAGTAGCTGCCCCCCATGAGGTGGCTGGTTTGTACTAGCCGCCCCTCCCTGCTGGCTCTTTTCCGGTAGCCGTCCCCTGCCAATTCCTAAGAACATTTATTTCCAAGTTTTCTAAAAACAAACAACTATGTATTAGTTTTTTTTTCAAAACCTAGTTGATCAAACACAACTCTCTTGAAAGTTTTGTCGCATTTTCAGTACCATTCAAAGCTCGAATTTCTTCAGTTCTGGTTCCTTTGCAGAGTTTTATGCTTCAGATGATCCATCCACCAACTCAAAACACTTTACTTGCTTTCTGTCGGTGATATCCCCTCTTTGCTGAGCTACCCAAGCACGGGTACGGTAGGCATGAGGAAACTGACGTTGGGCTGCTACATGCATGATGGCTAAGAACCCTACCCGAGGGTTGGATCACTCGCTATTTTACTTTTTTCACCTTCCACCTAGATCATCTTGTTCGGTTGAAAATTCTAGTCAAGACCTAGCCTCTGACAGTCTAAATCAACTCCTTCAACAATATTGGTTGTGTGACCTAAACTTCTTGAAGGTTGGGCCGGCCAAAATAAGGGTCTGTTTCCTTATCATCGGTCGAAGTCTTTCTGTTTCACACAAAGACTCTGTCTGATGAGGGATAATTGTAGATACCCTAATTTTGACCGTCCAAAACAGAGAAATTTACTTCAAGTAATATTGAAAAATAATTGTAACGCCCCCGAATCCATGACTCCGTTTTGAAGCGTAAAATCCGGTTGCGTTAACTTAATTCCTTGAATTTTAGAGTTCTTTTTTCTTTCTTTAATCCAGAGTTGTAATAAAACAGTACTAAATGAACTTCAATCTTTTAAATATAACATTAAAGATCTCCACAACACCCCAAGTACCCTGGATATACTAACATAAAATATATACAACTTGATATACAGACATGGTTACTAGGAAGATGGGGCAACTACATATCAAATAAAATTTATCATGTCCTTCGACCAAGCAAGTCTAACGTTCTCGCACCATGACTTCATTCGCAGGTACATGAGATCTACCAATCTAAGTCTTTAAATCTGAAAAGTTAGAAAAAGAGGGGTGAGCAACCACACGCTCAGTGAATGGACCTATGGCGTCCCGTTAGTACATTTATAATCAAAATATAATAGTCATATAATGTCCACACAACATGTAATATATCAAGGAGAAAATATATAAAAGGGCCACCATGACATGCAATAATATACACACACACACACAATCCTATCCAACATGATATATGCAACACCACGAACACGCATGTCCGTCTTCGCAGCACCTAGCTCACGGGGCCTTCCACGGGCATGGCCACGTAGACATAGCCACGAAGACTTGGGTCCTACGTTCTCGGACCTGGCCACGTAGACGTACGCCCACCAAGACCGAGCCACCTAGACAATGCAATGCATGCATGATCAACCATTCATTCCAAAACATATGCATTCAATAAAAATAATATAGTCTCCAAATATATGAGTTATATATGTAAAATAATGTATCAAAATCATCATGACATGTTCAAGTACTCCATATGATGAATAACAGTTGTATATTTTAAAGTAGCCATGATGCGAAATGACATACCATATTGATAGTTTCAAAAACTACATATGAGAGTAGACCCATTCACCTCCATTCCACAAAATACAAACTGATGCACGTGCATGAACGATACACACTTGGACGTGTATAACCTAGCACCGCAATTATGCAATAATAAATCAGAACAATTCAAATATGACTCAAACAACTGACAACCAACTTATAACAACACTAAGTCCAAAAGTCTCAAAAGCCAATACCTAATAGACCTACAATCCGCAACTCACCTCATAGGCCTAACGAAAATCTCAACTCTGAATATATATTAAAATATTTGTATACTCAAAATGATTCGATAATAATATCCATTTATTCCATAAGACTCATATAATCGATCAATCCTCGAATAAATATTTAGACAAGTCCAATAAGGCTCAACTTTATTTCCAATGATCGAAATAACTCAAATACAATCAATATAATTCCAAATAACAATAATATTCAACTAATATTCATTGATCCCACTAAGCCAAATTAATTGATTTAAGATCCAATTTGAGTCACCGAGATCAATAAAATCATCAAAACCCACAAATCAACTTATACTTCATTAAACATCAATTTGAGATCCCTTTAATTTCTAAAATTCATCAAACTTGGTCATGAAACTAAATATTGAATTCTAATAAACTGCACAATTTTTTTTCAAAAATCATAGCTTTCTACCTGTTACTCCGAATTGGACAATTCATGATTCGTTGGAAAGATCTTTTCAAAACCAATTTCTGTTTGTGAAATACATATTTCTCATAAACGACTCTATCATAGTCAAAAACATGATTTAACGTCCACGTATATAATCAACCCGAAAATAACCCTTTAAATCCCAAAACCAATAAATCTAATTTGATCTTAAGAAATCTTTTGATATCCATTGAAATATAATCAAATAATCATCCAATTAAAATAAATCAAACCCTAACCTAATCCATCAACCTTCTTCCCCAAACAATAGATTGACACAATCATCTCCTAACCAAAAAAAATTGAAACCCTAAACAATAAAATCAAAAGAAGAATGATTTCTCACCTTTGATATTCGAAGGGTAAGGTTAGATCATCACCACTCTTCATGCTTTCTCAGATTTGGACGAAAACCCTAACCCAAATGTACTATTTCAAGGGGTTTACTAAAATTACAAAACGACCCCTTAAGTATTCTAGGCTTACAACTAGGTCCATATCTGATTTACAAATAGATCCCTATCCGATTTTACAACTAGATTCTTGAAGGCCATTAAAAGGTATTTTGGATTCGCAATTAGATCTCTGGGCCCAATAACTTGACATTTAAGCTTAAAAATCTAATTTTCCGAACTCCGAATCTCACCAAATTTCAACTAAACTATCTTGAGATTATAAATATCTCCAGAAAAATATAAAATAAATATTTTAATATTAATTTATAATTATCATAATTATAAATCAAATTGGACCCATTTGGGCCCACCACCAAAATTGAAAAATGAAATAATTAAATTTCAATTAAAATTTCCATTATATATTTAAAACAAATATATAATGCTAAAAAATGCAGAAACGTTACAACAACCACTTTCGGACATTAAATAGAAAACAATCTTAGAAAAACAAAAACCGAGAAACCTTAGCCCAAACACTTAGAAATGTAAAACCCTAGACAGGGGGCGGCTACTTGGAAGTAGGCGCCTCATCCCGGGTGGCCAGTTTCAACTAGCTGCCCCCCTGACCGACACAAAACCGCTTCCTGAATGGGACATAAAACAACATTAAATGTAACGCCACAGGCTTACACAGCAAGAAATTGTCCGCTTTGCCCCTAATCGGGCTCACGAGTTTAAAACGCGTCTTGGTGTGTAAGAGTTGTGTTCACATATATGCATAGACTTTCTCCTCCCATTAGGCGATGTGGGACTAAGCACCAAACCCTCACCCTCACTCAATCCATGTGTCATGCCCCAGGGCGGCCGTCCCCTAGACGTGGCAAATATATATAATATTAGCACATATAACGGAAGCTTAACCAAAGACATATTACAGACTAAAATACATAGTAAGAGCCAATATACAACCAAAGACATCAGCATACAAGTACTATGCACAAGCACGAGTAACGATACATACAAGGAAAAAGGGGGATGATGATGGCCTCTCACACGCGTGGCCCCCACACATGTGCGCACGTGTGCATGTGCTCCAGCACCCGCTGGTGCCCAGCCACACTACCTCGCGCCCGCGCGCACGACCCGCGCGCCCTGCACGCTTCGACAGTGCCCGCGCGACCTGCGCACACGCTTGCGCCAGACTGCGCGCGCGGACAGACCCCCGCGCGCGCCCGGATGCGCCCGACTGCTCCGCCTGCGCGCATACCTGCGCGCACGCGCATGGACAGGCCCGCATGCATGCTCAGACCCATTACAAGCTCTCCCCAGCCCCCACACACACGCCAACCCAAAAACATAACATGCATGACTACTCTAACAACCCTAGCAACCCTTAAAACAAAGACAAGGAAGAGGAGAGCTTACCAATGGAGGGGAAGAAATAAAGGGGACGTATTCGGGCTCTTGGTGCACCAAAGCCACCGCAACCGCCACCACCAACACCACCCCTCCTCAGCCCCTCCATAGCCTTCTAATGGCTGAAAAACAGGGGCAAAAGGAGCTTGAGAGGGGGCCTAAGGGAGGGGGAACACCAACCACAACAACAACTCACCTTTTATGCTTCTAACCCTTCATTATCTTCTTCTTCTCTTTGTTTTCCTCTCCAAAACCAGCACCAAAGGGAGCCAAAGAGAGGGTGAATGAGGGCCACGTTGGAGGGGGAGAGATTCTAACTGTTAGGCGTGTATCATTTAGAGTCCTAATTTCGATCGGAGTCGCTAAAATTTTGATTTTTAGCTACCTGCTGGTGTTTGAGGACTTTGATTAAAATTCTAATTGCATATTATGGGTCTTGGTACTGTTTTTTACTGCTCATAAAATTTTCATTAAATTCTGATAACGTTTTTGGAAATATGCAGTTTTGATTGGTATTCGGATTAGATTTTGTTAAAATCCAAGATGAAGAGGTTAAAATTCGATACTATCATGGGATGTTCAGTTTTGAGCTGGTTATCATACAAAAGTAGAATTGGATCAACTGATTCATGTATCAAAAGTTATGGGTATTTTTCCAAGTATACCTCGAAGATGAGTAATCCTGGCAGCAGCCCTGCTCGATGTTTATCCTAGATTTTAGAATAGCAGGAGAAGTGAAAACATGAAAATTGTAGATAATCTTCTTAGCTTTCCAATGGCATTAGAATCGTGCAATTCAGAGCTGTATTGAGGAAGTTATAGCCATTTTAGTGAGGGCTTTCCAGAGTTTCTAGTCCGAGGACGGGTTGGTCTTTCCATTCCTCTTTGGCTATAAATACCCCCCAAAACCTATGACTTTGGGCCCTCCTCTTCTGGTCCAGCCCTTTGTGTTGTGTGTGTATTTGTTGGAAATGTTGGAGATTAAGAAGAAGAAGAGGTGGGAGTTCAAAGGGGGAGATCAAGTGTGGAAGGAGAAGGTGTGTGTGCTTGTGTTATTGGTGTTGCCTCCTCTCCCTTCTCCTCCTCAAGCTCCCCATATGGTTTCCCCTCTTTTTTTGGTTCAGCCCCCAAGTGTTTGTTGAAATGCCAAGGTGAAAGAGAAGTAGAAGGAGTGCATGGAAGAGGTGGTGTATGAAGAAGAAGTTGATCAAGGTGAGTTGGGTGTATTGTATTGTTGGTTTCTTCTCCCTCTCCTCCTCCCCAAGCTGATTTCCCATGTTTTCCCTCCCCCTTTGGTTCAGCCATGTGAGAAGAGAAGCCAAAGAGAGGTGGTGGTAGTGGTAGTGGTGGTCGATATGGTTGTGGCGTACTCGAGGGCCCCAACATCTCCCCTTCCCTCCCCCTCTTATGTTTGGTGAGTTTTCCCTCATCTTTTAGTAGTTTTCATGCATATTAGAGTGCTTGGGGAGTCATGCATGTGAGGTGTTTGGGTTTGGGTGCATGGGGGGGGGGGGGGGGCATGGGAGGGGGTTTGGAGGCTTGGGCGCGCGCGGGGGGGGGGGAGTGCGCGCGGGTGCAGGCGCTCGGGTGTGCGCGGAGCGCGCTCGGGGGCGTGCGGGTGTTTGCGCAGGGCCGCCCGGGTGTGCGCGCGGGTGCGCCAGGGTGTGCGCGGGTGCGTGCGGCGTGCACGCGAGGGGTGCAGGGGATGCGCGCGGGTGCTGCCCGGGGCCTGGTTTGGGCGAGCTGTGGGTCGGCACGCTCAGGTGGGTGTCCGGGGGGCTCGGGGGTGCATGCATGCGTGCGAGCTCGTATGCGTGCATGTCTAAGTTTTAGGCATTCTTAAATAATTCTACGTGTTTATTGTGCGTTTACTCATTCCTATTGATACCCTTACCTTGCAGACCTCGTGAGATGGGATGCGCGTCGATCCGGGAATCGGTGAGTGGTTCGATCCAACCCTTCAGGATGCGCTCGATGCATGTAGTCGTGCATCACGCATCCATGGGGCTTCTTTGCACCCCTATTATGTTAGACATTGCATGATAGGTTTGTATGACTCATATATTGTGTAGAACCCCCTATTCTACCATATATTTACTTATGTCGTGTATTCATTTATGAATGATTGTATTGCATGCACCCTTTTAATTGGGTTTCCCTTGTGTATTTGTATGTATGCATAGAATATGGCATGCCTTAGGTAGTTCTTATTTGTATACTACCCCTATTATTAGACATATCAAGCATGTTTCAGCTTGGGTTAACAACGGGGTACATGCATAATATTCCTCTGATTTAGGACTTGAAGGTGTGATATAGTTGTTGCACCCATCTTGTTGGGGAAAAATTATGACCAGCTTCGAGAGAGGATGAGGCATTCCCTCTCTCTTGCCCTCCCTCTTTTCGCGAACTGAGTAAGTAGTTATAGTTCCTACTTGACTCAGGTTTGCTTGGAATTATTGGCATGCACCTATGGTCGTGCGGATCGCGCTTAACCCTTCCCTTCTAAGTTGGTGCTATCCAACGCATGTTAGGTTGTATCTTGTGTGTTTGCATAATTAATGCCTTGTATCATGTGTAGGGACCCATAGTTGTTAATGTTTCATGTCCCATGCTAGTATAGCATTTGATTCCTACATGCCCCTTTTTGCCTGAGCATGCCTTAGCCTATTTATGAAAATACACAAGTGTAAGCATGTTTTAATTGATATTATAACCCTGTTGTTATACTTATTCAAATACCTTCGTGATAAATTTCTTGTACATTTATTACGTATGATTATATTCTTATGATTAAGCCTTGTTTCTTGCCTAATGAGCTTTAGGCAAGAGTATGACCACTTATGGGGTCATACCTTGACAATCGACACTTTGAATGAAATGTCTTTCCCGCATCTGAGTTATGCGCCCTGGAGGGAATTCATGAGAATTCGTTATGCTTAATTGGCGTCTGATGACCGATGACGATGGATCCATAGGGATCATATTCACGAGTGTAGATTGATTTCTTTCCTTCGTTGGATCCGCGTAGGGACTTTCTGGTTGAGACAGCTGGCCTGACAGAGGGCTTCCATCCGTAGGTGCTGCCGATTTGTGAGAATGTGCTGATCATAGGAGTATACCAGGTATGGGCATATTTGGATACGAGCTACTGGTGGACCAAGGGCGTAGAAACAATCTAGATTCCTCCCAAGAGCCTATGTCACCCCGAGGAGGGGGTGAAGGTGAGGGTGTAGTGGGTCGGCGTTGTTTCGATCTGTCAGTTTGTGCAATTTCCTAAAGCCTAGGTCATCCTTAGGGAGGGTGAGGTGAGGGTATTGCTCCCAAAAGTCCTATGTCACCCTGTGAGGGTGAGGGTGAGGGTGTTGATGAGAGTGTGCTGGGCTCGAGTTGATACTTGACCCACCAGCTTGAGTAATTATCTTTCCCATAGGGTTCGCGTTGTGAACATGTGGTTGTTCCTCCCTGTGAGTCCCGAAAGCCTCCCTCTTAGGAGAGAGGGTGAGGTCAGGGTATGGTCGCGCCACCGCGTGACCTTGTTACCCGATGGGTTTCTACCCATGCTTTTCCTTGATAGAAATTAGCCTTAGTGTTGAATTGTTGTGTTGGTGTTTGGTTCTAGCCATTCACAGAGCTTGTAGCTCACCCCTCGTATACTGTTTTTTTTACAGGGGCGTTGATGAGCGTGGAGCTGGAGCTTTTCTGTGGCGTGGTCTTGCGTGCGTGGAGCGTTCTGTCCGGCAGATTGGCGAGTGCGAGGCTGTCAGCTATCCTAGAGTCACGTATTTGTAAATCGTACGTGTTGCACCAGTTGTATTTTATTTGGGCTAGGCTTGGCTCTCACAGGACAGTGATTGTGTATTCGAGTCTGTAATAATATTTTTGATTTACAGACTTATTGATATTTTTATGCTTCCGTATTTCAGTTAAGTTATCAGTTGTCATTACTTCACTAGCCTTGTGTATTATTTATTGGAATCATTGTTGACATCTTGTATGATAGCTGATGCTTATATATTTGTCACGTCTCGAGGACGCCTGGGGCGTGACAGGTAGCCTCTCCATGACTGCAATCTCTACCATATGGGCGCCCCACTGTGTCATGAATAGCGTCTGGGAGCACCTCACAGGGCGGCTACAAGCCAGGTAGCTTCGACATGGAACCGACGAAGGGAAGAACACTCAACACTTGCAAATACGATCCTCATGGATCCGTCGTCATCGACTGATAAACATCGAAAAGGGGTAATGGATTCTCATGAGGGTGCATAACTCGGATGAGGGGAAAACATATCATTCGTAGTGATAATGCCATGATATGACCCTATAATAGGTCATACACTTGTCTAAACTCATTTAGACAAGATTCATGGCTCATACAGGTATAAATAAATATACAACATATAATTAATTAAAGAATTAATCATGGAAGCATTTAATAATATAATAACAAGGTTATAATATTTTCTGAGGCGTGCTTAGGCTAAGTGGGGACATGTAGGAATTAATGTTATGCTAGCATGGAACATGATGTATAGACAAGCATGAGTCCCTATGCATGATACTAGCATGTATAATCCTCACATATTATATCTAACCTGACATGGATGCAACCTAGCAAGACAAGTAATAACATATGCATGCAAACAAGATTAATTTACAATTATGGTACCCCAGCGGAGGGCAATGCAAATCTGCGTGCATCGAACACCTCCCAACTGGGTTGGATCGACCCATTCACAGCAACCTGTTGCGTGACCGTTCGCCAAAATCTGCAGACAAGGGCATCAAAATTGGTGAGTATAACTATATAAAAACACTTAAAATTAATCAGAAATGCCAAAGACTCAGATATGCATGCATATGGCTCACACACATGCAAGTACGCTCGCATATCCGAGTGTCCCGGCACCTACCCGAGCCCTTGGGCAGCCACACGCGTGGCCCCCGCTTACGTGCGCACATGCACGCACGCGTGCATGTGCTCCAGCACCCGTTGGTGCCCAGCCGCACTGCCCCACGCTCAAGCGCACGACCCGCGCGCCCTGCACGCTTCGCCAGCGCCCGCGCGACCCGCGCACATGCCTGCGCCAGACCGCTGCGTGCATACCTGCGCGCATGCGCGCGGATAGGCCCGCACGCGCTCTCAGACCCATTACAACCTCTCCCTAGCCCTCACACACACCCCAACGCAAAAACATAACATGCATGACTACTCTAACAGCCCTAACAACCCTTAAAACAAAGATAAGGGAGGAGGAGAGCTTACCAATGGAGGGAAGAAATAAAGGGGGCGTATTCGGGCTCTTGGCGCACCAAAGCCACCGCAACCGTCACCACCAACACCACCACCTCCTTAGCCCATCCACAACCTTCTAATGGCTGAAAAACAGGGGCAAAGGGAGCTTGAGAGGGGGCCTAAGAGAGGGGGAACAACAACCACAATAGCAACTCACCTTTTATGCTTCTAACCCTTCATGATCTTCTTCTTCTCTTTGTTTTCCACTCCAAAATCAGCACCAAAGGGTGAAAGAGGGCCACGTTGGAGGGGGAGAGATGAGAGAAAGTGAGAGCAAAACTCACTTTGGGGGGGGGGGTAATAGGAGGGGAAAAAGGAGGGGGTAAGTATAACCTAAACTCACCCATACATAAAGAAAATAACCAATGGTTTCTTAACCATTAAGCAATAGGGTGGTGAGGTTATCTAAGGCCACCATAACCACCAAACTATTCCATCACTATTCTTCCAATGAAACCAGTAACGACCAAATCCTGAATACGATTTGGAACTGCATAATTTTTAAAACGTTATCGAAATTTGATGAAATTTTTATGGGTAGTACAAAATGATACCAGGACCCATAATATGCAATCAGATTTTCAATTGGAGTACTCAATCTCACGCAGATGGTTAACAAGCAAAATTTTAGCTGCTCCGATCGAAAAATGAAAAATTGAAAAACAGCCAGAAATGACCCAACGGTGACCCATAGGCTAAAAAGTGATACATATATAACACCATGGGCCTCTTGGGACTCTTGGGCCTCTCCCTCAACATGCCGAGCATCACATTAACTGCTGATCTTTGCGGCGGGTTGTGGCCTTTGGCCGCCCTATCTCGGCCGGTTCACTCCTAATAACCGACCCAAGCCACCGCTTGTCAGAGATGGGATGTTTGGCAGGTCATGATAGGGGTGGCTACTTAAGAGTAACCGCCCCATCTCGGGCGGCTAGCGAGTTTCCACTAGCTGCCCCGCACCTGGTCCCTGACAGAAGAACAGAGGTTTAATGGGGGTCAAATCAATCACCATTTTACCCAAATCATTCTATTACTCTCTGGACACTCCTCTACCTCTTTTTTACTATAAATGGGGGGGGGGGTCCAAAATATTTCTAACACATCCTCGATCTACAATTCCACTCCCACTTGAGATCATTCACACTCACAACACAACCTATTCCACCACTTGAGAGAGAGAATTCCATTTGTGAAGAGAAACCTATCCCCTCCACAAATCCGATCTCCCAATCCACTCTCCAAAACCTAAGTTAAACCAGGTTTAACCTCTGCCAAAGCCAAATCCCATTCTTACCCAAGTTCTGCCCAAGTAACCCAGGCTCCAGGTGGCTAACCCTAACTAGCTGCCCCATACCTGACGGCTAAGACCCACTAGCCGTCCCCCACCTACACCCCCACTTGAACCAAGACTCCTCTAATTAGCCCAGAAGCATAATAGGATAGTTGTTTTTCACCTCTGCGTACGGTATATCTGTGTCCAAGAGTAGAGACCCCATAAACTTCCCCACGAAGGCGATCAAATCTGACCCAACTTTTCCTGCTTTTCGAGAAAGCAGATGGCAATCACACACCCCTGAATCCTCTTGAGCCGTTGTCGGGCGCCTCAACCAGGAATGACACCCCACCACCCTTCAGAGAGACGATCTGACTGAGCCTGGCCTATGTGCATACCGGATCCGAATCCTTGAAGAACCATCACACACGCCAATCGGGAAAAGACCAGAGAAAGAGGGAAGGAAGACGCTCCTCCCCAAAATCTGACACCGACAAGTAGTAGTTGGAGTTTTTTATTTATTTTAAATGTGATGTGGTCAATTGACCCCACAACATTTTGTGTCACCACCCCTGTCTGTCATAGTGCATGGAGATATAAAATAAGTTGTAAAACGGACTGTGTGTATCAACACTCACGAGGTAAATATAAAAGAATTCGAAAAAAAAAGGAAAAAGGAGGGGTGAAAAGAAATAAGACATCATTAAGGATGAGGCTGGGAAGTGCTTTTAGCATTACGTGATTTCAAACCTTTTGTAGTGGCATTCTTAGATCACAATGCCTTTGCTTTATTCCTCTTTATTCCTTTTTTTTTCTCTCCTACCCATAAATTGAAAGCACCACCCAAAGTCGTCTTCACCTCTAGCATTAACCATGAAAGATCCTTCAAGTGAGTTTGTTCTAGTTCCTCTTCTTCAGCATTTTCCATTATGCATGTTGAATTTTGTTTCCATTTTGTTGTGGATGTAGATTTCTGAAGCCTGTGGAGATTCTTTTGTCAAGTTCAATAATCATTCATGAATGTTGTTTTTTTGTTAACATACTCCCGTAGCCCTATTCACCACAAGTCACCTTAGGATTTCAAACATTTTTTTTCTAAGTTGGTTTTTTATGAATATATAGTTATTGGGGTGTTTTTATCCAGCCAGAATTTGCAATGAGGAACATTTTTTTAGATTTGAAAATTTGTGTAGGATTGAATGATGATTGTCACACAATTGCTCAATTATTTTGTGGCTGTTGCGAATCACGGAAACACAAAATGATAAGTCTTAAGATCAAACAAGAATACACATCATATGAGAAACATAAGTGTGGAGTACCGCACACCTCTGCCTACAACCAATCGATCTTCGACTATATTGAGCTTCACCACCCTTCAGGTCGATATCACAAATCTTCTTGTGCACTAAATCTGCTCCACTTTGAGCTCCACCTTACACGTATTTTAGGAACTTTTTCATTCGGATGTTTCCATTGCCCCATGTGTCAAAATCCATGACCTTCAACCCCCCTTATTATGGGTAACCCCTAAGACGGACTCACTAATAACACACAACCCTAAGTTAATGCCTTGACTTTTTTTATCACGTGCATCTATCTCACACTCTATTTGTGTCTTTCAAGAAGATTAGACTTTTACCTCCACTTTAAACATGTTACACATGTGCTCGCGAGCTCCATATGACCAGACTTGTCTTTTATCCAAACCACCTGGGACTTAACTCTCCCGCACCCTGTTCAGAATGTCATAAAGCGTGTTGCATTGTTTCATCTTCTTCTACACAAACTCCGCACCCCCACTTCCGATGTTTTACTCACATGCCTCCTTGTGTCAAGCATATTTCCTTATGCATCTTTATGGACCTTGCAACCAAGAATCTTTGCACGTCCTTGTCTCGGTTGATGATTCTTGACTCTTGTGATCCCAACACAATACTGACTATCTCCCTACATCCTAGATCTGCTAGATCAAAAGTTCATTCAGACAATAATAATGCTACTCTCTGTTTTTCCAAACATTGGCAATGGTAGTGCATGATCTGACTTTCTTCCTTTTGAATTGTGAACAAGCAAATTAATACTTGGTTATAGAGAAAGATGCAAGTATTATTAGTCCATCCACATATTTATCGATAATAATGTAATTCACAATTACAAATTATTTATTGGATGGTTTCAACCGTCTAGCATCAAGCATAATGTTGTTGTGTCGAGGGATTTTATAAAAAAACTTTGTTCAGAGGTACATGTAAGAAACTATGAAAAGTACATAAAATAGTGTTTTTGCATGTGTGTTGTGTCTTTCCAGGGGGATTATCAATATTAGCCCAAAGAATTGTAATCAGTGATACTAGGTGCATTGTCAAATTATTTTTTCAGATAAGCTGAAAGATGCAATAGAAAGTGGAAACTAAGGCATATGTCGTGTTTTATCACTTCTTTGGCTGTAGTGATTTTGTAAAATTTCTTTAGACTCTGCAGAATAAAGGATATTAATGTGGCAAATTGATAAAATATTGTTTTCATAAATTGGAATTTGCTATGAGTTGCCTCAAACAAGTGAAATATTGTAGACATTTTTAATTACTTTAGGAAAATATAATTTAATTTGAACAATTTCTGAATAAAAGGCCTTTAATGTGTTGAAATCAAAATATACAAAGTTTTTTGTAGGTTATATTAGCAAGAAATTTATGAATATATCCAGCAATAAGTGAATTAAAGTATCATTATGTCAGTCAATGTCTAATGACACAATTGATGCATTCCATTCTTTTGTGACAAAAATTTGACAATTGATCACTGTGTTAGACAATTTGAAACCAGGACGTCTTGCGTAGTAAGTGACAATACTTATTTAAACTCTGACTAACAATCAAGGACATTTGTTGTTATTTCATCATTACTGTTTTCAATCTCAATTTGTTTTTTAGTTGCAATAGAAAATTTATGTTACTTCTGAAAAAAGTAGTAATTGTATATTTTTCATATTTGCTGTATTGATTCTCTTGCTCTGTATACTTAGAATTTGGACGGATGATGTATTTTGTTCATGGAATTTTACATGAATTATTATGAATGCAAATGTCCTAATTTGTGCACAAGTTCATCATCTTGATTATACATATATCTCTTTCTTATGCTATAATTTATAGTTGTAAAGAGGAAGAACAATTATATTTGTGTCTGAAATTTGACCTACCATATTTGTGTGATATATCTGTCTCATGAATATTACCTCATCATGCCTTCTCTGTCTTCAGGTCTTCTTCACCTGTGTCCTAAATTGAAGTCGTTCTTGACTAGAAACATTGAAGTGTGTAATTCACTGAATAAGCATGGGAGGAAACTGGACCAAAAGCTTGAAAAGAAATTGGTGGAAGCCATTAAACAGAGAAATAAATCAAGGCGACAGAACTTCAAATCAATAAACACCATCATCATGTTGTTTCCTCAATTTAAACAAGAGTTTAGACGCATCAGAAGTGTGTTTGAAGAACATGGTGACTTCACTGTTTAATTTTTGTTTTTATTTTTATTTATTGCAAGATATTCTCCAAAAGGGAAAAAGAGAATATGATCACATCTTTTATTAGGTCAGAATGCTCTGAAATATTGTATCATTTGGATGCCAACCATTTCTTTCTTTGTGGTAGATGAGAACTCAAATGGATCCATTGAAATTGAAGAACTAATGAAATGCTTGAGAAACCTACAAGTCAATCTTAAAGGGAATGAAATTGCTAATCTATACCACTACTGTGATATCGATGGAACTATAGGAATACAGTTCAATGAGTTTGTCATTCTCCTATGTCTCATCTACCTGCTGAAGGAGCCTTCAGCCTCAACCTCGCACGTTGTATCCATCTATCAGCTAATTTTATGAATTTATTTAGTGTTGATGGTTATATGGATCTTGACCGACTTCAGGCATCGAGGATGTTATCACCCCAGTTGGAAACCGCTTTTGATACAATCATTGATGCATTCTTGTTTCTGTATAAAAATGGCGATGGAAAATTGAACAAGGAGGAATTGATCCTTGCATTAAGTGAGGCTTCTCCATGGGAAAGATCACCTAGTCATATTGCCATGACAAAATTCAGTAACATCCCTCAAATTTTACTAATTAAAATTTTGTTGTTGATATGAATTTGGTGCTTAATGATCTTATTGTGCTGTATAAATGCAGAAGAAATGGATTGGGACAAGAATGGGGAGATTAGTTTGAAGAAATTTCTCTTTGCTTTGACAAAATGGGTTGGGATGGATAGTGATGATGAGGAAATCCCAATTGCATGGCGAACCCTATATTGGATGGGTATGATACTTCATATTCTTGGTCATTCTTATATTTTCTGTTCTAAGATGCGCATTGCATTTCATTGAAGATATTCTTGAGTGGTGCCCTACAGGTTGTACATAGGTTAGATAAACTTATATTAATCGAATTGTATCATATCTCAATATTTTCAGGGTCTTGAGTATGGTTGGAAATGGATGGTTTCTACATGGTACTTCAATTTCAGGGGTGAATATGATGGATGAGCTGCATATTGGCATTTCATCAGAAAATGTAACTTCCGAAGTTGTGAATTTAATTCTACCTGCTCTTTGTATGACGTTGGACAACTCCATGATGAGATTGTGACTTTTAGAATTTAGTTTTCATTAATATATTTTCATAATGACATTTACAAAACTAGTGCAGGCTGTTGTATTGCTCCTTTCTATTGCCTGCTAATGTTACATCTATATCCAGGTCATGCTTTTTTCTTTAAAAAAACATCTAATTCCTTAAATCAAGTGTTCAGGGGTAAATGTGCAATGTACGTGGCTGTGGAAAAGTAGGGGATTTCACATAAAATACGTATTTTTCAAGTTTTTATGCATTTTATAAACTGTATTTATGTAAGAAAGGGTAAATCAAAGTGTTCTAAACCATTTCTCATATTAATCTCAATCCATCCACCTTCTCCAAGTTAAAAAAAAAACATCTGGATAAATTTCACACTTGAAATGTTTATTTTCCTATTTGATTTTGTAAAATATAAAATGATGAGATTTTTCTATTGCATTTGGCTAGAAATTAAAGAACCAAATGCTAGTAAACAAGTTTACATTCTTGATTTTATGTACTACATGAAGATCTAACTAAAAGTATGAATAACAATTTATAGTTCCATCAAGAGTCAAGAGGTTAAGACTGTCGGTAGTCCATTGCTAGGCTCTAATTGATAGCTATTATGTGGCAAAACTGAAAACTTCCTGAGGAGGATAATTTTTTCTCACAGTTAAATTTATGATTTTGGGATCTGAAACTTCAAAAGGTTTGGGTAATGGATTTTAGGTGGCAGGTTTATGCAGAAAATGGGTTTTTCGGTGGGAAAGGGAGAGACTGTGCCTAGCTATCACAAATGACCAAGTTGTCACTATGACTCTTCTCGATTGCTCAATTCGATCTCGTGATAGCCCTAAGAGAGACTGTGCTGGCGCGCGACCTCTTTTATAGGCTGTCTACGTACCCCTGGGGGATCAAGTCTCACGTAGTTTAGTTGGTTACTTTGTAACCGTTTTGTCACTAAATGTTACTGGGCTATTTTTAAGGGAAACGTTCCCTGCATTTATTCTTCACGTCATCCTTAATTACCCACGTTTTGATGATAATGGACATTAAATACCAACGTGACGGTTACAGACGTTTGAGGGTTTTCTGACCGTTTCCATGTCTGCTCGTGTATTATGCTTCCGCGTGCTTTACGAGGAGTAAGGTCGACCGACTAGTCCTGACGTCTAGTCGTGCCTTAGACTACTCGCATCTGAGTGATAAGGTCACCCGACCAGTCCTGGCGTCTGGTTGTGCCTTAGATCACTCGTACCTGAGTGATAAGGTTGTCCGACTAGACCTATCGTTTGGTCGTGCCTTAGATCACTCGCACCTGAGTGATAAAGTCGTCCGCCAAACCTATCATCTGGTCGTGCTTTAGATCGCTCAAGGTGTCATTTCTTCTCGAGATAACTGACTGTCCGACTAGATCCTTGAGCCTAGTCGTGTCAACACTCCAAATGATGTCGCATTTCGTGTGTTGGGCCTGATGGGCCTCACGCCAGATGGCCCACATATCGCCGGTATATGACACGTGTCTTAGTGCAGATTTTTACATCCATAGATGCCCCCTCTCCTGAACTTTTGATGTGTTGAGAGAGCAGAAGATATGAAAAAATCTGATCGCCTCTCACCCTTCTTCGGAAGTCAAAGATCTGATCGTCTGACCCCTCGGGATTTTCTTATCTACTACGGATTTGACGGCTGATTTGCTGAGTCAGCTCTTAATGCCGCGTGGCCTCACACGACATTCTTTTGAAAATCCAAACGTCGGCGTCCCTTAGGGTTTCGTGAAACCCTTTTTCGAGGCATTGATTTCCCCTCAATATCCGCAATGAATTATTGTTGTCGCCTTTTCGAAGCGTCGCCGATGCTCTATTTAAAGGTTGAGTGAGGAGCGCCCTTCGTCCCATCTCGCCCTCTGCCTTTGAGACCTTTGTAACCCCTGATAATGGAGAATACTGCCGCTGTTTCAGACCTTCAAAGGGAGTTAGGAATTTCCTCAGACTTCTCGGTTGATGAGTTATCCAAAGTTGAGTTTTTGACTTCTTTCTTTCGTCTTCACCCCATCCTAGTCGTCCACGTATACCGCATCTTGATGTGCGCGGTTGAGTTGAAAAGGAGGACGGGGGTTTAGGGTTAGGATTTAGGGTTAGGTTTAAGGTTTCCGGTCAGGCTAGGGTTTAGGTTTAGGTCTGGGGCTAGGGTTAGGGTTTCCGGTTTTTGAACTTTTGGTTCTCTATTAGATGTCCAAATTGGGATATTTCCGGGTGTTACTTGAAATATTTTTGTCTTTCTGGACAGTCAAAATTGGGGTATCTACAATTGTCCTCATCGGACGGAGTCTTTGTGCGAAGCAGGAAAGACTTCGACCGATGATAAGGAAAGAGACCCCTATTTTGGCCGGTCCTACCTTCAAGAAGTTATGCCAACACAAACAATACTATTCGGGGAGTTGACTTAGACTGTCAAAGGCTAGGTCTTGACTTAGAATTTTTAACTGAAAGGATGATCTTGGTGGAAGGCGGGAAAAGTAAAATGGTGAATCATCCAACCTGCGGTTGGGATTCTTAGCTATCGTGCACGTAGCAGCCCAGCGTCAGTTTCCTCGTGCCTACCGTTCCCGTGCTTGGGAAAACTCAACAAGGAGGGGATATCGCCGATAGAAAGCAAGTAAAAGTTGAGTTGGTGAAATGGATCATCCAAAGGATAAGAACTCTGGAAAAGAACCAGAACTGAAGAATTTCAATTGAGTGGTACTGAAAGGGCGGCAAAACTTCCGGAAAGTCGTGTTTGATCAATTAGTGCCTGGAAATAAGCCAATACATGGTTGTTAGGTATAGAAAACCTTGGAACTAGGGCTGAAAAGATATTGGAAAGGGGTTTCACGTGAAAATAGGAAAACTGGGAGGGAGGGGACGGCTACTCGCGAGTAGCCGCCTACCGACCGAAAAGGGATCCTTTCTCTCTTCCCATACGTTTTAAAATGGTTACTCTTTCCTCCTCTCTTCTTCTTCTCCTTTTAAACCGAAAACCGTGATTTTAAAACACCTTGAATCCTTTGTATTTGCCTTCCATCATTCCTTTCTTCTTGATTTCGAAGCCCTAGATTTTCTTTGGGGTTCTTTTTTTGTGCGAAATCGGAGGAGATGACGAAGGAGAAGAAGACGGCTTCGATGATGAAGCGCCTTAGGTCTTCCTGAGAGCAGAGAGGGGCTGTCTCGGGGTCTAGCTCATCGGGGAGTGATCAGGTGGAAGCGGAGGTTGTGAGGGTGGTTGTGGGTACTGTGGAGGTGCCGCCGGTGGGCATTGGCGTGGGTGAGGTTGGGGACTTGCCTTTGGGGCTGCCCCGGAGGTTGGGAGTAGTATGATAGGATATATACGCAAGAGGAGGCATGGGAATCGACGGGTGGTGGTCGAGGAGGTGGTTTCGGGGGTCGGAGGACCTGTTGATGGTGCAATCGAGGGAGTAGGGGCCGAAGGAGTCAGTGAAGATGTGAGGGCATCGTTGGATGCCCTTGTTGGGATGTTGGATAGGGAGGACACAGAGGCCAGGGCTGAGGAGGAGGAAAGCAGGGCTATGGGGGCCTTTGCGGAGTTTATCTCCGGCGCGGGGAGGGTGGAGGGGACTGGAGAGGTTAGGGATGAGGCCGGGGAGGTCGAGGGTATGGGCACCGGGGCTGCAGAGGCCGGTGTTGGTGTTGAGGCTGAGGTCGAGGAGGTCGTGTTCGAGGAGGATGAGGAGGAGGGGGATGACGATGGGATGGACGATCCTGACGAGGCCGAGGTGGGCACTCCTGGGTCCACACGGGCCATGGTATGTTCCTAACCTTTTAGTCTTAGCCTTTATTTGGTCTATATGCATGTCTTTTGGTGGTATGAACATGTTATATGTGTATTTTTAATAAGCATGCTTGGTGTATAAGGTAATCACGGAGGGATAGCATGCTGGTATGGGTTTGTTTCTAGGAAGGGGGGCAATTTTTCGTATATATATCCATGTTTGCTCTATTTTAGAAAGAAGTGAATGGTATGGCTAGTATGCTTGCATGCGAAACTTTTCTGTGTGCATATAATTTTTAAGGCGTGACTTCGTATGTGTTTGATCGTGGTAGAGCATGAGGGAGTGTATGCATGTATCTCATGGGTCCAAGTGTTTCCCATATGCTTATGTGAGTTTATGGAAAGTATATAAGCATGATAGACCGTGATAAAAGAAAGAGTGTGAGTGGTGACCACGGTGGGATGTTGACATATTTTTGTTTGCATGCGTGGTCATATGAGGAGTGTTTTGTGAATAATGGAAGGTGAACCTTTACGTGAGTGCTTTTGTATTTTGATATGAGAATTTTACTTCGCTAAGCATGATCTCTAAATGATTTTTAGGCTTTGGATTCTTACCTCTTGATCGCTCTTAATCTAACCCATCTCTTCTTCGTTTGTTTACAGCGGCCGAATCGTATCCGGGCTTTATGGCACGGGACGAAGAGGTGGTACGATGCCTTGGGGCAGGAGGAGAGGAGTTTAGTGGATGGAGCGGGCTTCCGTTCCTTCTTTCTGATTGAGCCGTTCCATGTACATCGCCCATATGTGGAGGCATTGGTGGAGAGATGGGACCCGGAGAGCTGTATGTTCATCCTCCCTATTAGTGCCGTTATGTCGACCCTTGAGGACGTCCATCGGATTACTGGCCTTCCAGTCTTGGGGGAAGCAGTGATTGCGGCCACCCTCGTGGACTATAGGGGGCTGTTTCGAGAGTTGATCGGGGAGTGGGAGTTCGTGGAGAAGTGGACGCTGAACCGAGTCCCTTTGGGGAGACTTTCGGGGCAGTATGGCCTCGGTTCCTTTACAGAGCGCCATAAGGGTGAAGCTACAGCTAGCTTCGAGACGAGGCGGGCGATGATCGAGGCGAGAGAGGCGACCGCGTGCCCACAGAGGGCACGGAGGGAGTTGAGGGCGTTCTTCCTTTACTTCTTTGGTCGGGTCCTCTTTTCGACGGCCTCTGATAAGGTTTCCTCGCATTCCCTTTTGCTGATGAGCGATCTGGAGGGCATGGGACGCTATGCCTGGGGAGCGGCGATGCTCGCCCATCTCTTCACGGAGTTCTCAAAGAAAGTCAAGAGGGCCGGGGGAAAGAACCTTGGCGGCTTCGCGCCATTTCTTCAGGTATGTGTATGTGGTAAATGTCCTTTTCTTGGTTTAGCTCACTTTGATTATGATAATTTTTCTCTTGCTTTGCTAGATTTTCGGGTACGAGCACTTCGCCATTGATCGCCCGACTCTGGCACCGTTTGATCATGCCCTCCCTTGGGTCATGAGATGGGAACCCCGGGGATCCTCTCGTTTGTACCGCCTCGCCCAATTCTGAGAGGCCTTCCGCGTCTTGTCGGAGGAAGAGGTATAAGTTTTTCTTCGAATTTCTTTGGCTTGTATTTGGTTTTCTTTTGGCTAAGCTCTCTTCCTATCTTTTGATGCATTTAGATGACGTGGAAACCTTATTCGGAGGAGGCTCCCGGGGCCCTGGCACGAGACGTCTGGCTGATCTATTTTAATGAGGTCTTGTTTCACGCGATCAGCCGGGTTATCAAACATGTGAATTTATATGTATTATTATTACTATATTTTATTAAATAACCGTATCTTAAAATCTGTTTTCATAAAACAACAATTATCATTACATTTTTAAAAACCATGTATAAATAGCTAAAAGTTAAAAGCTGTTTTTCAAACTGTATTTCCAAATACACCCTCAGTCTCATTGTAACTAGTCGGCAATTTCGCCGTTTGTAAACTAGTGTTGTTACACATTTTTTTTTCCAGCCCCAATTTTAATCTCATGTGCATCAATCAAAAACTAACGGAGTATACACTGACGTTAATAAGGTATATGTTTGATAGAATTTTTTGATATTTTCTATAAATATATTCATACAATTCATTAGAATATATATTTTATATTTTATAAAAGATGTACCTCATTAACAATGTTCTAAAAATCCCTTCTATGCCCCCAATTAATCCCCTGCTTAGGCGCGCCCTCTCAAGGCCTCTGGATAGTGACTGCTTCAGATGTCCTAGATATGGGGAAGGTGAGCGATGAGGCTTGAGAGGCCAGAGAGTCTGCAAGAATATTACCGGTCCGGGGTATGAAAATGTGAGTAACCTCACAGAATTGTTTTAGCAGGACTATGGCTAAATCCCTGTATGGCTTTAGCTTTGGGTCTCTAGTCTGATATTTTTTAAGAGTTTGGCGGATCACTAAGAGGGAGTCCCCAATAATGTCTAAACTTTTAACTCCTAGGGCTAGGGCTGCCTTCAAACCTGCTATCAGGGCTTCGTATTCGGCAATATTGTTGGTGGCTTTAAACGTAAGCTGAAATGCTCGTGGGATAATGACGCCTTCGGGGGAGATTAGTGCTATCCCTATTCCCTTTCCCTTTTGGTTGACCGCTCCGTCGAAGTATAGCGTCCACGTCTTTCTACTTTTTTCTTCATTAAGTGCAAATATTTCCTCGTCTGGGAAGTCAGTTTTTACTGGTTCGTAATCAGGGAGGGGGAGTTGAGTGAGGTGGTCAGCAATAGCTTACCCTTTGATGGATTTTTGAGTGGCGTACGTGATGTCAAACTCATTTAACTGTACTTGCCATCGGGCTAAGCGTCCAGTTAATACAGCTTTCTCGAATAAGAACCTTATTTTGTCCATTTTGGCAAAGTATTTGACTTTGTGGGCAAGAAAGTAATGTCGCAACTTTTGGGAAGCCCATACTAATGCTAGACAAGTTTTTTCTGTAGGAGGGTAGGCTTTTTCGTATTCAATCAGGGTTTTACTTAGGTAGTAAATGGTCTTTTCCTTTCTTCCCATGTCGTCGTGTTGTGCAAACACTGCACCAATGGCTTCCTTAGTTGTAGCTATATAAAGAAGCAAGGGTCGTCCGGGCACTAGAGCTGAGAGGACCGGGGGATTAAGAAGGTACTCTTTTAAATTATCAAAGGCCTTTTGGCATTCACTATCCCAATTAAATCTAACTCCCCCTTTTAGCAGTTTGTAAAAGGGGCGACATCTTTCAGCATGGTACGAAATAAACCTCCTAATAAATTGCAACCTTCCTATGAGCCCCCTCAGTTCCTTTAGGTTCTTAGATGGGGGCATTTGGGAGATGGTTTTTGCCTTGGTCGGATCTATTTCGATCCCTCTTTTACTTACCATGAATTCCAAGAGTTTCCCAGAGGAGACACCAAAGCGACATTTCTTTGGATTCATTTTAAGTGAAAACTCTCTGCATCTCTGTAGCACTTGCCTAAGTATGTCTGCGTGTCCTATTCGAGTCCTAGATTTAACTAAGATGTCATCCACATATACTTCTACTAGTCTGTGCATCATATCATGAAATATTGAGGTCATGGCCCTCTGATATGTTGCACCCGCATTCTTGAGTCCGAAAGCCATCACTATATAGAAGTAAGTTCCCCAGGATGTGGTAAAGGAAGTCTTTTCTTGGTCTTTTTCTGCCCGTCGGATCTGGTTGTATCTAGAAAAATCATCCATGAACGAGAGCATCTCATACCCTGCCGTGTTGTCGACAAGGAGGTCAATATGCGGGAGTGGAAAGTCATCTTTTGGGCACGCTCGATTGAGGTCCCTGAAGTCGATGCATATCCGGATCTTTCCATCTTTCTTGGATACTGGAACGATATTAGCTACCCATTTTGGGTATAAGACTACCCAGATAAATTTAGCCTGGTGGAGTTTGTCCACCTCATCTTTGATTTTTAAAGCCACCTCGGGATGAAGGCGCCTCAGTTTTTGCTTTACCGGCTTTGTGTTTGGTTCTAAGATTAACTGATGTTTGACTAAAGAGGTGTCGAGTCCAGGCATGTCCTTGTAAGACCATGCAAAGACGTATTTATACTCATGTAATATTTTAACTAAGCCCTCTCTCTCATCGTGATTTAGTCCTTTGCTAATTGAAATGATTTTGGGGTCAGCCTTTGTCCCTAGGTTTGACTCTTCTACCTTCTCATCTGCTTCTTCCGTCCTTTCAGCAAACCTTTGAAGGCTCTGTTCGAATTCTTTAGAGAGGTCCTCTTTTTCTTCATTGTTCTCATCACAGATTTCGAAGACTCCTAGACCATAGTCTAGGTTCTCTATATTATCTAGGTCTGGTTCTTCTATAACTGTTATTGTTTCAAATTTTTCTAAGCCTAATATGGCCCTGCTATACCCTTCTAAGTTGCTAATGATCTGCTCAGGTATTTGACTCCTAGTGGGCTTGACTGTTTTGGACGAGGTACTAGGGTCGGGACTCTTAGCTTGACTGGCTAGATGCTGAAAGGGTGCCATGCCGGGGTGCCATGCCGGGGTGAAGTCATCTTTGTCGAACAGGGATCCTAGGGTTTTGGTTTCCATCCTTTTTTTTAACAGAAAAGACACTTATTATTCACAACCTACTGGATTGGTGGAAGTGTTTCAACCGACTTTCCTCCAGCAGCTGGCGCTCCTTTGTCGCGATGCTTGAGCACTGCGAGAAAAGGAGGCTGGGTCAGCTGGAGTTTCATCGTTTGGCAGTGAGTGTGTTAGGTGGTTATCAGGGTGTGGGAACAACCATTCAAGGGAGCCAGAGAGGTAGTCTGGCTCTCTTTCTTGGATAGGGTCTAGGGGCATATGGCCTCTTTGGCGGGTTCTACAATTATTTCCCTTACGAAATGTTCGTATAATCTCCAATTGTATTTTTCTTTAATTTAGGGAGGTGTTTGGATGAGCTGATGCCCCTTTTATCTAGCCATGCTGGGAGTTTGATGGGGTCCAAGATCCTATTTTTTGTCCCAAGGTTCCCCCGGGGAGATAATCCATGGTCCCCATTATATGTCAGCCAGGGTTCTTAAGTCTAGGGTGGCTTGTCTCTGTGGTACCGGAGAGAGTGTTCCGAGGATTTAGCCAATCGGCTGGGAAATCTAAGATGTGGATGGTGACTTCCATGGGTTTTGAGTTACTGGTTTTTACAGCGATGGTTTCATTATAGGCGAACCTCGATTTAGGTCCTTTGATCGCATCCCCTTTTATTTTGATTATCGACCTCCTAAGGGGAATTTCAAACACTGGTGTAGGGGAGAGGAGACCCCTTTTATGGATGCCAGCCATTTGCGTCCTAGGATCATATTATAATCTGAATCCATTTCTAGGACATAAACTTTAGCGCTAGTTTCTAGCGGCCCTACTTTTAATCGGAAGTCTTTGAAGCTGAGAACAGGACGAGCCATTTTGTCATAGGCAAATATACGGGTGTCCGTTTTGAAGAGTGTAGTTATGCGTCCGTCAATGTGCTCGAAGGTTTGTAGCGATATGAGGTTTACCCCTGCCCCTGTGTCAATTAGAACTTTATCCACTGAATATCCTTCGAGGTTAATTGTTATGCATAGGGTTGAGGTGCTAACGTCCTTATCATGAATCTCTTCTTTAGGTCTAAAGGTTATGATGGGCCCTAATCCTGCGATGGCTAGAGCTATTGGTACGCCTAGGGTAGAGATTTGTGGGTCGACTTGGATTCTTTCTAGGAACATTCTTAGAGCCTGCTAGTGGTGTTCTGAGGTTTCGATTAGCTCTAAAATGGAAATTTTCATGGGGATTTTTCAGAGTTGGTCTAGGATGTCGATCTTATCTCCGGTGCGGGGCTCCTCAGTCTTGTTTCAGGCAGGGGGTGTCTATAAGAGGGTACAGCGTTGAAAATTCTGCCTGCTCTAGTAGTATGATAATTCAGAGCGTCAATGGTGGTTCGGGGGTCTTGTTTTGATGGGTATAGGCCTTCGTTAATTGGTGAGGGGGATAATGGTTGGAGTTTTTTAGGGAAGGAGAGCTTTGCGGGGCTTGGGAGAATGTGGGAGGGGACTGGTAGCACGGGGGAAGGGGCTGGTAGGATTAAGCCACCCGGGATGATTCTGGGTGACTCTTCGTGGTCAGCGGCTTTTATGGTGTAGATACTTTCACAGCTTAGGCTCTCTGGTTCTTCTAAGAGAGCCTTCACGGCTGGCCTTGGGTCTTGAGTTTTGGCTCCTACAGAGCTGGGGGTTTCTGGGGCTGGCTTGACTTCTAGTGACTTTGTAACTAGGTTGTTTTTGAGTCCCCTGATGGTGGCCCAGTCTAAGCGCCTCTCTTCATCAAGGTTGTAGACAATGTCTCAAAACGAGGAGCATTGTTAGATGGTATGGTCGTGATGTCGGTGATACTGACAAAAACAGGTGGGGTCGGCACCGATAGGTGAAGGTCTAGCCATGGGTAAGGAAATGCCATTGACCTTTAATAAAGCTCTAAAGATGCTTCCTAGGGTTTCCGGAAGGGGAGAATAGTTATCCCCTCTGTTTGACCATCTTGGGCCGTAGAAGGAGGAAGGTGCAGCCTTATCACGGGGGCTGCGCGCGGGTTCTCTAGGGACTATGCCTTGCGATCTTGGGAGGGTAGAATAGAAGGGGGTCCTAGGCTGGCCTTGTCTTGAAATTACAGGGCTTTGGACCATAGAACTTTGGATTACCGGGTTTTGTTGTGTCGGCACAGGGACGGGTACTGATCGAGTAGCGAAATTTTGGACAGATGAACCGGACGTGTACTGTCTCGGAGCCGGTCCTCGATCAGGAACCCGTGCTCCGTTTGGGTAGAGTGCCGATACTTGGGTAATCCCCTCTACCGTGGGGGTTTGTGCCTTACGAGGCGGTTGTCCAACCCTATGGCTGATAGGTGGGGACTGGGTTTGGACTACTGGGGCTGCACAACGGGAAATCCTGTTGTGGCGGTCAATTAGAAGCTAATACATAGTACTTCCCCGTACGAAAGGCTCGTACGAAGCTCTGGACTCAGGCTCTGTAACATCATGTCTATTTCTTGACATTCTGTGAGTTGCAGGCCGGTTCGGTGGACAAGTGTGCACCACCGAGACACGTATTGTTCAAATTCCTCCCTAGGCCTCATTCTCTCTACGGTTAAATCTGAAATAGAGGGGGTTCTGATCCTCTGGTAACCGTAGCGGCCTAAGAACTTCTCGCTTACAGCCGAGAAGTTCGACAAGTGATCTACAAGGAGGGTGGAGAACCATTGTAGTGCTTCTCCTTCCAATGATTTCTGGAAGAGGAAGACTAGCAGAGGTTGATTATCTAGAAATGGGCGGGCGTCTAGATAAAAGACAGTTAAATGGATGTCTGAGTCTCCACGACCGTTATACCGGTGGAATTTAGGGATTTTGAATCCTTCCGGTAGGTGGACTGACGGGATTTGTCTCAGATTATGTAGAGACATATGCTTGGGGGCTGAGGGACCATTCTCAGAGAGGATTCTCCGGATGGTTTCATCCAGTGTTTCTCCCCTGGGAGGGCTGCCAAGCGATCCTGGGTTTGAGGTGGCCTGGTAAGGGCCTGGATTGAAACGGTTGGGAACATTGGATTCGCGGGGGAAAGGGAGGTGAACGAAAAAATGTTCAGATTGACCGAGTGGCTGGGTGTGGACGGGGTTTTGGGAACGGTCTTAGGGGTTCCGACAGGGGCCTCCTATCTCAAGGTTTTGACTTGACGGTAGTCGGCGAGGTCATGAAACATGTCCTCTACGGATTGGTATCCTAGACTGGCCATCTTTTCCTCTAGATGGGTCAGGAATTGCGTGGCCTGACCCTCTTGCTGGATTCTTTCCTCTAGTATCTCCTCCTCTATGCGGGATTCCATGACGTGTGTGAAATGATTCAAGGGAATGAATGCGGATATAAAGCAGTAAATAAAGAGGTAAAGGATTACGCAGCAGTGTGCGGCTTACAAAGCAGTAAAGGATTGCGCAGCGGTGTGCGGCTTACAAAGCAGTAAAGGATTGCGTAGCTGTGTGCGGCTTACAAAGCAGTAAAGGATGATGTAATGCGAAGTAGAGGAGGATCTGATTCGAGGGGTGAGAAACTCTAACCTTCCTGAAGGGTTGATAGCATTCTAGTCAAGCTCGTAAAAGGGGGGCAGAAAAGGATTACCTTTTGTTATTTTTCACGAGGGAGGTCCCACCGTGATCGCCAGATTTGTCGGTATGTCGGATTCCGTCAGTGTCGGGAAGAATCCGCCGGAGGGGGGGTGTGCGTGTGTGGGGGTTCTTCGGGGATTCGGATCGGATGCGTGCCCTGGCGGGCTCGGTCGGATCGTCTTCTCGAAAGGGTGGATGTCGTTCCTAGTCGAGTCGCCCGAAAGCGGCTCAAGAGGATTCCAGGGTTTGTGTGATCACCACCTGCTTTTTCTAAAAGTAGGAAAAGGTTGGGTTGAATTTGATCACCTACGTGGGGTGTTTGTGGGGTCTCCGCTCTGAGACACGGATATACCGTACACAGAGATGAAAAACAAGTATCCTATTCTGCCTCCGGGGCTTGACTAAAGGGGTCTTGGGACAAAGGGGTGCAAGTGGGGTGTGGATAGGGGGGCGGCTAGTGGGATCTAGCCGTCGGGTATAGGGCGGCTAATTGGGTTTAGCCGTCCGGGGCCTGGGTTGGTTTGGGCAGGACTTCGGTAGGAAATGGGTTTGGTTTTCGGACAGAGGCTATGCTAAGCTTAGCCAGGGTTTCTGGAGGGTGAAATGAGAGGGTGTTTTATGTAGGGAATGAGTATTTCTCTCACAAAAGGGGCTCTCTCTCTCTCTCTCTCTTGGAATTTCTAGTGCGGAAAGGGAATGAATATGATATAAATTGTGTGTTTTTTATTGTGTATTGGGAATGTGTAGAAATGTTTTGAAGCCCCTCTATTTATAGTAAAAGAGAGGTAGGGGAATACCCAGGGGGGAATGGAGTGGCTTGGTTAATAGTGTGTTTGATTAGACCCCTCATTAATTCTCTGGTTCTTCTGTCAGGACCAGGTGAAGGGCGGCTAGTTCTAACTAGCCGCCCAGGATGGGGTGGCTTCTTCCTGGTAGCCGCCCCTATCATGACCTGCCAAACGTCCCATCTCTGACAAGCGATGGCTTGGGTCGGTTACTTGGGTTGATCCAGCTAAGATAGGGCGGCTAAAGGTCATAACCCGCCGCAATGATTAGCATTTAATGCTGCTTTATGTCCCATCAGGGAAGCGGTTGAAGGTCGGCCAGGGGGGCGGCCAGTTAGGGCTAGCCCCCCCTTGTCAGGGACTTGGGGTTTTTGGGGTTTAGAGTTTCTCTTAGGTGGGGTTCCCATTTTGGACCAGGGTCTTGTTTAGGGTAGGGTTTAGGCTTTAGGTTTGGGGCTAGGGTTAGGGTTTTCGGTTTAGGTCAGGGTTAGGGTTTACGGTTAGGTTTAAGGTTTCCGGTCAGGGTAGGGTTTAGGTTTAGGTCTGGGGCTAGGGTTAGGGTTTCTGGTTTTTGGAACTTTTGGTTCTCTATTAGATGTCCAAATGAGGGATATTTTCGGGTGTTACTTGAAGTATTTTTGTCTTTCTGGACAGTCAAAATTGGGATATCTACACCTGTGGCCGTCTCGCCGTGGTACGATATGCCCATAGTACTGATGGGAGTTCATTCACCTAGTTGCCTTTGGCTGCATCAAGTTGCTTCTTGATCCCGTCCAAAATGGTTCTGTTGGTAATCTCTGCTTGGTCATTCCCTTGAGGGTAGCGAGGAGAAGAAAATAGATTTTTTATTCCCAACTCCTCGCAAAACTCTCTGACGGTGGCTGTCGAACTGCGTCCCGTTGTCAGAGATTATAGTGTTCAGCACCCCTGAACCGAGATACAATCTCTTTCCAAAGGAAGCCACGCGCTTCGATGTTGCGGATTCTGGCCAGGGCCACCGCTTCCACTCATTTGGTGAAGTAGTCGATGGCGACCAGGAGAAACCTCTTTTGTGATGGCGCTAAAGGCATAGGTCCGACGATATCGAACCCCCATTGCGCGAATGGCCAAGGACTTGACAGTGTATTCAAGTCCCCTGTTGGTCGGCGAATCAACTGGCTGAACTGCTAGCATTTGTCGCACTTCCTAACAGGTCAAACGCGTCTTTTTCCAGGGTGGGCCAGAAGTATCCAGCAGTGAGTACTCGCTTTGTCAAGGACCTTGAGGCCGTATGGAAACCGCATATACCGGAATGCATTTCTTCTAATACTTCTCGGGCCTCTTCGATGGTGACACATCTGAGAAGTGGACCTTTGAAGCTTTGTTTGTATAGTGCGCCTTATTCAAAGATCAAGAACTGAGTTGATTGGGTATTGATTTTTCTGGTCTCTTCTTTGTCCGCCATGAGGTGTCCATCCTTTAAATAAGACAGTATGGGATCCATCCAGGTCACCCCTTGGTGTTCCAACTCCACCGTCTTGACCTACTCGAGGTGAGCGATGATTGGTTCCCCCAAGAACCTGACTTGAATCTCACGAGATAGTTCTCCTTCTAGAGCACTTGCTAGATTTGTCAGGGCGTCTACTTGAGTATTCTGTTCGCGGTCAATCGCATGAATCTCCCAGTGGTTGATTTGTGCAAGCAAGGTGCGCGTAGCTTTGGTAAGCCGTCATGCAATAGTCCTTCGTTTGGTTTTCTCCAGTGCTCTGATTCACCACAAGTTGGGAGTCACTGTAGATTGACAATTTGTGGATGTCGAGGTCCACAACGAACTCTAAGCCTACGATGAGAGATTCGTACTTGGCTTCATTGTTCGAAGCCTTAAACTCCACCTTGATCGCGTGCTTGAAAAGGAATCCATCTTCACTTCACAAGATCATCCCAGCTCCTGACCCCTTTCGGTTGGATGCCCCATCAACATGGAGCGTCCAAGAAATAGGTCTGTAATCCGAGATGGCACAGATTTGTTGTTCTTCAGGTGTGAGATCGGCTGATAGTGGATGTCAAAGGCTGACAGTTCCACCGCCCATTTTAGCAATCGACCCGTCACGTCTGCCTTTCATAACACGACTTTGAGAGGCGAGTCGGTGATGACATGTATTGAATGGGCTTGAAAGTAGTGGCGTAATTTTTGGGCAGACACGAGTAAAGCAAACGTAAGTTTTTCGATACGAGAATACCTGGTTTCTACCCCACTGAGCGCCTTGCTTGCATAGTAGATGGCTCTGTGTCCGCGATCAACGTCCTTCAGTAGTGCGGAGCTCACGGCGTGCTTGGACGCTGCGATGTAGAGTAGAGTATCTCCTACGGAAGGACTCACCAAAAGTGGTGGCGTGCTGAGGTACTTCTTGATTTCCTCGAACGCTTCTTGGAAATCTGGCGTCCATTCGAATCTTTGAGTCTTTCGCAACAATTGAAATAATGGTTGACACTTGGTGGCCCTGGAGATGAACCGATTGAGTGCGGCAAATCTCCCGGCCAACTTTTGCACCTCCTTCTTGTTCCGAGGAGGCTCCATTTCCAAAATAGCCTAGATCTGGTCAGGGTTAGCCTTGATTCCCCGTTGTGTTGTCAAATAATCCAAAAACTTGGCTGACGTAACTCCAAAGGAGCATTTGGTGGCGTTTAGTTTAAGGCGGTATTTTCACAACACGGCGAAGACTTCTTCCAAGTGGGATAGAGGGTTAATTCGGTTCGCACTTTGACCATCATATCATCAATATAAACCTCGACGGTTTTGCCGATCTAGTGCTGGAAGACCTTAGTCACCAGCCTCTGATACGTGGCTCCAGCGTTTTTCAACCCGAATGACATTACTTTATAGCAGTAAATACCAGTGGATGTTATGAACACTGTCTTCTCCTGGTCAGGCCCGTACATCGAGATTTGGTGATAGCCTCACGGATGAATCCAGCAGCTAAGAGCTTGTTCACCTCGTCTCGCCCTGCATCGGCATGGACAGTGGCCATCCGTCGTTGTTTTTGTTGGACCGAACGGACGGTCGGAGAAATGAATAGTTGATGATGTGCCACCTCAGGGTCGATCCCCGGCATGTCTTGTGGTCTCCAGGCAAACACATCCTTATTTTCTACAAGGAGGTCGAGTATCTCCTTTCTCTCTTCTGCGGAAAGCAAACTCCTGACGAGAAAGTATTTCTCAGGGTCGAGGGGGTCTATCGGGACCTGTTCGAGGTCTTCCAGGACCCTGTCTTTGGGACCGGGCCAACGCTCGTCGGCCTTGACCCGGTCCTGAAGTAATTGCTATCTTTTTTGATGGATTTCTCCTTCTTCAAGTAGCTCCTCTATCTCTAGCAGTGCTGACTTCCCCGCTATAGCTGCCATGTAACAGCGCTTCACGATTACCTGGTCCCCTCATATCTCAATTATCTGCTGAGCCGTGGGAAAACGGGCGCTGATGGTAGGTAGATGGGATCGCCTTCATCGCTGCGAGCCAGGATCGCCCGATGATCCCGTTGTACGAGGACGGAAGGTCCATGACTGTGAAGTCCGTCATAGCGGCCAGGTTCTCTGCTCGGACGGGTAGCGTGATGCGGCCCGCTGGGATGACCAGCGCTCTGTTGAAGGCGACCAAAGGGTCCTTCATTGGATGGAGATTTGTGGCCTTCAATCCTATTTGAAGGAACGGCTTCATTAAAAAGATATCCACCGAGCTCCCTTTATCTATAAGAATCCTTTTCATGTCAAATTTTGAGATGCGTATAGTGATTATCAAAGCATCCAAATGTGGGGCTTGGACTCCTTCCAGGTCAGCATCGGAGAAAGTAATGACACTGTTATCATCTCTTCGAGGCCTGCATCTGCATCATCTTGAATGAGGCATGCATCTTCGTCGAGTCTTGTCGGGCGCTTTTCGACGAGGTGAAATGGGGAACACCCCTGAAGATGACGTCTATGACTCCAACAGCTGTGTTGGGATCGATATTCGTCACATGCTGAACATTGGGATTGGGAGCGATCTCCACCAGAGCGTACTCCTTCATGTGACCTTTCCGGATCTGATTTTCCAAGAACATCCAGAGGAATTTACAACTGTCGGTGGTGTGTCTGACAATCTTGTGATAGTCGCAGCACTAATTCTGGTCTCGCCTTGACTCATCACTCTTCATAGGTACGGGCCATCTGAACCAATGTTGCCTCTGGATTTTGGATAAGATTTGGCATGGGGGAATCTTGAAGTACATCCCCTGCCCTTCACGCACCTCATTGGTCGAAGTACCTGGCCTTCTAGTCTTTTCGTCCTGTTGCTCCTTCGAGCAAGATTCTCAGGTGAACTTCGTGGGTGGAGAGGTAGATGAGGGAGATGTCTTAGAAGCCACCACCGCCTGCTTCAGGAGTTTGGATTCCTCCTCCACCTTGACGTACTTTTCAGCACGCCCCATGAAGTCCCGTAAATCAGTTGGAGTGCGCTTGATCAGCGACTCCTTGAGGCCATTTCTGGATGGCAAGCCGTTCCGGAAAGCCATGACCGCAGCATCTTCATTTCAGTCTTCTACTTTGAACTTCATGATACAAAAATGATCAACATACTGTCAAATCATTTCTCCTAAGTTCATCTGGATCTTCATGAGATCCCCCAGATCCTTTTTCCTCCGTCTGCTTCAAATGAAGTGCTCAGCGAATATGGTCCCGAACTCTTCGAAAGTCCTGATTGATGCCAGAGGGAGGAGGTGAAACCAGGTCAATGCGGCCCCTTCCAGGCTGGAGGGGAAGATGCGGCACATCAACCCATCGTATAGCTCATACAACGCCATGGAATGCCGAAATGCCAGCATGTGATCATATGGATCCGTCGTGCCATTGTACAGCTCAAATTTAGGTTGGACGAACCTATGAGGAAATCGTTCTCTAAGGATGTATGAGCTGAACGGGGAAGCAAATCCCTGTATCGCGTGCTCCATCATTTCATGACTCGAAATGCGGTGCACTTCAGAGCGTATTGTATGGCGAGGATGCATGACTGCTCCCCGGGTCTGCTGACATGGTGGAGAATCACGCCAGTGACCTTCGGACACTTCATGCAAGGCTGACCGCCCCTGGTCTGTTTGCCTTCGTGAAGTTCCCAGTCGGACGGATCATTCTCCATGAGGCGAACATGCTTGTCTCTATTGTTGATGAGGTCGACGGCCTGTCTGCGGAGTGCGCGAATATCATCGAGATCGTTGTCTTTGATTGGAGGAAGAAGTACTTCCTTCTGAGACCTCGTCATTGTTGAATGTTTTTTTAGGAAGTGCTTGCACAGGTGGCCGGACTTCCTCCAATGCCGGTGGCCTCTGATGCCCGTTCATGTGGAACTGTTGCATCGAAGCCTCAATCATCTGTTGCATTAACCCTTGCAACCGGATGAACAGATTTTCTTGCGAACCCTCCATTGCTCGCATGAAATCTTGGACTTGGCTTGCCAAGGTTCCTGGTGAGCAATTTCCAACGTTGAGCCCCATCTTGCTGACCCTCGGGAAGGTCATTCGGGTTTGACATTACGACAGACTTCAGGCTTTTTGTTCCAATGTCCCACAGATGGCGCCAAACTAAGGAGAATAATTTTCTCTCACAGTTAAATTTATGATTTTGGGATCTAAAACTTCAAAAGGGTTTGGGTAATGGATTTTAGGTGGCAGGTTTATGCAGAAAAATGGGTTTTCGGTGGGAAAGGGAGAGACTGTGCCTAGCTATCACAAATGATCAAGTTGTCACTGTGACTCTTCTCGATTGCTCGATTCGATCTCGTGATAGCCCTAAGGGTGCTGGTGCGCGACCTCTTTTATAGGCTGCCTACGTACCCCTGGGGGATCAAGTCTCACATAGTTCAGTTGGTTACTTTGTAACCGTTTTGCCACTAAATGTTAGTGAGCTATTTTTAAGGGAAATGTTCCCTGCATTTATTCTCCACGTCATTTTTAATTACCCATGCTTTGATGATAATGGGCATTAAGTACCAACATGACGGTTACAGACGTTTGAGGGTCTTCTGACCATTTCCATGTATGTTCGTGTGTTATGCTTCCGCGTACCAAGGAGTAAGGTCGACCGACCAGTCCTAGCGTCTGGTCGTGCCTTAGAACACTCGTACCTGAGTGATAAGATCGTCCGACCAGACCTGTCGTCTAGTCATGCCTTAGATCACTCGCACCCTGAGTGATAAGGTTGCCCGACCAGACCTGTCGTCTGGTTATGCCTTAGTACGCTCAAGGTGTCATTTCTTCTCGAGATAACTGACTGTCTGACTAGATCCTTAACTCTAGTCGTGTCAGCACTCCAGATGACGTCGCGTTTCGTGGGTCAAGCCTGATGGGCCTCACGCCAGATGGCCCCATATCGCCTGTACATGAAACATGTCTTAGTGCAGATTTTTACCTCCACACTTCCTTATATCATCATTTGTGATTTATCCGCATACTGATCCAAATCTTCTACTTGTTCTTTTTATGTTGTATCTTGCTTGATTTATTGTGGGATTGTCACATCGTCATGGTGTCCATATTAAAATTAAGGGGGGGTTTCTGAAACTTAGTTCTGGTTTGTCATGCAACGAAGCAGATCACCGCCCGGAGAGAGTCACTTCTGAATGGTCCGACAACCTCTCAGAATGACTGGATTTGTGATCGCCACCTGCTTTTTCAAAAAACATAAAAAGTTGGTGTTTGCTATTGATCGCCTCGTAGGAGAAATTGAAGGGTTCTCCTTTCTTAGATATGGTCAACCGCACGCAAATGTGAAAACGGGGAATCATTTCTGCTTGATAAAAACTTGAAAGGGGGGTGGGGGGGGGGGCTGCTAAAAGGGGATAGGGCATCGACTACTTGAAACGAGCCGCCTAGGTCTGATCGCTGTTGGACTAGCCTGCCTAGTACTTGATTCTTGATTTTCTGGGACAAAACCTAGGTAGGGAAGTGTTTTGGCTTGGCTAGGGCTAAACAAGGGGTTTAACCAAGGGTTTGGAGAGGGCTTATGGATAGTGAAATTTGGTGGAAAATGAGTTTCTTTCTCTCTCAAATAGGACTCTCTCTCTCTCTCAAAGTGGGGGAGTGGGTGTGGCTTGATTGTATGTATTGGTGATGAATTGCAATTGTGGATGATTTGAAATTTGAAACCCCCCTATTTATAGTAAAAATGATGCAAGGAAGTTGCATCCGGACAATAGATCAAATTGGATAATAGGATGATTGATTTAACTCCCCATTAGATCTTTGTATTTTGAATTTCTGTCCTGAAGGGGGACGGCTAGTTAGTTTGAGCCGTCGGGGGTCCGATGGCTTGGTTTAAGAATCCATCTTATATCATGATCTGTCATGCGTCCCATCTCTAACAAGCGGTGTAATTGATCAGTCACTAGGATCGAACTGTCAGCCACAATGATCAGCATTAAATGCCAACTTTATGTCCCATCTTTGAGAAGCGGTTGGGCGACAGGTGGTTGAATGGAGCCGTCGGGGAGAGATGACTACTTTGAAGTAGCCGTCTAGGTTTTGACATTTTGATTTTTCTAAGTGTTTAGTCAGTTTTTTTTTCTTTTTTTCTCCCTCTAATTCCCTTAAGATGTTTCTTTTAACGTCCAAATGTGATTATTTAAAATATTA
Source organism: Acorus calamus (assembly GCA_030737845.1). NCBI lineage: Eukaryota > Viridiplantae > Streptophyta > Magnoliopsida > Acorales > Acoraceae > Acorus > Acorus calamus. The sequence continues at coordinate 9,796,450 of CM060873.1, read as the reverse complement.
CTTGGAAGTAATTTTCTTTTCTTTATACAATCAAAATTGAGTTACCTACACACGGGTAACATCCGATGATCATAAATGCATCAAGATTTTCTTTTTTTTTCTTTTTTGATTTCAAGTGCATTTGTAACCGTCTGATTTTCAATGTGGTGATGTGGGAATTAAGTAGTAAAAAAAAAAAAAAAACAAGTATAAAAAAAATAAACAAATGATGCAAACCCGTCTTCATAGAAGAGTGGCAAACCCGTCTTCATAGAAGAGTGGCATTTTGGAACAGGGAGCCGATATTCAGAGATTGTTTGGGAAAAAATCTGGAAAAACCTTTTCTCTATCCGCTTTTTTTATACATCTGATTCCATGACATTTCACATTCAAAAAAAAAAAAAAAAAAGGAAAATAAAACCGAGAGAACACACCGGCAGTTCTACCTCTCAGAGAGAGGAGGGAGAGACTATTCTGCAGAGAAAAACTCATTCATGTCACTCACGTCCAGTCCAATCCATCCAAATATGCTTTAAATTTAAAAAAATAGAGGAAAAAAGAAGAGCAGCATTTGTGCATTCATAGCATTCCATAGATAAATATGCAAAAATACTGATATAGAGACGATTTCAATAGATGCCCAGGGCCTGTATTCTGTTGATCAATGATAGGGAGCAAGCGTTCCTCTGCTCCCACTCCTCCCGTCTTTCAAGCCTGCACCAAGACTCCGACTTCAACACATCGTCATTCCCATCCAGTATGCTGATGATCTGCCTCACGCTCGGTCTTTGTTCTGGCTCTGAACGCGTGCAGGCTATCCCCAACCTCACCAGCCTCAATAGCTCCACGCAATTGAATTCCCCATCCAGCCTTGAATCCACTACATCCATCAAATCCGTCCCCGTCGCCACCAACCGATGCACCCTGTTCACCAGAAGCACTTCCGGACACCGGAAATCAACCGCCATCCTCCCGGTCACTATCTCCAGCACCACCACACCGAAACTGTAGATGTCAGCGGCAGTGGTGGCCTCACCCGCGGATTCCATGTACTCTGGGGACATGTAACCGAAGATGCCTCGCACGGACGACTGGTGGTGGCTCGGTTCGTTCCTCGTCAAGAACTCAGCCAGTGCGAAGCTACCGAGCCTGGGGTTCATGTCGGAGTCGAGGAAGATTGCGGATGAGGTGATGTTCTTGTGGATGACCTGCTCGTCCCACTCCTCGTGCAGGTAGAGTATCGCGGATGCTAGTGATTTTGCTATACTGTATCGGTTCTGCCACCGCAACACCACCTTCTGATTGAAGAGGAGGTTGCTCAGAAGGCTTCCGGGGAGGTAGTCGTAGACGACGAGCATCTCGCCCTGCTCGGTGCACCACCCGCGCAGCTGCACAAGGTGGCGGTGCCGAAGCCTCCCCAGGTTGAGGAGCTCGATGGTGAAGCGGGACCGCAGGGCCGGGCACGTCTTCATCCCGAGCCGTTTCACTAGCACATGGTAGCGGTTCCTGAGGAGACCGCGGTAGCCGGTGCCGAAGTCCATCTCCGCCACCATCCGCTCATCCGAGAACCCGTCCGTGATGGCGATGATCTCCTCGTATGGTATCTCCTGCGGCGTGTCGATGACGGGGAGGATGGATTTCACATGGCTTTGGCTGAGACCGCTGCTGCGGTCATCAACGCCACTTTCCGTTGTGGTTAAAAACAGTGTGTTTGTGTTGGCGGTGGCGAAGTAAGAGGAAGCGAATGATTGGGTTGTACTTGAATTGGCGGTTGATAAGGTGATGTAGAGCGGGTGAGCCTTGAAAGAAGGGAGGGCGGGGAATTTACCGGTGAGGCTCCCAGATAGCGCGTCCATAACCCATTTCATGGTGGGGCGGGACCGGGGGTCGTGGAGGGTACAGAGGAGGCCGATGTGGACCAGTTGCTGCATTTCGGACAGCGGGTAAGACCCGTCCGGGAGCCGGCTGTCCCCAACGTTAAGACCCGCGCCTTCGTCGGAGAGCGTGCGCACCCAATCAAGCAAGAATATCTGATCTTCAGGGTATGCCAGGTCCACCGCGCGCCTACCCGAGGCCACCTCGAGCGCGACGACACCGAAACTGAACACGTCGGACTTCGCCGTGGCAGCGGCTCCTCCTCCTCTCCTCCCCTGGAAGCTCTCCGGGGGGAGGTACCCAATCGTCCCTCCAATCCCGCTCGTGTTGGTGACGCGGAACTGGAGATCACCCTTGTTAGAGGATGACCTCCGCGTGGTCGGGGACTCCGCGTCGTCGTGCTCGAGCCAGCGCGCGAGTCCGAAATCACCAAGGCGGGCGTTGAACCCGGAGTCGAGCATGACGTTGCTGGTCTTCACGTCGCGGTGGATGATCTGCGTCTCGAGCTGGTCGTGGAGGTAGAACAGAGCGGCCGCCAGGCCTGACACGATCCTCCTCCGCGTCTCCCACCCGAGCGTCGAATTAGCAGAGGCGGCGGAGAAGGGACCTTTGAAGAGGCAGCGGTCGAGGCTTCGGTTGGGCATGTAATCGTAGACGAGGAGGAGCTGGTGGTCGTGGATGCACCAGCCGCGGAGAAGGACGAGGTTGCGGTGGCGGAGCTGGGCTACGGCTGCCAGCTCGGCCAAGAACGTCTTCTTGATCTGCTCCTCGTTGGCGTTGGACGCCACGCATTTGACCGCTACGACCGTCCCGTCGCTCGGGAGCACGGCCCTGTACACCCGCCCGAACCCGCCGCTCCCCAGGACCTCCGACTCGCAGAAACCGTTCGACGCCACGTACAGCTCATTGTAGGTGAAGATCCTCGGGCCGTGGCAGCCGATCTTCTCCTTCTCTGCTATGCCTGGGATGTCGTAGAACACTTGCTTCTGCCGATGGCGACGGTGGCGGCGGAAGCGACGGAGAGTTCTCCGTACACGAGAGGTGATATGGTGGGCGCAGCCGGGTTGTGGTGGCTCCGATGACTCATTGGGTGGTGGTAGGATCTCGTCGATGTTGGCAGGGAGTATGAAACAGAGGCGGATGAATTCCATGATTTTGGGTATACATGCGGTTCTTCTATCTGATTTAATTTCGCCTATTATATCAATTGAATGCTCTATCATATTTGGTTGGGTTGGGTGGATGAATGAATTTGGGTTGCTTTCATATCCTATTTGAGAACGTATTAGTTGACATTTAAGAGCTGGGCGGGGAAGGGCCAGCAAGAAAGACGTGGTGAAAAATGATTCTTGTTTGGCTTCTAGATGAAATGTTTCGTTCTTCTGGGGCCGACACGTACAAAATTTCAAACCTTGTGCATCTGCCATCTTGAATTTGAATGGAAAATGTGACCCCCTACGTCATCACACAGCTAACAGTGAAGAACAGTTTAACTTGTGCAGGTTGAGATTGGGTCGGGTTCAGTTTAGGTTAAGTTGGGGTTAGACATCCAAATCCAATTAGATATAGATACTATCAATATCAAATTGCAGTGTAATTCAATTTTGATTGTACGGATAGTTGCTAGATGTTTGATATGAATGTGACTTTTGGTTTGTAAAATCTGAGAGATCTACCTCGTTGGAGATAAATTGTATTGTGGAAATATAATTTGGAATCATCTAAATCCGCCGTAGGAATTTTTTTGGTCAAAGGAGAAACCACAAGAGCATCTGGTCTGGCTTTTGTTTTACACGATATACCAAGTAAAGTCAAAACAAAAGTTCATTAAAACCATTGTACACTTTGTACCTAAATTCATTAAAATTTGAAAGAAAAACCAGATTTTTTTTTTGTATGGCATCTTAATTTAATTTACATCCATTCGGCCTGATTTTTGGACATATGGTAGTTTACATATTTCTGATCATACGTCAAAAAATTTCCTATTTTAATCTCTGCAATTTGAAAGAAAAATTAGATTTTATGGATGATAAGGCATCTTGACATATTTATATTTAGGCCTAATTTTTGTATATATGTCTAAAATCTTTATATTTAGGGAAAAAAAATCAGATTTTCTTTATACAATGAAGATATGACATTGATTTAGAAAAAAATTTATGTTCTAAAATATTTATAATAAGAAAAAAAAATCAGATTTCCTATCTAAATATTTGCAATTGGGAAGAAAAATATTTTAAAAAACCTGCCCACAATCAACTCTTTCAATTTTTTCCATCCATGTATATGCAATATGATGTATCATGTTATATATACATTAATGATATTTATAAAAAAAATTTAATAATGATTAATTATATCATTTATAAAATTTATTATGAAATTATACATAAATGAGATATGATACAACTAAAATTTAATTTTTTACATATATACCCCTCAATCAATCTTATATTGTAAAACTACCCCATTTGAAACTTTAAAACCAATAATAACACTCAAATGAATAAAAAACAGCTTTCATGTATAATTTAAACATTTTTTAATGGTATTATTGAAAATAACAAATCATCAAAGATATTTTGTTAAAATATGATTTTTTAAGGGTATATATACAAAAAAAAATGATTAAGATTTAGTGGATATGGATGATATTATCCAATTTATTTATAGATACAAAAATAATAAATAATTAAATTATTTATGAAATTATTTACAAATGCATAACTTTTCAAATATAAATCCGATTTGGGTGATTAATATTGCTGGAAAGATATTTTCAATATATACTAATGAATGTGAATAGTTTTTTTTCCCACAAATAACTATTTCACGATGAAAAGTGACAATGTTGAAACTCATATTTCACCTGAAATTAGTGATATCTTTCATGATTATCTCAGTATAAATCTAATAAAAAAATAATAACAAAAAAATATGATTGATGTGGCACAAACATCACCATTCATTCAATATATCTTTAAAAAAATAATTAGTGTTATAAAGCTGAAAACACTTTTGGTTAGTAATATAAATAGATTAATATCTCATATTATCCAATAGAATATTAAAATATGTATTTTTCATTCTTACCCTTTAATTTAAAATCAAAGATGATAATGAAATCAGGATAAAATTGAAAAATAAAAATATTACGTACAAAAAAACATACAAAACACACTTTTGGTTAGATAAAGTTGGCTTCCGTAAATTCGTTTAGCAACACTTGTATCAAAGCTCCAGGTTCTCATCTTGGAGGACTATTGGGAAAAAATAAATCCCGACTGCCAAAATCCGTCGATCGAGGTATAGATCGGATAACAAAAAAAAAATTATTAAATCTTTTTCATGCAAACCTTACTGTAGATACCCCAATTTTGACCATCCAGAGAGACAGAAAATACTTCAAGTAACACACGGAAATACCCCACCTTTGGACATCTAGTGGAGAACCAAAGTTCAAGAAACCGGAAACCCTAACCCGGACCTAAGCCTAAACCCTAACCCTAGCCCCGGACCTAAGCCTAAAACCCTAACCCTAGCCCCGGACCTAAGCCTAAACCCTAACCCTAGCCCTGGAACCCTAAACCTAAACCTAAACCTAAAACCAGAAACCCTAACCCTAGCCTTGACCTAAACCTAAACCCTAACCCTAGTCTTGCCCTAAACTAGACCCCAAACCAGAACCCCACCTTGGAAAAACCCTAAAACACCAAAAAAACCCCTGACCTGGCAAGGGGCGGCTAGACCTAACTAGCCGCCCCATACCAGGCGGCTAGTTATCGCTAGCCGCCCCCCCTGGCCGACTTTGGACCAGTCCCTTGGATGAGACATAAAGCAATATTAAATGCTGATCATTGCGGCGGGTCATGACCTTTAGCCGCCCAACCTTAGCCGGATCAACCCAAGTAACCGACCCAAGCCACCGCCTGTTAGAGATGGGACGTTTGGTAGGTGATGATAGGGGCGGCTACCAGGAAGTAGCCGCCCCATCGTGGGCGGCTAGTTAGCACTAGCCGCCCTTCACCTGGTCTCTGACAGAAGAACCAGAGAATTAATGAGGGGTCTAATCGAAGCCAACCCACTCCATTACCCCCGGGATATTTCCCTGCTTCTCTTTTACTATAAATAGAGGAGGTCCCAAGCCCAAATACATCACCACCAATTCAAAACAACCATTCAACACCAACATCCCACAATCCACATTCCCTTTCCCCACTAGAAATCCCAAGAGAGAGAGAGAGAGAGAGCCCCTTTTTGTGAGAGGAATACCCATTTCCCTACATAAAATACCCTCTCATCCCACCCTCCAGAAACCCGGGCTAAACCTAGCTTAGCCCCTGTCCAAAACCAAACCCATTTCCTACCAAAGTCTTGCCCAAACCAGACCAGGTCCCGGACGGCTAAACCCTAGTAGCCGCCCCTGACCAGACGGCTCAAACCCACTAGCCGCCCCATATACACACCCCACTTACACCCCCTATGTCCTAAGACTCCTTTAGTCAAGCCACGAAAGCAGAATATGATTACCTGCTTTTCACCTCTGTGTACGGTATATCCGTGTCTCAGAGCGGAGACCCCACAAACTCCCCACGTAGGCGATCAAATCCAACCCCACCCCTTTTCCTGCTTTTAAGGAAAAGCAGGTGGCGATCACACAAGCCCCCCTGAATCCTCTTGAGCCGTTATCGGGCGCCTCAACCAGGAATGACACCCCTCACCCTTCCGAGAAGACGATCCGATCGAGCCCACCAGGGCACGCATCCGATCTGAATCCCCGAATAAATCCCACACACGCACGCGCACCCGCGCACCGCCGGGACCATTTCCGAAACCACCGACAAACACAACGCGGCCATTCGGAGGCCTCCCCGACGACATACCGACACCTACGAGGCGGAATTATGATTTACCTTTAGAACTCAGATCCAAGTTCTACCGAAGAGGAAGATCGGATCTGATAGACGATTATGAATCGCTCGATTTGAACCTTCAGATTTTCTGCCGTATGTCCTTCCTATGTAGTAGATCCGCGGCGGAGTGTGGCCTCCTTCTTGCTTCGAACGGCAGCCACGAATCCTTTCGTCCTCTTTCTCTCCCTTCCTCACATTTTCAGGATCCAGAGATCCTAAAGAGTTTCTAAGGTTAGAATTTGGATTTTGGCGAAAATCAGTTATCCTTGAGAGAGAGAGAGGAAGCCACATATTTATAGGCTAGGGTACGGACCTAAATGAGAAATCAGCAATTGACTCCTATGGGCCTAGGTACCATAACTCAACCTAGAATTAAAAATCAAAGGCCAATAAGTCATAATTCAATCCACTAAAGAATTATGACTGTACTCCAAATATACTAATCTCAAAATAGTATTTCGAGCTCCTTATATTATATGCTTAGTATCTCCCCAATACTCGTTATGAAATAATTATTACTAACAATATTATTTCACATCATATTTTCCTTGAGATCTTCCGCTTAACTTATTTGACATGTCAGATAGTTCAATCCACCGATCGGGTTAGACATGACCAAAACTTATAAGCATCCTCAAGAGAGTACCATCAATCTCCTATAGGAGACGTGGATTCCATCATACAAGAGTTATTATCATCGAACTCACCAAGTCTATTGATCTATAGGAGAATTTCACTCTTTAATAAATCAAAATGACAAATAACAAATGCACATGTCTAAGAACTATTTTAGGATTAAGAGTATAAACAATCATAATAAACATAGGATGCAAATTAGTTTATCTAATCAGTACAAAAATAATTATCCCAACTTGATCCGTTCAAAACACACAAGGTATACTAACACAATCACCCAAAAACCTACGAACCGGTCTTTTATAGTCAGGATAGACTACATAAGATGAATTGCATTATAACATTTATCCAATGGATTATATAAGTCCATCTAAAGTTGTGAACCTCAACTTATAATTCACAGGGAACTGATAATCTGATCTTCCGTGTGTAAGCTAAACTCTACACACTAGATTATCTACAATGTAAATTAAAGGACTACATTAAAATAAGCACAATATTTTAAATAATATAATGCAATCATTTACTAATAATAATTCTCATCAAAATGCTAAGTCCATCTTAATAATAGAGTTTATTATATAAGTCATGGCTTTTAAAACATTGCTCTAACAAGGACGAGATCGAAAGAATGACAAAACAATACAGGTTGATGACGGCATAGACGTCGATGGAGAAAGCCGGCGGTATGGTAACGAGGTTCTACACAGAGAAGAAGAAAAAAACATGGGTGGCTTGGCGTGTGAGTGGAGTTATAAAAAAAAAGAGACGTGAGGTCCTTGGTTGAATGGGAGGTGATATCCCGTGGCCATGCAGAGGCACCCTGAGACGTGCCAAGGGTGAACTAGGCACGGGTGCGGTGTGGCTCGATGGCGCGGATGCATGTGCAGAGGCACATGCAAAGTCACAAGATGCAAGGCGACACGTATTGATGATCGCGAAGTCATTTACGTAAGGCACGTGGTGTGGACGCCGAATTTGTGCGGTAGAAGAAGATGAAACAATACAACACAGAGATGGCGTTTTGAACCCGGGCAAGGTGATGTCTCTGGTGGTTCAGGTGAAAAATGAGTCTAGATATTCGGAGCTTGCGAGCGCGTGGTATATGTAGTTTGTTTACAGAGAAGTTCACATGATCATTTTTCAAAGACGCACATGGAACATACAACGGATGCAAGTGATTAACAAGTCAAGGTATTGACTTGAAGATGTGGCAATGCAGATTTTCGGAGAAAGAAAAGTTCTTCAAACTTTTTTCCTGCCAAGTGGAGTTCTGCAGTGCGAGGTAGAGACATCAACATAAATCTTCAAAGGGTTCGAGGAAGTCCAAGTTAACCAAGATGGAGATTGTTGCTATTATGTCTTGATCACCGGATGATCATGATGAAACCATATTAGGATAGACACCTAATTTGTAGATTAATTAAAAATTGATTTTAATTTAGATATAAAGTGAATCTCTTAAAATTAGAAAAAAAGAACAACTTAAGTAATGAGTTGATAAACCAAATAAAGTTTTAGACAAGGGATCCCTTGCTCTGGATGTGTTAGGCCTGTGTCATTTAGAGTCCTATTTTCGATCGGAGTCGCTAAAATTTTGGTTTTTAGCTACCTGCTGGGACTGGAGGACTCTAATTGAAGATATAACTGCATATTATGGGTCTTGGTACAGTTTAATACTGCCCATAAAATTTTCGTTTAATTCCGATAACGTTTTTGGAATTATACACTTTCGGATTGATATTTGGATTTGATTTTGTTAAAATCCAAGACGAAGAGATAAAAATCCGATATTATTATGAGATGTTAAGTTTGGTGATAGCTTCCATATAGAAGTGGAATTGGATCAACTGGATTCGTATATTAAAAGTTATGGGTATTTTTCCGAGTATACCCCGAAGTTGAGAAATCCAGGCAGCAGCCCTGTAAGATGTTTAGCCTAGATTTTGGAATAGCTGGAGAGGTTATTTGATCTGGGTGTAAACATGAAAGTTGTAGATAATCGTCTTATCTTTCAAATGCCACTGGAATCGTGCAATTCTGAGCTGTATTGAGGAAGTTATGGCCGTTTAAGTGAAGGCTGCGCAGAGGTTTTAAGTCCGAGGATGACTTGGTCATTTACTCGACCTTTGCTTATTTAATCCCCAAATGTGCACGACTTTGGGTCTCTCCTCCTCTCTTTTCTGGTCCAGCCCCCCTTTTGTATGTGTTTTGGGTGGAGGAGGTGATGGTGGTGGAGAAGAAGATCAAAAAGGAGTGGAAAAGGTGTGTTTATGTTGTTGTTGTGCTTTGTTATCCTCCCTTCTTAATCCATCTTCCTCAAGCTCCCCCTCATTGTTTTCCCCTCCCCTTTGGACAGCAGCCCCCCATGTGTTTGTTGTAATGCCACATTGAAGAAGAAGAGCAAGGAAGAGGTGGTGGTTGCGGTGGTTGCGGTTGGGGTGGCCGAGGGTGCGCTTGCGAGCCCCTACGCCCCCCTTTCCTTTCCTTTTCCCCCCTCTCCTTTGGTGAGTTTTCCCTCTTCTTTTTGTGGTTCTTATGCATATAAGGAGTGCTTGGTTGTTGGTGGAGGTGGTGATGAAGTCTCCTCTTCCAATGTATTTGAAGGTGTGTTGTTTGTAAGGAGGTGCGGGGCGTCGGGGGTGCTCGCATGCGTGCGGAGTGCGCGGGAAGCATGCATAAGGTGCTCGCATGCGTGCGGAGTGCGCGGGAAGCATGCATGAGGTGCTCGCATGCGTGCGGAGTGCGCGGGAAGCATGCATAAGGTGCTCGCATGCGTGCGGAGTGCGCGGGAAGCGTGCATGAGGTGCTCGAGGGTGTGCTTGACGTTGTTCGATGCGTGCGGAGTGTGCGGGCAGCGTGCACGAGGTGCTCAAGGGCGTGCTTGGCCTTGCCCGATGCGTGCGGAGTGCGTGGGAAGCATGCACGAGGTGCTCGAGGACGTGCTTGACGTTGTTTGATGCGCGCAGGGTGCATGGGCAGCGTGCACGGGGTACTCGAGGGCGTGCTTGCGGTGCTCAGACGCGTTCGGAGTGCTTCGTGGTGTTGAGCAGCTTGTTATAGCCAAATGCAACCATTGGATGATCCTTGGCGGATTGGTATCGGGCTTCGGATTCAACTCGTCGCTCTCTTGCGTTTCGCGAGCCGTGCGCTCGTTAGGTGAGTGGTTTGATCCAACACTTCGGGACGCGCTCGATGCACGTAGTCGTGCACCGCACGTCCTTGGGGCATCTTAACCCCTAAATATGCTAGATATTTGCATGTTAGGGTGGTATAGCTCGTATACTGCGTAGAACCCCTATTCTACCCTATACTTGCTTAAGTATGTATTCATGTTTGTATAATTATGATTTCATGCGCCCCTTGTGTTTCGGGCATGTATTTTCGAATGAGTTATGGATGTATTAGAATATGCATGTCTTAGGTAGTAGTGTAATACTACCCCACTATATTAATTATATCCAGCATGTTAAACCTTGGGTTAATAACCGATGCGTACTAATATTCCCTTTACGATTAGACTGGAGGAATGGTGTAGTTGTTGCACCCATCTGTTGGGGCAAAACTATGACCAGCCTTTCCGGAGAGGATGAGACTTTCCCTCTCTCTCGCCCTCCCTCTTTACGCAAACTGAGTAAGTAGATGTAGTTCCTACTAGACTCAGGTGCGCTTGAGAAAATTAGTATGCACCGATTAGTGCGCGAGATCGCGCTTGACCCTTTCCTCTCAAGTTGGTGATAACCAACGAATGCTATGATATATTTTGTGTGATTGTATGATTATGGCCTTATAAGCATGTTTAAGTGGGTCATACCTTGTATGCATATTGTATGATTTGTTGTTTATGATGTAAATCCATGTTAGGGAGTACCCCTATAGTTATATATATATATTATTGTGCATGTGGCACATATTATCATGTTATGATTCTCCTTATATATATATATATGCGCATGTTAACTAATTTGGCCTATCCGTAATAGGCAAGGGTATGACCCGCGGTCGGGTCGTACCCTATTAGTTAAAGCGCTAGCGATGTAATCTCCCTTGCATCCGAGTGATGCATTCGTATCGAATTCTGAAGAATTCATCGTGGCATCGACTTTGTTAAACCGATAGCTACGGCATTAACTTGGGCCTACCCGTGCTAGGCGTGTGTCTGAACCGCCTATTGGGTTATGCCCCTGGCTTTTCTACACGAGTGTAGAGATAGTCCTCGCGTTCGAGTGACGCCTCCGTGTGGGAATACAAGAGTATTCGATATCATCGATATATGTGTGTAAGTACCAAGGGTAGTTGGCTTTCCCATAGGGTTCGCATTGCGAACGCAAGGTGCTTCCTCCTGACATCGTCATGAGTCGAAGCTACCCGACATAGAAGCTGTCCTGTAGGGTGCCACCACTTGTAGGTGCTACCGATGCGTACCGCGGTACACATCTAGGGAATGTACTGATCGTGGAAGGCCGACAGGTAGAGGCTGCACGGGAGAGAGCTACCAAGTGATATTTCGGGCTTCAAGTCGTTCTCCCCTTCGTCGGATCCGTGTTGAAGCTGCCCGGCTCGTAGTTGTCCTGTGGGGTGCTCCCAGACGTATTTATGACACCTATTGGTGCGCCCATATGGTAGAGATAGCGGTCATGGAGAGGCTACCAGGTAGAGGCTCCCCGGGAGAGGGCTACCGGATGACGATGGGTGTAGAGCAACTGAGTTCGTTTCAAAAGTCCCTAGTCACCCCTCCGGGGGCTAGGGTGAGGATGAGTTGTTGTCACGTCGCCACGTGACCCAAATACCCATCGAGTATACTCTGGGTTTGTTACTTCTGACGCTTGAGGTATCGAAGTATATCTCTACCTCGTAGCAGATGGATGCGTTGTGTCTCGTTAACCAGTAACACGTGGTGTTATGGTTAACCCTCGTTTGTCCCCGGGTCTCTTTGGAGCTCCCCTTCAGGGTCGGGGCGATGAATGTGTTAAGTCACGTCGCTACGTGACCCATTGGTTTGTTCACCCGTTCCCATATTGGTTGGGTCTGGTTAAGTATCGATGTTGAGAGATATCGATAACAACTATCTCTATGTAGATGATCACAATAGTGTTGTTTAGACCAGTAATTCCGCGTCTCCTTGACAAACGGTATGGTCTCTCCCCAAGAGTCCCAAGAGTCTCCCTTCGGGAGTGAGGGTGTGGGTGAGACGGGTTGCACCGCCGTGTGACCCTATTATCCATTGGGTTTCAACCCATGTCTTTCCTTGAAAGGAAATTGCCTTAACATTAAATTGTTATAGTGGTGTTCGGTTTCCGACCACTCACTGAGCTTGTAGCTCACCCCTCGCGTACTGTTTCTTTTACAGGGGCGTTGTTGGGCGTGGAGCTGGAGTTTTCCTATGGCGTGGTCTTGCGTGCGTGGAAACGTTCTGTCCGGCGGATTGGCGAGTGCGAGGCTGTCAGCAGTCCTAGAGTCTTGTGTATTGGTAATTCGTGCGTGTGGCACTTGTTGTATTTTATTGGCTAGACTTGGCTCTCACAGGACAGTGATTGTGTATTCGAGTCTGTAATAATATTTTCGGTTTACAGACTTATTGATAGTTTATGCTTCCGCTTTTCAGTTGTATTATCAGTTGTCATTGCTTCATTAGCCTTGTGTATTGTTTATTGGAGTCATTGTTGACCTCTTGTTTATGATAGCTGATATTATATTATTGCCACGTCTCGGGGACGGCCGCCCTGGGGCGTGACAAAAGTTGGTATCAGAGCCTGGTCCTGTCAGAGCCTAAGTCGAGTCGTATAGATGAGTCGTAGGATTGTTATCCGAGTACTCTGGTTTAGAAGTTTTCTTAGGTTGCTGACATGCCTCCTCGCATCCGTGGACGTGGACGTGGCCACCCCTGGACTCCCCTTAAGTTGTCGACTGGGTCGACTGATCAGGGTCAGTGTTGGGTTCCTTGTTGTGGGACTAAGGCTTGGGAAGGAGTTTCCAGCCCAGTTGTGTCGTTTTGATGGATCGTTGAAATTTCTAAGGTTGGATCGCGTCTCGACTATGGAGCTTCGTTCCCGGACATCGTTATTGCTATTAACCATGGAGTTCGCGTGATGCGCCAGTTTCAAGTGTTGAGGATGTGGTGTGTTGCTCATTAAGGAGTGATGTCTTCTTTCAGTCTTCCTACTCAGGATAAGGGGCCTTGCAGGGTCAGCGTTGAGACCCGGGCTAGGGTACTCCGTGTTCCTTGTTTGGTTGTCGGGATATCCTATATCGGGACCTCATGGGGCCCTCCCAAGGTTCTTTTCCCAGCTAAGGAATACCATTGAAGCATCAAATTGATGATGGATTTTTCCTCACTTGGAAGGTGCGAGAGCGAGTGGTGAAGCATACGATCGGGATTGAATGCGTCCTTTTGCAGCTTAGTGGGCGATAGCTTATGGACTAGGGTTCCATAGCCATATCCGGAGTCGCTTCGATATATCATCGTGCGTTGTAGCGGTCCGGTAGAGGTCAGAGTCCTGTGAGGTGCTCCCTGGGACTATCCACGACGCTTGTTGGTGTGCCCATATAGCAGAGATAGTGGACATGGGAGGCTACCAGGTAGAGACCACACCGGCGGAGTGCTACTGGATGACGTCGAGAGTTCAGACTCCCCGTGATGAATCTGCCCATTGAGTGCATGATGCTGGAGTTCCAATGAGTATAGTTGGGCGACCTATCGGTGACGGCATGTGAAGCACAGTTCGCGGTACTGTCGCGTTTTGCCCCACATGGGTCGTAAATGAGGAGACGCGATGCTAGCGTTCGTGATAGGACTCAACCGCCATATCAGGTAGATGACGTCGCTTAGGCGTTGTCGGGAATCGACGACCTCCTATTGCGTGTCTTGCGGATTAAGTGCGGTCGAGCGGCTTACCCAGCGTGTAAGGGTCATCATGAGCGTCAGCCATGCTCAAGGAGCAGAATTTGGACTTAATCGTCCCAGGAATTATTTTGATCTCCCCTTTGGGGTTGAAGATCATGTACCCCTTGTCGCGAATTGATGATCTGTTTAGACCAGCTTTGGGAGCAGTGTCTTTCTGTTGATCGATCTTCGCGCAGGGTACCCTATTTGGAGATCGGGAGTTGGCATTCTTTAGTTGGCCTTTCGTGACCGTTTCAGGCACTACGAATTTTGTGTACTGCCGTCGGGGTAGACGAGTACGCCAGATGCCTACAAGGATCTCGAATATGTTATTGGACCTCCGTGGGCTGTTCTGAGGTAGCCTTCGTTGAGGATGTTGGTTGGCATGCCCTCAGGCGAAGTTGTGGATCGTCGCGATGGAATGCGTTCGTCCATCAAGATTCCTCAGTGGACGTGGGAGTGAGTTATCACGAATCTCGTTGCGGGCTCGTTAAAGTTATGTTCGGGTGCGACGCCGTCTAGTGATCGTTGACCGATTGACTAAGTCCGCACCTTCCTCCCTATCCAACTAACTGAGTCTCTGGACGCTTCGACGCGGGTTTGAGCCTTCGCGATTGTTCGTCTTCATGGCACTCCGGTCGGCGCTATTTCGGATCGAGACGCGTGTGTTACTTTGAGGTGCTTGCACAGCCTTTGGTAGGCTTTGTCGCGAGCCTTCATTTAAGTATAGCGTTTCATTGCTGATGGACAGCCAGGCAAGAGGACGATTTAGGCCTTGGAGGACATGCTATTTGCCTGCGTGCTCGACTTGGGGCAGTTGAGAGAGGCACCACCCTCTAGGAAGGGGTCTGCCTGTGTAACGACTGCCATTTGAGCACCCAGATGAAATGGAAGAGGCACTCTACGGGCGCGGTTTTATACCTCCCTTGTGTTGGGACGGTTGTAGAGCGCTAGTTGGAGTGGCCGCAAGTTATTTTATTGACCTTGCGGTAGCCGAGATGGTTCGTGCGTGCCTCTGCACCACCCAGAACCGTCGGAAGGGCTACGCAGGTCATCGTCGCCAGGAATTTACCTTCGGGTTGGCGATCAAGTTTTTCTGAAGGTGTCCCGGTTTAAGGGCATCCGTTGTTTCGACGTTCAGGGCGAGCTGAGTCGGCCTTCCATCGGACCGGTTTCCGTCCTTGAGTGGATTAGGGGAGGTGGCTATCATGAAGCCTTGCCCCCGTGGCTGACTCATGCCCGTGACATCATCCCCGTCTCGCAGCTGAGACATTAAGTCCACGATCCTGCTCACATCTTTCAGTTCGAGCGGCTCATCCTCGCGCTGGATTTGTCGTTCGCGAAGCAGTTGATCGAGAACATGGACCAATGCGAGAAGAGGCTCCGCACCAAGACCGTTCCTTCGGCTAAAGTGCGTGGTAGCACCAGTTTGGTGCGCGGACCACTTGGGAGCCAATGGACTCTATGGGTGACACTTCTACGTTCGGTCTTCCCTTTGGGTTTCCTTAAATTTCGAGGACTAAATTTCCTAAGGGGGGGAGAATGTTAGGCCTGTGTCATTTAGAGTCCTATTTTCGATCGGAGTCGCTAAAATTTTGGTTTTTAGCTACCTGCTGGGACTGGAGGACTCTAATTGAAGATATAACTGCATATTATGGGTCTTGGTACAGTTTAATACTGCCCATAAAATTTTCGTTTAATTCCGATAACGTTTTTGGAATTATACACTTTCGGATTGATATTTGGATTTGATTTTGTTAAAATCCAAGACGAAGAGGTAAAAATCCGATATTATTAAGAGATGTTCAGTTTGGAGATAGCTTCCATATAGAAGTGGAATTGGATCAACTGGATTCGTATATTAAAAGTTATGGGTATTTTTCCGAGTATACCCCGAAGTTGAGAAATCCAGGCAGCAGCCCTGTAAGATGTTTAGCCTAGATTTTGGAATAGCTGGAGAGGTTATTTGATCTGGGTGTAAACATGAAAGTTGTAGATAATCGTCTTATCTTTCAAATGCCACTGGAATCGTGCAATTCTGAGCTGTATTGAGGAAGTTATGGCCGTTTAAGTGAAGGCTGCGCAGAGGTTTTAAGTCCGAGGATGACTTGGTCATTTACTCGACCTTTGCTTATTTAATCCCCAAATGTGCACGACTTTGGGTCTCTCCTCCTCTCTTTTCTGGTCCAGCCCCCCTTTTGTATGTGTTTTGGGTGGAGGAGGTGATGGTGGTGGAGAAGAAGATCAAAAAGGAGTGGAAAAGGTGTGTTTATGTTGTTGTTGTGCTTTGTTATCCTCCCTTCTTAATCCATCTTCCTCAAGCTCCCCCTCATTGTTTTCCCCTCCCCTTTGGACAGCAGCCCCCCATGTGTTTGTTGTAATGCCACATTGAAGAAGAAGAGCAAGGAAGAGGTGGTGGTTGCGGTGGTTGCGGTTGGGGTGGCCGAGGGTGCGCTTGCGAGCCCCTACGCCCCCCTTTCCTTTCCTTTTCCCCCCTCTCCTTTGGTGAGTTTTCCCTCTTCTTTTTGTGGTTCTTATGCATATAAGGAGTGCTTGGTTGTTGGTGGAGGTGGTGATGAAGTCTCCTCTTCCAATGTATTTGAAGGTGTGTTGTTTGTAAGGAGGTGCGGGGCGTCGGGGGTGCTCGCATGCGTGCGGAGTGCGCGGGAAGCATGCATAAGGTGCTCGCATGCGTGCGGAGTGCGCGGGAAGCATGCATGAGGTGCTCGCATGCGTGCGGAGTGCGCGGGAAGCATGCATAAGGTGCTCGCATGCGTGCGGAGTGCGCGGGAAGCGTGCATGAGGTGCTCGAGGGTGTGCTTGACGTTGTTCGATGCGTGCGGAGTGTGCGGGCAGCGTGCACGAGGTGCTCAAGGGCGTGCTTGGCCTTGCCCGATGCGTGCGGAGTGCGTGGGAAGCATGCACGAGGTGCTCGAGGACGTGCTTGACGTTGTTTGATGCGCGCAGGGTGCATGGGCAGCGTGCACGGGGTACTCGAGGGCGTGCTTGCGGTGCTCAGACGCGTTCGGAGTGCTTCGTGGTGTTGAGCAGCTTGTTATAGCCAAATGCAACCATTGGATGATCCTTGGCGGATTGGTATCGGGCTTCGGATTCAACTCGTCGCTCTCTTGCGTTTCGCGAGCCGTGCGCTCGTTAGGTGAGTGGTTTGATCCAACACTTCGGGACGCGCTCGATGCACGTAGTCGTGCACCGCACGTCCTTGGGGCATCTTAACCCCTAAATATGCTAGATATTTGCATGTTAGGGTGGTATAGCTCGTATACTGCGTAGAACCCCTATTCTACCCTATACTTGCTTAAGTATGTATTCATGTTTGTATAATTATGATTTCATGCGCCCCTTGTGTTTCGGGCATGTATTTTCGAATGAGTTATGGATGTATTAGAATATGGCATGTCTTAGGTAGTAGTGTAATACTACCCACACTATATTAATTATATCCAGCATGTTAAACCTTGGGTTAATAACCGATGCGTACTAATATTCCCTTTACGATTAGACTGGAGGAATGGTGTAGTTGTTGCACCCATCTGTTGGGGCAAAACTATGACCAGCCTTTCCGGAGAGGATGAGACTTTCCCTCTCTCTCGCCCTCCCTCTTTACGCAAACTGAGTAAGTAGATGTAGTTCCTACTAGACTCAGGTGCGCTTGAGAAAATTAGTATGCACCGATTAGTGCGCGAGATCGCGCTTGACCCTTTCCTCTCAAGTTGGTGATAACCAACGAATGCTATGATATATTTTGTGTGATTGTATGATTATGGCCTTATAAGCATGTTTAAGTGGGTCATACCTTGTATGCATATTGTATGATTTGTTGTTTATGATGTAAATCCATGTTAGGGAGTACCCCTATAGTTATATATATATATTATTGTGCATGTGGCACATATTATCATGTTATGATTCTCCTTATATATATATATATGCGCATGTTAACTAATTTGGCCTATCCGTAATAGGCAAGGGTATGACCCGCGGTCGGGTCGTACCCTATTAGTTAAAGCGCTAGCGATGTAATCATCCCTTGCATCCGAGTGATGCATTCGTATCGAATTCTGAAGAATTCATCGTGGCATCGACTTTGTTAAACCGATAGCTACGGCATTAACTTGGGCCTACCCGTGCTAGGCGTGTGTCTGAACCGCCTATTGGGTTATGCCCCTGGCTTTTCTACACGAGTGTAGAGATAGTCCTCGCGTTCGAGTGACGCCTCCGTGTGGGAATACAAGAGTATTCGATATCATCGATATATGTGTGTAAGTACCAAGGGTAGTTGGCTTTCCCATAGGGTTCGCATTGCGAACGCAAGGTGCTTCCTCCTGACATCGTCATGAGTCGAAGCTACCCGACATAGAAGCTGTCCTGTAGGGTGCCACCACTTGTAGGTGCTACCGATGCGTACCGCGGTACACATCTAGGGAATGTACTGATCGTGGAAGGCCGACAGGTAGAGGCTGCACGGGAGAGAGCTACCAAGTGATATTTCGGGCTTCAAGTCGTTCTCCCCTTCGTCGGATCCGTGTTGAAGCTGCCCGGCTCGTAGTTGTCCTGTGGGGTGCTCCCAGACGTATTTATGACACCTATTGGTGCGCCCATATGGTAGAGATAGCGGTCATGGAGAGGCTACCAGGTAGAGGCTCCCCGGGAGAGGGCTACCGGATGACGATGGGTGTAGAGCAACTGAGTTCGTTTCAAAAGTCCCTAGTCACCCCTCCGGGGGCTAGGGTGAGGATGAGTTGTTGTCACGTCGCCACGTGACCCAAATACCCATCGAGTATACTCTGGGTTTGTTACTTCTGACGCTTGAGGTATCGAAGTATATCTCTACCTCGTAGCAGATGGATGCGTTGTGTCTCGTTAACCAGTAACACGTGGTGTTATGGTTAACCCTCGTTTGTCCCCGGGTCTCTTTGGAGCTCCCCTTCAGGGTCGGGGCGATGAATGTGTTAAGTCACGTCGCTACGTGACCCATTGGTTTGTTCACCCGTTCCCATATTGGTTGGGTCTGGTTAAGTATCGATGTTGAGAGATATCGATAACAACTATCTCTATGTAGATGATCACAATAGTGTTGTTTAGACCAGTAATTCCGCGTCTCCTTGACAAACGGTATGGTCTCTCCCCAAGAGTCCCAAGAGTCTCCCTTCGGGAGTGAGGGTGTGGGTGAGACGGGTTGCACCGCCGTGTGACCCTATTATCCATTGGGTTTCAACCCATGTCTTTCCTTGAAAGGAAATTGCCTTAACATTAAATTGTTATAGTGGTGTTCGGTTTCCGACCACTCACTGAGCTTGTAGCTCACCCCTCGCGTACTGTTTCTTTTACAGGGGCGTTGTTGGGCGTGGAGCTGGAGTTTTCCTATGGCGTGGTCTTGCGTGCGTGGAAACGTTCTGTCCGGCGGATTGGCGAGTGCGAGGCTGTCAGCAGTCCTAGAGTCTTGTGTATTGGTAATTCGTGCGTGTGGCACTTGTTGTATTTTATTGGCTAGACTTGGCTCTCACAGGACAGTGATTGTGTATTCGAGTCTGTAATAATATTTTCGGTTTACAGACTTATTGATAGTTTATGCTTCCGCTTTTCAGTTGTATTATCAGTTGTCATTGCTTCATTAGCCTTGTGTATTGTTTATTGGAGTCATTGTTGACCTCTTGTTTATGATAGCTGATATTATATTATTGCCACGTCTCGGGGACGGCCGCCCTGGGGCGTGACAGGATGTGCTCGAAAAAAGGACGAGATTGTGTGATGGTGAGAATGAACAAGAATACTTACCTAAAAAGTATGATCCTTTGTTGAATGGTTCATAAAGCGGAAGAATCAAGAAATTAGAA
Source organism: Acorus calamus (assembly GCA_030737845.1). Taxonomy (NCBI): domain Eukaryota; kingdom Viridiplantae; phylum Streptophyta; class Magnoliopsida; order Acorales; family Acoraceae; genus Acorus; species Acorus calamus. The sequence goes on along the minus strand of CM060873.1, from coordinate 9,776,306 downwards.
TCAGGATCAACTAGGAACGATTCAGTGTTTGTTAAGATATCACTTGGAGAAAAAATTATTTATCTCTATAAATATTTTATAGGATTATACGGCCAAACTAAGCAGATAATATGTAGAGATCCATAAGAGTGAGGTTGAGAGGATTCTAAGATAGCTAGATGACCTAAGGGTTGGGCTTCCAATATATCTTGCCCCGAGAATTTCTCATCCCAATAGAATCAACAAGGGGTTTCGGTAGATGATCGGATCATGGACAGGTGATAAGCAATAAGAGACTCCAGCAGCTTAAACTGGCTACTACTTTAGATCATGACCGACTAAACCAATCTCCTTCTTTCATTCCCGGCTTTGGTTCTTGACTATCCTATCTTTAGGTGATGTTGTTTGAATCAAGGAAGCACCATTCGATGGAACGAAGGTGGGAAAGTAAGCCACGAGAACAATAGCAAGGTGACATGATGCATACCAGTAAAGAGCGTCCCCCTATCAGGAAGAACCTCTGTTCTTATGTTTGATCAATATCTTGGGTTTGTTATTTGCCCGCAAATTCATTTATTCATTTACCAAGAGGATACAATTGTTATATTAAACTTCAAACTTTATCGACCATGTCCAAGCAAATGTAAATGCAAATCACAAGCTCTAGCCCCTGTTTAGGTTCCTATCCAAAATTTACATGCGACATATTTAAATATTGTTTCATCGCAATTTTTAACTGATGTGAGACTATAAATTCTAAAAGGAATTAAATATCTCATTAAATTTCTAATCTTTATTTTAAAAATTAATTAATATATTTTTTTATGAAAATGTATTAATTTTCCAACATTATAAGCGCTGCAAGTCGCCGATTGTATAAGCAAACCGAACGCATGCTTTGTAGTGATGTAGGAAATTGTTGGAATATGGTAAAACCAAAACAAGAGCAAGATAGGTCGATTCCCACTCAATACACCAGTTGCACAAGACAAACTATACGAATTAATGCGGAAGTGTAAAAAGTGGGGAAACTGAACTTTTTGTTTTTCTTTTGATAGGTAGTGGGAGGTGTAAAAGGGAGGAAACATAATCTTTTTTTTTTCTTCTTTTGATATGTAGTGGGAATTGAAGTTGAAATGAAAGACTTTGTTACTCTACCAAATCAATTTTGCCAAACTTTTCGAAGTCAGAATAGTTGATAGCGTTTTAAATGACGGGCCATTTGAACATGTTAGTTTCTTGATTGAGCGCGGATACATGCAGTCTATTTTGCAACTTGTTTTATAGCTTCACATACTATGATAATATAGTATATAGTACACTATCATAGTGTATGGAGTCTTATTATTGTATATGACTCCAAAAAAAAAATTAACCATGAAAACAAAATACATTAATATATATCAGTATATACTTCATTTCATAAAACAGCATGCATTTTAAAAAATGAGTATATTATTTAACAAAAAAACATTATAATTATAACTACAATGAAAGCTGCGTGTATCTTTTTCCTTCTTGATCATTTAAATAAGAAAATAACATTTTTTTACGAAGTGTTAAAACACATGCTAATGAATGAATTTGATTGGCTGGGATAAAGTAAAATTAAAAAGTCGACCAGATATAAAGCAACAGAATCTTATTCTAAAATTGATTTGCATGTACTAAAAAATGACCATGATTTCGATGCCCATTAAAAAAAGGTAGGGGTTGTTAGCTAGTTGCCATATAGACGCGCGAGTTACGTACTGTATTAAACACTTTTTTGAGTGGGTTTGGTACCGATTTTGTAAGGTTGGTAAACGAACCAAGCCGCTCGGGCTCGGTTCGGGCTCAGCTCGGTTTAAGCTCGTTCAGGCTCGTTCATTTAGACAAATGAACGAGCTTGAACAAGTTTTAAAGCTCGGTTAGGCTCGGGACCTGGATCGAGCTTCATTTTATGTTCAAATTTGACATGTTTGTGTTATAAAAACTTAATTGAAGCTTGACTAAACTCTTTTATAAAATTAGAATATTAAATTAATATAAAGTTATGCTCGTTTAAGCTCGTGAACTTAGCTCATTTAGGCTAAAATTTTATTTTCAATCCCTAAAAACCCTAAAATGAAGAAGAACGCTAGGCTCATTAAGGCTCGGGAGCTCGACTCGGCTCGGCTCGGCTCGACACGTTAATAAACGAGCCGAGCTTCAACATGTCAAAGCTAGGCTCGTTCGGCTCGTTTACCACCCCTATGGTTTAGTGCAGAAAATTTGTATATATGATTTTTTATAGGGTATTGTTACATCCACGTCTCTTTCCAGCCTGATATTTAGTCTCCACGTCAGCCCCCCTTCCACGTCAGCTTCCTCTTTTTCCAGCCCCTCCTCTCCACGTGAAAAACATTATTTTAATTACCTACTCCAAATTTTTTTTTCCCCAAATGTTCCCGTCCAAATATTTGGTCCCTCTTTGACCCCTTTTTGGTTCTCTCACACTAACAATAAATAAATTTCTTCTCTCTCTTCCAAAACAGAATATTTCTGCTACATTTCCTCTTTTTATCTGCAACATTGGAGAATCTTCTCATTCTCATCTTTTTTGCAAAGTTGGAGAATCTTCTTATTCCAGACAACACCAAATCCAGTAAAGTAGGATATCTAAGGGAACAAGGTATCTGCATCGTTGTCGATTATATACATTTTCATGTAATAAATGAATATTTGCATCGAAAGCATATATGTCTTGTTAAGTTGCATTTTTTTTTCTGGAGAGTATATATGAGCTCTGAGTGCAGACCAAGAAATTTGTGCTTTCTTTTCATTGGCCGTTGTATACATATCATAAAAACGAAAGCATATATTTAATGTTTATTCGAGTACATACTTTGTTTATCGATGTGAGGAGGATATTTTCCACTCACAGTTAAATTTGTGATTTTCTGGGATTCGGAACTTTAAAAAAGATTTGGATAATGGGATTTTTGTAGAAGGATAATATGGAAATGTGATTTTTAGGTGTGGGAGAGATTGTGCTTGGTTGTCACCAATGACTATCTTGTCAGAGCACAATTGCCTCGAATCGATACACTTGCCTGATCTAGATTGCGATCTATATCAGAGTGCTGTCGCGCGACCTATTTTATAGGCTGCCTACGTACCTCCGGGGGGGATCAAGTCTCACGTAGTTCAGTTTGGTCACATTGTAATCGTTTTGCCACTAAGAGATAGTGGGCTATTTTTAAGGGAAACGTTCCCGGCATTTAATCTCCACATCGTTCTTAATTACCCACATTTTGATGATAATGGGCATTAAGTACCAACTTGGCGGTTACAGATGTTTGAAAGTCTTCTGACCGTTTCCATGTCTACTCGCGTGTAACATTTCTGGTGCTTTAACGAGGAGTAAGGTCGACTGACCAGACCTGATGTCTGTGCGTGCCTTAGACTGCTCGTATATAAGTCATAAGGTCAACCGATCAGACCTGTCATCTAGTTGTGCCTTAGAATACGCGCACCTAAGTGATAAGGTCACCCGACCAGACCTGTCGTTTGAACGTGCCGTAGATCACTCGTATCTGAGTAATAAGGTCAACCGACCAAACCTGTCGTCTGGTCGTGCCTTAGATTACTCAAACCTGAGTGATAAGGTCACCCGACCATGTCGGTGTCGGATTCCGTTGGGTGTCGAAAAATCCAATGGGGGGTGCTGCGGTGCGTGTGTGGGGGTTCTTCGGGGATTCGGATTGGATGCGTGCCGTGGCGGGCTCGGTCGGATCATCTTCTCGGAAGGGTGGTGTTGTTCCTGGTTGAGGCTCCCGACAGCGGCTCAAGAGGATTTCAGGGTTTGTGTGTTCGCCACCTGCTTTTTCTAAAAGCAGGAAAAGGTTGGGTTGGATTTGATCGCCTACGTGGGGAGTTTGTGGGGTCTCCGCTCTGAGATACGGATATACCGTACACAGAGGTGAAAAACAGGTAATCCTATTCTGCTTCCGGGGCTTGACTAAAGGAGTCTTGGGACAAAGGGGTGCAAGTGGGGTGTGGATATGGGGCGGCTATTGGGATCCAGCCGTCGGTTATGGGGAGGCTACTAGGGTTTAGCCGTCCGGGGCCTGGGTTGGTTTAAGCAGAACTTCGGTAGGAAATGAGTTTGGTCTTGGACAGAGGCTAAGCTAGGTTTAGCCCGGGTTTCTGGAGGGTGGAATGAGAGGGTGTTTTTGTGTAGGGAATGGATTTTTCTCTCACAAAAGGGGCTCTGTTTCTCTCTCTCTAGGGATTTCCAGTGGGGGAAGGGAATGGTCAATTGATATGAAATGGATTGGAAATTGGTGGATGTCTTGTGTATTCTCTGAAGGCTTGGGACCTCCTCTATTTATAGTAAAAAAGAGGCAGGGGAATATCCAGGGGGTAAAAGAGTGGCTTGGTTAATAGTGTGTTTGATTAGACCCCTCATTAATTATCTTGTTCTTCTGTCAGGACCAGGTGAAGGGCGGCTAGTCCTAATTAGCCGCCCAGGATGGGGCGACTACTTCCTGGTAGCCGCCCCCATCATGACCTGCCAAACGTCCCATCTCTGATAAGCGGTGGCTTGGGTCGGTTACTTGGATTGATCCGGCCAAGATGGGGCGGCTAAAAGTCACATCCTGCCTCAATGATCAGCATTTAATGCTGCTTTATGTCCCATCCAAGGAAGCGGTTCAAGGTCGGCCAGGGGGCGGCTAATGCTAACTAGCCGCCTGGTATGGGGCGGCTAGTTAGGGCTAGCCGCCCCTTGTCAGGGACTCAGGGTTTCTCTAGGGTTCCTGGTTTGGGCCAGGGTCTGGTTTAGGTTTAGGGTTTCCGGTTTAGGTTAGGGTTCCCGGCTTGGGCCAGGGTTTAGGTCAGGGTTAGGGTTTCCGGTTTCCTGAACTTTTGGTTCTCTATTAGATGTCCAAATGTGGGTTATTTCCGGGTGTTACTTGAAGTATTTCTGTCTTTCTGGATCGTCAAAATTAGGGTATCTACAATTGTCCCTCATCGGACGGAGTCTTTGGGCGAAGCAGGAAAGACTTTGACCGATGATAAGGAAAGAGACCCTATTTTGGCCGGCCCGACCTTCAAGAAGTTATGACAACACAAACAGTACTATTCACGGAGTTGATTTAGACCGTCAGAGGCTAGGTCTTGACTTAGAATTTTTAACCGAAAGGATGATCCAGGTGGAAGGCGAGAAAAGTAAATGGTGAGTGATCCAACCTATGGTCGAGGTTCTTAGCTATCGTGCACGGAGCAGCCCAGCGTCCGTTTTCTCGTGCCTACCGTTCCCGTGCTTGGGAAAACTCATGAAGGAGGGGATATCGCTGACCAAAAGCAAGTAAAAAGTTGAGTTGGTGGATTGGATCATCCGAATGATAAGAACTCTGGAAAAGAACCAGAACTGAAGAAATTCGAATTTGAATGGTACTGAAAATGCGGCAAAACTTCAGGAAAGCCGTGTTTGATCAAGTAGTGCCTGGAAATAAGCCAATACATGGCTGTTTGGTATGGAAAACCTTGGAACTAGGGTTGAAAAGAGATTTGGAAAGGGGTTTCAACTGAAAACAGGAAAACTAGGTGGGGCGGCTAGTTCTAACTAGTCGCCCGAGAGGGGGCGGCTACTCGTGAGTGGCCGCCTCCCGACTGGGTCCCTAATAACCGAAAAAGGGACCCTCTCTCTTCCCACTTTTCAAAAACGGTTTCTCTCCCTCTTCTTCTTCTTCTCTTCGGTTTCAAACCAAAAACCTTGATTTATTTGCCTTTTCTTCCTCCATTTCGTCCTCAATCTTCTCTCTTTCTCTTGATTTCGAAACCCTAGGTTTGGGTTCTCCTTTTTCTTTTCAAACCGAGGAAGATGACGAGGTCGAAGGCGATCGCTTCGAGGGGAAAACGACCACGGGTGGCTTGTGGAGAGCGTAGCCCGAACTTTTCATCATCGGAGAGCGATAGGCCAGAGGTCGAGGCCGTGGTGGAGGCTATGGGTATGACGGAGGTGCTGTCGGTGGGCACCCACGTGGGTGAGGTCGGGGGTTTGGCTTCGGGGGCCGTCCCGGAGGTAGGGGGGAGTACGATAGATTACACACGCAAGAGGAGACGTGGGGATCGACCGGTGGTGGTCGAGGAGGTGGTTTCGGGGGTCGGAGGACCGGTTGAGGGTGCAACCGAGGGAGTAGGGGCTGAGGGAGTTAGTGAAGATGTGAGGGCATTGTTGGATGCCATTGTTGGGATGCTGGATAGGGAGGCCATAGAGGCCAGGGCTGAGGAGGAGGAAAGAAGGGCTATGGGGGCCTTTGCGGAGTTTGTCTCTGGCGCGGGGAGGGTGGAGGGGACTGGAGAGGTTAGGGATGAGGCCGGGGAGGTCGAGGGTATGGGCACCGGGCCACAGAGGCCGGTGTTGGTGCTGAGGCTGAGGCCGAGGAGGCCGTGTTCGAGGAAGATGAGGAAGAGGGAGATGACGACGGGATGGACGATCCAGAGGAGGCTGAGGTGGACGCTCCTGGGTCCACACGGGCCATGGTAATTTCTTGACCCCTTTTACTCTTAGCTTTTATTTGGTGTATATGCATGTCTTTTGGTGGTATGAATAGGTGACTTAGCGTATAATACTTGTATATATGTGTTTTCTTAATAGGCATGCTGGGTGTAGAAGTTTAATCACGGTGAGATGTGTAAGCATGCTGTATGTTAACATGGGTTTGTCTTTTGGAAGGGGGGGGGGGCAATTTTTCATATATATATCCATGTTTGTTATATGCATATAAAGGAGAGAGGGATGATATGGCTAGTATACTTGCATGCGATACATTTTTGTGTGCATATAGTTTTTAGGGTGTGACTTCGCATGTGTTTGATCGTGGTAGAGCATGAGGGAGTATATGCATGTATTTCACGGGTCCAAGTGTTTTTCATATGCTTAGGTGCGTTTAGGAAAAGTATATAAGCATGATAGGCCGTGATGCAAGAGAGAGCGTAAGTGGTGACCACGGTGGGATTTTAATGCTTTTAGCATGTGTGATCATATGAAGAGTGTTTTGTAAATAATGGGAGGGGAACTATTATGTGTTTTAAGCTTCTTATTTTCATGCTTTCGTCTTTGATTCAGTATATGGAAGTTTCATTTTGCTAAGCATGATTTTTCTAAATGAATCTTAGGCTTTGGATTCTTACCTCTCGATTGCTCTTTAAACTAACCCATGTCTTCTTCTTTTGCTTGCAGCGGCTAATCGTATCCGGGCTTTATGACACGGGATGAAGAGGTAATACGATGCCTTGGGGCAGGGGGAGAGGAGTTTAGTGGATGGAAAGGGCTTCCGTTCCTTCTTTCTGATTGAGCCTGTAACTCCCCCGTACCCATTATCCTCTATTAAGGCATGCGATACGGTGCGTTACGTCAACCTCAAACTTTTTCAATGAAATAAATTAACATATTAATTCAAAACACATAAGTTTTTAAAACATAAACATAAACCAAATCCAGGATCACAATAATTCATTCTCAACGAATGGTTACACACGAGTACTTTATTTACTAACAACTAAAGATTCCCTGGTTTTGCTGATAAAGCTAAGGACGTCCACTACATGCCAAGAAAAAGGCTTATTCAAGAACCTACGAATGCAACGGAATAAACGAGAACTAGATCGCCAACGCCCACCGCGAACGACGATCGCCAACGGCTACTCTGAAAGGTTGGGAAAAAGAGAGGTGAGCTACCACACGCTCAGTGAATGGACCTTAGCGTCCCAATAATAATAATAATAATAATAATAATAATAATAATAATAATAATATTACAACTTCAGAAAGATTTCTAAAATATCTGAACCAACAGAATATAAATTTTCACAAATATTACGATAAAATGGAATGCTTCTCATTAAAGGAAATAACCACCATCTCATACTATCTACATGATGCGTATGATGCAACGGACACGCATGCCCGTATGGCACGCAGCCGAAATGTGCTCCATCTAGAGCTTGGTCACGCAGACCAGTCGTCACGCAGACGGGTGTCACGCAGACACAATCCCACTGGACTGAGTCACGCAGACCGATTCTCATGCAGACGAATAGTATGCATGCATGATCAATACATATTTTTCCTTCCAAGAATATGCATGCAACAATTTTCAAAATATCGACATTTTCCAAACAATACATAATAAGGCATCAGACCATATAAAGTGATATGCTCGAGTTATACAAAAATAGCATTTCAAATCATTGGTAAAATCCTTCAAAACTACATAGGGGACGAGACCCACTCACCTCCGGTCCTACGCAAGATTACCGGACTAACAAGGAAGCTAACGAGAGTCTATTGCTCCTGAAGATTTTCATACCAATGAACCAGATCAGAAAAGGAATATAATGATTAACTAAATCAAAGATCACCAAAATACTGGGCTCAGCCGGCTACACAAATGTAGCCGCCTGGCTTCCGACGGCTACTCAAACCTAGCCGCCTGATCTCAGACGGCTACTTTCAAGTAGCCACCCCCCGACAGACCCAAAACAGCAAATATGCCCTCAATGACCCCGACTTCCTACCCAAGCATTCAAAAACACGTACCTACTCTCTCTCTCTCATACAGAAAATACAGATAAAAACACATTGAAAATATTTAAGTTTGATCCCCTAAATAATCGATTCGATAATAAATCAAAATACCAAAAAAAAAAAACGATGAAATCTCTATAGAACAAATTTGAAAAATGGTAATATTAACACCATATATTTTCATATCTTAAAGTAGTGTTTAAATATTAAACAACAGTAGGTTGATGGTGATAAAATATCCTAATACATGTTTCTATCATGCATGAAAAATTTGTGTAGACCTAGGCATGATTTCTATTCAAACATCGATAAATCGACAAAACCTAAATAATAATAATATAAATCTGAATACATAAAAACTAGAAAACATCATAACCATACAAGGATCTAGATCTAATAAATTTAATATGATGATCATGTCTTCCTAACCCTAGATCCATGCAAGGCAATGAGTAATGCATCGAAAGCTTATATAATCCATCCGAAAAACCTTGAAAACCATAGATCTAATATATATACGAATAAATCACATAGATCAGCAATAAAAATCATCAAAACAGTGATGAAATCATATGAGGTTCGGATTCATGCAAGGTGGTACCCAAAACAAGGCATTAGAAACCCTAAACATGCTTTCTATCTTAAGAAAAATAACCCTAACCATGATCTATGTATAAATATTCAAAAACAGCATGTAAATCTTGTAAAAACATCTTAAAAACCTCATCAATGGATTAACATAACATCAAGATCCAAAACAATTCAATATCAAATAAAATCATGAATTAAAATGAAGGAAAAACCCATAAAACCACACAAACCCGAATCACCTCGGAATGAACCCATCATTGGTGATCAGTAGCAATTAAAACTCTAATATTATTAAAGAAAAATGAAGTAAAAGAACCCATCTTATTCAACAAAAGATTTTCTTTCAAAAATCACCCAAAAGACCTCTTTTAGGGTTTGATAAAACAAGAGAGAGAGAGGACTCGTATTAGGGTTTTCAAATGGGTCCTAGGGCATCCAAAACTAGGCATTTATAAGGTTAAACACGTGCAATGACTTACTCCCGAAGAAAACAATCAAATATTCGACTGTTTCATCAAATCCCTAAATTTCTGTGTTTCTGCACACAGGTGCCCGACGGCTTGTTGGATTGAGCCACCTGATAAGGGACGGCTATTTTCGAGTAGCCACCCCTCGACAGGGATGGCTACTTTCAAGTAGCCGCCTCTGGGCAGTTTTCCCCAAGGCACAAAAATGGCTATAACTTGCTCGATACAAGTCTGATTCATGATCCGTAAAAAGCGTTGGAAAGCTAACAACACAAGGATTCCAACCATGCCAAAAAATAACAATTTGGAATATCAGAAACATGACTAAAAAAAATTAGTTTAATTGCGGTCTAAAAGTCTCAGTTGTCACAGAGCCGTTCCACGTCCATCGCCCATATGTGGAGGCATTGGCGGAGAGATGGGACCCGGAGAGTTGTACGTTCATCCTCCCTACCGGTGCCGTTATGCCGACCCTCAAGGACGTCCACCGGATTACTAGCCTTCCGGGCTTAGGGGAAGCGGTGATTGCGGCCACCCTTGCAGACTATAGGGGGCTAATTCGAGAGTTGATCGGGCAATGGGAGTTTGTGGAGCGGGAGTGGACGCTGAACTGGATCCCTTTAGGGAGGCTTTCGGGGTAGTATGGCCTCAGTTCCTTTACAGAGCACCAGAAGGGCGAAGCTGCAGCTAGCTTCGAGAGGAGGCGGGCGATGATCGAGGCGAGAGAGGCGGCCGCGTGCCCACAGAGGGCACGGAGGGAGTTGAGGGCGTTCTTCCTTTATTTCTTCGGCCGGGTCCTCTTCTCGACGGCCTCTGATAAGGTTTCCTCTCACTCCCTTTTGCTGATGATGGACCTGGAGGGCATAGGACACTATGCCTGGGGAGCTGCGATGCTCACCCATCTCTTCGCGAAGCTCTCGAAGAAAGTCAAGAGGGCCGGGGGAAAGAACCTTGGCGGCTTCACGCAATTTCTTCAGGTATGTGTAAGTGAGCGGTAGATTCCTTTTCTTGGTTCAGCTCACTTTGATCATGATAATTTCCCTCTTGCTTTGCTAGATTTTCGGGTATGAGCCTTCGCCATTGATCGCCCGACTCTGGCGTCATTTGATCGTGCCCTCCCTTGGGCCATGAGATGGAAACCCCGGGGATCTTTGCACTTGCACCGCCTCGCCCAATTCTGGGATGCCTTTCATGTCTAGTCGAAGGAAGAGGTATAAGTTTTTCTTTGGATTTCTTTGGCTTGTATTTGGTTTTCTTTTGACTAAGCACTCTTCCAATCTTTTGATGCTTTGTAGATGACGTGGAGGCCCTATACAGAGGAGGTTCCTGAGGACCTATCGCGAGACGTCTGGTTGATCTACTTTATTGAGGTCGTGTTTCATGCGATCAGCCGGGTCGTCCGCCAGCTTGGGTATCACTAATAGGTGCCCGATCCTCTGCCATGGCGCCCCTCGATCCCGGTGGCTGTGATTCCTTAGGACACGAACCTCTCGAGGAGTTACGCTACGTACGTGGTGGGATGGATGGGCCGAGGTGTCTTGGTGGAGCGTTGTCCTAAGGTGACTTCGAGTGACGAATACCTTGCTTGGTATCGTCAGGAGTATGCGGGTATCCTTGGGACGATGGAGGAGGAGATCCCGGATGCCAACGTAAGTTGGAGACCCTTCTCTTCTTCCTCGTTCTCTTTCGCTTGAATATTTTCTGAGTGGTGTTTCTTTCGCAGGTTGAGTTGAATGAGATGGAGAAGAGGCTCAAGCCCGCCAATGAGCACCTTCGAGCACGGAGTGGGCAAGTGGAGCACTTGAGGGCTCAGAGGCGCCGGCTATAGGATCAGGTCCGAGTTCTCGAGGCTCAGGTGGATGCTCTGTCGAGAGCGAGGGCCGTTGGTGCCTCTTCTTCTTCCGCTCCTCCTCCTTCGATGGTTTCCGAGCGAGCTCGAGTTGACAAGGGAGTTAGATGTGGCCTGAAGCGAATTGACGGTTACACGGATGGAGCTGGGCCAGGCGAGGGGTAGGGCTTTGCGGGCTAAGGAGGAGACGGACCGGTCGAGGTCTATGATGGCTGCAAGAGAGGAGGGGTTCATCGCCCTGGGCCGCGAGAGGGACTTCCTCAAGACGAGGGTGTCAGAGTTGGAGGCTTCGGTGGGCGTTCCTGGGGGTTTGATGGGGGACTTGCTTCGTTCTCTCCAGGCGGCCGGGGACATAGATCGAGAGGCACTTCGATCAAGCGAAGACAGGCTCCGGGCCGCTGAGGTGAGATCACGGGAGCTCGAGGAGAGGTTGAGGGCGGTGGAGACGCGTCTTCAAGGGAGGTTGGAACGTAGAGATAGAGACATTCAGCAGGTCCTCCTCTGGGAAGCCACCATGCGAGGAAGTTGGTCGGCGGAGGGGTCATGACTGAGGCGGACCTCGACCTTCTCCCACTTGAGCCTGACCATTCTCTCTCGGCTTCCTTGGCTACCGGGGCCACCTTCAGCCGTGCTTCTCGTCCTTCGGCGTCTCAGAGTCGCGGGATATATGCAAGGGCTGCGTCTTCAGTTCGAGAGACTCCTGTCATTCTTGATGCTCCAGAGGTCCAGTCTTCTCATCAGCCGCCGCTCCCTTCCCAGCCGAGTCAGTACGTTCCTCCCACACAGCCTCCCATAGATGATGATGACACTCCGAGGTATACTCCCTTGTGTCTTGGTTATGGGTAGAAGAATAGTATATATGCAAGGAATTCATGCTTTTCTTCTTTTATTTTGACATAGGTGACATTTTAGTGAAGTATAGCTCAAGACTTTGATGGAAGCTCTTCATGGATCCTCGTCTATTTTGACTTTAGTTTTAAGTAGGTTTACCTTTCTTTTTTATGAACAATTTTCCCCTCTCTTCATTCATTTTTTTTTCTGAATGTATGGACAAACATGGGTGTTTTTAACTTAGTTCTATTGGTGTTAATTCGGTCACGTACGTGGAATGGTTTTATAAGGTTCTATGGGTGGATGACTGGATGAGATGGACGTATGGTTTAGTTTTAGTATGTTTACGGATGGACAGGTGTTTTTAAAACGTGGTTATTTTTGAAATGCGTTGGCGTGCGTCTTATGAATGTTTATATATATGAAATGCGTGTATGCAAGTTTTGGAAAGAACTGTTTTCAATAGGTAAAGAAGTGTTTAAGAGTTGATTGGATATGGACTGACATAGCTGAAATAGGTGCAGGCAGGGGGCGGCTAGTTGTGTTTAGCCGCCCCCTGCCTTGGGCATGTTTACCTGAAACAAAAGGGCTGGGGCGGCTAGTGTATTCTAGCCGCCTGGTGATGAGCGGCTAGTCGGGTTTAGCCGCCCCCTGCCTGGGGTAGTCTTTGGTTCTGCTGCTCCTATCTGCTGTTGCTGAAAGCCTTTGTGACCGTTTCGACCTTCGAGACCTATAAAAACATTCCTTCTATGGACCAAGTGTTAAATCTGTCCGGATTGCGCCCATGCACTGACTTTCAAGCCCTTCTTGCTTGAATTGTCAAGGGCTACAATCCATCTTAAGGTAAATGGAAAGATAATGCGAGAAAGTAAACTGCGGGAAACCATGCTTTAGTACGCAAGGGAGGGATTCCAAGTGCGTGAGTGAAGAAACCTCTTAAGCATGTGTGAAAGTGGGATAATTTATTCTCAAGCATGTGCGGAAGGGCATAAAAATGAGTGTAGATGGGGGTAATCTTAATATTGGTATGGGGGGCCAATTTTAGCATTTCAAGAAAATCGGATGTGGAGGTGTTTTGGAAAAGAAAAAAGCGAACTTATGTGTAAGTATGAGTGGCAAACGGGGGAATTTTAATTCTTTAATGGTCTTTTACGTGAGAGGGCAATGTTCTCGACTTTCTTAAGTAAAAGATACCATCAAGTCCCTATGGAGGAGCCCTTGTGGTCACCTATGTCCAAATCAGGATTGTATTTGAAAGGCATACGCCTTAGGTGTCGGTTTTTCTAGATTCATGTTTCTCAAATGCTTGATCGTATTATTCTAAACATGCTGGAAGATCCATGAGTGTACCAGGAGTCAAGTCAAATAAGCTTCCTTTGGATAGGCAAGTTTCTAAGTGAACTCATGTGAGTGTGTGCAGTTGTAAACCTGGAAATGATCTACCTTTGGTCGAAATTTCACCTTTCCCGGTAAACATAGTTCAATTTTGAATCACATTGCGAAATAAAGGGGGGGGGATAGAATGGGGTAAGAGTAATATCTTCCTTTCGGGTAATATTTTAGAATTGTCCCAGTCTAGCATATGTCCTACTTTCTAGGTCCCTCTGGCTCTCTTCTTTTTATCACTTCTTTATTTTGGGTGGAAAGTACAGTCCTTTGTTTAGACCTATACTAGTATAGCAGTTTGTTTGGCATATACTTGTGCATAAAGGCGTGAAAGCCTGCTAAAGTAGAGAGTTTAACCCATTCACTTGGGTGTTATTTTTCTTTTGTTGGCCTCTCATTGCCTGGTTCTTTTTTTATTTGAGGGTGGGGGGCTTCTCTATTTTTCACCCCGATTCTTTTTATGCTTCCCCTCTAGAAGTGTTTGTATAGTGCCAGAGCCAGTTTAGGGACATATGCTAGGTCCGGGTAACTCCTCATTTTGACCTTGGGTTAATACGAGTGGGGCGGAAATAAGGGAGGTTTGCTTCGGGGTTTTAAATTGTCCCAGTCTACGGGGTAGACAATTTCTCTTCTATCTGGTAAATCGATTGTCCAGTCATATGTATGTGAAGAAAGCGGCATGATTGGAGGAGATGTGTTCAAATAAATACGAGTTTATCTTGGAGAGTCTTATAATTCTATCATCAAGTACTAAACGCTGGAAATTGCAGGAAGAAAGAATAATAGTTCTCAAGTATTAAAAGCTATTCATGCATGGAATTTCTTTAGATAAAGTGCATTCCACGAACCTGAAACCTCGACTCCTTTGGCATCTACCAGGCGGTAGGCATTCCCGAAATAGGCATGGGTGATCATATAGGGTCCCTCCCATGTGGGTTGCAACTTCCCTCTTGGGTAAGGCTGTCTTGATGGCATGATTTGCTTAAGTACTAACTCCCCGATTTTAAATTTTCTTTCTATCACCTTCTTTTCAAATGCCCTTGCCACCCTTCTTTGGTAGGCCCAAGCATGGTCTGCCACTCTTAATCTTTTCTCGTCTAGTAGTTCAAGGCGTAGTAGAAGTGCCTCCCTCCTTTCCTCAATTTTGAGGTCTTCTTCTAGTACTATTCTTAAGGATGGACCGAGAATTTTGTAAGGGGCTCTCTTTCTCTATCTCTAGGGATTTCTAGTGGGGGAAGGGAATGGTCAATTGATATCAAATGGATTGGAAATTGGTGGATGTCTTGTGTATTCTCTAAAGGCTTGGGACCTCCTCTATTTATAGTAAAAAAGAGGCAAGGGAATATCCAGGGGGTAAAAGAGTGGCTTGGTTAATAGTGTGTTTGATTAGACCCTCATTAATTCTCTAGTTCTTCTATCAGGACCAGGTGAAAGGCGGCTAGTCCTAACTAGCCACCCAGGATGGGGCGGCTACTTCCTGGTAGCTGCCCCCATCATGACCTGCCAAACGTCCCATCTCTGACAAGCGGTGGCTTGGGTCGGTTACTTGGATTGATCCGGCCAAGATGGGGCGGCTAAAGGTCACAACCCGCCGCAATGATCCGCATTTAATGCTGCTTTATGTCCCATCCAGGGAAGCTGTTCAAGGTCGGCCAGGGGGACGGCTAGTACTAACTAGCCGCCTGGTATGGGGCGGCTTGTTAGGGCTAGCCGCCCCTTGCTAGGGACTCGGGGTTTCTCTAGGATTTTTGGGGTTTATAGTTTCTCTAGGTGGGGATTCTTGGTTTGGGCCAGGGTTTGGTTTAGGTTTAGGGTTTCCGGTTTAGGTTAGGGTTCCCGGCTTGGGCCAGGGTTTAGGTAAGGGTTAGGGTTTTCGGTTTCCTGAACTTTTGGTTCTCTATTAGATGTCCAAATGTGGGTTATTTCCGGGTGTTACTTGAAGTATTTCTGTCTTTCTGGACAGTCAAAATTGGGGTATCTACAGTCCAGATCTGTTGCCTGGTCGTGCCTTAGATCACTCATGCCTGAATAATAAGGTCGCCCGACCAAACCTTTCATCTGGTCGTGCCTTAGATTACTTGAGATGATACTTCCCTGCGAGATGGCCGACCGTCCAACCGGATGACGTCATTGTAAGGTCACCTTTCACGGATCGGGCTCAATGGGCTGTGAGCCGAATGACCCAAGTTCTGTTGTTCTACCTCATCACGACACGTGTCCAGGTGCAGATTTTTACCTCAACAGATGCCCTCTCTCTTGTTCTATTGACGTGTCGAGAGGGCAGGAGATATGAAAAATCTAGTCACGTCCCCTTTCTCCGAGAGTCAAAGATTTGGTCGTCGGTCTCCTCGGGATTCTCTGATCCGCTTCGGATTTGACAGCTGATTTGCTGAGTCAGCTCTTAATGTCGCGTGGCTTCCCACGAGATTCTTTTGAAAACCCAAACATCGGTGTCTCATAGGGTTTCGTGAAAAGCCTTTCTGAGGCATTGATTGCCCCTCAATATCCGCAGCGAATTATTGCTGCCATCTTTTTGAAGCGTCGCCGATGCTGTATTTAAAGGCCACGTGAGAAGCAACCTTCATCCCATCTCACCCTCTGCTTTTGAAACCTTTGTAAACCCTGATAATGGAGAATACTGCTGCTGTTTCTGACCTTCGAAGGGAGCTGGGAATCTCCTCGCACTTCTCGGTCGATGAGTTATCCAAAGATGAGATTCGCACCCTTTTTCTTGACTCTATCCTCCTTCATCCGAGTTATTTCATGGATGGAGGTCTTTCTCTGCCCTTACCACGCTTAGTGGCTGAGTTCCTTGACTTCTTTCGTGTTCACCCTATCTTGGTCGTCCCCAATGTGTACCGCATCTTGATGTGAGCGGTTGAGTTGGGAAGAGGACGGGAGCTGAGTTGGGCCTTGCGGAGATCTAGTGGATCTACCAAATAAAGGGCTCGACCTCAGGACGGTCCCCATCCTTCTACATCTCCCGCCATGCTCGGGCACCAGAACTGATACTCGGCATGTCCCGGGGTGATGTCTATGATTGGGAGAACCGCCGGGTACTAGTTTGGGGTCCATAGATGTCGGTTGGTTGGGATATCTCCCAGCGCCACTTGTGTCACCCCTGGAGGCTGATGGTGGATGCCCCCAAGCCGGAGGACGGGGAGGTGAATATGGACGCCATCTCCTGAGCGAAGGAGTATCCGAGCGATCGTGGTAGGTGCTGCTCGGGTTGGAGGAGCCGAGGCGAGCTCCACCGGTTGCAACCTTTCCTGCCGGTGTGGTTGAGCCGGTGGAGGGTCAGGGTTCGGTTCATCCTTCTTTCGGACTGCATCTTGGGACGAAGCGGCGCTCTCAAAGGCTCCTTCAGTTGGGTTCTAGATCATGTCCCACTATCCAACAGGTGAACCTGACATCGACGTTGTCTTTTCCTGACTTGCTCACTCCGTCCCTCGCCATCCGACCGCCCTCCCCTTCTGCTTCTTCTTCTTCTTCTTCTTCTTCTCCATCTTCTTCATCTTCTTCGGAGCCTGTTGACGGTAAGGGTATTGCCCCTAGCCCTTACCGTATGGAGGTTGACCCGCTCCCAACAGAGTCGCATGCGGACTTAGGTGTTGGAGCAGATGCCGCTCCTACGACTAAGGAATGCTTACACGGGGTCTTCCTTCCTCCTGACGCCTCATCCAAGAACTTGCAAGCCTCAGTCCGTGCCGCTGCTCTTTCCATTGATCTTCAGCTGCGTTCTCTTTGTGAAGCTTGCGAAAGTGATGAAGTTGAACATCTTTCGGACTTCATCAACGGCTATTGCTTGTGTTACTCTGACCACTCGTGTGGTTTTCGACCGATGGGCAACGAGGAGCTCCCCGCGCACTTTCACGCAGCATGAGAGAAGAGACTCCGGGGAAAGGACCGAGCAGAAGATAGAATAGAGGATTGAACACTCTTTGCACTTTTTTTATGTAACCTTTATCCATTAGATAAATAAAAATTACTTTTTTCTGTCCAATCATGTTCATATCTCTACTCGTCTGTCTAGTTATTGCTAAGAAAAATCGCGAGCAAGATTCATTCACGAACAAATTTTCACGAATGAACCTTGCTGATAGACTTTATGACTAATGTTCACGGGCAACCTCCATGAATATGCTTTTCGAGTAGTCCTTACGAGTAGACTTTGCGAATAGACTTACGATCAGACTTCCCGAACTGCTTTCGTCTGCTCGCAATAGCCTTATCCCCACGATGTCGGTGTGTCGGAATCTCTGAATTGTGGTGTGTCGGAAAGGATCCCGGCGGTGCGAGGGTGCGCGTGCGTGTGTGGGGGTTCTTCAGGGATTCGGATCGGATGCGTGCCCTAGCGGTCTCGGTCGGATCGTCTTCTCGGAAGGGTGAGGGTGTCGTTCCTTGGTTGAGGCGCCCGACAGCGGCTCAAGAGGATTCCAGGATTTGTGTGATCGCTACCTACTTTTTCTAAAAGCACAAAAAGGTTGGGTTGGATTTGATCGCCTACGTGGGGAGTTTGTGGGGTCTCCGCTCTGAGACACGGATATACCGTACACATAGGTGAAAAACAGATAATCCTATTCTGCTTCTGGGGCTTGACTAAAGGAGTCTTGGGACATAGGGGTGCAAGTGGGGTGTGGATAGGGGGCGGCTAGTGTGATCCAGCCGTCGGGTATGGGGCGGCTAGTATGGTTTATCCGTCCGGGGCTGGTCTGGTTTGGGCAGAACTTTGGTAGGAAATGGGTTTGGTATTGGACAGAGGCTAAGCAAGGCTTAGCCCGGGTTTCTGGAGGGTGGAATGAGAGGGTGTTTTTGTGTAGGGAATGGATTTTTCTCTCACAAAAAGGGGGCTCCTTTCTCTATCTCTTGGGATTTCTAGCGGGGGAAGGAAGTAGGTTGGGATTTGTGAATTGGAAATGTGAATTGTCTATTGGATTGTGGATGTTGGATTTAGGCTTGGGACCCCCTCTATTTATAGTAAAAGAGAGGCAGGGGAATATCCATGGGTAATGGAGTGGCTTGGCTTAATAGTGTATGTGATTAGACCCCTCATTAATTCTCTGGTTCTTCTGTCAGACCAGGTGAAGGGCAGCTAGTGCTAACTAGCCGCCCAGGATGGGGCGGCTAATTTCTGGTAGCCGCCCCTATCATGACCTGTCAAACGTCCCATCTCTGACAGGCGGTGGCTTGGGTCGGTTACTTGGGTTGATCCGGCTAAGACAGGGCGGCTAAAGGTCATCACCCGCCGCAATGATCAGCATTTAATACTGCTTTATGTCCCATCCAGGGGACTGGTCCAAAGTCGGCCACGGGGGCGACTAGTGCTAACTAGCCGCCTGGTATGGGGCGGCTAGTTAGGTCTAGCCGCCCCTTGCCAGGGACTCAGGGTTTTTGGGTTTCCGGTTTTCTGGTTTGGATTTATGTCTTCCGGTTTAGGCTAGGGCTAGGGTTTAGGTTTGGGGTTTAGGTTAGGGCTAAGGGTTTAGGGTTTTCGGTTTCAGAACTTTGGTTCTCTACTAGATGTCCAAATGTGGGATATTTCCGGATGTTACTTGAAGTATTTCTGTCTTTCTGGACGGTCAAAATTGGAGTATCTACAATTGTCCCTCATCGGACGGAGTCTTTGTGCAAAGCAGGAAAGACTTCGACAGATGATAAGGAAAGAGACCCCTATTTTGGCCGGCCTGACTTTCAAGAAGTTATGCTAACACGAACAGTACTATTCGAGGAGTTGATTTAGACCGTCAGAGGCTAGGTCTTGACTTAGAATTTTAAACCGAAAGGATGATCCAGGTGGAAGGCGGGGAAAGTAAATGGTGAGTGATCCAACCCACGGTCAGGGTTCTTAGCTATCATGTGCGGAGCAGCCCAGCGTCAGTTTCCTCGTGCCTACCGTTCCCGTGCTTGGGAAAACTCTGCAAGGAGGGGATATCACCAACAGAAAGCAAGTAAAAGTTAATTTGGTGAATTGGATCATTCGAAGGATAAGAACTCTGGAAAAGAACCAGAACTGAAGAAATTCGAATTTGAATGGTACTGAAAGTGCGGCAAAACTTCAGGAAAGTCGTGTTTGATCAAGTAGTGCCTGGAAATAAGCCAATACATGGCTGTTTGGTATGGAAAACCGTGGAATTTAGGGCTGAAAAGAGATTTGGAAATGGGTCTCAAGTGGAAGTAGAAAAATGGGAGAGGCGGCAAGTTGTAACTAGCCGCCCGAGAGGGGGCGGCTACTCGTGAGTAGCCACCTCCCGGCTGGGTCTCTTATAACCGAAAAGGGACCCTCTCTCTTCCCATTTTTTAAAAACGTTTTCTCTCCCTCTTCTTCTTCTTCTCTTCGGTTTTAAAACCAAAAAACCCTGATTTATTTGCCTTCTCTTCCTCCATTTCGTCCTTAATCCTCTCTCTTTCTCTTGATTTCAAAACCCTAGTTTTGGGTTCTCCTTTTTCTTTTCAAACCAAGGAAGATGACAAGGTCGAAGGCGATCGTTTCGAGGGGAAAATGACCACGGGTGGCTCGTGAAGAGCGTAGCCCGAGCTCTTCATCATCGGAGAGCGATAGGCCGGAGGTCGAGGTCGTGGGGGAAGCTATGGGTGTGGCGGAGGTGCCGCCGGCGGACATCGGTGCGGGTGAGGTTGGAGACTTGCCTTTGGGGGCTGCCCCGGAGGTTGGGAGTAGCATAATAGGGTATACACGCAAGAGGAGGCGTGGGGACCGACCGGTGGTGGCCGAGGACGTGGTTTTGGGGGTCGGGGGATCGGTTGAGGGTGCAACCGAGGGAGTAGGGGCCGAGGGGGTTAGTGAAGATGTGAAAGCGTCGTTGGATGCCCTTGTTGGGATGTTGGACAGGGAGGCCACAGAGGCCAGGGCTGAGGAGGAGGAAAGTAGGGCTATGGGGGCTTTTGGGGAGTTTATCTCCGGCACGGGGAGGGTGGAGGGGACAGGAGAGGTTAGGGATGAGGCTGGAGAGGCCGAGTGTATGGGCATCGGGGCTGCAGAGGCCGGTGTTGGTGTTGAGGCTGAGGCCGAGGAGGCCGTGTTTGAGGAGGATGAAGAGGAGGGGGATGACGATGGGATGGACGATCCTGACGAGGCCGAGGTGGACGCTCCTGGGTCCACACGGGCCGTGGTATGTTCCTAACCTTTTAGTCTTAGCCTTTTTATTTTGGTGTATATGCATGTGTTTTGGTGGTATGAACAGTTTGTATATGTGTGTATTTTTAATAAGCATGCTTGGTGTATAAGGTAGTCACGGTGGGATGTGTAAGCATGCCGTATGTTGACATGGGTTTGTTTCTAGGAAAGGGGGTAATTTTTTGTATATATATCCATGCTTGTTCTATTTTTAGAAGAAAGTAAATGGCATGTTTTAGTATGCTTGCATGCGATACCTTTTTATGTGTATATAATTTTTAAGGCGTGTCTTCGTATGTGCTTGATCGTGGTAGAGCATGAGAGATTGTATGCATGCATTTCATGGGTTCAAGTGCTTTCTATATGTTTTAGGTGTGTTTAGGGAAAGTATATAAGCATGATAGGCTGTGATGCAAGAAAGAACGTAAATGGTGACCATGGTGGGATTTTGACATATTATTTGTTTGCATGCGTGGTCATATGAGGAGTGTAGTGAATAGTGGGAGGTGAACCTTTACGTGAATGCTTTTGTGTTTGATATGAGAATTTTTACTTTCCTAAGCATGATCTCTAAATGATTTTTGGATTCTCACCTCTCTGTTGCTCTTTTTAACTAACCCATCTTTTCTTCGTTTGTTTGCAACGGCCGAATCGTATCCGGGCTTTATGGCACGGGACGAAGAGATGGTATGATGCCTTGGGGCAGGAGGAGAGGAGCTTAGTGGATGGAGCGGGCTTCCACTCCTTTCTGATTGAGCCGTTCCACGTCCATCGCCCATATGTGGAGGCATTGGCGGAGAGATGGGACCCGGAGAGTTGCACGTTCATCCTCCCTACTGGCGCTGTTATGCCGACCCTTGAGGACATCAATTCGGATCACCGGCCTTCCGGTCTAGGGGGAAGCGGTGATTGCGGCCACCCTTGCGGATTATAGGGGGCTGTTTCGAGAATTGATCGGGGAATGGGAGTTCGTGGAGTGGAGCGGACGCTGAACCGGATTCCTTTAGGGAGGATTTCAGGAAAGTATGGCCTCGGTTCTTTTACGGAGCGTCAGAAGGGCGAATCTGCAGCTAGCTTCGAGAGAAGGGGGGCGATGATCGAGGCGAGAGAGGAGGCCGCGTTCCCACAGAGGGCACGGAGGGAGTTGAGGGCGTTCTTCCTTTACTTCTTCGGCCGGGTCCTCTTCTCGACGGCCTCTGATAAGGTTTCCTCTCACTCTCTTTTGTTAATGAGGGACCTGGAGGGCATGGGACGAGATGCCTGGGGAGCAGCGATGCTCGCCCACCTCTTCGCAGAGCTCTCGAAGAAAGTTAGGAGGGCCGGGGGAAAGAACCTTGGCGGTTTCGCGCCATTTCTTCAGGTATGTGTAAGTGATAATTGTCTTTTTCTTGGTTTAGCTTACTTTGATCATGATAATTTCCCTCTTGCTTTGCTAGATCTTCGGATACGAGCACTTTGCCATCGATCGCCCGACTCTGGCACCGTTTGATCATGCCCTCCCTTGGGCTATGAGATGGGAACCCCTGGGGTCTTCTCACTTGTACCACCTTGCCCAATTCCGAGAGGCCTTCCGCGTCTTGTCGGAGGAAGAGGTATAAGTTTTTCTTCGAATTTCCTTGTTGTATTTGGTTTTCTTTTGACTAAGCGCTCTTCCTATCTTTCGATGTTTTTTAGATGACGTGGAGGCCTTATCCAAAGGAGGTTCCCGAGGCTCTGGCGCGAGACGTCTGGTTGATCTACTTCAACGAGATCGTGTTTCATGCGATCAGCCGGGTCGTCCGCCAGCTTGGCTATCATCAGTGGGTGCCCGATCCTCTGCCGCGGCGCCCCTCGATTCCGGTGGCTGGGATTCCTCAGGACACGAACCTCCCGAGGAATTACGCTACGTACGTGGCGGGATGGATGGGCCGAGGCGTCTTAGTGGAGCGTCGTCCTGAGGTGACTTTGAGTGACGAATACCTGGCTTGGTATCGTCAGGAGTATGCGGGTATCCTCGGGACGATGGAGGAGGAGATCCCGGACGCTTACGTAAGTTGAAAATCCTTCTCTTCTTCTCCGTTTTCCTTTGCTTGAATATTTTCTGAATGGTATTTGTTTTTGCAGGTTGAGTTGAATGAGATGGAGAAGAGGCTCAAGACCGCCAATGAGCACCTCCAAACGCGGGCCAGGCAGATAGAGGCGTTGCGGGTGCAACAGAGATGCTTGTAGGACCAGGTCTGGGTCCTCGAGGCTCAGGTGGATGCTCTGTCGAGAGCGAGAGCCGATGGTGCTTCTTCTTCTTCAGCCCCTCCTCCTTCCATGGTTTTTGAGCGAGAGCTCGAGCTGACGAGGGAGCTAGATGCGGCCCGGAATGAACTGACGGCCACACGGATGGAGCTGGGTCGAGCGAGGGGTAGGGCTTCTCGGGCTGAGGAGGAGACGGACCGGCTGAGGTCCATGATGGCTTCGAGAGAGGAGGGGTTCATCACCCTAGGCCGTGAGAGAGACCCCTCCAGATGAGGGTGTCGGAGTTGGAGGATTCGGCGGGTGTTCCTGGAGGTTTGATGGGAGACTTGGTTCGTTCTCTCCAGGCGGCCGGAGATAGGGATCGGGAGGCGCTCAGGGCATCAGAGGCGAGGGCACGGGAGTTGGAGGAGAGGTTGAGGGCTGTCGAGGATCGGGCTAGGGGGACAGAGAGTCGCCTCCGACAGAGATTGGAGAGGAGAGATAGAGATATGCAGCAGGTCCATCTTTGGGAGGCGACTATGAGGGGGAAATTGGTTGGAGGGGGCTCCATGACCGAGGCGGACCTTGACCTTCTTCCGCTTGAGCCTGACCGTTCTCTCTCGGCTTCCTTGGCCACTGGGGCCACCTTCAACCGCGCTTCTCGTCCTTCGGCGTCTCAGAGTCGTGGGATATACGCGAGGGCTGCGTCCTCGGTTCGAGAGACTCCTGCCGTTCCTGACCAGAGGTTCAGTCTTCTCATCAGCCGCAGCCCTTCTCAGCCAAATCAGGATGTTCCTCCTACTCAGCCTCCAGCGGATGACGATACACCGAGGTATACTCCCTTGTGTCTTGGTTTCAGGTAGAAGAAATGTATATATGCGAGGAATTCATGCTTTTCTTCTTTTCTTTTTGGTTTAGGTGATCGTTTCGGTGGCATGCAGCTCAAGACTTTGGAGTTTGGAGCATTTTGAAGGATTTTTCTTCTTTCTCTCTTTTAGAAACCCTTTTTATGCAACTTTAGGCTTTGAAAATTATGTATGTTCATGGTCTTGGTGGGACAATTTTATAATTTCCCTTTTGTATGCATGGTTTGGTGTAGTTAGCTGAATTCTTATGGACATGTATGTGTGTGTAAATGAATCTTGGCCTTTATAGGTTTGATTCATGGATGGACATATGATTTTGAGATATGGTCGTTTTTCGAAGTGTATTCATTTTGGTTTTATGAATGTATATGCATATGAAATGTGTGTAAGCAATTTTTGGAAAGAAATGTTCTTAACAGGTATTGGAGACTTGAAGACTTGATTAAAATGGGGCTGACAGTAGATTTCAGGGTAGCAGGCAGGGGGTGGCTAGTGTAAACTAGCCACCCAGTGAGGGGTGGCTAGTTGTGTTTAGCCGCCCCCTGCCTGGGGTATGCTTATCTGGAACAAAGGGCTGGGGCGGCTAGTGTAAACTAGCCATCCAATGGGAGGCGGCTAGTCGAGTTTAGCCGCCCCCTGCCTGGGGCAGTCTGGTTCTGCTGCTCCTGCCTGCTGCTGCTGCTGAAAGCCTTTGTAACCGTTTCAACATTCGAGACCTATAAAAACATCCCTTCCATGGACCAAGTGTTAAATCTGTCCGGATTGCGCCCCTGCACTGACTTTCGAGCTCTTTCTTGCTTGAATTGTCAAGGGCTACAATCCATCTTAAGGTAAAATGAAAAATCGAATGCGAGAAAGGAAAGTGCGGGAAACCATGCTTTAGTATGCAAGGAAGGGATTCCAAGTGCGTGAGCAAAAAAAACTATTAAGTGCGTGTGAAAATGGGACAATTTTCTATCAAGCATGTGCGGAAGGGCGTAGAATGAGTGTAGGTGGGGGTAATCTTATCATTGGTACGGGGGGTCAATTTTAACATTTCAAGAAAATCGGATGCCTAGATGTTTTCGAAAAGGAAAATGCGAACTTATGTGTAAGTATGAGTGGCATAAGTGGGCATTTTCATTCTTCAATGGTTTTCTTTTATGTGAGAGGGTAATGTTTTTGACTTTCTGAAGTAAAAGATACCATCAAATCCCCGTGGAGGAGCCCTTGTGGTCACCTATGTCCAAACCAGGGTTGTATTTGAAAGGTATAGGCCTTAGGTGCCGGTTTTTCTAGGTTCATGGTTCTCAAATGCTTGATCGTATTATTCTAAACATGCTGAAAAATCCAAGAGTGTACCAGGAGTCAAGTTAAATAAGCTTCCTTTAGATAGGCAAGTTTCTAAGTGAACTCATGTGAGTGTGTGTAGTTGTAAACCTGGAAATGATCTACCTTTGGTCGGAATTTCGCCTTTCCCGGTAGACATAGTTCAATTTTGAATCCCATTGCGAAAAATAGAAAAAAGGGGGAGGGGGGGGGGAATGGGGTAAGAGTAATATCTTCCTTTCGGGCAATATTTTAGAATTGTCCCAGTCTAGCATATGTCCTACTTTCTAGGTCCCTCTGGCTTTCTGCTTTTTATCACTTCTTTATTTTGGGTGGAAAGAAGTACAGTCCTTTGTTTGGATCTGTACTGGCATAGCCGTTGTCTAGCGTATACCGTGCGTAAAGGCGTGAAAGCCTGCTAAAATAGAGAGTTTAACCCGTTCACTTGGGTGTTATTTTTCTTTTGTTGGCCTCTCATTGCCTGATTTTTTTTTATTTGAGGGGGGGGCTCTTCTGTTTTTCACCCCGATTCTTTTCATGCTTCCCCTCTAGAAGTGTTTCCATAGTGCCAGAGCCAGTTTTGGGACATATACCTGGTCTAGGTAACTCCTCATTTTGACCTAGGGTTAATACGAGTGGGGCGGGAATAAGGGAGGTTTGCTTTGGGGGGTTTCAAATTGTCCCAGTCTAAGGGGTAGGCAATTTCTCTTCTATCAGGTAAATCTAGTCCAGTTATACGTGTGTGAATGAAGTGGCATGATTTGGCGGAGATGTGTTCAAATAGATATGAGTTTATCTTTGGGAGTCTTATAATTCTATCATCAAGTACTAAACGCTGGAAATTGCAGGAAGAAAGAATAATAGTTCTCAAGTATTGAAAGCTACTCATGCATGGAATTTCTTTAGATAAAATGCATTCCACGAACCTGAAACCTCCACTCCTTCGGCATCTACCAAGCGGTAGGCATTCCCGGAATAGGCATGGGTGATCACATAGGGTCCCTCCCATGTGGGTTGCAACTTCCCTCTTGGGTGAGGTTGTCTTGATGGCATGATTTGCTTAAGTACTAATTCCCCGATTTCAAATTTTCTTTTTATTACCTTCTTTTCAAGTGCCCTTGCCACCCTTCTTTGGTAGGCCTGGGCATGGTCTGCCGCTCTTAATCTTTTCTCGTCTAGTAGTTCTCTCTTTTTGGTATATATTTTTTATATTTTTTTGTTTTCAAAAGTGTGAAGATAGACGTATACTTACGGTTTTGAAAAAGGGGTACGAGTTGGTAAACAAATCTTTTAAGTTTTGGGGAGAACAAGGAAATAAAGCTGGTAAAACACTTTTGAAGAAGGAAAACACGGATATACAGTTTGGAAAACATTTTTTGTTTTTTTTTTGTTTTGAAGGAAAGTATGGAAATATAGTTTGGAAAACATTTTCCTTTTTTTGGTGCAAATCATGGAAATACAGCTTTGTAAAACATTTTGTATCGATGAAGAGTGTGGAAATGTAGTTTTGGAAAATATTTTCATTTTGAAGAAGAGTGTGAAAATGCAGTTTGTAAATATTTGCTTGGAAAACATGTAAAGAAAGCTTGTGAAATATTTTCATTTTCTGGAAAATATGTAAAGAAAGCTTGTGAAATATTTTCGTGGCTTGGAAAACATGTAACGACAGTTAGAAAACATTTGGTTTTGAAGAAAAACATGGAAAATAAAGCTGGAAGCAGGTATGTTTAGGGTTGGGGAATGAAAAATGATTAGCATGTATTTTTGGATTTTAGTTTCTTTTCAGGAAAGCAGGTAAGCAAATTTGTATAGGGTGATGAAAATGAAAGCTAGTAAACAAATATTTTTATCTTTTGATTTTTTTTTGGAAAAAGCTGTAAACAAACATGTACAAGAGATGAAAGCGAAAGCTGGTAAACAAATATTTTGACTTTTTTTTATTTTTTAGAAAAGGCTGTAAACAAATATATACAGGATGATGAAAGTGAAAGCTGGTAAACAAATATTTTACTTTTTTTTATTTTTTAGAAAATGCTGTAAACAAATATATACAGGATGATGAAACTCACCCGGGGGGATCGGTACCTGGTCCTTGGATTCGTATTGTTTCCTCGAGTCGGCTTCTTTTGGGCTGCCGGCTGATGTCCGGTGGGGGTCCCCTATTCCCGAACTCTTCCTCCCTGAGCCTTTTCAAAGGCCTTCCTCGATGGAGCAGTTCTTCGTCGGTGGAGCCTGGCTGCCAACATGCAAGCACCTCTAGCCGGATGCGCATGGCACATACGTTCCAATTCCGGGCCCGTGTTTCGTTAAAGCGTGCTTCTCCCCATATGGATACTACTTTCCGGCGGTACGGGAAGCGAAGACATTGGTGTCGGGTGGATGTGACAGCTTCGATGCTGTTGAGCCATGTCCTCCCAACAATCAGAGGGTGGGGTGATTGAATATTCATTACCATGCAATTGACGATGGTGGAGACCGGACCGATCTTTAGTGGGAGCCTGACCAGTCCGCAAGCGTTCTTGCGCGTGCTGTCGAAGGCATAAATGTATTCGTCTGAGGGCTCCAATCTGGGAACCCTGCCTTCTAGCTTCTGGTAGGCGGAATATGTAAGAACGTTAGTTTCCGCTCCCCTATCAATGAGAATGTGCCAGAATTCCCTCCCTCCGAGTATGGCAGTGATTGCGAGGGGTGTGGAGCGTGCTCCGGCTTTTGCGATTTCATGGGGGAGGAAGGTGATCGAGTTAGGCTCTGTAAGATGGCTTGGTGGATGCAGGGTCCTGGCCGCTTCTTCTGAGGGATAGTTGTCGTTATAAGGGGACCCAGGTGGGCTACCACCTTCATCCTCGTTCCCCGGTCAGGGCAGGGCATATTATGTATAGTTCTGTGAACATATTATCAAGAAGGGCAGTCGAAGGCATTGGTGTCGGGGGGAACGCTTGGATGCCAATCGCCCTGTTCTTGTGTCGTTCGGCTACGAAGCAAGCTACTTACAGATAAGAGGGCCGAGATAGCTCGAATGTTCCGGGGCGCAGAGAGTCTCCCGGTATGGTTGAAAGCTTGAATAGTATGGTGGGCCAGTTGGACGGGAGGACGGCCTGTCCGGGTATCTTTTGGTAGGTGGAGCATGTCATTATGTTCATTCACCTGGGTCCAGAAGTTGTTTAGCCACAACATTTGGAGTCGTCCGCGGATGTGTAGGAGGTAGACTCGCAGTCTGGGATCCGGGAGGTCTTGGTCAGTGAATGATATGTCATTGGGCGGCGGGGCCGTCGACAGTGTCGGTACTCTTGGAGACCTATTGCTCCGGATGCAGATCATCGACGTACATTCCCCTCCCTCGGGTCTCGCCAGCTCCTTCGGGGATCTCCCATGGCTCTTCTCCTTCGTCTCCTCCCGGGTTTTCTAGTCCACTTGGTCGCCGATGTTGGTGACCGCGGGCAGGGCGAGAACTGCATCTTCTTCTTCACCATAGAGCATCAATGGTTGTGGTTCAGTAGGGCTCGTTCTGCCCTTCCTCCTCGGATTCTTAGGATTGTGTCGACGTCTTCTGAACTCTTGGTTGTGGTGATGGGTCTCCCTCTTCTACGTTTAATGTGGGCATGTGGATGCTTGGTTGTGACCTGGCAATGGGTCAGTAAAAATGTCAAGTCTTGGAGGCTCGAGAATTGCCCTGATTTAAGTGGCTTTTAATGGCCCAATCAAGGGCCGCCATCATTTAAACGTAAATAAAATCATGATAGCTCGGTATGAGTTGTTGGTGGTATGTAACGCAGTCCGGGGCAGTGGAGGTTTAGCGCTGGGAGGGAGAGAGTCTCCTAGTTAGTGTTTCTGGGAGGGGAGGTTAAGAGTCCCTCTTTCCCGGTATGGTTGAAAGACCTCATTATAAGTATTTTGGGAGGTTGAATAGGTTCTGACTTCTTAGGAATGGTAGAAAGGGCCAGGCTGGTTGTCTTGACGGGAGGACTTTGGATTACCAAGTTTTGTTGTGTCGGCACGGGGAGTCTGATCGGGTAGTTTTGGTTCTGGCCGAGGCGGCGCATACCTAGATGAACCGGACGGTACTATCTCGGAGCCGTTCCTCGTCAGGAACTCATGCTCCGTTCAGGTAGACTGTGTCTTGTGTAATAATCCCCTTACCGTGGGGGTTTGTGCCTTACGAGGCGGTTCACCCTTGGCTGATAGGTGGGGACTGGGTTTGACTACTGGGGCTGCTAACGGGAAATCCTGTTGTGGCGGTCAATTAGAACTGATACGTAGTACAGTCTCCGTAAGAAAGGTCGTACGAAGCTCTAGACTTAGGCTCTGTAACATCATGTCAATTTCTTGACATTCTGTAAGTTGCAGGCCGGTTCGGTGGACAAGCGTGTGCCACCGAGACACGTATTGCTCAAATTCCTCCCTAGGCCTCATTCTCTCAACGGTAAATCCGAAATAGATGGGGTTCTATCCTCTGGTAACGTCTGGCCCAGAATTTCTCGCTACAGCCGAGAAATTCGACAACTGATCTACGGGAGGTGGAGAAACATTGTAGTGCTTCTCCTTCCAATGATTTCTGGAAGAGGAAGACTAGCAGAGGTTGATTATCTAGAAATGGGCGGGCGTCTAGATAAAAGGCAGTTAAATGGATGTTTAGGTCTCCACGACCGTTATACCTGCAAAATTTGGGGATTTTGAATCCCTCCGGTAGGTAGACTGACGGGATTTGTCTCAAGTTATGTAGCGACATGTGTTTGGGGGCTGAGGGACCAGTCTCGGAGAGGATTCTCCCGATGGTTTCATCTAGTGTTTCTCCCCTGGGAGGGCTGCCTAGCGGTCCCGATTTTGGGGTGGCCTGGTAAGGGCCTGGGGTGGAAACGGCTGGGAACATTGGATTCACGGGGGAAAGGGGGGTGAACGAAACGACGCTCGGGTTGACCGAGTGACTGGGTGTGAACGGGGTTTTGGGAACGGCCTTAGGATTTTCGGCAGGGGCCTCCTGTCTCAGGGTTTTGACCTGGCGGTAGTCGGCGAGGTCATGAAACATGTCCTCTACGGATTGGTATCCTACACTGGCCATCTTTTCCTCTAGATGGGTCAAGAATTGCGTGGCATGACCCTCTTGGTGGGTTCTTTCCTCTTATATCTCCTCCTCTATGCGGGATTCCATGACGTGTGAAATGGTTCACGGGGATGATTGTAGATATAAAGCAGTAAATAAAGCGGTAAAGGATTGCGCAGCGGTGTGCGGCTTACAAAGCAGTAAAGGATGCTGTGATGCGAAGTAGAGGACGATCTGATTTGATGGGTGGGAAACTCTAACCTTCCTAGAGGGTTGATAGCATTCTAGTCAACCTTGTAAAAAGGGGGGCAGAAGAGGATTACCTTTTATTGTTTTTCACGAGGGAGGTCCCACCGTGATCGCCAGATTTGTCGGTGCGTCGGAATCTCTGAATTGTCAGTGTGTCGAAAAGGATCCCAACGGTGCGCTGGTGCGCGTGCGTGTGTGGGGGTTCTTCAGGGATTCAGATCGGATGCGTGCCCTGGCGGGCTGGGTCGGATCGTCTTCTCGGACGGGTGAGGGTGTCGCTCCTTGGTTGAGGCGCCCGACAGCGGCTCAAGAGGATTCCAGGGTTTGTGTGTTCGCCACCTACTTTTTCGAAAAGCAGGAAAAGGTTGGGTTGGATTTGATCACCTACGTGGGGAGTTTGTGGGGTCTCCACTCTGAGACACGGATATACCGTACACAGAGGTGAAAAATAGATAATCCTATTCTGCTTCCGGGGCTTGACTAAAGGAGTCTTGGGACATAGGGGTGCAAGTGGGGTGTGGATAGGGGGGCTAGTGTGATCCAGCCGTCGGGTATGGGGCGGCAAGTATGGTTTAGCCGTCCAGGGCCCGGTCTGGTTTGGGCAAAACTTTGGTAGGAAATGGGTTTGGTCTTGAACAGAGGCTAAGCTAGGTTTAGCCCTGGTTTCTGGAGGGTGGAATGAGAGGGTGTTTTTGTGTAGGGAATGGATTTTTCTCTCACAAAAAGGGGGGCTCTCTTTCTCTCTCTCTCTTGGGATTTCTAGTGGGCGAAGGGAAGTACGTTGGGATTTGTGAATTGGAAATGTGAATTGTCTATTGGATTGTGGATGTTGGATTTAGGCTTGGGACCACCTCTATTTATAGTAAAAGAGAGGCAGGGGAATATCCAGGGGGTAATGGAGTGGCTTGGCTTAATAGTGTATGTGATTAGACCCCTCATTAATTCTCTGATTCTTCTGTCAGGACCAGGTGAAGGGCGGCTAGTGCTAACTAGCCGCCCAAGATGGGGCGGCTAATTTCTGGTAGCCTCCCCTATCATAACCTGCCAAACGTCCCGTCTCTGACAGGCGGTGGCTTGGGTCGGTTACTTGGGTTGATCCGGCTAAGATAGGGCGGCTAAAGGTCATCACCCACCGCAATGATCAGTATTTAATGTTGTTTTAAGTCCCATCCAGGGGACTGGTCCAAAGTCGGCCAGGGGGGCGGCTAGTGCTAACTAGCTGCCTGGTATGGGGCGGCTAGTTAGGTCTAGCCGCCCCTTGTCAGGGACTCAGGGTTTTTGGGTTTCTGGTTTTCTGGTTGGGGATATGTCTTCGATTTAGGTTAGGGCTAGGGTTTAGGTTTGGGGTTTAGGTTAGGGCTATGGGTTAGGGTTCTGGTTTAGGTTAGGGCTAAGGGTTTAGGGTTTCCGATTTCCTGAACTTTGGTTCTCTACTAGATGTCCAAATGTGGGATATTTATGGATGTTACTTGAAGTATTTTTGTCTTTCTGGACGGTCAAAATTGGGGTATCTACACACGACACGTAAGAAAGTAGCAATTAAATGCTTGCCACGTGTCCGAAACCGTCACCCCGCCTTCTGCGCCAGCTGTATCTCAAATTTCACAGAAGATTTCGGTGGCAAATCTTCTCACGATCTTGATTTTTGGGCTCCTTTATCATGATTACCGGAGTTTCTCGAGGAGAAGTTTCCCTCCCATAACAACTCTCCAATTTTGGAAAAACAGAAAGCATTGTAATCTGAAGAAAGAGATACCTCTCATTTTTCAACTTCAAACCTTCTTCTTTCTCGATCTTCACCATGTTGATGGACATAGCCCAGAGGTTGTGGTCCACCTTGTCCATCCCGGACTCCATTGGTGTCTTCCCAACTCCTTACAAATCTTTTAACGACATCAAGGAGGTAGCTCCTGGCAAACTGTACATGTATCCTTCCCAGATGCTGAGAAGTGCTCTTTCCTTCCCTCTCCCCGAGCTGGTAAAGGATTTTATGTGTCAATTCAGGCTTCACCCTCTTCAGTGCTCCCCCAATTTACTGAAGGTGCTGGTGTGCGTCCTCACGATCAACCGCGAGATGCAGCTTGATCTCGGTGTTGACAATATCTACCACTTATACAATCTTCGAAATAGGGAGCATGCGTATTATTTTAAAGCGAGGGCTAAAGCCACCCCTCTCATGGACAAACTCCCTTCTTCCGACAGCGGATGCTGGGATGAAACCTTAATACAGCTGACTGACCTCTGGGTGCTTCCAGCCCCTGTGGTGGATGGGAAGGCGACTATCCCGTACTTGTTTCGTCCTGACCGGCTCGGTGAGTACTGAACTAGTAATTTGGCGATTTCTTTGGCTCGTGTCAGGCTGACCATTCTTCTATTATTTTTGTAGATGAGTCAGAGAAAAGGACTCCTGATCTGTCTTTGGTCAAGCTTGATCACATAGCCCGTGCACAAGATCTTTCAGATAAGGATTTTGAAAAAATCCTCAGTCTTCCTTCTACAAGAGCTACAGGTTCCTCCTCGAGGACTGTAAACTCATTTTTGGGAGTTGTTGCTCATGCTGCTTCATCTTCTGTGGCTGACGAAGAGGCGACTGAACGTTCTGCTGCCTCCAAGGGCAAATCTGTGATTGGGAAGAGGTCGAGATTGCCACTCCCTACGAAGCGGCGGACCAAGGTTCTTCATCGCGCCTTGCCGTCTAAAGAGGCGAACTCTGTTGATGGAACCGAAGATCCATCTGCTATTGCGCCTGCCTCCTCTGTTCCAAGGTCCGACCTGTCCCCAACCATTGATGAGGTGGTTGATGTCGACCTTCCTGCTAGCGCCCGGGGAGGAGGGCATCCATCCAGTTTCCTGGTTCAACGTGTGCTGGAAACGGTGGAGGTTCCTTCCTCGCCAGAGGTGGTTGTAGCCGACGCTTCTGCCTTCGGTCCCACCATTGCGACATCATCATGGGTGCCCCCAGTTGAGAAGACCACTGAGAGGACGCCTTCTGTCGATCTGGCTGATGCAGGGATACCCCCAGTCGTTCCGACTGTGGAGGAGGTGTCCCTGGTTGCTTCTGACATGGTTGAGATACCACCGGTCGCTGCAGGAGTGACAGAAATGTCCCCAGTCACTTTGACAATGGCGGGAATGCCCCCAGTCATTGCGGTGGGTGCGGGATCCCATCGCGCGGATGTCCTGAACACGTCTGAGGCTCCTTCAGCTTCGGCTTCCGTTCCTTCTTCGTCCAGTGGCACGTCGTCCAGAGGTCCTCTCGCTGACCGCGCCAACAAGAAATATGATAGCACCCAGCTCAAAAGGTTATCTTCTTGAGGATAATCTGGTGTGCACTCACTGGGCTACGACGGATGCGCTCTTTGCTCAACTTGGTTTGAGCTTTTACAATGTGAGTGGCTCAAACTTTTCTTCAGAGACCTCTCTCTTCAATGTGCTGATCAATTATTCTCCAGAATTATGTCATGCGGCAGGTGCTGGGTGAGCGGAGCTCAGAGACTGTAAGGCTCGAAACCTTGCCGAAGTCAACCCAAGGACTTGCACACCGAAGGGAGGCGCAGTTGCAGTTGATCGAGGAGCAGTTGGCGATCGCAAATCAAGATCGCCAAACATTGGAGCTTGTTGAATCCGTAGCTCATCGAGATGCCTCCATTGCTCTGGTTCGAGCTAAAGCTGCTGAGGAACAAGTCAGAGAGCTTCTCGAGCAGAGATTCTCTGACTCTTTCGACCAGACATCACTTTCCCTTCGTGCGCAGACTGCTGAGGAGCGAGTCGAAGCCTTGACCAGGGAACTGCAGGAGCTACAGGTCAAACTCTGTGAACTTTGAGCTGATCGTGCCTTCGCTTTTGATGAAGGTTTGGCAAAGGGCCAAAGTGAGGCTTTGGCGATGCTGAAGGATCAAGTGAAGGAGATCACCAACTCCTTTATGTCTGACGTCGAGAAGAGCTATGATCGTGGATATCTTCAAGGGTATGTAGATATATCCAACAATGTATCTCCTCGAGTTGTTGTCGTGTCTCCTTCCGCTGCTTTCGTTGGCCCTAAGGCCTAGTTTCAGGCATGAGCCTGACTTTTTAAAGAACAATGTTTTCATAAACGACTTGTCCTTATATAGCTTGATTATTTTCTGATTGTCCTGAATATTCAGAGTGCTTATTATCGAGATTAAAAGGTCATGCCTCAGCAGGCTGGCCCTTTTTATGTCTCGTCATCGCGACCTCCGCTGGGCCTGAGCCTTCTGAAACCAAGATAACAGAATTCCAGAGTGCTTGGGTCAAGAGGGTCAACACCCTTTTAGAATTTAAGCCCTGGGTCTAATTCTGTTCGACCCTACTGCGCGACCTCTGAATGCTGACGATAAAGCCTGAACTTGCAATCGTTGGGAAGTGTTAACCCGTCCCATCCTTATCATACTAGGATGGTGGAGTGGACGAGAGGGCCTGGACCATTTCTGAATTTTGGGCCCGGTTAGACCATGTCAACATAGGAGTTGTCTATCTGTTTCACCCTCATCGTAAAAGGGTGCCTTGTGCGTTCCTCATCGTGTAATGACGGTGGAGTGCTCTGGACCGAGGGCCTGGGCCCTTTCAGAATTTTACACCCGGATGCTAATTCTGTTCGTCCCTACTGCGTGACCTCCAAATGTTGGTTGTATGGCCTGAGCCCGTTTAGACCGTGTGAGCATAGGGGAAGCTTATACTTCAAACGACTTCACCTTCGTGAGTGTAACCTATGTGCCACACGGTAGCAAGCATTTTACTCGAGTGCTAATCGATAGATGGGGAGTCCCCCGCATGACCTCTTATGTAGAGTGCTCATCCACCGACCTGAACTGGTACATCGCGCGTGTCGGTGTGGGAAAAATCCACGGGGCGTGTGTGGGGGTTCTTCGGGGATTCGGATCTCATGCATGCCCTGGCGGGCTCGATCGAATCGTCTCTCGGAATGGTGGTGTCGTTCCTGGTTGAGGCGCCCGACAGCGGCTCAAGAGGATTCCAGGGTGTGTGTGATCGCCACCTACTTTTTTGAAAAGCAGGAAAAAGGTTGGGTCGGATTTGATCGCCTACGTGGGGAGTTTGTGGGGACTCTGCTCTGAGACACGGATATACCATACACAGAGGTGAAAATAGGAAAAAGGAGTCTTGGGACAAAGGGGTATAGGTGGGTTGTGGAAATGGGGCGGCTAGTGTGTTTGAGCCGTCGGGTATGGGGTGGCTACTAGGGTTTAGCCGTCCGGGGCCTGAATTTGTTTGGGCAGAACTTCGGTAGGAAATGGGTTTGGTTTTGGACAGAGATTAAGCTAGGTTTAACCCGGGTTTCTGGAAGCTGGAATGAGGGG
The DNA here is from genome assembly GCA_030737845.1 of Acorus calamus. Lineage (NCBI taxonomy): Eukaryota > Viridiplantae > Streptophyta > Magnoliopsida > Acorales > Acoraceae > Acorus > Acorus calamus. The sequence goes on along the minus strand of CM060873.1, from coordinate 9,740,512 downwards.
GTTGTAGATACCCCAATTTTGACCGTCCAGAGAGACAGAAATACTTCAAGTGACACACGGAAATCTCCCACAAGTGGACACAAATAAGAGAACCCAACGTTCGGTAAACCGGAAACCCTAAACCTAGCCCTGACCTAAACCTAAACCGGAAACCCTAGAGCCTTGACCTAGCCCTAAACCCTAATCCCAGCCTTGACCTAAACCTAAACCGGAAACCCTGAACCTTGACCTAAGCCCCAACCCTAACCTAAACCCAAACCCTAGCTCAAACCCTAAACCTAAGCCAAACCCTAACCCAGACCTAAACCAAAAAAAACCAAAACCCTAAAAATCTAAGTCCCTGGAAAGGGGCGGCTAGCCCTAACTAGCCGCCCCCCTAACCGCCCCCTGGCCGACTTTGGACCAGTTCCCTGGATGGGACGTAAAGCAATATTAAATGCTGATCATTGCGGCGGGTCATGACCTTTAGCCGCCCTCTCTTGGCCGGATCAAACCAAGTAGCCGACCCAAGCCACCGCTTGTCAGAGATGGGACGTTTGGCAGGTCATGATAGGGGCGGCTACCAGGAAGTAGAGCATTAATGAGAGGTCCAATCAAAGCCAAACCACTCCATTACCCTCGGGATATTTCCCTACCCCTCTTTTACTATAAATAGAGGGGTCCCAAGGCCAAATACAACATCATCAAAAACCCACAAACAACCATTCCACACCAACATCCCACAATTCACATTCCCTTTTCACACTAGAAATCCCAAGAGAGAAAGAGAGAGAGAGCCCTTTTGTGAGAGAAACACCCATTCCCCACATAAAATACCCTCTCATCTCACCCTCCAAAAGCCCGAGCTAAACCTAGCTTAGCCTCTGCCCAAAACCAAACCCATTTCCTACCAAACCCCTGCCCAAATCAAACCAGACCTGGGATGGCCAAACCCTAGTAGCCGCCCCTGACCAAACGGCTAGATCCAACTAGCCGCCCCCCTATACACACCCCATACTCACACCCCTTTGTCCCATAACTCCTTTAGTCAAGCCCGGAAGCAGAATAGGATTACCTATTTTTCACCTCTCTGTACGGTATATCCGTGTCTCAGAGCGGAGACCCCGCAAACTCCCCATGTAGGCGATCAAATCCGACCCAAACCCTTTCCTGTTTTTAGAAAAAGCAGGTGGCGATCACAAACCCCCTTGAATCCTCTTGAGCCGCTGTCAGGCGCCTCGACTAGGAACCACACCCTCACCCCTTCCGAGAAGACGATCCGACCGAGCCCGCCAGGGCACGCATCCGATCCGAACCCTCCGAAGCCCACACACGCAGGACTTTCTCGACAGCGACAGGGGTGTTTTTGTGTAGGGAATGGATTTTTCTCTCACAAAAGGGACACTCTTTCTCTCTCTCTATAGATTTCTAATAGTGAAAGGGGGTGTGAACTATTGGTTTGGGAATGAGTGTATTGTCAATTGGAATTCTAGATGTTATTTAAAGGCTTGGGACCTCCTCTATTTATAGTAAAAAAGAGGCAGGGGAATGTCCAGAGGGTAATAGGATGGCTTAGTTAATAGTGTGTTTGATTAGACACCTCATTTAATTCTTTGGTTCTTCTATCAGGACCAGGTGAAGGGCGGCTAGTCCTAACTAGCCGCCCAGGATGGGGTGGCTACTTTCTGTTAGCCGCCCCCATCATGACCTATCAAACGTCCCATCTCTAACAAGCGGTGGCTCGGGTCGATTACCTGGTTTGGTCCGGCCAAGATGGGGCGGCTAAAGGTCACAACCCGTCGCAATGATCAGCATTTAATGCTACTTTATGTCCCATCCAGGGAAGCGGTTCAGGGTCGGCCAGGGGGGCGGCTAGTGCCAACTAGCCGCCTGGTATGGGGCGGCTAGTTAGGGTTAGCCACCCCTTTCAACGGTTTCTTAGGTTTTAGGTTTAGGGCTTTTGGTTTTAGGGTTTCTGGTTTAGGTTAGGGTTTCTGGTTCAGGTTAGGGTTTTTAGTTTAGGGTTTCCTATCAGGGTTTGGTTCAGGGTTAGGATTTCCAGTTTTGGGTTAGGGTTTCTGGTTTAGGTTAGGGTTTCTTGTTTAGGGTTTCCAGTCAGGGTTTGGTTCAGGGTTAGGGTTTTTGATTTACTGAACTTTTGATTTTCTATTAGATGCCCAATTGTGGGTTATTCCCAGGTGTTACTCGAAGTATTTTTGTCTTTCTGGACAGTCAAAATTAAGGTATCTACAATTATCCCTCAACGGACGGAGTCTTTGCGCGAAGCAAGAAAGACTTCGACCGATGATAAGGAAAGAGACTCCTATTTTGGCCGGTCTGACCTTTAAGAAGTTATGACAACACGAACAGTACTATTCGGGAGTTGATTTCGACCGTCAGAGGCTAGGTCTTGACTTAGAATTCTCAACCGAAAGGATGATCAAGGTGGAAGGTGGGAAAAGTAAATGGTGAGTGATCCAACCCGCGGTCGGGGTTCTTAGCTGATGCACGGAGTAGCCCAGCATCAATTTCCGCGTGCCTACCATTCCCGTGCTTGGAAAAACTCAGCAAGGAGGGGATATCGGTGACAGAAAGCAAATAAAGAGTTGAGTTGGTGAATTGGATCATCCAAAGGATAAGAACTCTGGAAAAGAACCAGAACTGAAGAAATTCAAACTGAATGGTACTGAAAGTGTGGTAAAACTTTGGAAAAGTCGTGTTTGATCAAGTAGTGCCTGGAAATAAGCCAATACATGGCTGTTTGGTATAGAAAACCTTGGAACTAGGGCTGAAAAGAGATTGGAAAGGGGTTTTAAATGAAAACGGGAAAACTGGGTGGGGCGGCTAGTTAAAACTAGCCACTCGAGAGGGGGCGGCTACTCGTGGGTAGCCGCCTCCCGACTGGGCCCCTTATAACTGAAAAAGGGGACCCTCTCTCTCCCCATACATTTTAAAACGGTTACCCTTCCCTCCTCTCTTCTTCTTCTCCATTTTAAACCAAAAACCTTGATTTTAAAACACCTTGAATCCTTTGTTTTTTGCCTTCCATCAATCCTTTCTTTTTGATTTCGAAGCTCTAGATTTTCTTTGGGTTCTTCTTTTGTGCGAAATCGGAGGAGATGACGAAGGGGAAGAAGACGGCTTTGATGATGAAGCACCTCAGGTCTTCCCGAGAGCAGAGAGGGGCTATCTCGGGTTCTAGTTCATCGGGGAGTGATCGGGTGTAAGGGGAGGTCGTGAGGGAGGTTGTGGGTACGGTGGAGGTGCCGTTGGTGGGCATCGGCATGGGTGAGGTTGAGGATTTGCCTTCGGGGGCTGTCCCGGAGGTAGGGGGAGTATGATAGTTTATACACGCAAGAGGAGGCGTAGGGATCGACCGGTGGCGGTCGAGGAGGTGGTTTCGTAGGTCGGTAGACCGGTCGAGGGCGCAATGGAGGGGGTAGGGGCTGAGGGAGTTAGTGAGGATGTGAGGGCATCGTTGGATGCCATTGTTGGGATGCTCAATGGGGAGGCCACGGAGGCCAGGGCTGAGGAGGAGGAAAGAAGGGCTATGGGGGCCTTTGCGGAGTTTGTCTCCGGCGCGGGGAGGGTGGAGGGGACTGGAGATGTTAGGGACGAGGCCGGGGAGGCCGAGGTGAACCCTTATGTGAATTAATCCCACCATGGTCACCACTTACACACTTCTTTCATGTGTGGTCATATGAAAAGTGTTTTGTAAATAATGGGAGGTGAACCCTTATGTGAATTATTTTCCTATCTTCATGCTTTTGTCTTTCATTTAGTATATGGAAATTTCATGGTGGGAAGCATGATTTCTAAATGAATTTTTAGATTCTTACCTCTTGATTGCTCTTTAGACTAACCCATGTCTTCTTCATTTGCTTGTAGCGGTCGAATCGTATCCGGGCTTTATGGCACGGGACAAAGAGGTGGTATGATGCCTTGGGGCAGGGGGAGAGGAGGTTGGTGGACGGAGCGGGCTTCCGTTCCTTCTTTTTGATTGAGTCGTTCCATGTCCACCGTCCTTACATGGAAGCGTTGGCAGAGAGGTGGGACCCGGAGAGTTGCTCTTTCATTCTTCCCACCGGCGCCGTTATGCCGACCCTCGAGGACGTCCATCGGATCATCGGCCTTCCGATCACAGGGGAAGCGGTGATTGCGACCACCCTTGCCGACTATAGGGGGCTGCTTCAAGAGTTGATCGGGGAATGGGTGTTCGTGGAGCGGAAGCGGACGCTGAACCGGATCCCTTTGGGGAGGCTTTCGGGGTAGTATGGCCTCGGTTCCTTCACAGTGCGTCAGAAGGGTGAAGCTGTAGCTAGCTTCGAGAAGACGCAGGCGATGATCGAGGCAAGAGAGGCGGCCGCGTGCCCACAGAGGGCACGGAGAGAGTTGAGGGCGTTCTTCCTTTATTTCTTCAGCCGGGTCCTCTTCTCGACGGCCTCTGATAAGGTCTCCTCTCATTCCCTTTTGCTGATGAGGGGCCTGGAGGGCATGGGACGCTATGCCTGGGGAGCGGCGATGCTTGCCCATCTCTGCGCGGAGCTCTCGAAGAAGGTCAAGAGGGCCGGGGGAAAGAACCTTGGTGGCTTTGTGCCATTTCATCAGGTATGTGTAAGTGAGCAGTAGATATCTTCTTCTCGGCTTAGTTCACTTGATCATGACAATTTCCCTCTTGCTTTGCTAGATTTTTGGATATGAGCACTTCGCCATTGACCGCCCGACTCTAGCACCGTTTGATCGTGCTCTCCCTTGGGCCATGAGATGGGCACCCCGAGGATCTTCACGCTTGCACCGCCTCGCCCAATTCCGAGAGGCCTTCTGTGTCTTGACGGAGGAAGATGTATAAATTTTTCTTCGAGTTTTTTTGGCTTGCATTTGGTTTTCTTTTGGCTAAGCGCTCTTCCAATCTTTTAATGCTTTATAGATGACGTGGAGGCACTATACAGAGGAGGAGGTTCCCGAGGATCTGTCGCGGGACGTTTGGCTGATCTACTTCAATGAGGTCGTGTTTCATGCGATCAGCCAGGTCGTCCGCCAGCTTGGATATCACCAGTGGGTGCTCGATCCTATACCGAAGCGCTCCTCGATCCCTGTGGCTGGGATTCCTCGGGATACGAACCTCCCGAAGAACTACGCTACGTATGTTGCGGGGTGGATGAGTCGAGGTGTCTTGGTGGACCATCGGCCCAAGGTGACTTCAGATGACGACTACCTGACTTGGTATCGTCAGGAGTATGCGGGCATCCTAAGGACGATGGAGGAGGAGATCCCGGACGCCTACGTAAGTTAGAAACCCTTCTCTTCTTTCTCGTTCTCTTTTGTTTGAATAGTTTTTGAGTGGTGTCTCTTTTGCAGGTTGAGTTGAATGAGATGGAGAAGAGACTCAAGACCGCCAATGAGCACCTTCGAGCGTGTAGTGGGCAAGTGGAGCACTGGAGGGCTCAGAGGCGCCGGTTACAGGACCAGGTTTGGGTCCTCGAGGCTCAAGTGGATGCTCTATCGAGAGTGAGAGCCGTCGGTACTTCTTCTTCTTCTGCTCCTCCTCCTTCCATGGTTTCCGAGCGAGAGCTCGAGCTGACGGGGGAATTAGATGCGGCCCGGAGCGAGTTGGCGGCCACACAGATGGAGCTGGACCAGGCGAGAGGCAGGGCTTCTCAGGCTGAGGAGGAGATGGACCGGCTGAGGTCCATGATGGCATCGAGGGAGGAGGAGTTCATCACCCTGGGTCGCGAGAGGGACTCCCTCCAGACGAGGGTGTCGGAGTTGGAGGCTTTGGCGGGCGTTCCCGGGGGTTTGATGGGGGATCTGCTCCATTCTCTCCAGGCTGCCAGGGATAGAGATTGAGAGGCACTTCGCTTGAGCGAGGATCGGCTACGGGCTGCTGAGACGAGATCGCGGGAGCTTGAGGAGAGGTTGAGGACGGTGGAGACGCGTCTTCAAGGGAGGTTGGAACAGAGAGATAGAGATATTCAGCAGGTCCTCCTCTGGGAAGCCACCAGCGAGGAAAATTGGTTGGTGGAGGGGTCATGACCGAGACGGACCTTGACCTCCTTCCTCTGGATCCTGAGCATTCTGTCTCGGCTTCTCTGGCTACCGGGGCCACTTTCAGCCATGCTTCCCGTCCCTCAGTGTCCAGGAGTCGAGGGATATATGTGAGAGCCGCATCTTCAGTTCGAGAGATCCCTACCGCTCCTGATGCTCCAGAGGTCCAGTCTTCTCATCAGCCACCTCTCCCTTCTCAGCCAAGTCAGGATTTTCCTCCTACCCAGCCTTCCGCAGATGACGACAATACTCTGAGGTATATTCCTTCGTGTCTTAGTTTTTGGATAGAAGAATAGTATATATGCAAGTAATTCATGCTTTTCTTCTTTCCTTTTTTGACTTAGGTGATATTTCGGTGATGCATAGATCAAGATATTTAGATGGAAGCTTTGGACGGACTCCTATCCATCTACCTTTAGTCTATTTGTTTTTAAAACTTTCTTTTAGTTTAAGACTTGGTCTGAATTTTCCGTTTATGAACAATCCGTTTCTTTCTCTGTTGGTGTACGAATAAACATGGGCGTTTAGTTTAGTTTTGTTGGTTTTTAATTGGGTGATGTATGTGGAATGGTTTTATAAGGTTCTATGGGTGGATGATGAATGGTTTGGTGTATGATTTTGGTTTTATGGTCGTTTGATTTGTATTTATGCAAGTTTTATGTATGAATATGTGTATGAAATTTGTGTGCACAGGTTTCAGGGGAGAATGTTTTTTATAGGTACCAAAGGAGTTGAAGAGTTGAAAGGATGGGATTGACATAGCTAAAATAGGTGTAGGCAGGGGGCGGCTAGTTGTGTTTAGCCGCCCCCTGCCTGGTGCATGTTTACCTAAAACAAAGGGCTGGGGCGGCTAGTGTATTCTAGCCGCCTGGTGAGGGGTGGCTAGTCAGGTTTAGCCGCCCCCTACCTGGGGCAGTCTTTGGTTCTACTACTCCTGTCTGCTACTGCTGAAAGTCCTTGCGAGTGTTTTAATCTTCGAGACCTATAAAAACATCCTTTCCATGGACCAAGTGTTAAATCTGTCCGATTGCGCCCCTGCACTGACTTTCGAGCCCTTCTTGCTGAATTATCAAGGGCTACAATCCATCTTAAGGTAAAATAAAAATCGAATGCGAGAAAGGAAAGCACGGAAAATCATGCTTTAATACGCAAGGGAGGGATTCCAAGTGCGTGAGCGAAGAAAACTCTTAAGTATATGTGAAAGTGGGACAATTTCTTCTCAAGCATGTGAGGAAGGGCATGAAATGAGTGTAGATGGGGGCAATTTTAATGTTGGTACGGGGGGTCAATTTTAGTATTTCAAGAAAATCGGATGCCTAGGTGTTTTGGAAAAGGAAAATGCGAGCTTATGCATAAGTATAAGTGGCATAAGGGGGCATTTTAATTCTTCAATGGTCTTTTATTTGAGAGGGCAATGTTCTCAACTTTCTTAAGTAAAAGATACCATTAAGTCCCTATGGAGGGGTCCTTGTGGTCACTTATGTCCAAACCAGGATTGTATTTGAAAGGTATAAGCCTTAGGTGTCAGTTTTTTTAGGTTCATGGTTTCCAAATGCTTGACCGTATTATTCTAAACATGCTGAAAAATCCATGAGTGTACCAGAAGTTAAGTCAAATAAGTTTCTTTTGGATAGGCAAGTTTCTAAGTGAACTCATGTGAGTGTGTGCAGTTGTAAACATGGAAATGGACTACCTCGGTCGAAATTTCGCCTTTCCCGGTAGACATAGTTCAATTTTGAATCCCATTGTGAAAATAAAAAAAAGGTGGGGGGGAATGGGGTAAAAGTAATATCTTCCTTTTGGGATTTTTTCTTTTTATCACTTCTTTATTTTGGGTGGAAAGTACAGTCCGTTGTTTAGACCTGTACCTGTATAGCCGTTTGTTTGACATATACTTGTGCGTAAAGGCGTGAAAGCCTGCTAAAGTAGAGAGTTTAACCCATTCACTTGGGTGTTGTTTTTTTGCTGGCCTCGCATTGCCTGATTTTTTTTTATTTGAGGGGGGGGCTCTTCTATTTTTCACCCCGATTCTTTTCATGCTTCCCCACTAGAAGTGTTTGTGTAGTGCAAGAGCCAGTTTTGGGACATATGCTAGGTCCAGGTAATTCCTCATTTTAACCTCGGGTTAATACGAGTGGGGCAATTAAGGGAGGTTTAAATTGTCCCAGTCTACGGGGTAGGTAATTTCTCTTCTATTAGGTAAATCGATTGTCCAGTCATACGTGCATGAAGGAAGCTGCATGATTGGCGGATATGTGTTCAAATAAATACGAGTTTATCTTTGAGAGTCTTATAATTCTATCATCAAGTACTAAACGCTGGAAATTGCAGGAAGAAAGAATAATGGTTCTCAAGTATTGAAAGCTATTCATGTATGGAAATTCTTTAGATAAAGTGCATTCCACGAACCTGAAACCTCGACTCCTTCGGTGTCTACCAAGCGGTAGGCATTTTCAGAATTGGCATGGGTGATCACATAGGATCCCTCCCATGTGGGTTGCAACTTCCCTCTTGGGTGAGGCTGTCTTGATGGCATGATTTGCTTAAGTAGTAACTCCTCGACTTTAAATTTTCTTTCTATTATCTTCTTTTCAAATGACCTTGCCACCCTTCTTTGGTAGGCCTGGGCATGGTCTGCCACTCTTAATATTTTCTCTTTCTTTCCCCTTCTCTTTTTTTGGTATTTATGTTTTCGAAAGCGTGAATATAAATATATACATATGGTTTTGAAAAAGGGTACGAGTTGGTAAATAGATATTTTGGTTTCTGGAAAAAGAATGGAGATAAAGTTAATGATTTTGGTTTTTAGAAGGAAAGCATGGAAATATAGTTTGGAAAACATTTTTTAAGGGAAAGTACGGAAATAAATCTTTGAAAACGATTTTGAAGGAACTCATGGGAATACAGTTTGGAAAACATTTTTTGTTTTTTGTTTTGAAGGAAAGTATGGAAATACAATTTAGAAACATTTTTTTGTTTTTAAGAAGAGTATGAAAATGCAGTTTGGAAAACATTTTTTAAGGGAAAGCATGGAAATATAGTTTCGAAAATATTTTTTTTGGTTTTTGGAAAACATGTAGAGAAAGCTTGGAAAAATGTTTATTTTGTTTGGAAGTATGGAAAGACAATTAGAAAACAATTTTTGTTTAGAAGGAATACATGGAAATAAAGCTAAAAATAGGTATGTTCAGGTTTGGGGAATGAGAGCTGATTAGCATATATTTTTGGATTTTAGTTTCTTCAAGAAAGCGTGTAAACAAATATTTATAGGGTGATGAAAGCGAAAGCTGGTAAATAAATATTTTGATTTTCAATTTTTAGAAAAGCCGTAAACAAATATGTACAGGATTTTGCTAACTAGAAACCTGATTTAAGCAAATATTTTGGTTTTGGGGATTTTGAAAGCCTGAAAATAAATATGTATAGGTTGATGCTAGTGGGGCTTACCCGGGGGATCGGTACCTGGTTCTTGGACTCGTATTGCTTCCTCGATTCGGCTCCTTTTTGACGGCCGACTGATGTCCGATGGGGGTCCCCTATTCCCGAACTCTCCCTCCCTGAGCCTCTTCAAGGGTCTTCCTTGCTAGAGCAGTTCTTCATCAGCGGAGCCTGGTTGCCAACATGCAAGCTACTCTAGCCGGATGCGCATGGCACAGATGCTCCAATTTCAGACCCGTGCCTCGTTGAAGCGTGCCTCTCCCTAGATAGATATCACTCCTCCGCGGTACAGGAAGCGAAGGCATTGGTGTCGGGTGGATGAAACGGCCTCGATGCTGTTGAGCTAGGTCCTTCCGACAATTAGAGGGTGGGGTGATCGAATGTTCATTACCATGCAGTTGACGATGGTGGAGACCGGACCGATTTTTAGTGGGAGCATGACCAGTCCACAAGCGTTCTTGCGTGTGCTGGCGAAGGCGTAAATGAATTCATCCGAGGGCTCCAATCTAGGAACCCTGCCTTCTAGCTTCTGGTAGGTGGAATATGTGAGAACGTTAGTTTCTGCTCCTATATCGATGAGAATGTGCCAGAATTCTCTTCCTCCGAGTATGGCAGTGATTGCGAGGGTGCAGAGCGCGCTCTGGCTTTTGCGATTTCATGGGGGAGGAAGGTGATTGGGTTGGGCTCCGCATGATTGTTCACTGAACTCATGGTCCTGGCCGCTTCTTCTGAGGGATAGTTGCCGTTATAAGGGGACCCAGGTGGGCTATCATTTTCATTCTCACGTCCCGGGCGTAGGGCTAGTGTGAACATATTGTGTGTTGCCCAGTTGTTCTCATTCTCATATTGAAGGCGTGCCTCTCCTCAAATTGTCAATACATGACCCATGAAGGGCAGTCAGAGGCATTGGTGCTGGGGAGAACAGATAGCTTGGATGCTGTCCAACCATGGTCGTCCTAGCATCAACGTGTACCTTGTGTCGATATCGGCCACGAAGCAGGCTACTTCACAAATGAGAGGGCCGACGGATAGCGCGAATATTCTGGGGCCGTGGAGATCTTTCCCCGTGTGATTGAAAGCCTGGATAGTAGGGTGGGCAGTTTGAACGGGAGGGCATCCTTGTCCGGGTATCCTTTGGTAGGTGGAAACGTCATTATGTTCATTCCCAACCCTGGGTCAATGAAGTTATTGTTTAGCCACAACATCTGAAGTCATCCGTGGATGTGTAGGGGGTAGACTCGCAGTCTGGAGTCCGGAAGGTTTTGATCAGTGAACGATATGGTCATTGAGTGGCAGGGGTCATTGACAGTGTCGGTACTCTTGGAGGACCCATTGTCGTCTGGATGCAGATCATCCGACGTACATTCCCCTCCCTCGGGTCCATCACTGGCTCCTTCGGGAGTCTCCTCAAAGGGCTCTTCCTCTTCGTCTCCTCCCGGGTTTTCTAGTCCGCTTTCGTCAGACCCAATGTCGATGACCGTGGGCAGGGCGAGAACTGTATTTTCTTCTTCGCCATAGAGTATGGCGAGGTCATGGTTGTCTAGGTTCAGCTGGAAGGGCTCATTCTACCCCTTCTCCTCGGATTCCTCAGATAGACTGTCATTAGTGACATCCTCCGAACTGCTTGATTGCAGCGATGGTTATCTCCCTCTCCTGACCATATTTACCATGTAGTCTCCAGATGTGGATGCTTGGTTGTGACCTGGCAATGGGTCAGTAAATATGCCAAGTGGCTTGGAGGCTCGGGAAATGCCCTGGTTTAAGTGGCTTTTGATCATGGCCCAATCAAGCCGCCTGTCATCGTTCAAGTCATAAATAAAATCCCAAAAAACAACGCATTGTTCTACGATATGCCCATGTTGTTGGTGGTATTAAGGCTTAGCAACTGGGAGGGAGATACTATTAGTGTCCAATAGCACCCTAAAAATCCTAGTTAGTGTTTCTGGGAGGAGGGTAAGAGTCCCTCTTTCCCACTCGTCTCTGATCATAGGATGTTGGAGGGGAGACCTCATTATAAGTACTTTGTGTGGGCTACCTAGGATTTAGGTTTTGGTTCCTTAGGAAGGTGGAATAGAAAGGGGTGCTAGGCTAGACTTGTCATGAAATTATGGGGCTTTAGACCGGGGAACTTTGGATTACCAGGTTTCGTTGTGTCGGCACGGGGACGGTTACTGATCGAGTAGCAAAATTTTCGTTGGTTGGCCGACGCGGCGCATACCCGGATGAACCGGACGTGTACTGTCTCAGAGCCATTCCTCGATAGGGAACTCGTGTTCCGTTTGGGTAGAGTGCCGATACTTGTGTAATCCCCTCTACCGTGGGGGTTTGTGCCTTACGAGGCGGTTGTCCAACCCTATGGCTGATAGGTGGGGACTGGGTTTGGGCTACTGGGGCTGCACAATGGGAAATCATGTTGTGACGGTCAATTAGAAGCTGATACGTAGTACAGTCTCCGTACAAAAGGCTCGTGCAAAGCTCTGGACTCAGGCTCTGTAACATCATGTCAATTTCTTGACATTCTGTGAGTTGCAGGCCGGTTCGGTGGACAAGTGTGCGCCACCGAGACACGTATTTTTCAAATTCCTCCATAGGCCTCATTCTCTCTACGGTTAAATCTGAAATAAAGGGGGTTTTGATCCTCTGGTAACCATAGCGGCCCAAGAACTTCTCGCTTACAGTCGAGAAGTTCGACAAGTGATCTACAGGGAGGGTGGAGAACCATTGCAACGCTTCTCCTTCCAATGATTTCTGGAATAGGAAGACTAGCAGTGGTTGATTATCTAGAAACGGTCAGGCGTCTAGATAAAAGGCAGTTAAATGAATGTGTGGGTCTCTATGACCGTTATACTGGCGAACTTGGGATTTCGAATCCCTCCGGCTGGTGGACTGACGGGATTTATCTCAGGTTATGTAGAGACATGTGCTTAGGGGCTGAGGGACCAGTCTCGAAGAGAATTCCCCGGATGGTTTCATCTAGCGTTTCTCCCCTGGGAGGGCTGCCTAGCGGTCCTGGGTTTGGGGTGGCCTAGTAAGGGCCTGGGGTAGAAACGGCTAGGAATATTGGATACACCGGGGAAAGGGGGGTGAACGAAAAAATGCTCGGGTTGACAGAGCGACTGCGTGCGGACGGGGTTTTGGGAATGGCCTTGGGGGTTTCGACAGAGGCCTCTGTCTCAATGTCTTGGCATGACGGTAGTCGGCGAGGTCATGAAACATGTCCTCTATGGATTGGTATCCTAGACTGGCCATCTTTTCCTCTAGATGGGTCAGGAATTGTGTAGCCTGACCCTCTTGGTGGGTTCTTTCCTCTAGTATCTCCTCCTCTAGGTGGGATTCCATGATGCGTGTAGAATGATTTAAGGTAATGAGTGCAGGTATAAAGCAGAAAATAAAGCGGTAAAGGATTGCGCAGCGACGTGCGGCTTACAAAGCAGTAAAGGATTACGCAGCGGTGTGCGGCTTACAAAGCAGTAAACGATTGCGCAGCGGTGTGCGGCTTACAAAGCTGTAAAGGATTGCGCAGCAGTGTGTGGCTTACAAAGCAGTAAAGGATTGCGCAGCGGTGTGCGGCTTACAAAGAAGTAAATGATGCTGTGATGCAAAGTAGAGGAGGATTTGATTCGAGGGGTGGGAAACTCTAACCTTCCTAGAGGGTTGATAGCACTCTAGTCAAGATTGTAAAAGGGAGGCCGGAGAGGATTACTTTGGTTGTTTTTCACGAAGGATGTCCCACCGTGATCGCCAGATTTGTCGGTGTGGAAAAATCCGCAGGGAGTCTGTGGGGGTTCTTCGAGGATTCGGATCTGATACATGCCCTGGCGGGCTCGGTCGGATCGTCTCTCGGAAGGGTGGTGTCATTCCTGGTTGAGGCGCCTGACAGCGGCTCAAGAAGATTCCAGGGTGTGTGTGATCGCCACCTGCTTTTTTGAAAAGCAGGAAAAAGGTTGGGTCGGATTTGATCGCCTATGTGAAGAGTTTGTGGGGTCTCCGCTCCGAGACACTGATATACCATACACAGAGGTGAAAAACAGGTAATCCTATTCTGCTTCCGGGGCATGACTAAAGGAGTCTTGGGACAAAGGGGTGCAGGTGGGGTGTGGAAATGGGGCGGCTAGTGTGTTTGAACCGTCGGGTATGGGGCGGCTACTAGGGTTTAGCCGTCCGAGGCCTGGATTGGTTTGGGCAGAACTTCGGCAGGAAATGGGTTTGGTTTTGGAGAGAGGTTAAGCTAGGTTTAAACCGGGTTTCTGGAGGGTGGAATGAGAGGGTGTTTTGGTGTAGGGAATGGATTTTTCTCTCACAAAAGGGATTCTCTTTCTCTCTCTCTAGGGATTTCTAGTAGTGGAAGGGGGTGTGAACTTTTGGTTTGGGAATGAGTGGATTGTCAATTGAAATTCTAGATGTTGTTTAAAGGCTTGGGACCTCCTCTATTTATAGTAAAAAAGAGGCAGGGGAATGTCTAGGGGGTAATAGGATGGCTTGGTTAATAGTGTGTTTGATTAGACCCCTCATTTAATTCTCTGGTTCTTCTGTCAGGACCAGGTGCAGGGCGGCTAGTCCTAACTAGCCGCCCAGGATGGGGCAGCTACTTCTGGTAGCCGCCCCCATCATGACCTGCCAAACATCCCATCTCTGACAAGCGGTGGCTCGGGTCGGTTACCTGGTTTGGTCCGGCCAAGATGAGGCGGCTAAAGGTCACAACCCGCCGCAATGATCAGCATTTAATGTTGTTTTATGTCCCAACCAGGGAAGCGGTTCAGGGTCGGTCAGGGGGGCAGCTAGTGCCAACTAGCCGCCTGGTATGGGGCGGCTACTTAGGGTTAGCCGCCCCTTTCCAGGGGTTTCTTAGGTTTTAGGTTTAGGGCTTCTTGTTTTAGGATTTCTGGTTTAGGTTAGGGTTTCTGGTTTAGGGTTTCCGGTCAGGGTTTGGTTCAGGGTTAGGATTTCCGGTTTTAGGTTAGGGTTTCTGGTTTTGGTTAGGATTTCTGGTTTAGGGTTTCCGGTCAGGGTTTGGTTCAGGTTAGGGTTTCCAGTTTACTAACTTTTGATTTTCTATTAGATGCCCAAATATGGGTTATTCCTAGGTGTTACTAGAAGTATATTTGTCTTTCTTGACGGTCAAAATTGGGGTATCTACAGCGCGACCTCCACAGAGTGTATATCTTGCGACCTCTTAGGAGTGCAGCATCCTTGTTGTGAGTGTTTAACTTGCGACCTCTTTTAAGAATGCCTTGTCAAAAAACCAGTTCCACAGCGCGACCTCGAACGGGTGTTCATTCACATGACATATAATGAATTGAAATGAAGTAAATAACTTTTATTTCAAAAGTAGTACTTTTTCAAATGTATTACATTACGACGTCTTATGAGTGCCTCTCCATTCATTCATTCTAGATAGTAAGCACCTTTGGGGCCCAGTCCGGTGACCTTCTAGATAGTAAGCACCTTTGGGGCTTACCATCTGATCATTTTTGGGATTCGAGGAATACCTCTTGAAGGACCAAGTCACCAATTCGAAAGCTTCATCGCAAAACTCTTTTGTTGTAGCTCCGAGCGATCCAGTTTTGATAATTGGCCATCCTGATGGAGACTGCTTCCCCTCATTCGTCCCTCAGATCGAGTTCAGTCACCAAGACTTCTTCATTAACGTGAGGTTCAAAACTTTCGGTTCGAAAGGTTGGGATCCCAAGTTCTATGGGGATCACTGCTTCAACGCCAAAGGCCTGAGAGAACGGAGTCTCTCCTATGACCCGTCATGCTGTGGTGCAATAAGCCCATAGCACCGATGGGAGTTCGTCCACCCAGTTACCTTTGGCTTCATCAAGTCTCTTTTTGATCCCATCTAAGATGGTTCTTTTGGTAATATCCGCCTGACCATTCCCCCGGGGGTAGCGAGGAGAAGAAAATAGGTGTTTTATTCCCAACTCTTCACAAAATTCTCTGATGGTGGCGTTGTCAAGTTGCGTCCCATTCTCTGATGGTGGCATTGTCAAGTTGCGTCCCATTGTCAGAAATCTCTTCTGTGATGGAGCTAAAGGCATAGGTCCAACGATATCGAACCCCCATTGAGCGAATGACCAAGGAGTTGATAGTGTGTTCAAGTCTCCGGCTGGTCGATGAATCAACGGGCCAAACCGCTGGCATTTGTGTCACTTCCTGACTAAGTCACGCGCGTCTCTTGCTAGGGTTGGTGAGAAGTATCCTGCGGTCAGTACACGCTTTGCCAAGGATCTTGAGGCCGTGTGGCAACCGCATATACCAGAATGCATCTCTTCTAGTACTTCTTGGGCCTCTTCGATAGTAACGCATCTGAGAAGTGGCCCTTTGAAGCTTTGCTCGTACAGCACACCTTGTTCGGAGATCAGAAACTGAGCTGACCTGGTCTTGATCTTTCTGGCCTCTTCCTTGTCTACCGAGAGGTATCCGTCCTTTAAGTAGGACAGTATAGGATCCATCCATGTCGCTTCAAGGGGTTCCAAGTCTATCGCCATGACCTGCTTGAGGTGAGAAATACTCGGTTCCCCTAAGAATTCGACTGGATCTCGCGAGATAGCTCTCCTTCTAGAGCACTTGCCAAGTTCGCCAAGGCGTCTGCTTGAGTGTTCTGCTCACAATCGATCGTGTTGATCTCCCAGTGGTCGATCTGTGCTAGCAGAATGCGCATGTAGCTTTGATAAGCCGACATGTGATCGTCCTTCGTCTAATATTCACCTGTGCTTTGGCATACCACGAGTTAGGAATCACAGTAGATTGACAATTTGGTAATGCCGAGATCTACAGCGAACTCCAAGCTTGCGATGAAAGCTTCGTACTCAGCTTCATTGTTGGAAGCCTTGAACCCCAACTTGATTGCTTGCTCGAACAGGAATCCGTCTTCACTTCGCAAAATCAACCCAGCTCCCGACCCTTTTCGATTGGATGCCCCATCGACATGGAGTGTCCAAGAGATAGGTGTGAAGTCAGAGATGGCGGAGATTTGCTGTTCCTTTGGTGTGAGGTAGGCGATAATGTCTGCGACCACCCGCCCTTTGGTTGCGCTCCTGGGCTGATAGTGAATGTCGAAAGCTGACAACTCTACCGCCCATTTTAGCAATTGACCAGCTGTCGGTGTGGGAAAAATTCACGTGTATGGGGGTTATTCGGGGATTCGGATCTGGTGCGCACCTTAGCAGGCTCGGCTGGATCGTCTCTCAGAAGGGTGGTGGGGTCTCGTTCCCGGTTGAGGTGTCCGACAGCAGCTCAAGAGGAGTCAAAGGGGTGTGTGATCGCCACCTATTTTTTCGAAAAGCAGGAAGAGTTGGGTTGGATTTGATCGTCTACGTGGGGGAGTTTGTGGGGTCTCCGCTCTGAGACATGGATATACCGTACATAGAGATGAAAAACAGGTAATCATATTCTGCTTCCGAGCTTGGCTAAAGGAGTCTTGGGTTAAGTAGGGGTGTTGGTGGGGGGTGGCTAATGGAATGGAGCCGTCGGGCAGGGGGCGGCTACATAAGGTTAGCCATCCGGGGGCTGGGTCAACCTGGGCAGAACTGGATAGGAATGGGATTTGGTTTTGGCAAAGGCTAAACTTGGTTTAACCTGGGTTTTGGAGAGTGGATTGGGAGGATGGATTTGTGTAGGGAATAGGTTTCTCTTCACAAATGGGACTCTCTCTCTCAACGGGTTTCAAGTGGGAATTGGTGGTGGATGTGGATTGTTAATTGAAGATGATGGATTGGGAATGTTTAGAAATGCTTTGGACCCCTTCTATTTATAGTAAAAGAGAGGCATGGGAGTGTCCACGGGGTAATGGGATGAATTGGGTAATAGGGTGCTTGATTAGTCCCCTCATTATTTCTTTGTTCTTCTGTCAGAGACCAGGTGAAGACTAGCCACCCAGTATGGGGTGGCTAATTCCTGGTAGTCGCCCCTATCATGACCTACCAAACGTCTCATCTCTGACAAGCGGTGGCTTGGGTCGGTTACTTGGGTGGAACCGGCCAAGATGGGGCGGCTAAAGGTCATAAACCGCCGCAATGATCAGCATTTAAGGCTGTTTTATGTCCCATCCAGGGAAGCAGTTTGGGGTCGGCCGGGGGGGCGGCTAGTGTAAACTAGGCCCCCGGGATGGGACGGCCAGTTAGGGTTAGCCGCCCCTGTCCAGGGTCCTAGGTTTCTCTAAGTGTTTTTGGCCAGGGTTTCTCGGTTTTGTTTTTCTAAGTTTTGTTTTCTATTTGATGTTCAAATGTGGTTTATTTCTTAGTATTACTTGAAGTATTTTCATCTTTTTGGACGGTCAAAATAGGGGTATCTATAATTGTCCCTCATCGGACGGAGTCTTTGTGCGAAGCAGGAAAGACTTTGATCGATGATAATGAAAGAGACCCCTATTTTGGTTTAGACAGTCAGAGGCTAGGTCTTGACCAAAATTTAAGATGACACGATCAATACTATTCAGGGAGTTGATTTAGACAGTCAGAGGCTAGGTCTTGACCAATATTTTTAACCGAAAGGATGATCCAGGTGGAAGGTAGAAAAAAGTAAAATGATGAGTGATCCAACCCGCAGTCGGGGTTCCTAGCTGTCGTGCACGGAGCAACCCAACGTCAGTTTCCTCGTGCCTACCTTTCCCGTGCTTGAGAAAACTCAGCAAGGAGGTGATATCACCGACAGAAAGCAAGTAAAGATTTGAGTTGGTGGATTGGATCATCCGAAGGATAAAAACTCTGGAAAATAATTAGAACTAAAGAAATTCGAACTGAATGGTACTGGAAGTGCGGTAAAACTTTGGGAAAGTCGTGTTTGATCAAGTAGTGCTTGGAAATAAACTAGTACATGGCTGTTTGTTTTTAGAAAACTTGAAATTAGGATTAAAAAGAAGTTGGAAAGGGGTTTTAAGTGGAAGTTGGAAAAACTGGGAGGGGCGGCTAGTTTCGGCTAGTTGAAACTAGCCGCCCCATAACTGGGTCCCTTATAACCGAAAAGGGACCCTCTCTCTCCTCACTTTCTTTTCAAAACGGTTTTTCTTCCCTCTCTTCTTCTTTTCCGTTTGAAACTGAAAAACATAGTCTTTAAATACTTTGATTTGTTTGATTCCGCCCTAGGTCATCTCATTCTTCTTGATTGGTGGGTGCGGGTGGTCTTTGGGCTCTCCTGTTTCTTGTGAAATCGACGGAGATGACGAAGGGGAAGAAGACGACTTCGAAGATGAAGCACCTAAGGTCTTCCCGAGAGCGGAGAGGGGCTGTCTCGGGGTCAGGCTCATCGGGAGTGATGGGTCGGAGAGGAGGGCCACGGAGGAGGTGATCCACATGGTGAAGACACCATTGGTGGGTGCGGGTGGAGCTATTGACACTTCTTCGGGGGCCGTCCGGAGGTAGGGGGTAGTACAATAGGGTATACACGCAAGAAGAGGCGTGGGGATTGACCGGTGGTGGTCAAGGAGGTGGTCTTGGGGGTTGGAGAACCGGCCGAGGGCGTGGTCGAGGGAGCCGTCGAGGCCGAGGGGGTTTAGTGAGGGGGCCATTAGTGCAGAGACCGCGCGTATACTGGGTGAGGTCTTTGGCGAGGACGAGGGCGGCCTTGGAGAGGGTGAGGCTAGCGTGGTGGGTGAGGAGGAGGTGAGGGCCATGGGGAATTATGGGGTCTTGACTTCCGGTGCGGTGGGCACGGAGGAGACTAGAGGTATTGGTTTGGAGGCCGAGGGTGCAGACATGGGGGTTGAGGCCGAAGAGGCCACGGGTATGGGCATAGGAGCCATGGGGGTTGGTGCTGATGTTGAGGCCGAGGAGGAGAGAGAGGATGAGGAGGAGGGGGATGACGACGGGATGGACGATCCTAACGAGGCCGAGGCTGACGCTCCTGGGTCCGCACGGGCCGTGGTATTTCCTTAATCCCTTTTTACTCTAGCTTTTTATTTGTATATATGTGTATATATGTCTTTTATAGTACGAATAGGCGATTCATGTGTAATATTTGTACATGTGTGTTTTAGTAGGCATGCTTGTATGTATAGTTTGATCACGGTGGGATATGTAAGCATGCTGATATGGGTTTGTTTTAGAAAGGGGGACAATTTTTCATACACACATCCATGTTTGTTCTATTTAAAAGAAGAGAGGAATGGTATGGCTAGCATGCTTGAATGTGACGGTTTTTGTATGCATACAGTTTTTTAAGGTACATTTTCATACATATTTGATCATGGTGGGATATGAAGAGGGAGTATATGTATGCATTTTATGGGTCTAGGTTCCTTCACATGATTGGGTGAGTTCGTGGAAAGTATGTAAGCATGATAGACGGTAATGAAAGAAAATATGCAAGTAATGACCACAATGGGATTAATAGGTTTAGCATGCGTGGTCATATGAAGAGTGTTTTGCAAATAATGGAAGGTGAACCTTATGTGAAGTTTCCTATTTTCATGCTTTTGTTTTTGATTTAGCATATAGAAGTTTATCTTGCTAAGCATGGTTTCTAAATGAATTTGTAGATTTGGACTCTCACCTCTCGATTGCTCTTTAAACTAACCCATGTTCCTTTCATTCATTTGTAGCGGCGAATCGTATCCAGGCTTTGTGGCACGGGACGAAGAGGTGGTACGCCGCCTTGGGCCAAGAGGAGAGGAGATTGGTGGATGGAGCGGGCTTCCGTTCCTTCTTTTTTATCGAGCCATTCCACGTCCACCGTCCTTACATGGAGGCATTGGCAGAGAGATGGGATCCGGAGAGTTGCACCTTCATCTTTCCTACCGGTGCCATCATGCCGACTCTCAAGGACATCCTTCGGATTACCGGCCTTCTGATCTTAAAGGAGGCGGTGATTGCGGCTACCCTTGCCGATTAGAAGGCGCTCTTCCAGGAGTTGATCGGGGAGTGGGAGTTCATCGAGCGGGAGCGAACGCTGAACCGGATCAATTTGGAGTGGTTATCAAGGTAATACGGCCTTGGTTCCTTCACGCAGCGCCAGAAGGGTGAAGTTGTAGCTAGCTTCGAGAGGAGACGGGCGATGATTGAGGCAAGAGAGGCAGATGCGTGTCCACAGAGGGCACGGAGGGAGCTTAGGGCGTTCTTTCTTTACTTCTTCGGCCGGGTCCTCTTCTCGATGGCCTATGACAAGGTATCCTCCAATTCCCTCCCATTCCCATCTCTTTGCGGAGCCTGGGGTAATTTTTTGACTCTGCCTTTGCCTGCTGCTGCTCAAAGTTTTTTTTGTAATTGTTTGGTAAACCTTCAAAACTTGTAAAAACATTCTTGCTAGGGGCCAAGAGTTAAATCCGTCCAGATTGTGCCCCTGCATTGACTTTTGAGCCCTTCTTGCTTGAATCGTCAAGGGCTACAATCCATCTCAAGGTAAATGAAAAGCTAATGCAAGAAAGTAAAGTGCGGGAAATCATGCTTTAATACGCATGGAAGGGATTCCAAGTGCGAGAGTGAAGAAGTACGTGTGAGAGTGGGGTAATTTCTTTTCAAGCATGTGCGGAAGGGTATGAAACAAGTGTAATAGGGGAAATTTTAGCTTTGGTACGGGGAGCTATAATGCTTTAAGGAAGTTGAATGCCTAATTGTTTTGAAAAAAGGAAAATGCAAGCTTATGTGTAAGTGTAAGTGACATAAGGGAGCATTTTAATTTTTCAATCATTCTTTTGTGTGAGAGGGAAATATTTTCAACTTTCCTAAGTAAAAGATACCATCAAGCCCTAAAAAGTACCCTGTGGCCACTCATGCCCAAACCAGGATTACATTTGAAGGGTATAAGCTCTAGGTGTCGATTTTTCGGGTTCATGGTGAAAAAATCCATGAATGCACCAGGAATCAAGTCAAATAAGCTTCCTTTGGACAGGCAAGTCTTTAAATAAACTCATGTAAGTGTGTGCAGTTGTAAACATAGAAAATGTCTACTTTTGTTTGAAATCTCACCTTCCCCGCAGACATAGTTCAACTCCAAAGTTCCACTACAAAAATAAAAGGTGAGAGGGGGAATGGGGTAAGAGTAATATCTTCCTTTTGGGTAATATTTAGAGTTGTCCTAGTCTAGCATATGTCCAACTTTCTAGGTCCCTCTGGCTTTCTTCTTTTTACCACTTCTTTATTTTGGGTGAAAAGTATAATCCACTTGTTCGGATCTGTACTGGTATAGCCGTTCTCTAGCGTATACCGTGCGTAAAGGCATGACAGCCTGCTAAAGTAGAGAGTTTAACCCGTTCACTTGGGTGTTTTTTTCTTTTGTTGGCCTCTCATTGCCTGATTTTTTTGTTTTGAGGGGGGGCTCTTCTGTTTTTCACCCCGATTCTTATCGTGCTTCCCCTCTAGAAGTGTTTATATAGTACCAGAACCAGTTTTGGGACATATGCTAGATCCAGGTAACTCTTCATTTTGACCTTGGGTTAATACGAGTGGGGGCAGAAATAAGGGAGGGAAGCTTTGGGGTTTTTAAAATTGTCCCAATCTACGGGGTAGGCAATTTTTCTTCTATCTAGTGAACCGATTCTTAAGTCATACGTGTGTGAAGGATTGGCGGATTTGAGTTTAAATAACTACAAGTTTATCTTTGGGAGTCTTATAGTTCTATCATCAACTGCTAAACGCTGGAAATCGCAGGAAAGAAGAATAATATTTCTCAAGTATGAAATTTTCTACGCATGTAATTTCTTCAGATAAAGTGCATTCCACGAACCAGAAACCTCGACTCCCTCAGTGTCTACCAAGCGGTAGGCATTCCCGAAGTAGGCATGGGTGATCACATAGGGTCCCTCCCATGTGGGTTGCAGCTTTCCTCTTGGGTGGGGCAGCCTCGATGGCATGATTCATAGGGTCCCTCCCATGTGGGTTGCAGCTTTCCTCTTGGGTTGGGCGGCCTCGATGGCATGATTTGCTTAAGTACTAACTCTCAATTTCATTTCTATTATTTTCTTTTCGAATGCCCTTGCCACCCTTCTTTGGTACGCCCGGGCGTGGTCTGCTGCTCTTAATTTTTGTTTTTGTTTTTTGTATATCCTTTTTTGTTGTTAATTTTTTTTGAAAGTGTGTAAACAGATATGTATAGGGGTTTGAAAGCGTAAGACTAGTAAACAAATGTTTTGATCTTTGATTTTCAGGAAAGTAGTAAGCAAATATGTACATGATTTAAGCTTACTAGAAAGCTAATAAATAAATGTTTTGATTTTTTTGTTTTTTTTGTTTTGATTTCAGGAAAGCTGTAAATAAATATGTAGAGATTTAGACTAATGGGGGCTTACCTGGGGGGATCAGTTCCTGGTTCTTGGACTCGCGCCACTTCCTCGAGTCGGCTCCTTTTTGATGGCCGACTGATGTCCGACGGGGGTCCCCTATTCCCAAATTCTCCCTCCCTGAGCCTCTTCAGGGGTCTTCCTTGCTGAAGAAGTTCTTCATCAGTGGAGCCTGGTTACCAACATGCAAGCACCTCTAGCCGGATGCACATGGCACAGACGCTCCAGTTATGGACTCGTGCCCCGTTGAAGCGTGCCTCTCCCCAGATGGATATGACTCCTCCGTGATACGGGAAGCGAAGGCATTGGTGTCGGGTGGAAGAGACAACTTCGATGTTGTTAAGCCATGTCCTTCCAACAATTAGAGGGTGGGGTGATCAAATTTCCATCACCATGCAGTTGACTATGGTGGAGACGGGGCCGATTTTCAGCGGGGGCATGACCACCCCGCAAGTGTTCTTGTACGTGCTGTCGAAGGCATAGATGAACTCGTCTGAAGGTTTTAGCCTAGGGACCCTGCCTTCAAGCTTTTGGTAAGTGGAAAAGGTGAGTACGTTGGTTTCTCCTCCTGTGTCGATGAGAATATGCTTGAATTCCTCCCTCCGAACGTGGCAGTGATTGCGAGGGGTGCGGAGCGTGATCCGGCTTTTGCAATTTTATGGGGGAGGAAGGAAATCAGGTTGGGCTCCATGAAATTGTTCACTGAGTTCATGGTCCCGGCTGTCTCTTCCGACGGGTAGTTACTGTTATAGGGGGATCCAGGTGGGCCACCACCTCCATCCTCGCCTCCCGGGATGAACATGTTGTGCATTATCCAGTTGTCCTCCTCGTACTGGAGGTGCGCATCTCCCCAAATTGTTAGCACATGACCCATAAATGGCAACCAGAGGCACTGGTGTCGGGGGGGAGCAGATGGCCTGGATGCTGTCCAGCCATGGTCGCCCTGGTATGAGACGGTACCTTGTATCGATGTCGACCACGAAGCATGCCACCTCGTAGATCAGGGGTCCGACAGCTACCTTGAATATCTCAGTGCCGCGGAGAGTCATTCCGGTGTGATTGAAAGCCTGAATAGTAGAGTGGGCCGGTTGGACGGGAGGGCGGCCTAGTCCGGGTATCTTTTGGTAGGTGGAGCATGTCATTATGTTCATCCTTGACCCTGGGTCCACAAAGATATTGTTTAGCCGCAACATCTGACGTCGTCCGTGGATGTGTAGGGGATATACCCGCAGTCTGGAGTCTGAGAGGTCTTTATCGGTGAACGATATGGTCATCGGGCGGCAGGGGCCGTCGACAGTGTCGGTGCTTTTGGAGGACCTATTGTCGTCTGGATGCAGATCATCCGACGTACATTCCCCTATTGTCGTCTGGATGCAGATCATCCGACGTACATTCCCCTCCCTCGGGTCTCTCGCTTGCTCCTTCGGGGATCTCCTCAAAGGGCTCCTCCTCTTCATATTCTCCTGGTTTTTCCAGTCCGCTTTCGTCGGACTCAATGTTGATGACTGCGGGCAGGGCGAGAACTGCGTGTTCTTCTTCACCACAGAGTATGGCGATGTCGTGGTCGTCGAGATTCAGCTGGAAGGGCTCGTCCTGCCCCTCCTCCTCGGATTCCTCGGACTGACTGTCATCAATGGAATCTTCCGAGCTACTTGGTCCTGGTGATGGTTACCCCCCTATCCTGATCATGTTTACTGCGTGGGCTCCAGACATGGAAGCTTGGTTATGGCCTAGCAATGGGTCAGTCAATATACCAAGTGGCTTGGAAGCTTGAGAATTTCCCTGGCTTATGTGGCTTTTGATCATAGCCCAGTCAAGGCATCTGTCATCATTCAAATCGTAAACAAAGTCTTGAAAAAATAATGCATTGTTCTACGGTGTGACCATGCTGTTGGTGATATTGACAGTAACGCGCCGTACTGGCCCCGAGGAGTGGAGGCTTAGCAGCCGGGAGGGAGATACTATTAGTGTCCATTAGCACCCTAAAAATCCTAGTTAACGTTTCTGGGAGGGGAGGGTAAGAATCCCTCTTTCCCATTCATCTCTGGTTATAGGATGTTGGAGGAGAAACCTCATTATAAGTACTTTGTGTAGGCCGCCTAGGACTTAGGTTTTGGTTTGTCGAGAAAGTGGAATAGAAAGTGGTCCTAGGCTGGCCTTGTCTTGAAACTATGGGGCTTTGGACTGGGGAACTTTGGATTTCCGGGTTTTGTGGTATCGGCACAGAGACGGGTACTGATCGGGGCATAAAGCTTTGATTGACTGACCGAGGCGGTGCATACCCAGATGAACCGGACGTGTACTGTCTCGGAGCCGTTCCTCGATCAAGAACTCGTGCTTCTTTCGGGTAGAGTGCCGAAACTTGTGTAATCCCCTCTACCGTGGGGATTTGCGCCTTTCGTGACGGTTGTCCAACTCTATGGCTGATAGGTGGGGATTGGGTTTGGACTACTGGGGCAGCACAATGGAAATCCTGTTGTGGCGGTCAATTAGAAGTTGATACGTAGTACAATCCTCGTACAAAAGGCTCGTATGAAGCTCTGAACTCAAACTCTGCAACATCATGTCAATTTCTTGACATTATGTGAGTTGCAGGCCGGTCCGGTGGACAAGTGTGCGCCACCGAGACACGTATAGTTCAAATTCATCCCTAGGCCTCATTCTCTCTCTACGGTTAAATCTGAAATAAAGGGGGTTCTGATCCTCTGATAACCATAGCAGCCTAAGAACTTCTCGCTTATAGCCGAGAAGTTTGATAAGTGATCTACAGGGAGGGTGGAGAATCATTGTAGTGCTTCTCTTTCCAATGATTTTTGGAAGAGAAACACTAACAGAGGTTGATTATCAAGAAACGGCCGGGCGTCTAGATAAAAAACAGTTAGATGAATGTCTGGGTCTCAACGACTGTTATACCGGTGGAATTTGGGGATTTTGAATCCCTTCGGTAGGAGAACTGATGGGATTCGTCTCATGTTATGTAGAGACATGTGCTGGGGGCTGAGGGACCAGTCTCGAAGAGGATTCTCCAGATGGTTTCATCTAGCGTTTCTCCCCTGGGAGGGCTGCCTAGCGGTCTCGGGTTCGGGGTGGCCTGATAAGGGCCTGGGGTAGAAACGGTTAGGAATATTGGATTCACGGGGGAAAGGGGGGCGAATGAAAAGATGCTCGGATTGACCGAGTGACTGGGTGTGGACGAGGTTTTGGGAGTAGCCTTGGGGGTTTCAACAAGGGTCTACTGTCTCAAGGTCTTGACCCGGTGGTAATCAGTGAGGTCATGGAACATGTCCTCCACTGATTGGTATCCTAGATTGGCCATCTTTTCCTCTAGATGGGTCAGGAATTGTGTGGCCTGACCCTCTTGGTGGATTCTCTCCTCTAGTATTTCCTCCTCTAGGTGGGATTCCATCATGTGGATGCAGAACGATTTAAAGGAATGGAATGAATGCAGATAGAAAGCAGTAAATAAAGCAGTGTGTGTGGCTTACGAAAGCAGTAAAGGATTGCGTAGCGGTGTGCGGCTTACAAAGCAGTAAAGGATTGCGCAGCGATGTGCGGCTTACAAAGTAGTTAAGAATTGCGCAGCGATGTGCGGCTTACAAAGCAGTTAAGGATTGCGCAGCGATGTGCGGCTTACAAAGCAGTAAAGATGTTGTAATGCAGAATAGAGGAGGATCTAATTCGAGGGGTGGAAAACTATAACCTTCCTAGAGGGTTGATAGCATTCTAGTCAAGCTTGTAAAAGGGAGGCAGAAGAGGATTACTTTTGTTATTTTTCACGAGGGATGTCCCACCGTGATCGCCAGATTTGTCAATGTGGAAAAAATCCGCGTGTGTAGGGGCTCCTCGGGGATTCGGATCCGGTGCGCGCCTTGGCGGGCTCGGCTGGATCGTCTCTCGGAAGGGTGGTGGGGTCTCGTTCCCGGTTGAGGCACCCGATAGCAGCTCAAGAGGATTCAAAGGGGTGTGTGATCACCACCTGCTTTTTCGAAAAGCAGAAAAAGTTGGGTTGGATTTGATCGCCTATGTGGGGGAGTTTGTGGGGTCTCCGGTCTGAGACACGGATATACCGTACATAGAGATGAAAACAGGTAATCATATTCTGCTTCCTGGTTTGGCTAAAGGAGTCTTGGGTCAAGTAGGGGTGTAGGTGGGGGGCGGCTAGTGGAATGGAGCCATCGGGTAGGGGGCGGCTACTTAAGGTTAGCCGTCCGGGAGCTGGTCAACCTGGGCAGAACCTGGATAGGAATGGGATTTGGTTTTGGCAAAGGCTAAACTTGGTTTAACTTGGGTTTTGGAGAGTGGATTGGGAGGATGGATTTGTGTAGGGAATAGGTTTCTCTTCACAAATGGGACTCTCTCTCTCAAAGGGTTTCAAGTGGGAATTGGTGGTGGATGTGGATTGTGAATTCTTAATTGAAGATGATGGATTGGGAATGTTTAGAAATGCTTTGGACCCCCTCTATTTATAGTAAAAGAGAGGCATGGGAGTGTCCAGGGGTTAATGGGAAGAATTGGGTAATAGGGTGCTTGATTAAACCCCTGATTAATTCTCTGTTCTTCTGTAAAAAACCAGGTGAAGGGCGGCTAGTTTATGAGGCGGCTACTTCCTAGTAGTCACCCCCATCATAACCTGCCAAACGTCCCATCTCTGACAAGCGGTGGCTTGGGTCGGTTACTTGGGTTGAACAGGCCAAGATGGGGCGGCTAAAGGTCATAAACTGCTGCAATAATCAGCATTTAATGCTTCTTTATGTCCCATCCAGGGAAGCGATTTGGGGTCGGCCGGGGGCTGGCTAGTGTAAACTAGCCACTCGGGATGGGGCAGCTAGTTAGGGTTAGCCGCCCCTGTCCATGGTCCTAGGTTTCTCTAAGTGTTTTGGGCCAGGGTTTCTCGGTTTTGTTTTTCTAAGTTTTGTTTTTGATTTGATGTCCAAATATGGTTTATTTCTTAGTATTACTTGAAATATTTTCATCTTTCTGGACGGTCAAAATTGGGGTATCTACACCAACGACATTCGCCTTTAACATAACGGCTTTAAGAGGTGATTTGGTGATGACACGTGTTGAATGGGCTTGAAAGTAGTGACACAGTTTTCAGGCAGAAAGGAGTAAAGCAAACGCAAGTTTTTCGATACGGGAGTACCTGGTTTCTGCCCCCATTGAGTGCCTTACTTGCATAGTAGATGGCTCTCTGCCCGCGGTCGACGTCTTTCAATAATGCTGAGCTCACTGCATGCTCGGATGCTGCAATATAAAGGAGCAGAGTATCTCCTGTGGAAGGACTCACCAATAGCGGTGGTGTGCTGAGGTACTTCTTGATTTCTGTGAAAGCCTTCTGGCACTCCGGTGTCCATTATAATCTTTGAGCCTTCCACAACAACTGGGAGAAAGGTTGACATTGGTCCGTAGCTCTGGAGATGAACCTATTGAGTGCAGCCAATCTCCCAGCCAGTTTTTGTACTTCCTTCTTGTTCCGAGGAGGTTTCATCTCCATGATCACCTTGATGTGGTCGGGGTTAGCCTCGATTCCCCGCTATGTTGTTAAATACCCCAAAAACTTGTCCGAGGTAGCTCCGAAGGAGCACTTGGTGGCGTTCAGTTTAAGGCGGTATTTTCACAACACAGCGAAGACTTCTTCCAAGTGGGACAGATGGTCGACTCGGTTTGCACTTTTGACCATCATATCATCAATATAGACTTCTACGGTGTTGCTGATCTGATGTTGGAAGACTTTAGTCACCAGCCTCTAATATGTGGCTCCAGCGTTTTTCAACCCGAACGGCATTACTTTATAGCAATAAATACCAGTGGGTGTTATGAATGTTGTCTTCTCTTGGTCGGGCCCGTACATCGGGATTTGATGATAGCCTGAATAAGCATCCATAAAACTCATTAGTTCATTACCTGATGATGAGTCCACTAGCTGGTCGATCTTCATAAGTGGGAAGTTGTCCCTTGGGCACGCGCTGTTCAGGTCGGTGAAATCCACGCATACTCGCCACTTCTTATTTTTCTTCAGGACCACCACCGCGTTAGCCAACCAATCAGGGTGTCGCACCACGCGGATGAATCCAGCAGCTAAGAGCTTGTTCACCTCATCTCGCACCGCATCGGCATGGACAGTAGCCATATGTCGTTGCATTTGTCGAACCGAACAGACAATCGAAGAAATGAACAGGCGGTGATGTATCACTTCGGGGTCAATCCCCGACATGTCTTGTGGTTTCCAAGCGAACACGTCCTGGTTCTCCACGAGGAGGTCGAGTATCGCCATTCATTCTTCTTCAGAAAGAAAACTCCCGATGAGAAAATATTTTTCGGGGTCAAATGGGTTATCAGGACCTGCTCCAGGTCTTCAAGAACCCTGTCTTCAGGATCAGATCGGCGCTCGTCGGCCTTGAGGTCCTGAAGTAATTGCTACCTTTTTGGGTGGATTTCCCCTTCTTCAGGTAGCTCTTCTACTTCTGGCAAGGATGACATTCCTGTCATTGCCGCCATGTAATAACGCTTCAGGATCACCTGGTCTCCTCGTATCTCCATTATCCCCTGCGCTGTGGGGAAACGGAGGCACTGATGATATGTAGACGGAATCACCTTCATCGCTGTGAGCCAGGATCTCTCGATGATCGCGTTATACGGGGATGGGAGGTCCATGACTGTGAAGTCCGTCATAGCCATCTGATTCCCTGCTCGGACGGGTAGCATGATGTGGCCAGCAGGGACAACTCGCGCTCCATTAAAGGCGATCAAGGGGTCCTTCATCAGATGGAGGTCCGTGGCCTTTAGTCCCATTCGAAGGAATGGCTTCATGAAAATGATATCGGCCGAGCTCCCAGTATCTACAAGGATCCTTTTCACGTTGAAGTTTGAGATGCGTAGGGTAATTACCAGGGCATCCGAATGTTGAGCCTAGACTCCTTCCAGGTCAGCGTCGGAGAAGGTGATTACGCTATTGTCGTCCCCTCGCAGCCTTTTCACGTCCATCTTGGGCTCCTAGTTGATTTGCATCATCTCGAATGAGACCTGCATCTTTGTTGATTCCCACAGAATGCTTTTTGGCGAGATGAAGTGGGAAATGCCTCCGAATATGACGTCAATGACAACAGCAGCTGTGTTGGGGCCAATATTCATCACATGCTGATCGTTGGGGTTGGGAGCAATCTCCGCAGGAGCGTACTACTTCATGTGACCCTTCCGGATCTGTTTCTCCATAAAAGACCGGAGGATCCAACAGCTGTCGGTGGTATGGCCGACGCTCTTGTGATAGTCACAGCGAAGACTCTGGTCCTGTTTCGACTCATCACTCTTCATGGGCGCAGGCCATCTGAACCAAGGTTGCCCCTGAATCTTGGACAGGATTTGGGATGGGGGAATCTTGAAGTACATTCCCTGTCCCTCACGCATTTCGTTAGTCAAGGTGCCCGGTCTTCTGGCCTTCTCACCCCGTTGCTCCTTCGGGTGAGTTTCTCAGACAGACTTCACAGATAGAGAGGTTGATGCGGGAGATAACTTGGAAGCTACCACCGCTTGTTTCTGGAGTCTGGACTCCTCCTCCACCTTGGCATACTTTTCAGCGTATCCCATCAGGTCCCGTAAATCTGATGGAGTACGCTTGATCAACGACTCCTTGAGGCCGTTGCCGGATGGCAAGCTGTTTCGGAACGCCATGATCGTCGCATCTTCGTTACAATCCTCCACTTCGAACTTCAGGATGCGAAAGTGATCGACATACTGCCGAATCATTTCTCCTGACTTCATTTGGATCTTCATGAGATCCCCCAAATCCTTCTTCCTCCGTCTGCTGCAAATGAAATACTCCACAAACGTGGTTCCCAGCTCTTCGAAAGTACTGATTGACGCTGGAGGAAGGAGATGGAACCAGGTCAATGCGGATCCCTCCAAGTTGGATGGAAAAAGGCGACACATCAACCCGTCGTACAGCTCGTACAACGCCATGGAGTGTCGAAACGCCAGGATATGATCATATGGATCCATGGTGCCGTTGTACAGCTTGAACTTGGGCTGAACAAACCTGTGCGGTAATCGTTCTCCAAGGATGTCCGAGCTAAATGGGGAAGCAAATCCCCGTATAGCATGCACTTCAGAGCATAATGTATGGCGAGGCTGCATGACTACTCACCGAGTCTGCTGATATCGGGTGGAATCACGTCGGTGACATTTTGGCACATCACGCAAGGCTGACCGCTCCTGGTCTGCTTGCCTTCATTAAGTTCCTAATCGGGTTAATTGCTCTCTATAAGGTGAACGACCATGCCTCCGTCCTTCGTGAGGTCGATGGCCAGTCCACGGAGTGCGCAAGCGTTGCCGTGAACGTTGTCTCTGATTGGAAGAAGAAGTACTTCCTTCCGAGATCTCAACGTTGTTGGTTACAACGTGGGAAAGCGCCGGTGGCGGTGGTTGGGCTTCCCTTGTTGCCAGTGGCCTCTAATGACCGTTCGTATTGAACTGGTGCATCGAAGCTTCAATCATTTGTTGCATCGATTCTTGCAATCGCATGAACAGATTTTTTTGTGACCCTTCCATTGCCCTCATGAGGCCCTGGACTTGGCTTGTCAGGGATCCTGGCGAACCATTCTCAGTGTTAATTTGGAGGTCACCCCCAGTGTTGGTCGAGTGGGCACCTCCATCTTGTAGACCTCCTTTGGGAATGTCATTCGGGTTTGACATTACACAGTTTCAGCTATTTGTTCCGAGAATCCCACAGACAGCGCCAAACTGAGGAGGTTATTTTCCCCTCACAGTTAAATTTGTAATTTTCTGGGATTCAGAACCTTAAAAAAGATTTGGATAATGGGATTTTTGTAGAAGGATAATATAGAAATGGGATTTTTAGGTGAAAAGGGAGAGATTGTGCCTGGCTGTCACCAATGACTATGTTGTCACCATGATTGTTATCAACTGAGCACAATTGCCACGTTGTCTTTAATTACCCATGTTTTGATGATAATGGACATTAAGTACCAACGTGGCGGTTATAGATGTTTGAAAGTCTTCAAACCATTTCCATGTCTGCTCGCGTGTTACGTTTCTGGTGCTTTACCGAGGAGTAAGGTCGACCGACTAGACCTGATGTCTGGGCGTGCCTTAGACTGCTCATATCTGAGTAATAAGGTCAACCAACCAGACCTGTCGTCTAGATGTGCCTTAGATCACTCGTATCTGAGTAACTAGGTCAACCGACCAGACCTATCGTCTGGTCGTGCATTAGATTACTCAAACCTGAGTGATAAGGTCACCCGACCAGACTTGTCGTCTGGTCGTGCCTTAGAAGGTATTCTGGGTTCGCAACTAGATCCCTGGGCCCAATAACTTAACACAAAATCTTAAAAACCTAACTTCCCGAACTCCGAATCTCACCAAATTTCAACCAAAGTATTTTGACACTATAAAGATCTACAGAAAAATATAAAATAATTATTTCAACATTAATTTATAATTATCATAATTATCAATCAAATTGGACCCATTTGGGCCCACCGCCAAATCTGAAAAAATGAAATATAAAAAATCAAATTTAAAATTTTCATTATATATTTAAAATAAATATATAAGACCAAAAAATACCAAAACATTACACTCTCCCCATCCGTCCGATTCGAGAGAGATCCACCACTGATCTTAAGGCATCACCAAAACACTATAAATAGATAACAAATTCTCCCTATTGAGGTACGTGAAAATTCTCTTTTACCAAAAAAAACCCTAATTTTAGCCATCATTACTGACTTGAGCATTGGAGGGTCTTCTGCAAGTCCCCACCTCCCTATGTCTTTCACATTCGAGAGGAGCGTTCGCATGTGGCGACCATCACAAGCGAGTCGAAGGAGAGCGGGAGCATACGAATCCGACTACCCAAACCCAGTAAGCCGATTTTCTCCCCTCCAGCCCATGATCGGATTAACAAGGGCCCTTCACAGTATGCTCTGCATGTCATGTACCTACGCTTTTATTGCGACTCACAATTGGTGGTAGTACAAGTCCAAGATGAGAAGATGGAATGGTACCTCCACTTAGCCATCGAGCTCGTACTTCTGGAGAAACGGAGAGAAGCCGCATTAATCTATTTAACATCCTCTAGACACCCCAATTTTGATCATCCAGAAAGATGAAAATACTTTAAGTAACACCTGGAAATAACCCACATTTGGGCATCAAATAGAAAACAAACTCCAAAAAAGTGGAAACCCTAAAACCTGGCCCCCAAACCCTAGAAAAACCTAAACCCTGGCCCCAAACCGGAAACCAAAACCTGGCCCTAAACCTAAAAAACCCTGGAATGGGGCGGCTAACCAAGACTAGCCGCCCCATACCAGGCGGCTAGTTTACACTAGCCACCCCCTGGCTAGATCAATCCAAGTAATCGACCCGAGCCACCATTTGTCAGAGATGGGACGTTTGGCAGGTCATGATGGGGGCGGCTACCAGGAAGTAGCCGCCCCATATCAGACGGCTAGTTTCAACTAGCCGCCCTTCACTTGGTCTCTGACAGAAGAACTAGAGAATTAATGAAGGGTCTAATCAAACACACTATTAAAACCAAGCCACTCTATTACCCCCTGGATATTCCCCTTTACTATAAATAGAGGGAGTTCAAAACATTTCAACATCATGACCAATCCCCAATCTTGATTCACAAATCCACAATACACCCTCAATCCCCCATTCCCAAGCCCATTCCACCACTTGAAATCCCTAGAGAGAGAGAGAGAGTCCCATTTGTAAGAGGAAAATCCATTCCTTACACAAAACCACCCTCTCAATTCACCCTCCAAAAACCAGGTTAAACCCAGCTTAACCTCTGCCAAAAAAAATCCAAATCCATTCTCTACCCAGGTTCTGCCCAAATTCACCCAAACCCCAGACAGCTAACCCTAGCTAGCCGCCCCATACCCAACGGCTCAAACCCACTAGCCGCCCCTGTCCTACACCCCCACCTGCACCTCCCTTGTCCCAAGACTCCTTTAGTCAAGACCGGAAGCAAAATAGGAATACCTGTTTTCACCTCTGTGTACGGTATATCCGTGTCTCAAAGTGGAGACCTCACAAACTCCCCCGCAAGGCGATCAAATCCAACCCAACTTTTCCTGCTTTTCGAAAAAGCAGGTGGCAATCACACACACACCGGAATCCCCTTGAGCCACTGTCGGGCGCCTCGACCGGGAACGATACCCCACCACCCTTCCGAGAGACGATCCAGCCGAGCCTGCCAAGGCGCGGACCAGATCCGAATCCCCGAAGAACCCCCACACACATGGATTTTTCACACACCGACACATCCTACCAACGCCAACAAGCTCGTCACTTCAACAAGAAGGTGTGCCCCCTATCGTTCTCCCCAAGTGAGTGGGTATTCCAGTTCAATGTTGAGAAATTCAAGGCCACTTGGGAAGGCCCATACGAAGTGATCAAGGCCTATGGAAAATGGGTATACAAGCTTTGCACTATCGGCCCTCAGAAGATACCTATTCCAACTAGCCGCCCCCCTACCCGACCCCAAACCGCTTCCCTTAGATGAGACATAAAACAGCATTTAATGCTGATGATTGCGACGAATTGTCCCCTTTAGCCGCCCAATTTTGGCCGGTTCAACCCTAGTAACCGACTCAAGCCACCGCTTGTCAGAGATGGGACGTTTAACAGGTCATCATGGGGTGGCTAACTGAGAGTAGCCACCCCTCACTGGGCGGCTAGTTTCAACTAGCCGCCCCTCACCTGGACAATGTCAGACGAACAGAGACTTAATGGGGGGTCAAATCAACCACCCTATTATCCAATTCGACCTATTGTTCAATGGACACTCCCCTACCCCTTTTTTAATATAAAGCATTTCAAAAAATAGGACCAATCATCCATTCATAATCAATTCACATTCCACCACCACTCAAGCCCACATCTTTACACTTACTACTTGAAAACCTAGAGAGAGGGAGAAAGAGAGTCATATTTGTGAGTAGAAAACTCATTCCCTACACAAAAACACTCTCCAAATCCATTATCCAAAACCCAGGTTAAACCTAGCTTAACCTCTACCAAAACCTAAATCCATCTCCAACCCAGATTCTGCCCAAATTAAACTAGGTCACAGGCGGCTAATCTCAATCAGCCGTCCCCCACCAGGCGGCCAATTCCCACTAACCGACCCTCACCTACACCCTGACTTTCAAACCTCCTTTGTCAAGTTCCCAAAGCAGAAAAGGATTCCTATTTTTCACCTGTGTGTGCTGCATGCCCGTATCTCAGAGTGGAGACCCCACGAAGGCGATCAAATTCAACCCCAACTTTTCCTGCTTTTTGAGAAAGCGGGTGGCGATCACAACCACCCCCTGAATCCTCCTGAGGAGTTGTCGGGTGCCTTAGCAAGGAACCAAACCCCTTCCCCCTTCCGAGAGACAATCCGACTGAGCCTGCCAAGGCGCACACCGGATCAGAACCCCCACACACGCCACACGGAAAGAAAGGAAAGGAGGCCCCCCTTTTTATCAGGATACTCCTCCAAAATCCGATACCAACACGACTGTAAGCTCTCGCCATACCGAACGGCCCGACCGGACTTGATGGCCTTCTCAGTCACCCCCCCTGGCAGCGGCAACCTTTTCTCAACCACCTTCCACACTCAGTAGACAAAGAGGTAAACAAAAAAAAATACGAGGATAAAGCAATGGGTGTTTCTTCACCTTCACCGAGGGTTTTATAAGCCGAAATCCACCTCTTCATCTCCCGGGCACCGTTTCTCGATCGATGGCGGGGAATAATGACATTCACTCATTAATCTGTCCCGTAACTGCCATTTCATCTCCCTAAGCATCGTCCCATTGGTTCAGCCAGCTGATAGATACCTCCCCTCGGGACCTGACATGCCGCGGCTCGCAAAAAATGCACGACTAATGAATAGAATGATTACAACAAGACAAAAGTCACACCCGACACGTGGCACCTCAAAAGAAGTTTTTCCCATTAGACGAAAAGAACCACCAGTCAAATGAGAAAAAGGGGGCATCTGTGGGACCCATTTTCTATGCCCCTACAAATGGATCAATTCTTCCGTGACCCATGACCGAATACGAGTGTCCGCGAACCAGGTGACCTGCGATCCACGAACCTCGCCCATCGGCCCGCTCATGTCTGACAACCATAACACTCCAAGTCAGTATTTCTTAATAAATGTTTGATTAAGAGTCATTAATAATGGATTTCCTAAATCTCTCCAATATATATATATATATATATATATATATATATATATATAGGGACATGATTAGGTGCGGTATGTGCGGTCCGTGCGAACCGCGTATATACATCATTTATCAAGGTATACGCGTCGATAAAGAAAGCATATCAGCTCAGTGAAGCAAATACCTCACTGGGCTATATGCATCATTTATCGACGCATATACACTTTTAAAAGGTGTATATGCGTGGTTTGCACGAACCGCACAGACCGCATATTATCATTTCGCTATATATATTTATATATATATATATATATATATTATTTGTAGTTATTAGTAACTAGGATGGTTAATTTCCCCCTTCAGTTAAATTTGTATCTTAATGGGAATAGAACTCCAAAGGATTTGTACTTTAGGGATTTTTGGTGAAAAAATAAACTTGAACTTTATGAATTTTTTATTGTGCCTTTAGAGTGCTGTCGCGCGACCTCTTTATAGGCTGCCTACATACCCCTTCGGGATCAAACCATACATAGTTCCTTAGTTACCCTTGTAACTGTCTTGCCACCAAGTGTTTAGTGGGCTTTTTTCCAGGGAAACGTTCCCCGTATTTATGCTCCATGTCGGGCCCTTGATTACCCACGTTTCGTAGGTAGTGGGCCTTAATTGCCAGCTTGGCAGTTACGGGCATTTTTGGTCTTCTGACCATTTCTTCTACTTGCTCGGGGCCCTTTGGTATGCTCATCCATATGTTACGTCTACAAGCATGTCTACGAGATAAAAGATCACCCGACCAGACCTCTTGTATGCCGTGTCTTCCCTGCTCATTCGTGAGAAGTAAGGTCGACCAACCAAACCTCTAATCTGGTCATGTCTTAGACTACTCGAGGTGACATTTGCTCACGAGGTGTCTGAATGTCCGACTAGACCCTTAGTCTAGCCGTGCCAGCTCACTCAAGAATGTTATCATGACGTCTGTGGACCAACCAAACCTCTAATCCGGTCTTGTGGGCCCCAAGTGAGATGGTCCATATCCATTTTGTCTTGACACGTGTCCAGGCGCAGATTTTTACCTCCACAGTAACTAATTCCTAAATCATAATAATATATTTTGAATTCAGAGCTATCATTAATTGGTTCCTGAAATCCCAACAAATATGCATATTTGACCAGAGATGATTCATAAAATCCCCAAATATACATATTCTTGACCCCTTAAATCAGGGATCTCTCCCCATTCATCTGCTTCAAGAGAGATCCACCATTGATCATAGGGCATCACAAAAACACTATAAATAGGGAACAAATCCTCCCTATTGAGGTATGTGAAAATTCACTTTTACAAAAAATCCCTAACATTGGCCACCATTACTGACTTGAGCGTTGGAGGGTCTTTTGCAAGTCCTCATCTCTCTACGTCTTCAACATTCAAGAGGAGCGTTCACCGGCGGCAACCATCACAAGCAAGTCGGAGGAGAGCCGGAGCGGACGGATCGGCCTACCTGAACCCGATAAGCCGATTTTCGCCCCTCCAACCGATGACCGGAATAACAATGGTCCATAACCTAAATAGCCTATGATCTATGAATCTAGCCCTCTAACCCACTTGCAACGAGGATCAGAAAATTCCTAGCCAATATTGTGACTAAATTCCATTAAATATATGATTTGAGGCAATCTATTTAGATCTTCAAAATCTCTTAAAATCCTCACAAAATCCCCCAAATCACGAGATCTCTCAAACCTCAAGCTGGTCAATCGAGAAGAGATTGATCACCGAGGTATATGATCGGCCAGCTTTATAAATAGGGAACCAGCTCAAAAGTATGTGAAAAACTATTCTTCTTTTTTTTCCCAGAAAAACCTAAATTTTTATTCTTTGATTTAAGCGTCGGATGGCCTTTTGCATGTCACCCCCTGCCTCCGTTTTTGACATTCAAGGTCTTAGAACGAGCCAACAATCAACACCATCCAGTGGGATTAGAGCGGAACGGACGGATATCACAACCCGTCACCAATTTTGTCCCCTCCATGTATCCTTTATTTAATTTTTGTTAGGTTGAATGAATTACGTTCCCACTTTTATTAGAAGTATTTGGTACCACCATAATTTTAATCCTTTCCCACCAACCACGTCATTCGTTGAACCGTATCCGTATGTCTTCAGTCTTCAAAACCGTCCCAACCTGACAAACCGATGATTTGGCTTTAGATTGAAGCGGTGGTGGGATCACAAAAAGTTTGAATCCGCTGAGGCAAGCAGGTCCCACAGCAGCACCAAAGTTTGTTAGCTCTGCCATCACTTAATCCAGCATTACTCTGTCTCTTTGTTTTGAAATTTGAATACCCAGTGGAAACAGCTAGTGATAGTGGTCCTCCAATTCAAACAAGGGTTGATCTGTTCCAAGATTTATCTTCAAAAAGGTCGAATTTGTAGATTTACCTGTGCTGTGTATGCATCAAGGGTGCAAGTTGGTTAGGTTTTGTCATTATTCAAGACCGAGATTTTAGTTGGCCTAACCTTCAAAAAGGAGGACTTTGATATAGTAGTTCTGGTTTTAATTTGAATCAACTGATGCATTGATGGCAGGTAGATATTGGGATAGATTTTTCTAGGAGAATCTGATTTATCAGAAGAAATCAGCAGAATGACTCGGCTTGCACACCATCCCTCAGTGCAGCTGCAAAGCAAACGTCTATTACTTGTAATAGTTGCTGCTAGTTTCTTCTATATAACATATATAAACAATTTAGGAGATGGCAGCATAGACTATCTAAAGACTTTTTGCTCATGAAGTTATCTCATTATAAAAAATAAAATAAAAAATAATGTCTAAAGTGACAAATTTGTTCGTTTATGTAAAAGCACTTTATTTAGGTCAACGTTCAGGTACCTTGCTCCAATCGTTGCGCAAGCGTGGCTAGACCTGGTTTGATTCGGTGATGTAGAATATGATGCTTACAAGAATCACATAAAAATGCAAGAAATAAATAAACCACATCTCCACTCAAACTTGATCATTCCGACTCGGTATAAATAGAAAGACCAATGCCACAAATCCAACCAATATAATCTGCGTTAATTTTCATGAAATGATAAAAGAGAGTTTTTCAAGGTACAAGCCAAGTTACATGGGGTTCAGTCAAATCTGCCCTACAAAGATTAGTGCCACCATTTTCCATAAACATGCCATCTCCATGGTTGCTGTAAATTTTATGGCAAATCACAACAATCTGGCACAAAAAGTTCACCTGCATGGAACAGGGATCTTGATCTCTTATTAAACTTGGTCTGTGTACCTGTCACAATAGAGACTTTCCTTTGGCTGTCGTTAGATGTCAGGCAGCTATCAACAGAGCGCTCAGCGATTGGTGCCATTCTGCTTACTGATTTGACGTCCATGCTTGCTGCTGTGATTTCTGATAGCATAGGCAGTCGGAGATCATCATGCATTGGAATGCTCAGGCAGTCACCTGCTACTTTTGCATCCATTTCAAAGCTTCCTTGCCCAGGAATCTCCTGTTTGGGCACTGCAATGGAATGGCCCGTGAGAGCTTTGCAGGCCTTTTCCAGTATGGATTGGAGGTACTTGTCTTGGGCCTCGATTCGGAGATGGAGACGTTGTTGAACCTAGTAAGGAAAGCAAGATCTTGGAACTGCATATAGGTTCTTGGACAATAGAGAGGCAGACAATGATGACATAGCAGAGAAGATACTGACCTCCAGCTGTTCATGCAACTTTTTCTGAAGTTCCATCTGGATTCTCATTGCCTCGTTGCACCTACTGGAGGGTTGGACTAGCATGTGAGCAAAAAAATTCATAATTAAGTTTGGAGACAGTCAATGTAGTTTCTTACTCATTGACATGCTCAGCAGCTGTTTTTGTCAACAATGGTGATGCCAGTCCACTTCCATGATTTTCTGCAATTCCCAGGAATGAATGGTCAAATCACTCTGCACAATATTCAAGATAGATTATCTAAAGGAAAAAAAAAAAAAGGAAAATGTAAGGGACAATCGTTCCTACAACTACAATCACTTTAGCAGTCCCAACACATTTTGAGTTTTTTTTTTTTAAGGTATATACTTATCTAATAAAGTACATATCTTTATAATAAAAAAAATGAAGTGTATACTAAAATGAATTGAATGCATGTTTCCTTGCATTTTCCCTTGTTGAGTATACACAAGAAAAGACCTTATGATAGTTAATATGGGTCCTCACCACCCATCAATGCACGATGTTCTTCACCTGATCATTACTCAATGGTGGAGATGTTATTGACTGTGAACCCATATTGGGTTATTTACATAGAGGGATGGAAAAAGTTGCAACAATCGAACAATTATACAATATCTGCCTTGTGTAACATGTTGGGATTATTTATCTACTATTGATATATACTTGACTAGATAAATCATATGCTTGATTAGGACTATACAAATGACTATAGGAATGACAAAGGGTATCAGCACTTGGAAAATAATCATTATTCCCTTTGAGATATATTGTAGGGCATGACCTCGCTGAATTTGGTGATTATCTGGACATAAGTGCCCTTGATGAACCAACGCACAACTTTATCGTGTTATGATGGTGTTTTGTATTGAACACGTGAAAGTGTTTTTATGGATACATACCCAAACTTTAAATTTTGGGCGACTGATGCAGCGATGTCATTGGCACAACGAGAACAATAATAAGACCTTTGAGAGAGATAAAGAGAATAATAAAGCTCTTCATTGCTCAACATCACCCCAAGTTGAAAGTCAAAAGAGAGCTATATGCTTCTTTTAAACTCAAAGGTATATATCTAAACTTGGACTCCTCTCAATAAAGGGGTTCTATTTAGGGGGCGCTATGCAATCTAAAGTTTATTAAAATTGGATAATATTATCTAACATAAATATCAAGCACTCAACAATCCGAACTTATCTTGACAAGCTAACAACTCAATATAGCCCTAACAACCAAACAATATCTTAACAAACTTATAATCCAATCAAGGAACTTCTTACTCGCAGATACATACACGAGAGCTTGATCCCTTGTGCGGTGCAGGCCCCACTAACGCCCAAGAAGGACAGTACTTGGAGGAGGATGTGTGTGGCCAAGAATCATCAACCTGATCGCCATGCTTCCCCAACCTATGGCTCGACGAAATGTTGGACCGAGTGGCAGGATACCAGATTTTCTCCAAGGTTGATCTCAAATCTGGGTACTATCAGATCCACATCCAACCCAGAGATGAATGGAAGATACGTTCAAGATGGGCAAAGGACTATAAATGGCTTTCCATACTCTTCGGACTTTCAAACGCCCAAAGCACTTTCATGCACGTGATGAACTAGGCTCTGCCCCTTCAACAGGAAGTTTTGTGTCGTTTGCTACAACTCATTATCCACAATCAGGATCATGAATTCTGCACCACCATAGCGCGATCTTGGAAACATTAAGGTGCGAACCTCTTTAGAACAATCAAGAAGTGCACATTCAAAGTCGATCAAATACTCTTCATCCATTACCTCGTATCTGTAGAAGGTATCATCATGGACGATCCAAAAGTGGAGACAGTACGTAACTAGCCCAAAACAACCACTCTCCATGAAGCTCAGCATTTCCTCAGATTTTCCGCCTTCCATAGGCGATTTATTACTAGGAATACCAATTTTCAAAATCCTTCAAAATCAACTGTGATGCCTTGAAGGTCGGGTTTGGTGCAGTTCTGAGTCTAGGGAGAGAAATTAAATGTCCTAAGCTACGGTACTCCAATGGCTCTAAACTACACGGTGGGGAGGACCCGGCAACATTAACACCACTACCTCTTGCATTTCAGTTCGTAACGTAACCATGAAGCTCTAAACATCTCGACCGACAAGATGTACAATGTGATCATCGATGCTCTTAGTCAGAATATGACCCTACTTACCAACATAAGAATGACAGTCTTGGGTTTCGACGATTTCGTAGGTCTATACTCTAAGGATCCTATCCTTGCTTTGTGCTTTATTTGGAAAAATAAGAAAAAAGGCTAGTTATGGACATAATTTAGATAATAGAGAAATTGGCATACTGGGAAATAGAAAGATCTTCCAGCATGAATTGTAGAATATTACACAATCTGAAAATTATTTTGTTTTATAAGAAAAATCCATCAGTTATAGCATACTAGCATGGTACAGATCCCACATTAAATATGATGCCATCAAACTGCGTTAGCAACTGAAACAAGATCCAAAGAAAAGCAAGTTGTACCATTTACAAAGAGCTCAAATAGCACTTACTTGGGTGGACACTGTATCCAACCAATCCATGTTGGTTCCCCAATAAAAGAAATTGATTGTATGCATATGGTCATATTGCAAGAGGAAAAAAATTCTTGATTTCAATATCATGCTATTGCTTGTTCATGGACTGTAGTGATTTTGCAGATGGGTACAGATTAATGCTGAAGCATGATAGTTAGTCGAATGTAAAAGGTTTTGGTCAAATTGGCTCAAGAATTAAAGATCGATCATATCTCAAAGGTCATAACTCAAGCTTATCTGTAAATATACCACCTAGAATACGTAGAGTGAATACCTAATTGAACTTTGTATCGATTTTTTAAAACTAGCATTATAGTGCATTTTTTGGCCTGGGCATTCGAATGCATGATAGGAGATTTCTCAGGATTACTTGCTGCCCATGGTCGGTTGAACAAGATGAACATTGTTTGATGTGACAGGTTGGGTGCATGAAATGCCAACATCACATTGTGAAAGTCATCGGGAGCATCTGAATGACCTTGGTTAAAGATCAAAAGACAAATCTATCATTTCAACATATTTATGGTCACTCGAACGTATCTGCCCAAATTTCTGTTGGAAAAGGCACGCATTCAATGGAGCTTTGGCTGTTCGAACAAAGTTGTTACACCAGTAGATCCAAATTTCGTAAATCTCAATTTTTCTATA
Source organism: Acorus calamus (assembly GCA_030737845.1). Taxonomy (NCBI): domain Eukaryota; kingdom Viridiplantae; phylum Streptophyta; class Magnoliopsida; order Acorales; family Acoraceae; genus Acorus; species Acorus calamus. Next base: position 9,697,689 of record CM060873.1, on the reverse strand, counting down.
AAGCATTGTTTTTAGTCTTTTCAATGTCTAGTTTAGACTTGTAAAAACCAGAGAAACTCTACGAAACCATTTTGGGTAAAAAACTCTACTTTTTCAAATCAATTTGATATCATTTTTATAAAAACAGTTTGAAAAATTATTTTGGGGCTTCTCTCTAAGCCATTTTTTAAAAAGTATTTTAGTGAACTTTCAGGATTTCTTCTACACCCATTTTACCACCAAAAACTCGTATGCATTCATTTGGAAGATATAAATTCATGTTCTATTGAGGATTGCATCGGTTCTATTGAGGATCTTTGGGTGGCTGGGAGGAAGTTATACCGTGTTGGGGACAAAGGCGTGAAGGCTAGAGTGTTGCAGTCTCTAGTCTCTGCTGTCACGTGGGCCTTGTGGCTGGCTCGTAACCACCTCATCTTCAGGGGTGTGGAGGTGTACCCTGAAAGTGTTTGGTTATACTTGATAAAAATTTGGGGTGTTTCTTGTGCAGGTGCTAGCAGTGTGGTTTTATCGGTTGGGAGGGGGGGAGGAGTATCTATCAGGGTCGGGTCCTAGTAGATAGCTCTTCTAGTGTCCATTGGTCCCTCCTCTTGGGCCAATATATCCTTTGCACTTGGATTTTCGTTTTATGCTTTGGGCATTCCCTTTCTTTTAGAAATAAAATTGAGGCCAAATGCTTACCTTATCTTTAATAAAAGAAGAAAGATATGAATTCATGTGCATTCATGATATTATCAAGTGAATGGAAAAAATCTGAAGGCATGCATTCGAAGAGACCTTTGGTTGTTCGAACAACATTGTTACATCAGTGGAGACAAATTTCATAAATCTTGATTTTTCTACATATGCAATTGTTTTTAGTCTTTTCAAAGCACATTTTAGATAGTTATTTTGTAAAAACCAGAGAAACTCTTTGAAAATGTTTTGAGTTTTACAAAACCCTTACTTTTTGAAATCGATTTTATTTCATTTCTTCACAAAATATTGAAAAACTATTTTTTGGGTTTCTCTCTCTAAACCAAATCTTTTTTCTTTTAAAGTATTTTAGTGAATTTTTAGTATTTCTTCTACCACAAAATACATTATTAGACATTTAGCTCGTAGAAACGCGTTGATGGTTCGTCTTCATGAAACTGGAGGCAGTGAACAATGCGGCTTTGTGGATTCAAGGAGCACAACCTTCCAAGGAGACCTAGAGGATCACATTCATGGACTTCAATTTGGAGAGTAGCACACATGAAGATGAACAACGATGAAATAGACTCGTGGATCCAAGTTGGTCAATGCGTTGAAATTGGGTCATTGATTTGTAAGTTTATACTTGCCATTTTGATCTTATAGCATTTTTCTGGACATGTAAAATTTCTTGTGTCCTTTGTGAATGCCTTTGAATTTTACTCTTGAATTATGGGTACTAGATCCAACCAACTATTAATATGCATGATCAACAATTAGATCTAATTAAATAAAAAATTCACAGGAAAATTTGCGTCTTAAATTTTGAATTAGCCATATTCACTCCTGTCCTCTAGATGTGCAAATGTTATCAAGGAGGAAAGAGAGGAAATTCCATAAAAAAAATGATAATGCCAACAGTAACGGGACAAATAATTTAAGATAATTGATGGGAAAAAAACTGTTTGTTGGCTATTTAAATGTCTTTGCAATGTCGAGCTTGAGAATCTTCCAAGTTTAATGGTTTGATTTCATGTGAACACCATTTGATATAAAATAAAAAATCCATTTCCCAATCAAGGCTACACATATAATTTGTAGTTGTACTTTAATTTACTATCCAAAGAACTATACTATTTATGGATGATGTTTGTTGAACGCATCATCCAGAGTGTAAACATTTTAACCTTATTCGACTAAGGTGCCTAATTTCTAATTTAAAGATAATCAATTATATATCATAGTGAAAAAAGATACCATCTTTTCCATTGCTTGTGCATTCCTTGCTTGATTGCTTCCCCAATCTATATTTCTGCAAAATGAGGAACACGACAACACTTGAGCATTTATTTTCTATGGAACTTGCTAAAGAGGGAATTAGCTCCCATGGTTGTAGTACACACTCTGAAGTAAAAGTAAATTATGCAAAAAAAAAAAAAAACAGAGAAAGCTGCTACCAAGTGTTGATTGTGCCAGATAATCATCCTTCAGCACCCTACTTTTCCATAAACAGGAGAATCAAAACATGTATCATTGTGAAGTCAAACAAGGGGTACTGACCTGAAGATGACTCTTCAAATGATACAAAGTGAGTCCTTTCACACCCATGGTCCTCATGATGGTCTTTGGTGTTGCCTCTACAAAACAATGTCGAGAAGGAAAAAACAAAATATGAGTTGACTATTATTCAGTTAGTCGTAGTAATGCTTAAAGCAAGAAAGTAAATCATGTTATCATTTGTAATCTACAAAAAGTGCTTTTCCAAGCTATGACAATAACTTGGAACACAGCAAAAAAAATATGTGACAAATTTTTTTAAAAAAAATTAGGTCAATTGGGAAATTTGAACAGGGTCTCTTATTGTATATTCTTAGTTCAAAGTAGAATGTATAATTAGTAACATGCATGTCCATATCTATCTAATCAATGAAAACAGATAAAAGTATGGATGATTCTTTCCAGAAAATAAAAAATAAATACAGAAAATATTGAGTTATTGATACAACTCGACAATCAGGGACGTCCGTCAATCATCAGAAACCATGTTCAAAAGAGAAGAAATTGAATAAAAGAAGAACAAGGGACTGAAAGAAAACTTTCATTAACGATATCAACTAGAACTATAGAATTCCAAAACCTACAAAATTTACCTTAAGTTATCCTTTGAAAATTATATCTCAAGATCCTTAAAACCACCCTCTTAGGTGCAAAAGGTCAGTTCCCACAACCCTAAAGAATTTTCTTTTTCTTTTTGAAATAAAAGAGTTAAGCAATCATGTTATTGAATATTTCCCCACGAACAAAAGAAAGAAGACGAGGAACCTCCAAACAAAAGAAAGAAAAAACAAAGAAATAGCTCCAAGATCGAGGGCTACTAGCCTACCACTATGGAGAGAAGCCTGCCTAATAGAATACAAAATCTTAAGATTACAATCCTTTCAAGTTAGGTCCCATAAGACTTGATGACAAGTCTACTCTAAGAAGAGCATAGACCCATACTTGGTCAGAAGCCGTAATCGCTACCCAAGAATTCTCAATATATGATCTTTTCCTCCCTAATGCTCCCATTCCATGTAAGCAAAATGTTCCACCAAACAACTTGAGGTATAAAACTTTAGAATTGTGCTAGATTGCTTCGATACCCTTTCTTCCTTCTTTTTTGGAACCACTCCCACATCTCATCAACATTCTTAAATTCAAATTTCAAACAGAAGGACTTTCCCACCATATACCAAATTGTTGCACTACGTAAACATGTAAAATTAGTGCACTCTTGTTTCTTCATCCTCACCACATAGTTCGCAAACTATGTTGCCATCATTTGCCCATTTTGCATAGTTGACTTCTGTGAGAACTATCTCTTGGGTTAGAAGCCACATGAAGCAATGAATTTTCCAATGGAGTGTTAACTCCCCATATTTGATAATGTAGGGAGCGAAAATCACTCAAGTTATCCGCGTTAAGCCTTCTATAGAAGTTCCTAATGATAAAGCCTTGAAGGGGGGATTGCTTCCAAAGCATCATATCTTCTTTAAATCCAATAATATCTCTTGATGATTGCAAGAAAAGATGTGGCATCTTCAACTCCATTTAGATTCTAATGAAAAAAGGGGCACCAAACAATATTATTGATTCTGCAAGGGAAGGAGTGACAAATGCAATCTTTGTTCATGGCTATCCTATAAAGGAGTGGGTAGAGAGAAGTTGGGAAAGATTCGTTGAGACATTGTCCTTCAAAAAAAAATAAAGGTTTCCACCCCATTGTAGACTTTAAACTAAATCTCTTCGAACGTATCATTTTCCAACTGGAGATTTTTTCCCCGTAACACAGATAGGCGTACCCTTGCATCCAGGTTCAAGCTCAATCTTGAGCAGTTCTCTCTCTCCCGAATAACTTATCCATAAGGATGAATGATCAATTACAAGTCTCCAAAGTCATTTTCCCAAAAGCATTATATTCATGCTTTGAAGGTCGATCACACCCACCCAACCTAAAGAAAACTTGAGAAAATAACGCAAAACCGTTACAATCGACAACCCCAAAGCATGGATATAGCCCGACAATCATATCTGGTCAACACACCCCATCTAACATAATTTATAACAACCTAATTCAAGATATAATCCTAACATATGTCTGAACGGGGATGCTAGATCCCTGTGGAATGAAGGGTTACAAATTTGATACTTGTATATAAAACCTCTTGCTTGTAACCTTTTTGTAAGGGTCTCCCCTCCTGGATGTTTACCTAATAAATAAATTTTGACGGACATTTCCTCCTCCTATCAGCAAAAGAAAAAAAACAAAAAAAACAGAATTGCACATAATAGCAAAATTAGGAATATAAAACTCATAAAAAAAACTATTCAGTTAAAAAAAAAAAAGATGACATAAACAAAACAGGCTACATTTCACTTCACCAAATAATTGCTACAGATATTCTCAAATTGATGCCAAATAATGGTGTAAAAATACACACAAATTCAATAAATAAAACATATCAAGATTGGAGGCCTATAAAAGAAGAAGACTGACTATCAGGGCCTCCAAGCTGGGTGACAGCATCGACGAAGCGCTCATGGAGATCAGGGGTCCAGCGGAGGCGAGGCTTCGGGTCGGACGTCATCATCAGGCAGTCATCCTCCCCTCCTTCCCCTCCTCCACAAGGAGCGAAGAGAGAGCTTCTCATATTCCCCTTCTCCATCATAGCCTGCTGTATTCCCGGATATATTTGCCCTGAAAACTAAACATACCATTTTCAGAACAAAAGAAGAAAAAAATACAAACACAGAATGTTATAAGTAAGAGATGGAGCTGAAACGACCAATATTTACCTCCGAACATCGATGCAGCAGAACTAAAGCCCCCAGGAGGCCTCTCTGAATTGTGGAAACTTAAGCCTCTTCAGACGGCAGAAAAAGAGGGGAACGACATTACGACAATAATGTAATGTTAATGATTGATGGTGGACGGGAGGGGTTCAGTAACAATGATAGCTGTTACTGGTTTGGGCTGTCTGACATTGTACGGGGACAGACAGGAGGGTGGCAGTGGCACTGTTTTAATGATTTTTTTTGTTTTTTTTTTTTTTGTTTTTTGGAGGGAGCAAGTGAAAGGGACAGCGAAGCGAAACAAATGTGGGTCTGTCCGGAAGAAATGAAGGGTATTTTATTGTATTTTTAAAGGGAAATGTCCAAGTTACCACCACCCCCTGTAAACAACCATCTAAAATCCATATATCACTCTCACTTTTTCTAAAGTTCATATAACTCTCAAAACACATTTGTAAATCTAAATAACCCCTAAGCTTTTATTGACAAATAAAGAATATTATGTGAATATTTTATTTTGTTGATCTTGATTAAAAATACAGTATAGTAAAACCCTTATAATTTGTTAAAAATATGAAAAATATTCTATACATGACAATTTTACCTCTTGAACATATTATAAAATCATATTCGAAGGGATAAAATCGTTATTTAAAGATGATTTTTTACATTTTAACCATATTATAGGAGATTTTTTATATAATATATTTTCAACCCGGGTTAACTAGACAAAATATTCATAGGATAACCTATTATGTCAACGAAAATTTAACTTAAGAGGCTATTTGGATTTACATAGATGTTTTCGGGGTTATATGGACTTTAGGAAAAATCAGAGGGGTTTTATGGATTTGAAGAAGTTTATAGGGGGTTATTTGAATTTCCCATTTTTAATCATGGATTTGGTAAGGTGTTTCGAGCCACTGATTGCCAGCTAAAGAGTGTATATGTGCGACTTTGTGTACAGCGGTAATGAATAATGATTTAGGAATAAAATATACACCTAATCAGATTTTTAAAGTCTCAATAAAACAAATATAATATAATAATAAATTATTTTATGGTATAAAAAAATACCATAATAATGTCTATAGACTTCTATAAAGATGTGTAATAAAAATATATGACCAAAGGAAGATTGGGTGCATTAAAGTCTATGATTTCTATATAACTAAAAGCACTTTGGATAAATACTAGTAAGATCCTCTTTTATGAATTCATAGCAACGATTTATTTATTAGGAATAACAGCTAAATAGAAGGAATGAAAGTGATGGGTTATTAAATACTTAAATATAATTTTGTTAGTATTTGTGGCTTAATAAATTAATGTTTAGCATTTTCAAATGAATTTAGTTTTAAGAGAATCACATTTAATTCATACATAGCTTAACAAGTGGGGATTTGTGTTTAAGCAATGAATTAAGGATGCCTCATTTGTTTATGAGTATAGTTGAAGGAGGTTATAAGTTTTAATTTGTGTATTTGGTTTGCAAAGGCATTTTGGTCAATTCAATATCTTTGATGAGAAGACATGTTCGTAGATACCCCAATTTTGACCGTCCAGAAGACAGAAATACTTCAAGTAACACCCGGAAATAACCTACATTTGGACATCTAGTAGAACCAAAAGTTCAGGAAACCGGAAACCCTAAAACCTGACCTAAACCCTGGCCCAAGCCTGGAACCCTAACCTAAATCGGAAACCCTAAACCCCAGACCTAACACTAAACCCTAGTCGGACCGGAAACCCTAACCTAAACCGGAAACCCTAAACCCCAGACCTAACCCTAAACCCTAGCATGACCAGAAACCCTAACCTAAACTGGAAACCCTAAACCCTAAACCAGACTCTGGCCCAAACCAGGAACTCCCACCTAGAGAAAATCTAAACCCCAAAAACCCTAGAGAAACCCCGAGCCCCTGGCAAGGGGCGGCTAGCCCTAACTAGCCGCCCCCCTGGCCGACCTTCAACCGCTTCCCTGGATGGGACATAAAGCAGCATTAAATGCTGATCATTGCGACGGGTTGTGACCTTTAGCCGCCCCATCTTGGCCGAATCAATCCAAGTAACTGACCCAAGCCACCGCTTGACAGAGATGGGACGTTTGGCAGGTCATGATGGGGGCGGCTACCAGGAAGTAGCCGCCCCATCCTGGGCGGCTAGTTAGGACTAGCCACCCTTCACCTGGTCGTGACAGAAGAACCAGGGGATTAATGAGAGGTCTAATCAAACACACTATTAACCAAGCCACTCTTTTACCCCCTAGATAAACCCCTACCTCTTTTTTACTATAAATAGAGGAGGTCCCAAGCCTTTAAACAACATCTACAACTCACATCCACCAATTCCCAATCCACTTGATATCAATTGACCATTCCCTTCCCCCACTAGAAATCCCAAGAGAGAGAGAAAGAGAGCCCCTTTTGTGAGAGAAAAATCCATTCCCTACACAAAAACACCCTCTCATTCCACCCTCCAGAAACCCGGGCTAAACCTAGCTTAGCCTCTGTCCAAGACCAAACCATTTCTATCGAAGTTCTGCCCAAACCAACCGTGGCCCCGGACGGCTGAACCTTAGTAGTCACCCCATACCCGACGGCTGGATCCCACTAGCCGCCCCCTATCCACACCCCACTTGCACCCCTTTGTCCCAAGTCTCCATTAGTCAAGCCCTGGAAGCATAATAGGATTACTTGTTTTTCACCTCTGTGTACAGTATATCCGTGTCTCACAGCGGAGACCCCACAAATTCCCCACGTAGGCGATCAAATCCAATCCAACCATTTTCCTGCTTTTCAAAAAGCAGGTGGCGATCACAGAAACCCCTTGAATCCTCTCGAGCCGCTGTCGGGCGCCTCAACCAGGAACAACACCACCCTTTCGAGCCTGCCAGGGAACACATCCGATCGGAATCCCCGAAGAACCCCCACAAACGCACCACACGCGGATTTTTTTAACACTGACGAATCCGATACCGACAAATCTAGCGATCACGGTGGGACATCCCTCGTGAAAAACAACAAAAGGTAATCCTCTTCTGCCCCCTTTTTACAAGCTTGACTAGAATGCTATCAATCCTCTAGGAAGGTTAGAGTTTCCCACCCCTTGAATCAGATCCTCCTCTACTTTGCATCACAGCATCATTTACTACTTTGTAAGCCGCACACCGCTGCGCAATCCTTTACTGCTTTGTAAGCTGCACACCACTGCGCGATCCTTTACTGCTTTGTAAGCCGCACGCCGCTGCGCAATCCTTTACTGCTTTGTAAGCCGCACATCGCTGTGCAATCCTTTACCGCATTATTTACTTCTTTATATCTGCATTCATTCTCTTGAATCATTCCACACACATCATGGAATCCCGCATAGAGGAGGAGATACTAGAGGAAAGAATCCACCAAGAGAGTCAGGCTACGCAATTTCTAACCCATCTAGAGGAAAAGATGGTCAGTCTAGGGTACCAATCCGTAGAGGACATGTTTCATGACCTCGCCGACTACCGTCATGTCAAGACCTTGAGACAGGAGGCCCCTGTAGAAACCCCCAAGGCCATTCCCAAAACCCCGTCCACACCCAGCCACTCGGTCAATCCGAGCATTTTTTCATTCACCCCCCTCTCCCCCGTGAATCCAATGTTCCCAACCATTTCCACCCCAGGCCCTTACCAGGCCACCCTAAACCCGGGACTGCTAGGCAGCCCTCCCAGGAGAGAAACACTGGATGAAACCATCCGGAGAATCCTCTTCGAGATTGGTCCCTCAGCCCCCAAGCACATGTCTATACATAACCTGAGACAAATCCCGTCAGTCCACCTACCGGAGGGACTCAAAATCCCCAAATTCCGCCGGTATAACGGTCGTGGAGACCCAGACATTCATTCAACTGCCTTTTATCTAGACGCCCGACCGTTTCTAGATAATCAACCTCTGCTAGTCTTCCTCTTCCAAAAATCATTGGAAGGAGAAGCATTGCAATGGTTCTCAACCCTCCCTGTATATCACTTGTCGCCCTCTATTTCAGATTTAACCATAGAGAGAATGAGGCATAGGGAGGAATTTGAACAATACGTGTCTCGGTGGCGCACACTTGTCCACCGAACCGGCTTGCAACTCACAGAATGTCAAGAAATTGACATGATGTTACAGAGCCTGAGTCCAGAGCTTCATACGAGCCTTTCGTACGGGGACTGTACTACGTATCAACTTCTAATTGACCGCCACAACAGGATTTCCCGTTGTGCAGCCACAGTAGTCCAATCCCAGTCCCCACGGTAGAGGGGATTACCCAAGTATCGGCACTCTACCCAAACGGAGCACGAGTTCCTGATCGAGGAACGGCTCCGAGACAGTACACGTCCGGTTCATCCGGGTATGCGCCGCCTCGGCCAATCAACCAAAATTTCGCTACTCGATCGATACCTGTCCCCGTGCCGACACAACAAAACCTGGTAATCTAAAGTTCCCCGGTCCAAAGCCCTGTAATTTTAAGACAAGGCCAGCCTAGGACCCCTTTTTATGCCACCTTCCTGAGAAATCCAAACCTAAATCCTAGGTAGCCCACACAAACTACTTATAATGAGGTCTCCCCTCCGACATCCTATGATCAAAGACGAGTGGAAAAGAGGGACTCTTACCATCCCCTCCCAGAAACACTAACTAAGATTTTTAGGGTACTAATGGACACAAATAGTATCTCCCTCTCAGTTGCTAAGCCTCCACTCCCCGGGGCCAGCAGACTACGTTACTATCAATGCGTTGTTTTTCAGGATTTTATTTACGATTTAAATGATGACAGGCACCTTGATTGGGCCATGATCAAAAGCCACTTAAACCAGGGCAATTCTCGAGCCTCCAAGCCACTTGACATTTTTACTGACCCATTGCCAGGTCATAACCAAGCGTCCACATCTGGAGCCCACATGGTAAACATGGTCAGGAGAGGAAGACAACCATCACCACAACCAAGCAGTTCAGAAAATGTCACTGATGACAGTCTATCTGAAGAATCCGAGGAGGAGCAGAACGAGCCCTTCCAGCTAAACCTTGACAACCACGACCTCGCCATACTCTATGGCGAAGAAGAAGATGCAGTTCTCGCCCTGCCCGCGGTCATCAACATCGAGTCCGACGAAAGCGGACTAGAAAACTCGGGAGGAGACGAAGAAGAAGAACCCTTTGAGGAGATCCCCGAAGGAGCTAGCAAAGGACCCGAGGGAGGGGAATGTACGTCGGATGATCTGCATCCGGACGACAACGGGTCCTCCAAGAGTACCGACACTGTCGATGGCCCCCACCGTCCAATGACCATATCATTCACTGACAAAAACCTCCCGGATCCCAGACTGAGAGTCTACCCCCTCCACATCAATGGACGACTTCAAATGTTGTGGCTAAACAACATCTTCATGGACCCAGGGTCAGGAATGAACATAATGACGTGCTCCACCTACCAAAAGATACTCGGACTAGGCCGTCCTCCCGTCCAACCGGCCCACCATACTATTCAAGCTTTCAACCATACCGGGAAGACTCTTCGTGGCCCCGGAACATTCGCGCTATCCGTCGGCCCTCTCATCTGTGAAGTAGCCTGCTTTGTGGTCGACATCGACACAAGGTACCCATTGATGCTAGGACGACCGTGGTTGGACAGCATCCAAGCTATCTGTTCCCCCCGGCACCAATGCCTTCGACTGCCCTTCATGAGTCATGTACTGACGATCTGGGGAGAGGCACGCCTCCAATACGAGAACGAGAACGACTGGGCAATACACAATATGTTCACACTAGCCCTGTGACCGGGGAACGAGGATGAAGGTGGTAGCCCACTTGGGTCCCCTTATGACGACGACTATCCCCTGGAAGAAGCGGCCGGGTCCCTGCATCCATCAACCGATCTTACGGTGCCCAACTCGATCACCTTCCTCCCCCATGAAGTCGCAAAAGCCGGAGCACACTCCACACCCCTCGCAATCACTGCCATACTCGGAGGAAGGGAATTCCGACACATTCTCATCGATACGGGAGCGGAAACTAACATTCTCACATATTCCGCCTACCAGAAGCTAGAAGGCAGGGCTCCTAGATTGGAGCCCTCGGACTAATTCATTTACGCCTTCGACAGCACACGCAAGAACGGTGGCGGACTGGTCACGCTCCCACTGAAGATCGGCCCGGTCTCCACCATCGTCAACTGCATTGTAATGAACATTCGATCACCCCACCCTCTAATTGTTGAGAGGACATGGCTCAACAGCATCGAAGCCGTCTCATCCACCCGACACCAATGCCTTCGCTTCCCGTACCGCGGGGGAGTGATATCCATCTGGGGAGAAGCACGCTTTAACGAGGCACGAGCCTGGAATTAGAGCATTTGTGTCATGCGCATCCGGCTAGAGGTGCTTGCATGTTGGCAACCAGGCTCCACTGATGAAACTGCTCCAGCAAGGAAGACCCTTGAAGAGGCTCAAGGAGGGAGAGTTCGGGAATAGGGGACCCCCACCGAACATCAGCCAACCGTCAAAAAGAAGCCGACTCGAGGAAGCAATACGAGTCCAAGAACCAGGTACCGATCCCCTGGGGTGAGCCTTCACATCACCCTGTACATATTTGTTTACAGCTTTTTCCAAAAAAGTAAATCAAAAGATAAAAATATTGGTTTACCAGCTTTCGTTTTCATCACCCTGTACATATTTGTTTACAGCCTTTTCCTAAAAATCTAAAATAAAAAATATTTGTTTACCAGCTTTCGTTTTCGTCGTCCTATACATATTTGTTTGCCCACTTTCCTGAAAAGAAACCAAAATCCAAAAATACATGCTAATTAGCTCTCATTCCCCAACTCTGAACATACCTGTTTCCAGCTTTATTTCCACTCTTCTTCAAAACAAAAAAAATGTTTTCTAAAACGTGTTTTCCACACTCTCCTTCAAAACAAAAGTTTTACAAAACCGTATTTCCATAATTTCCTCCAAAGCAAAAAAACAATTAATAAAACATTTTCCCGAACTTTCTTTACATACTATCCAAACCACGAAAACATTTCCCAAAATTTTCTTTACTTGTTTACCGAACAACGAAAATATTTGCAAACTGCATTTCCACTCTTCTTCAAAACAAAAATGTTTTACAATCTGCGCTCCCACACTCTTCTTCAAAATAAAAAGTTTTGCAAAGCCGTACTTCCATGATTTCCGCCAAAAACATTTTACGAACTGTCTTTCCATGCTTTCCTTCTAAAAACAAAATCGTTTTCCAAACTTTATCTCCATTCTTTTTCCAAAAACATATCTATTCACCAACACAGGCCCTTTTCAAAACCATAAACATGCATCTGCCTCCACACTTTCGAAAACGTAAAATACCAAAAATTTCTAAAAAATCAGAAAGATAAAAGACGAGAAAAGATTAAGAGCGGCAGACCATGCCCAGGCCTATCAAAGAAGGGTGGCAAGGGCATTTGAAAAGAAGGTAATAAAAAAAATTGAAATCGGGGAATTAGTACTTAAGCAAATCATGACATCAAGACAGCATCACCCAAGAGGGAAGTTGCAACCCACATGGGAGGGACCCTATGTGATCACCCATGCCTATTCCGTGAATGCCTACCGCTTAGTAGATGCCGAAGGAGTTGAGGTTTCAGGTTCGTGGAATGCACTTTATCTAAAGAAATTCCATGCATGAGTAGCTTTCAATACTTGAGAACTATTATTCTTTCTTCCTGCAATTTCCAGCGTTTAGTACTTGATGATAGACTTATAAGACTCTCCAAGATAAACTCGTATTTATTTGAACACATCTTCGCCAATCATGCCGCTACCTTCACACACGTATGACTTGACAATAGATTTACCTGATAGAAGAGAAATTGCCTACCCCGTAGACTGGGACAATTTAAAACCCCAAAGCAAACCTCCCTTATTTCCGCCCTACTCATATTAACCCAAGATCAAAATGATGAGTTACCCGGACCTAGCATATGTCCCAAAACTGGCTCAGGCACTATACAAACACTTCTAGAGGGGAAGCATGAAAAAAATCGGGGTGAAAAACAGAAGAGTCCCCCCCCCCTCAAATAAAAAAAAATCAGGCAATGAGAGGCCAACAAAAGAAAAATAACACTCAAATGAACAGGTTAAACTCTCTACTTTAGTAGACTTTTACGTCTTTACGCACAAGTATATGCCAAACAAACGGCTATACTAGTACAGGTCTAAAAACAACGGACTGTACTTTTCACCCAAAATAAAGAAGTGATAAAAAGAAGAAAGCCAGAGGGACCTAGAGAGTAGGACATAAGCTAAACTGGGACAATTCTAAAATATTACCCGAAAGGAAGATATTATTCTTGCCCCATTCTCCCCCTCCCTTTTTATTTCGCAATGGGATTCAAAATTGAACTATGTCTACCGGGAAAGGTGAAATTTCGACCAAAGGTAGATCATTTTCAGGTTTACAACTGCACACACTCACATGAGTTCATTTAGAAACTTGTCTATCCAAAGGAAGCTTATTTGACTTGACTCCTGGTACACTAATGGATCTTTCAACATGTTTAGAATAATACGATCAAGCATTTGAGAACCACGAACCTAGAAAAACCGACACCTAAGGCATATGCCTTTCAAATACAATCCTGGTTTGGACATAGGTGACAACAAGGGCTCCTCCAGAGGGACTTGATGGTATCTTTTACTTGAGAAAGTCGAGAACATTGCCCTCTCACGTAAAAGACCATTGAAGAATTAAAATGCCCCCTTATGCCACTCATACTTATGCATAAGTTCGCATTTTCCTTTTCCAAAACACCTAGGCATCCGATTTTCATGAAATGCTAAAATTGACCCCCCCCCCCTACCAATATTAAGATTACCCCCATCTACACTCATTTTATGCCCTTCCGCACATGCTTGAGAAGAAATTATCCCACTTTCACACATACTTAAGAGTTCTCTTCGCTCACGCACTTGGAATCCCTCCCTTGCGTACTAAAGCATGGTTTCCCGCACTTTACTTTCTCGCATTATCTTTCCATTTACCTTAAGATGGATTGTAGCCCTTGACAATTCAAGCAAGAAGGGCTCAAAAATCAGTGCAGGGGCACAATCCGGACAGATTTAACACTTGGTCCATGGAAAGGGATGTTTTTATAGGTCTCGAAGATGAAAACACTCGCAAGGACTTTCAGTAGCAGCAGACAGGAGCAGCAGAACCAAAGAGGCGGGGGGAGGCTAAACTCGACTAGCTGCCTCTCACTGGGCGGCTAGTTTACACTAGCCGCCCCAGCCATTTGTTTCAGGTAAGCATGCCCCAGGTAGGGGGCAGCTAAATTCAACTAGCCGCCCCCCTGCCTGCACCTATTTCAGCTATGTCAATCCATATCCAATCAACTCTTCAACACTTCTTTACCTATTGAAATCAGTTCTTTCTACAACTTGCATACACGCATTTCATATACATAAACATTCATAAGACACACACCAACACATTTCAAAAATAACCATATTTCAAAAACACTTGTCCATCCATAAACATACCAAAACTAAACCATACATCCATCTCATTCAATCATCCACCCATAGAACCTTATAAAACCATTCCACATACATCACCCAATTAAAAAAAAAAACCAACAAAACTAAACACCCATGTTTGTTCGTACACCAACGGAGAAAGAAAAGGATTGTTCATAAACAGAAAATTCAAACCTAGTCTTAAACTAAAAGAAAGTTTTGAAAACAAATACACTAGAGGTAAATAGATAAGATCCATCGGAAGCTTCCATCAAAGTCTTGAGCTACACACCATTGAAATGATCACCTAAGTCAAAAAGAAAAGAAGAAAAGCATAAATTCCTTGCACATATACTATTCTTCTACCTAAGACCAAGACGCAAAGAAGCTATACCTCGGCGTATCGTTATCTGCTGGAGGCTGAGTAGGAGGAACGCCCTGACTTGACTAAGAAGGGAGCGGTGGCTGAGGAAAGGACTGAACCTCTGGAGCGTCAGGAGCAGCGGGAGTCTCTCGAACCGAAGACGCAGCCCTCACATATATCCCCGCGAATCCAATATTCCCAACCGTTTCAACCCCAGGCCCTTACCAGGCCACCCCTGGCTACCAACATGCAAGGACCTCTAGCCGGATGCGCATGGCACAGACGCTCCAGTTTCGAGCCTGTGTTTTGTTAAAACGTGCCTCTCCCCATATGGATATCACTTCCCCGCGGTACGGGAAGCGAAGGCATTGGTGTCGGGTGGATGAGACGGCTTCGATGTTGTTGAGCCATGTCCTCCCAACAATCAGAGGGTGGGGTGATCGAATGTTCATTACCATGCAGTCGACGATGGTCGAGACCGGGTCAATCTTTAGTGGGAGCGTGACCAGTCTGCAAGCGTTCTTGCGCTTGCTGTCAAAGGCGTAAATGTATTCGTCCGAGGGCTCCAATCTAGGAACCCTGCCTTCTAGCTTTTGGTAGGCGGAATATGTAAGAACGTTAGTTTCTGCTCCCGTATCGATGAGAATGTGCCGGAATTCCCTCCCTCCGAGTATGGCAGTGATTGCGAGGGGTGCGGAACGTGCTCCGGCTTTTGCGACTTCATGGGGGAGGAAGGTGATCGAGTTGGGCTCCGTAAGATCGCTTGGTGGATGCAGGGTCATGGCCACTTCTCTCGAGGGATAGTTTTTGTTATAAGGGGACCCAGGTGGGCTACCACCTTCATCCTCGTTCCCCGGTCGCGGGGCTAGTGTGAACATATTATGTATTGCCCAGTTGTTCTCGTTCTCTCACTGGAGGCGTGCCTCTCCCCAGATTGTCAGTACATGACTCATGAAGGGCAGTCGAAGGCATTGGTGTCGGGGGGAACAGATAGCTTGGATGCTATCCAACCATGGTCGTCCTAGCATCAATGGGTACCTTGTGTCGATGTCAGCCACGAAGCAGGCTACTTCACAGATAAGAGGGCCGACGGATAGCTCGAATGTTCCGGGGCCGCGGAGAGTGTTCCCGGTATGGTTGAAAGCTTGAATAGTTTGGTGGGCCGGTTGGACGGGAGGACGGCCTAGTCCAGGTATCTTTTGGTAGGTGGAGCATGTCATCGTGTTCATTCCTGACCCTGGGTCCACGAAGATGTTGTTTAGCCACAACATTTGAAGTCGTCCGCGGATGTGTAGGGGGTAGACTCGCAGTCTGGGATCCGGGAGGTCTTGGTCAGTGAATGAAATGGTCATTGGGCGGCGGGGGCCATCGACTGTGTCGGTACTCTTGGAGGACCCATTGTCGTCCGGATGCAGATCATCCGATGTACATTCCCCTCCCTCGGGTCCTTCGCTAGCTCCTTCGAGGATCTCCTCAAAGGGTTCTTCTTCGTCTCCTCCTGGGTTTTCTAGTCCGCTTTCGTCGGACTCGATGTTGATGACCGCGGGCAGGACGAGAACTGCATCTTCTTCTTTGCCATAGAGCATGGCGAGGTCATGGTTGTCGAGGTTCAGCTGGAAAGGCTCGTTCTGCCCCTCCTCCTCGGATTCTACGGATTGATTGTCGTCAGTGACATTTTCTAAACTGCTTGGTTGTGGTGATGGTTGTCTCCCTCTCCTGACCATGTTTACCATGTGGGCTCCAGATGTGGATGCTTGGTTGTGACCTGGCAATGGGTCAGTAAATATGCCAAGTGGCTTGGAGGCTCGAGAATTGCCCTGGTTTAAGTGGCTTTTGATCATGGCACAATCAAGACACCTGTCATCATTTAAATCGTAAATAAAATCCTGAAAAACAATGCATTGTTCTACGGTATGACCATGTTGTTGGTGGTATTGACAGTAACGCAGTCTGCTGGCCCCGGTGAGTTGAGGTTTAGCAGCTGGGAGGGAGATACTATTTGTGTCCATTAATACCCTAAAAGCTCCATCGACGAAGAACTGCTCCATCAAGGAAGTCCCTTGAAGAGGCTCAGGGAAGAAGAGTTCGGGAATAGGGGACCCCCACCAGACATCAGCCAGCCGCCCAAAAGAAGCCGACTCGAGGAAACAATACGAATCCAAGGACCAGGTACCGATCCCCCCGGGTGAGCTTTCAACATCCTGTACATATTTGTTCACAGCTTTTTTCAAAAAAAAATCAAAAGATAAAAATATTTGTTTACTAGCTTTCGTTTTCATCACCCTATACATATTTGTTTACCTGCTTTCCTAAAAGAAACCAAAATCCAAAAAAATACATGCTATTCAGCTTTCATTCTCCAACTCTGAACATACTTGTTTTCAGCTTTATTTCCACTCTTCTTTAAAAAACAAACAAAAATGTTTTTCTAAAAAATATTTTCCACACTCTCCTTCAAAACAAAAGTTTTACAAAACCGTATTTCCATACTTCCAAACAAAATAAAGCACTTCCCTAAACTTTCTTTACTTGTTTACCAAACAACGAAAATATTTACAAGCCGCACTCCCACTCTTCTTCAAAACGAAAATGTTTTCTCAATCTGCGCTTCTTCAAAACTAAATGTTTTACAAAGCCGTACTTCCATAATTTCCGCCAAAAATGTTTTACGAAGTGTCTTTCCATGCTTTCCTTCTAAAACAAAATCATTTTCCAAATCTTATCTCCATTCTTTTTTCAAGAACATGTCTATTCGCCAACACAGTCCGAGACACCGAAGGATGAGAAGCACGGTTGAAGGTGGCCCCTGTAGCCAAGGAAGCCGAGAGAGAATGGTCAGGCTCAAGCGGGAGAAGGTCGAGGTCCACCTCGGTCATAGAGCCCCCTCCACCCAATTTTCCCCTCATAGTTGCCTCCCATTGATGGACCTGCTGCATATCTCTGTCTCTCCTCTCAAATCTCTATCGGAGGCGGCTCTCTGTCCCTCTAGCCCGATCCTCAGCAGCCCTCAACCTCTCCTCCAACTCCCGTGCCCTCGCCTCTGATGCCCTGAGCGCCTCTCGGTCCCTGTCCCCGGCCGCTTGGAGAGAACGAACCAAGTCCCCCATCAAACCTCCAGGATTACCCGCCGAAGCCTGTAACTCCGACACCCTCATCTGGAGGGAGTCCCTCTCGCGGCACAAAGCGATGAACTCCTCTCTTACTGCCATCATAGACCTCAACCGGTCCGTCTCCTCCTCAGCCCGCGAAGCCCTACCCCTCGCCTGGCCCAGCTCCATCCGTGTGGCCGTCAATTCACTCCCTTGTCAACTCGAGCTCTCGCTCGGAAACCATCGAAGGAGGAGGAGCAGAAGAAGAAGAGGCACCAACGGCCCTCGCTCGCGATAGAGCATCCACCTGAGCCTCGAGAACTTGGACCTGATCCTGCAGCCGGCGCCTCTGAGCCCTCAAGTGCTCCGCTTGCCCACTCCGTGCTCGAAGATGCTCATTGGCGGTCTTGAGCCTCTTCTCCATCTCATTCAACTCAACCTGCAAAAGAAACACCATTCAGAAAATATTCAAGCTAAAGAGAACGAGGAAGAGGAGAAGGGTTTCCAACTTACGTAAGCGTCCGGGATCTCCTCCTCCATCGTCCTGAGGATACCCGCGTACTCCTGACGATACCAAGCCAGGTATTCATCACTCGAAGTCACCTCAGGACGACGCTCCACCAAGACACCTTGGCCCATCCATCCCGCCACATATGTGGCGTAATTCCTCGAGAGGTTCGTGTCCCGAGGAATCCCAGCCACCGGTATCGAGGGGCACCACGGCAGAGGATCGGGCATCCACTGGTGATATCCAAGCTGACAGACGACCCGGCTGATCGCATGAAACACAACCTCATTAAAGTAGATCAACCAGACGTCTCATGCCAGGTCTTCAAGAGCCTCCTCCAAATAAGGCCTCCACGTCATCTAAAAAGCATCAATAGATAGGAAGAGCGCTTAGTCAAAAGAAAACCAAATACAACCCAAAGAAATTAGAAGAAAAAACTTATATCTCTTCCTCCGACAAGACGCGGAAGGCCTCTTAGAATTGGACAAGGCGGTACAAGCGAGAAGATCCCCGGGGTTCCCATCTCATGGCCCAAGGGAGGGCACGATCAAACGGCGCCAGCGTCGGGTGATCAATGGCGAAGTGCTCGTACCCGAAAATCTAGCAAAGCAAGAGGGAAATTATCATAATCAAAGTGAACTAAACCAAGAAAAGGACATTTACCACTCACTTACACATACCTGAAGAAATGGCGCGAAGCCGCCAAGATTCTTTCCCCCGGCCCTCTTAACTTTCTTCGAGAGCTGCGTGAAGAGATGGGCGAGCATCGCCACTCCCCAGGCATAGCGTCCCATGCCCTCCAGGTCCCTCATCAGCAGAAGGGATTGAGAGGAAACCTTATCAGAGGCCGTCGAGAAGAGGACCCGGCCGAAGAAATAAAGGAAGAACGCCCTCAATTCCCTCCGTGCCCTCTGTGGGCACGCGGCCGCCTCTCTCGCCTCGATCATCGCCCGCCTCCTCTCGAAGCTAGCTGCAGCTTCACCCTTCTGATGCTCTGTAAAGGAACTGAGGCCATACTGTCTCGAAAGCCTCCCCAAAGGGATCCGGTTCAGCGTCCGCTCCCGCTCCACAAACTCCCATTCCCCGATCAACTCTTCAAACAGCCCCCTATAGTCCGCAAGTGTGGCCGCAATCACCGCTTCCCCTAAGACCGGAAGGCCAGTAATCCGGTAGACGTCCTCGAGGGTCGGCATGACGGCACCGGTAGGGAGGATGAACGTGCAACTCTCCGAGTTCCATCTCTCCGCCAATGCCTCCACATATGGGCGATGGACGTGGAACGGCTCAATCAGAAAGAAGGAACGGAAGCCCACCCCATCCACTAAACTCCTCTCCTCCTGCCCTAAGGCATCGTACCACCTCTTCATCCCGTGCCATAAAGCCCGGATATTGTTCCGCCGCTGCAAGCAAAAGAAGAAGACATGAGTTAGTTTAAAGAGCAATCGAGAAGTAAGAATCCAAAGCCTAAAGATTCGTTTAGAAAATCATGCTTAGCAAAATGAAACTTCAATATACTAAATCAAAGACAAAAGCATGAAAATAAGAAGCTTAAAAGACGTAAAGGTTCCCCTCCCATTATTTACAAAATACTCTTCATATGATCACACATGCTAAAAGCATTAAAATCCCACTGTGGTCACCACTTACGCTCTTTCTCACATCACGGTCTATCATGCTTATATACTTTCCCTAAACTCACCTAAGCATATGGAAAACACTTGGACCCATGAAATACATGCATATACTCCCTCATGCTCTACCACGATCCAAACACATGCGAAGTCACACCCTAAAAACTATATACACACAAAAATGTATCACATGCAAGTATACTAGCCATATCATTCCTCTCCTTTATATGCATATAACAAACATGGATATATATATATATGAAAAATTACCCCCCCCCCCTTCCTAAAAACAAACCCGTGTCAACATACAGCATGCTTACACATCCCACCGTGATTAAACTTATACACCCAGCATGCCTATTAAGAAAACACGCATATACAAGTATTATACGCTAAATCACCTATTCATACCGCCAAAAGATATGCATATACACCAAATAAAAGCTAAAAGGGGTCAAGGAAATTACCACGGCCCGTGTGGACCCAGGAGCGTCCACCTCGGCCTCGTCGGGATCGTCCATCCCGTCGTCATCCCCCTCCTCCTCATCTTCCTCGAACACGGCCTCCTCGGCCTCAGCCTCAGCACCAACACCAGCCTCTGTGGCCCCGGTGCCCATACCCTCGACCTCCCCAGCCTCGTCCCTAACCTCTCTAGTCCCCTCCACCCTCCCCGCGCCGGAAACAAACTCCGCAAAGGCCCCCACAGCCCTTCTTTCCTCCTCCTCAGCCCTGGCCTATGTGGCCTCCCTATCCAGCATCCCAACAATGGCATCCAACGATGCCCTCACATCTTCACTAACTCCCTCAGCCCCTACCCCCTCGGTTGCACCCTCAACCAGTCCTCCGACCCCCGAAACCACCTCCTCGACCACCACCGGTCGATCCCCACGCCTCCTCTTGCGTGTGTAACCTATCGTACTCCCCCCTACCTCCGGGACAGCCCCCGAAGCCAAACCCCCGACCTCACCCGCGCGGGTGCCCACCAACGGCACCTCCGTCGTACCCATAGCCTCCCCCACGGCCTTGACCTCCGGCCTATCGCTCTCCGGTGATGAAGAGCTCGGACTACGCTCTCCACGAGCCACCCGTGGTTGTTTTCCCCTCGAAGCGATCGCCTTCGACCTCGTCATCTTCCTCGGTTTGAAAAGAAAAGGAGAACCCAAACCTAGGGTTTCGAAATCAAGAGAAAGAGAGAAGATGAGGACAAAATTGAGGAAAAATAAGGCAAATAAATCAAGGTTTTTGGGTTTGAAACCGAAGAGAAGAAGAATAAGAGGGAGAGAAACCATTTTTGGAAAGTGGGAAGAGAGAGGGTCCCTTTTCCGGTTATAAGGGACCCATTCGGGAGGCGGCTACTCACGAGTAGCCACCCCCTCTCGGGCGGCTAGTTACAACTAGCCACCCCACCCAGTTTTCCTGTTTCCACTTGAAAACCCCTTTCCAATCTCTTTTCAGCCCTAGTTCCAAGGTTTTCCATACCAAACAGCCATGTATTGGCTTATTTTCAGGCACCACTTGACCAAACACGACTTTCCTGAAGTTTTACCACACTTTCAGTACCATTCAAATTCGAATTTCTTCAGTTCTGGTTCTTTTCTTGAGTTCTTATCATTCGGATGATCCAATTCACCAACTCAACTTTTTACTTGCTTTCTGTCGATGATATCCCCTCCTTGTCGAGTTTTCCCAAGCACGGGAACGGTAGGCAAGAGGAAACTGACGCTGGGCTGCTCCGTGCATGATAGCTAAGAACCCTGACCGCGGGTTGGATCACTCACCATTTACTTTTCCCGCCTTCCACATGGATCATCCTTTCGGCTAAAAATTCTAAGTCAAGACCTAGCCTCTGACGGTCTAAATCAACTCCCCGAATAGTACTGTTTGTGCTGTCATAACTTCTTGAAGGTCGGGCCAGCCAAAATAGGGGTCTCTTTCCTTATCATCGGTCAAAGTCTTTCCTACTTCGCACAAAGACTCCATCCGATGAGGGACAATTGTAGATACCCCAATTTTGACTATCCAGAAAGACAGAAATACTTCAAGTAACACCCAGAAATAACCCACATTTGAACATCTAGTAGAACCAAAAGTTCAGGAAACCGGAAACCCTAAAACCTGACCTAAACACTGGCCCAAGCCGGGAGCCCTAACCTAAACCGGAAACCCTAAACCCCAGACCTAACCCTAAACCCTAGCCTGACCGGAAACCCTAACCTAAACCGGAAACCCTAAACCCTAGACCTAACCCTAAACCCTAGCATGACCAGAAACCCTAACCTAAACTGGAAACCCTAAACCCTAAACCAGACTCTGGCCCAAACCAGGAACTCCCACCTAGAGAAAATCTAAACCCCAAAAACCCTAGAGAAACCCCGAGCCCCTGGCAAGGGGCGGCTAGCCCTAACTAGCCGCCCCATATCAGGCGGCTAGTTAGCACTAGCCGCCCCCCTGGCCGACCTTGAACCGCTTCCCTGGATGGGACATAAAGCAGCATTAAATGCTGATCATTGCGACGGGTTGTGACCTTTAGCCGCCCCATCTTGGCCGAATCAATCCAAGTAACCGACGCAAGCCACCGCTTGAAAGAGATGGGACGTTTGGCAGGTCATGATGGGGGCGGCTACCAGGAAGTAGCCACCCCATCCTGGGCGGCTAGTTAGGACTAGCCGCCCTTCACCTGGTCCTGACAGAAGAACCAGGGGATTAATGAGGGGTCTAATCAAACACACTACTAACCAAGCCACTCTTTTACCCCCTGGATAAACCCCTACCTCTTTTTTACTATAAATAGAGGAGGTCCCAAGCCTTTAAACAACATCCACAACTCACATCCACCAATTCCCAATCCACTTGATATCAATTGACCATTCCCTTCCCCCACTAGAAATCCCAATAGAGAGAGAAAGAGAGTCCCTTTTGTGAGAGAAAAATCCATTCCCTACACAAAAACACCCTCTCATTCCACCCTCCAAAACCCGGGCTAAACCTAGCTTAGCCTCTGTCCAAGACCAAACCCATTTCCTACCGAAGTTCTGCCCAAACCAATTCAGGCCCCGGATGGCTAAACCCTAGTGGCCGCCCCATACCCGACGGCTGGATCCCACTAGCCGCCCCCTATCCACACCCCACTTGCACCCCTTTGTCCCAAGACTTCTTTAGTCAAGCCCCGGAAGCATAATAGGATTACCTATTTTTCACCTCTGTGTACGATATATCCGTGTCTCATAGCGTAGACCCAATAAACTCCCCATGTAGGCAATCAAATCCAAAAAGCAGGTGGCGATCACACAAACCCCTTGAATCCTCTCGAGCCGCTGTCGGACGCCTCAACTAGGAACGACACCACCCTTTCGAGAAGACGATCCGACCGAGCCCGCCAGGGCACGCATGCGATCCGAATCCCCGAAAAACCCCACACACGCACCACACGCGGATTTTTTCAACACCGACGAATCCGATACCGACAATGTTATGAGCCCTTGATATGATGAACCCATCAAATGGTCCACCCTTGCATCCTTCTTAAGTTTGTAAAGAAAGAGAAATTCTTTTTTATTTATTTCACTTTTGGCTTTGCTTTGGAGGGACCTCACTCTTTTTTTTTGGCTAAATCCTCTGAAAAGTGAGTTTCTTTAGTTTGTGCTTCATCTTTGTACAGCATTTAAAGCATTGACATGAAGATCCAATTAAAATAGGAAAATAAGTATTTGTTTGTTTAACATTTTTCACATGATGTTGGGATCGAGCCTAGCTTTTTAATCTCTACAATTCCTAACATTTTTAGTTGTGGGATGAAATGTGACATTTTTTACTTTCGATCTCTTTACAACAAGGATTTTATTGTAGAAATTGTAAATTGTAAGTTGATTGTGAAATTTCTTAGTAGCCAAAACACATGTTACATAATATATTCCTGTTGTTATCATAGTGTATACATTGTTAGAGCGGTACGTGTTTTAGTAAATTGTTGTACACCATGGTTACAAAGTATATCATGGTTAGAATTTTGGTCAAATGTTAGTGGTGTACCAAGGTTACAGTGCACAGAATAAGTTAATTGTAAATTGTAAGTTGATTATAAAACTCATTAATGGCCGATCAGTTATTTGTATAAGAATGATTCATTTTAAAAACAGTTCAATTAATTATTTTGTTTTGAAATAAGTATTTAGTGAATGAGATTTATTCAGTATGTAACATCACACACACGTTGAATAGGATGAAAGAGTGGCAGAATATTCGATTGCAAAGCATACACAACACTATCTTAGTATAGATTATGTTATCATAGTGTATACTTAAATAACATAGTGTATACATATTTAACGTAAGATATACTAATTTAATATAATATATACTCTTTTATTACAGTATATACCCTTTCATTGAGTATCTGCTTAATACATTGTGCATTTTATCAATTCACACATACACAATTCAAACCACCAATAAAAAGACATAATGTGGAATAAACCATTAAAAACACATGTTCACATTACAAACACTATCACCAAAAATATTATTTAAATATATCAACAAATATTACATGTTTATATAAAAAACACCATGATTGAAGTAATTATTATTAAAAACATCAGAACAACTCACCAAGCAAAAAAGAGGCAGTGATTTTGACTTGCGGGAAGTCAATGTCTTTCTCATTGGAGTTACTACATCGATTAGAGCCGGTGTCTCTTCTTTATAAATGGTCTTTTGTGCATCAGCCTCCTTCGATTCCTCTAAGGTATGGGTTTTTCTCTTTTTATTTAATTTGGGCAAACTTTGTTTTCTTTGGCTTTTTTAATATAATTTTTGGACTGCATTAGGGTTCCCCCTTGTCTTGCAACCCTGTACAATGACCTTCATATCCTAGCCCTTGGTTGAACAGCCCTTTTAGTCCTAGTCTTTATGGGGATAGTCATGATGCCCTGTCCATCTTTTGAAATGCCTAAGAGTATATACTTTATTAAAAATGTATATAATATTATAACAAAGCATATAATAACAAAACAAGCACTACAAGAAAAATCATTTTTTGTGACACCTTTTTTGTGACGGATTGCAAAAACCATCGTAAATGCCCATATTTTTTACGGTAATTTTTAGGCGGCGCAATTACTTCTCGACATTTGCAACGGGAATATCGAGTTGTCACAAATAAGACACTAGTTGTGATAGAAGACAAGCCGTCGCAAATAGAAAATTTAGATCTAACCGTTCATTTTTTCACTTTTGATCACAGCCGTCCGATTTTCCTAAATATATATTCAGAAAAAAGAAAAAAAAATCCCTAAACAATTGTTGAGTTTCCCAACAACAGTTGTTGTCACCATCTCTATTTGACCTCCAATCTTTGATCGCCGTCTGATCTTCGACCACCATCTTCGTTTGACCTCCGATCTTCGACCGCCATCCGCAATTTCGATCAAACCACCATCACAGTCCGACTTCGATCTCCGTCTCCATCCAACATCGATCCTCCACCGCTCTAATCGATTCATCCTCTCCGATCCACCGCCATCTAAATTTGATTCTCCGATGGCTTTCAGTCTCTCTCTCTCTCTCTCTCAATCTTTGATTTGGTTCCAGCCAATTTTGGGTGTTCTGAATAGTACTAGTGAGCGAGCGAGCAACTCACGCCCTCCCCCACCACAATCCGACTCATCCGGACCGTTCATTGACGCCTCCATCGAAGACGACGTCGACGTGTCCCTCTCGCTCGCGCTGCCCCTGCCTTTTCATCACCTTTGATTTTTCCCTCCGTAAACCCAAATAAGCCTCACTCACCGGTATCTAAGCAATTCTTCATGTTGCTTTTACAGAACTTCTCTCTTGTATTGTCAAACCGTCACTCATTAGTATAACGCCAACATTGTTGGATTCCAAATTAAAAGCAATACCTATCATACCCTCTTCAAATTCGACTAATTCACCTGCCATTACTTCATCAAGATCATGAATACGAGCAATGCCGTCGCCTACTTGAAGGATTGTACTGGTATTCACAACCTTTACTTCTCTAGTATATGTGAGGTGCCACTTCCTTCTCTGTTTTGCTTCTTTTGAAACCCTAATTTTTATTGATCGATTTAATTATGTTTTAATTGGAAATCCGTGTCTGTGGATGGATTTGTTTCATTTTTTTTTTTGGAACTTCATTGCCTGTTTCATTTTCCATATGATGCAATTCAATGTGTGATGAAGATGTTGAAGCATTTATGTATAAGCTATTCATAATTTTTTTTATGGGTTTCTTCATGCTTTCTTTGGATATATTTTTTATTTTTGGGTGGTGGAATTATGTGATTCAGGGTTGAAGGGTTTACATAGGTTTTGCTTTGTACAACGCTTAATCCATGTTCATCTTAGAGGCTGGAATTCTCTATTATTACTCTTTAATGTGTTTGGCTTTATTTGTTTTCATGTCATATCAGTGTGGGGTTTATAAAATTGGTATGTAATTGCCTTTTTGGTTTCATATACTTCTTCAAATTTGTGGAATTTAAATTGAGTAAAAGAAAATTATAAGGATTTATTTAAAGGGAAAAAGTTGATCATATGACATGTTAGCAAGGGTTTATATGCTTTCACCGATAATTGCATTTAGCTATAATCAGTGTTTTAAATATCTATTTAATCGATATATTGATTAGGTCCCCAATCGATATATCAATATATCGATCGATATATCGATTTACCAATTATTTTATTTTATTTTTAAAAAAAAAATGGGAAAAAACTTTTTAAAAAAAGAAAAAATGGTAGAAAATTGTGGAAAATAATAAAAATGAATAAGAATAATTTCATGTGAAGATATTAATAATTTTACAATGGTTTTGGTTTAAAATAAAAATGCATAACTAATTAATTACAATATAAAACTATAAAAGTGAATAAATTTTATTTAAATAGATAATCCATTGCATTGGTTTCAAAATCTCCTCCCTGGGTTCCACCTAATGGTGTACCACCATCATTGCCGCCACATCCACCGTTGTTGTCATCCGAATCTGTGTCTTCTTCTTGAATTTCATTATCCACATCTCTTATTTCATCTGATGATCCAACTCCTTCTTGTCCCTGAAATTGTGTTGCAGGGATGACTTCATCTTCTTCATCATCATCATCGTTCTCATCTTCAGGCTCCTCAATAATTGGCCATTTTTCACGTCATCTTGCACCTTCAGATTGTTGAGTTTGCTGCGTGGATCGTCTCGGGCGTTGATGTTCTATGGTGTCGCCGTATGCTTGATGCTCCACTTGAGACTGTCAAGTTTTCACCATGGAATACAGGGTCGTCGACATCCATAATCCACTAGTTGTCATCTTCAAATGAATCCAAATTGATTGGATCTTCGTGTGCTGGGTTACGTTGAAGATTTAGGAAACGCTCATGCAATTTTTTATTGTATTGCACGAACACCAAATTATTCAACTTCTTTTGCTTCAACCGATTCCTCTTCTTGGCGTGTAACTGTTAAAAGCAAGAAAATTAAAGTGAAAAATTATAAAGTAGATCAATTTTAAAAATCGTACTTCATAAATTTATTAGGACAACTCACATTTTCAAATGCGCTCCAGTTTCTCTCACAACCGAAAAATGAACAAGTGAGTCTAAGAATTTTGATGGCGACCTTCCTCAACTCCGGTACCTCACCCCCATATTCATCCCACTAATTAACTGGGATTGTGTTGTCCCTTGCTCTCATGATGGTTGCCCAACTGAACGGTCCGCTTTCCTATAAATAATAATCCATTTATTTTTGCAGTCTGTCATGCACCTCTACATCTGGCTCCATCTTCATCATTGCTGCACACAACAAAGCATATGTGTTTGGACTGCCGCGTCCTGGTCCACGGTCTTGAACCATACTCCGGGGTTAAGGACAAATCCTGTATGGTAAAGGTCAGACGACATCTGACGACTCTATCTTCCTTCTATTACCTCAATAACAGGGGCATATTGCAGTGGTCTATACTGATAGTTTTCCTTAATTTTTTCTTGGCCCTATCCATTGCATTGTATAAGTAGCCCATAGAGGGTTTTTCATCTCCATCAACTAATCTCAAGACATGGACCAGAGGAATTCCAGTGTGAAGGGCTCGTTGTACACCTTTCCAGAATTGAATAGAAAGAATAGTTCTTTCTGTTTGTTTTCCGGTTCTAAGGTTACACCACTTGCTCTTCGTCCATTCATCTACTACCATAAGTGTCCTAAGTGTATTTTTATGTTCACAAAGTGATTGCAAAGTTAAGAATGATCTGGCAAATCTAGTGGGTCCTGGCCTAACAATATCTCCATTGCAAAACAATCTCATGCAGTGCAATAATTGTGTGTGCATAAATGAAAATAGTGATTCTTCTAGCTAAACTAATAGTTCTAATTTGCATCTTACCAATGTCTTCCAAAATTAAATCAATACAATGTGCAACACATGGTGTCCAAAATATTGTGGGGTGCCTCTCTATCACTAATTCACATGAAGCTTTTAATTAGCAGCATTATTTGTTACAATTTGAACAACATTTTCTTTTTCAATAATATTTTCAATAACATCATTTATTTCTTTAAACAAAAATATTGCAGTGTGTGAATGTACAGATGTATCAATGGATTTCAAAAACATAGTTCCTTTTAGAGAATTAGCTAAAAAGTTAATTAATGATCTTTGTCTTCTGTCAGTCCATCCATCACACATTAATGTACAACCATAAGTTTTCCAATGTCCTTTATGTATCTCTAAAATCTTATGAGTTTCTCTTACCTCTTCTTGCAAACATGTTTCACTTATCTCATGCATTGATGGTGGGGCTAAACCAGACCCAAATCTACCTATTGCTTCTAATGCAACATGAAAATAACGTGAAGTTAATGCATGAAAAGATACACCTGCAGTGATTGCCAATCTAGCTATCTTTTGAATTGCATTTTTCCTTTCTTCTTTTTTTAATCCATTTTCTAAAGTTGTTTGTTGTCCAGAGCCTCCTCTTAATCTTTGATCAACTACATCTTCAACATTACCTCTACAAAATAAATCCATAGGACCCCTAATTTTTTTCCTTCTTTTTTTGGATGGAGGAGGTCTTGAACTAGGACCACCAATTTATGTTACATCATCATCACCTACATGTGGTTGTTGATCTCCTGTCTCTAGCAAAATCTTCAGAATAAAATGAACCTCTTCTACATTTACTCTCAGTTTTTTTATTCATGAATTCTTCTATTTCTTTTCTAATTTCTGGTGTTGTTCAGGGCAAGTTTAGCATTAGCTCCTGGTGAATGCAATATGTGTTCTTTGAGTTTAGTTATGCCACCACTACATAGTTGTGAGCAAAGTAAACATTTGACTATATATTTTTCAGTAGCACTTTTATATTTACCATATTTCCATGCAGGGTCTTTTGTATTAGCCGGTCTTAAATTAGATGAACTAGCTCCAGAAGAAGACATTTTGTTTAGGTTTCAAAAAATTAAATATTAATTATTTAATTAAGTGGATGATGCTACTTTAACTACTTTCTAAAAAACCTCCACTAATTGCAAAGAATAAATACCTCTAAAAATAGGAGAAAAATTGAAAGAGGAGTAGTCTTCCTCCAAAAGCTTTCAAAGACACCACCAAAAGCCTCCAAGAACTCCACCAAAGTCCTCCAAGAACTCCACCAAAGCCTCCACCAATAAAGGAATTTTTTGAATTTTTTATGGATTTTTGGATTTTTTTTGTGGATTTTTTGTTTCTTTTGGGATTGAGGGATCTTGAGAAAAAAATGCTTGCTAAAAGAGAGAGTAGAGATTGTATGAGAGATTGAGAGTGATTGAAAGGTAGATAAGAAGTGTATTGAGTTGTTGTGGTTAGAATGGGGGGTTTGGGAGATTATTTAGAGGATTGAGGAAAGGACAAAAAAAAGTTCATGGGGCCCCCCAACGGGTTTAAAGTCGTTGGGGCCCCAATGGCTACAATTGTTTCAAAAAAAATTTAAAACACAGTCGGGTCGGGCTAGCCACCCGACCCGAACAGTCGATATATCGACGATATATCGATAGCGATCGATATATCATCGCTGACGTCATGCTGACGTCAGTGAGTTTTCGATAAAACATCGATATACACCCGCGAAATCGTGTTTTCATCGGGAAAAATGATATATCGATCAATATATATCGATATATCGATCGCAATTTAAAACAATGGCTATAATATAATTATTTTACAGTTTTCCTTATAAAAGGCTTCCTAGTCAGTGCCTATGTAGTTTATTGGAGTGGATTTTTTTCCATTGCTTTTGGGGATTATAAGTTTGATCTTTCTATGTTGATTACGTTGTTCTTTAATATGTTTGATCCATGGCTGCTTTAAAACACTTGAAGATAGAACGCATCAAGGAATATGAATATTGTCTCCCTTGTAAGCTGTATTCTTTCCTCTCTGCTTACATATGACAAATAATGTGTTTCCTATTTTATTTTACTATTATCCATTATAGATTTAGTTAGTGATTTGATTGTAGGTGTATTCCTTATTTGTTCCTTTATTCCTAAATTTTATGCTCAAGCTAGTAGTACAAACCTACTATTTTGCGTATATGTTCTGTTGCATCTTCTGCAGGTTTTTTAAGGCTAATCATGTAAGATTTTCTAGCAGATTTTTATCAGCCTCTGAAGGAGGATGAATTACAGCAGGATACGATTGTCATGATTATGTATCCTATGGGGCCTCCAGTAAGTTTTCATTTGACCTTGAGCAAGCTTTGGTGAACTATAGTTCGTTAAGTCTTTCAGATTTGGCGGGTTTACCTTTTCTTAATTTTCTGTATACAATAACAAACAAAACTTCTAAAGCATTTGGACTAATCCTAGTGCTTGCGTGTGTGAGCACATTCATTCTTTCTTAATATTTATTTAATTATTAACTTATAAATAAGAGTTTGAAAGTTAAATGTTTATGCATACTGAGATCTTTTAATTTTCTGTGACCTTTTTTTTGTTTCTTTCTTTTTTCTTGGGTTTTATTATTACTATTTTTTCCTGAAGTAGCAGAATTTGGTCTGTTTATACAGGTTATCTGTGAATTTGACTGGGAGCTGGATGACCTTGAGGTATTGACTGAATCATTATTTATGTTCCCCTTCTTAATTTTGACGTGTTTCTTTCCTCACCAGATAATTTTTCTTGCATTGTTCCTATAGTGGTTTTGGAATCACTTGGTTAGAGATTTATTGATCTAATGTATTTGAACATCTGTTAAGTTGTGTAACATCTCTGGTTTTTGAACAATGTGCCATGCTTTGTGTACTTCAAGAAACATTGGATATTTTTAATTTAAAAAATATTCAACTCATTAGCCTAAATAAGACATATGAAATGGTGGTCCAAATACCATTCTTGGTTTCAATTCTGTTTCTGAATGTTATTTGTCCAAACACGGGAGTTCATTTAGGAATTTGTCAAAGAGTAGGCAAGAGAATCAAAGAAAAAATAACGCGAGGTATTTGGATTTAAGCATTCTGGTTTCAAATGGCCAAGGACTCTCATCACAAGTACTAACATACATATAACACATTGATGATTTTGTTCCCAGGCAAAGGAAGCCCGAAAGAAGGCTATCAAGGAAATGTATGAGGCTACTAAAACTGCATTGGAGAATATGCATTTTTATAAGTTCTATCATGTACAGACCCAGATACCCATGATATAAGCAATGTCAAAGTAAGTGTTCATTTTTTCACTAAGAGTTTCCAAATGCTTATTTGCAAAATAAAAGCACTAAAGGTGCTTATTGAAGTGGCCTTAATATCAATTGGATTTTGAAATTTGGGCAGCTCTTTAATTTAACTTCTTCTATGTGTGTGTGTTCTTGTTTTGTCAACCATGAAAGCAATACTTGTTGAACTGATATGTCATTTCAAACTAATTGTTTAATATATAGTATTTGTAATAGTTAGGACTTTACAATAAGTGATCATTTTTTAGAAATAAATCCCCTGCACCTCTTGGACTAGTGTTGGTGAGCCACCATTCCTTTTTAGAAGTTTTAAATATGTAAATTACTGAGAGTATAAATAGTGGTTTAATCATGTTATAGCAATTAATTGAAAACCATTTTCATATATGCTTTAAATTTTGAGGGGCTTGCACTAGAGGATTTAAAATTCTGAGCAGGGAAAAAACCGTGTGACTCTATCTTCTGAACCACAAAAGTGCAATAAATTAGAAAACCAGTCGCCCAAAACTTTTTTTCAAACTTGGATTTGAACAGCACAGATCAAATATTTTTTAGACTTTGATTTTCAAAATTTGTATGATTTGTATCAAAGAAGTTGAGTGTATTTGAATATCAGTCACCTAGGTTGATGAATTTTCTATAGTTTCCATATGATTTTATTTTCTAGAGATTTTGAGGGACTGCTGCTTGGAGCTCAGTTAATAGTAGTTTTGACTGAATTACAGAATTCCATGGTCTACCTGAACACATAGTTCAGGTTGGTTTGCCTTTAAATCTTTAATAGATTTTTAAGTCATGTAGTCTCTTAGTTTTACATGTATATACAAGGTAGCATTGTTGAGTACTTGTTTGCGTAGATTTTTGGAGTGATTTAAAGTTAAACTAACCCTTAGGTGAGCACTTTTGAGATCCCGTGAAAGTGTTCAGGTTTGGATTGAAATTAGAGGTGCTTGGAGTCTTGATCTCGAGTAACTGTGGTTCGAAGTCTAGTAGTTGGTGTTCAGTTTATCTTATTATCTATGTAGATGTTATTTTCCTTTGTTATGCATACTAGTTGTTGGACTTATGTAGTGCTCCGAAGGGATAGTTGGATGTCAAACTTACTTTATGTCCTTGCATCTGATTTATTTGTGTGCAGAGAGCATTTGGATCTTAGTCTTATGTTATTGGGAGGCACCTGATAATGAGAATTCACTAGCAATTTTATTCTTTCATGTAAAATTCATTATAAATCCCAGCAACTTCCACTGTCAATCTTATTAATGGTCAACATTCAAAGGCATAATGTTTTATGCTTGGATATGGGTAAGCAAGTTTTTCTCTAGTATGCACTTTGATGCTTACCTCGACATTCTTTAAGTCTTTAAGTGAATTTAGCAAGATGACATGCATTTATGCACTCTTTAAGTGATTATTAATGTTTTTCATTGTTAAATGCTATTGCAGATTCACCCATGTTTAGAATTGAACAAGCAAGGAGAAGAAAACTTTCATTTGCTTTTTTTCAGCCCTCTATGTTACATTTGAGCATTTTTGTTCTCATAGCTATAAAGTTTATAGAGCTGAACTTTTTTATTATCTTGAGTACCAGATCAAGATCAATATATGGAGATGGCATAGTTTTGTTTTTCATGAATGAATATTGCATTTTTTTGTTTTTTAAGAATGAATATTGTATCATTTGGTATTTCATAGAATAAAATTTATTTCATTTTCTTTTTAAGTATTTTAAACCTAGGTTATGTATGAATTTTTAAAAAAAATTTGAATAATGAAGATGGAAAAAGTTATTTGCGACGGATGAGGCCGTCGCAAAAGGTTATAAACAATTCCCCAAAATCTTTTAGCGACGGTTAACTTATCCGTGCAAAAGATGCTTTTTATACTGCTATTGTTAAGAGTAAGCTTTTGCGACGGTTTATTTGCGACAGTAGGAAAACCGCAATAAAATGTATTTACAACGGCTAAAAACCGCTGCTAATCTTTTGCGACGCCGTTTGATACGACCGAACCCAAACCGCCGCTAAACTGTCGCAAAAGGGTATTGTGACGGTTGTGAAAACTATTTGCGACGGTTTGAAACCGTCGCAAGTAATGGTTTTTCTTGTAGTGAAGGTATATATCATGCTAATGTGGTACATACTATAACAGCAGAGTATACACTATACTACAGAAGTATACACTGTCATGGGAAAAGCATACACCATAGTTCAAAATATGACAAATTTGAGTCTCAAAGTGCATTTATATCTGCTGATTCAGGAACAATCAACGTAACTGGGGATGAAACTGGTGATTGCACAACTGGTGCTGGTTCAACAAATTAAGCATGCGATGAAACAAATGAAGTATACGCTAATCAGGGGTCATATATGTATAACTCTCAAAAGATAAAACTGCCCTTAGCAAACACTTCAGTAACATAGTATATATCATGTTACCAAGGATAGTGGAGTAATTTATCTAAGTTAGTGGACGTGCACGTGGAACCAAAAGGGCGTCTTTTGAAGTCCCGATTGTCCAATAAAAATAATAATTGCTTTTCTTATTTCTAAAATTTAAATTTTTATATATCACATTTAAATAAAGAGTAAAATATTATTTTAAAAAACCAACACATTATATACTACGATAGAAGCGTATACACTTCACCGCCACAATATAATTGATTTGATGACTCATTTATTATCCCCTTGGTTAACGTTCCACGCCATACACGTGGAAGTCAAAGTAGGTGTACCTCCATTTATGAGCTGTCGAATCAAATCTAGCAGTTTTTCAAGAAATATAATATAATATATTTATATTATTAAACATTCAAAATACATAAAATAATATATAATAATAACAAACTTTTTTTACTTGAAATGCATACACTATACTACACTAGCATACGCTATGCTAGTGTAGTGCATGCATTTTTGAACAACATGTTGTTCAATCATATCCCACAAATGTTTTAAAAATATAATATAATATAATATAATATAATATAATATATATTACTTTGAATATTCAACACACATAAAGCATAAAATAATATATAACTACTATTTAGTAAATTAATGATGCATACAAATAGCACAACACACACCATGTTATTATAATGTGCGTTTTTTTTAAAATACAGTTAAATTTTTAAAAAGTGTATCATTTGAAAGTAGATCTACTAAAAAATATATAAAAGACTACAAAAACGTAAAATAAACTATGAAAACAAAAAAAGAAAATATACTACAATCAAATAAGAGAAAAATTACATATTGCACGCAGGTTGTATCCATATAAAATGTAAAGAAACTATGAAACAACACACCACACTTCTTCTACCAGAAATCGTGAGAGAGAGATAGAGAAAAGAAAAGGAAAAGAAGATAAGACAATAAAAAAGAACAATAGAAGAAGAGATTTTTGTGTGAGTTGCATTAATTGATATGTGAGAGAGTTTTGAATTTTGAATTTCAAAACTCAAAACCAACCAGGAAATAAAAAAACTAAAAAAAGTCACGTCGGATTGCTGAGATGGAGACTGCGCACTGGGCTGCAATTAGGATTGAGTATATCATTTCCAAAACAAACAAAAAAAGCCCACAAGCTGGGGCGGACGTATGAGTTGGTTGGGCCGGGCTTGAATTTTTTTTGTTTATTACTTGATATATATATTATAATATTCATATTTTATATTATATAAATTGCATTTTATAAATAAAATATATTCCTAACAAACTAGATATCAACCTAACCAATTAATAGCAAATCAAATAGTATCATAATAAACTAGATCTCGACTTAACAAACCAAATAGAGCTCTTTGAAAACGGGTTTGGATAGTTTTGGATTTGCAAAAAGCTTTTTTTCACAAACCCATTTTCAAACAAAAAAAACTGGGGCCAAAAGTTGTAGACATATTTTTGTGAAAAAGTGCCCAAAACTTCAGTTTTCTAGAAGCTATGGATAGACAACTTCCTGCAAAATCTGATTTAAACCCAACTTTGTTTAAAATCAGTTTTGCAATCGTGCAAACAAACACAGCCTCAATCTTATTATAAATTTTAGCAATTATAAAATTTAAATATTATCATAAGAATTAATTTAATGTCAATGGAACAATAAAGAAACATTTATATCTATCAAACAACTCTTCATATTTTTCTAGCAACTCTTCATATCTTTATGAAAACATGTTTTGATTATTTCAATTATAAAATTTGTTGATATACCGTGTAGGATGAGTTTATATCTGTCACGCCCCAGGGCGGCCGTCCCCGAGACATGGCAAATATATAAATGATATCAGCAATCCATACACGAGATCAAATAAGGACTCCACAATATCATAGGCAATAAAGAAATAATCATGTAATTGACATCAAATATATAAAAAGGCGGAAGCTCAAACGACTAAGTCTGTAATTCAAAGACATATATACAGACTCGAGTACACAATCGACTGTCCTGTGAGAGCCAATATACACAACAAAAGACATCAACAATCCGAATACCGTGCACAAGCACAAGTAGAATACATACAAGGAAAAAAGGGGGATGCTGATGGCCTCTCACTCGCAAGACCTCCAATGTAAACGCGGGTCTCCTACTCGTACCTGTCGGTGTTGAAAAATCCGCGTGTGTGGGGGTTCTTCGGGGATTCGGATCGGATGCGTGCCCTGGCGGGCTCGGTCGGATCGTCTTCTCGGAATGGGTGAGGGTGTCGTTCCTGGTTGAGGCACCCGACAGCAGCTCAAGAGGATTCAAGGGGTTTTGTGATCGCCACCTGCTTTTTCTAAAAACAGGAAAGGGTTTGGGTCGGATTTGATCGCCTACGTGGGGAGTTTGTGGGGTCTCCGCTCTGAGACACGGATATACCGTACACAGAGGTGAAAAACATGTAATCCTATTCTGCTTCCGGGGCTTGACTAAAGGAGTCTTGGGACAAAGGAGTGCGGGTGGGGTGTAGGTGTGGGGCGGCTAGTGGGTTTGAGCCGTCTGGATTGGGGCAGCTAGGTAGGGTTAGCCGTCCAGGGTCTGGGGGAATTTGGGCAGGACTTTGGTAGGAAAAGGGTGGGGTCTTGGGCAGAGGCTAAGCTAGGTTTAGCCTGGGTTTCTGGAGGGTGGGATGAGAGGGTATTTTATGTAGGGAATGGGTGTTTCTCTCACAAAAGGGGCTCTCTCTCTCTCTCTCTCTCTCTCTCTTGGGATTCCTAGTGGTGGAAGGGTTTGAACAAGTGGGGATGGTGGATTGGTGGTGTTTTGTGGATTTGTTGATGTTGTGGATGTTGTTGTAAGGCTTGGGACCTCCTCTATTTATAGTAAAAGAGAGGCAGGGGAAGATCCAGGGGGTAATGGAGTGGGTGGCTTCGATTGGACCTCTCATTAATTCTCTGGTTCTTCTGTCAGAGACCAGGTGAAGGGCAGCTAGTGCTAACTAGCCGCCCGGGATGGGGCGGCTACTTCCTGGTAGCCGCCCCTATCATGACCTGCCAAACGTCCCATCTCTGACAAGCGGTGGCTTGGGTCGGCTACTTGGTTTGATCCGGCCAAGAGAGGGCGGCTAAAGGTCATGACCCGCCGCAATGATCAGCATTTAATATTGCTTTATGTCCCATCCAGGGGACTGGTCCAAAGTCGGCCAGGGGGCGGTTAGGGGGGCGGCTAGTGTAAACTAGCCGCCCACTGAGGGGCGGCTAGTTAGGGCTAGCCGCCCCTTTCCAGGGACTTAGGTTTTTAGGGTTTTGGTTTTTAGGGTAGGTTTAGGTTTAGGTCCGGGCTAGGGTTTGGTTTAGGGTTAGGGTTTGGGCTAGGGTTTGGGGTTTTGGCTTTAGGGTTAGGGTTTAGGTTAGGTCAAGGTTTAGGGTTTCCGGTTTAGCTTTAGGTCAAGGCTAGGGTTAGGGTTTAGGGCTAGGTCAAGGTTTAGGGTTTCCGGTTTAGGTTTAGGTCAAGGCTAGGGTTAGGGTTTAGGGCTAGGTCAAGGTTTAGGGTTTCCGGTTTAGGTTTAGGTCAAGGCTAGGGTTAGGGTTTAGGGCTAGGTCAAGGTTTAGGGTTTCCGGTTTAGGTTTAGGTCAAGGCTAGGGTTAGGGTTTCCGGTTTACCGAACCTTTGGTTCTCTATTGGTGTCCACTTGTGGGATATTTCCGTGTGTTACTTGAAGTATTTCTGTCTCTCTGGACGGTCAAAATTGGGGTATCTACAATTGTCCCTCATCGGACGGAGTCTTTGCGCGGAGCGAGAAAGACTTCGACCGATGATAAGGAAAGAGACCCCTATTTTGGCCAGCCCGACCTTCAAGAAGTTATGCCAACACGAACAGTACTATTCGGGGAGTTGATTTAGACTGTCAGAGGCTAGGTCTTGATTTAGAATTTTAGCCTAAAGGATGATCCAGGTGGAAGGCGGGGAAAAGTAAATGGTGAGTGATCCAACCCGCGGTCGGGGTTCTTAGCTATCGTGCACGGAGCAGCCCAGCGTCAGTTTCCTCGTGCCTACCGTTCCCGTGCTTGGGAAAACTCAGCAAGGAGGGGATATCACCGACAGAAAGCAAGTAAAAGTTGATTTGGGTGAATTGGATCATCCGAAGGATAAGAACTCTGGAAAAGAACCAGAACTGAAGAAATTTGAATTTTGAATGGTACTGAAAGTGTGGCGAAACTTCGGGAAAGTCGTGTTTGATCAAGTAATGTCTGGAAATAAGCCAATACATGGCTGTTTGGTATGGAGAGCCTTGGAATTTAGGGTTGAGAAGAGTTTGGAAAGGGGTTTTGAAGCAAAACAAAGAAACTGGGAGGGGCGGCTAGTTGTAACTAGCCGCCCGAGAGGGGGCGGCTACTCGCGGGTAGCCGCCCCTCGACTGGGTCCCTTATAACCGAAAAGACCCTCTCTCTCCCCATACGTTTTAAAAACGGTTTCTCTTCCCTCCTCTTCTTCCCTTCGGTTTCAAACTCAAAAACTCTGATTTCTTTGCCTTTCCTTCCTCTATTTTGACCTCAATCTCTCTCTTTCTCTTGATTTCGAAACCCTAGTTTGGGTTCTCCTTTTCCTTTATCAAACCGAGGAGATGACGAGGTCGAAAGCGATTGCTTCGAGGGGGAAACGACCACGGGTGGCTCGTGGGGAGCGTAGCCCGAGCTCTTCATCATCGGAGAGCGATAGGCCGGAGGTCGAGGCCGTGGGGGAGGGTATGGGTACGACGGAGGTGCCGCCGGTGGATATTGGCGTGGGTGAGGTCGGGGATTTGCCTTCGGGGGCTGTCCCGGAGGTAGGGGGGAGTGTGATAGGCTATACACGCAAGAGGAGGCGTGGGGATCGACCGGTGGTGGCCGAGGAGGTGGTTCCGGGGGTTGGAGGATCGATTGAGGGTGCAACCGAGGGGGTAGGGGTCGAGGGAGTTAGCGAGGAGGTGAGGGCATCGTTGGATGCCCTCGTCGGGATGTTGGATAGGGAGGCCACAGAGGCCAGGGCTGAGGAGGAGGAGAGTAGGGCTATGGGGGCCTTTGCGGAGTTTATCTCCGGCGTGGGGAGGGTGGAGGGGATAGGAGAGGCTAGGGACGGGGCCAGGGAGGCCGAGGGTATGGGTACTGGGGCCGCCGAGGCCGGTGTGGGTGTTGGGGCTGAGGCCGAGGAGGCCGTGTTCGAGGAGGATGAGGAGGAGGATGACGACGGGATGGACGATCCCGACGAGGCCGAGGTGGACGCTCCTGGGTCCACACGGGCCGTGGTATGTTCCTAACTCTTTAGTCTTTAGCCTTTTGTTTGGTTGTATGTGCATGTCTATTGGGTGGTATGGATGGGTGTATATGTGTATTATACTCGTATATGTGTGTTTTAAACAGGCATGCTTGTGTATAAGTTTAATCACGGTGGGATGTGTAAGTATGCTGAGATGGGTTTGTTTTTATAGGGAGGGGGACAATTTTATATATATATATATCCATGTTTGTTATATGCATATAAAGGAGAGAGAAATGATATAGCTAATATGCTTGCATGCAATACTTTTCTATGTGTATGTGATTTCGTACGTGTTTGATCGTGGTAGGGCATGAGGGAGTGTATGCATGCATTTCATGGGTTCGAGTTCTATATTGCTGTATTGCTTAGGTGTGTTTAGGGGAGGTATAAGCATGATAGGCTTGATGTAAGAAAGTGTGTGAGTGGTGACCATGGTGGGATGTGTTTGATATTCGTCTAGCATGCGTGATCATATGAGGAGTGTAGCTTCTTACTTTCATGCTTTTGTTTCTTTTTTTTAGCATGTGGAAGTTTCATTTCGCTAAGCATGGTTTAAAATGATTTCGTAGATTTGGACTCTTACCTCTCGCTCGTTTTTAAACTGACCCATGTTCCCTTCGTTTGTTTTGTAGAGGCCGAATCGTATCAGGGCTTTATGACACGGGACGAAGAGATGGTACGACGCCTTGGGGCAGGAGGAGAGGAGTTTGGTGGATGGAGCGGGCTTCCGTTCCTTTTTCCTGATCGAGCCATTCCACGTCCACCGTCCATATGTGGAGGCCTTGGCGGAGAGATGGGATCCAGAGAGTTGCACGTTCATCCTCCCTACCGGTGCTGTCATGCCGACGCTCGAGGACGTCTATCGGATCACCGGCCTTCCGGTTCTGGGGGAGGCAGTGATCGCGGCCACCCTAGCTGACTACAGGGGGCTTTTCCGAGAGTTGATCGGGGAATGGGAGTTCGTGGAGCGGGAGCGGACGCTGAACCGGATCCCTTTGGGGCGGCTTTCGGGGCAGTACGGCCTCGGTTCCTTTACAGAGCGCCATAAGGGCGAAGCTGCAGCTAGCTTCGAGAGGAGGCGGGCGATGATCGAGGCGAGAGAGGCGGTTGCGTGCCCACAGAGGGCACGGAGGGAGTTGAGAGCGTTCTTCCTCTACTTCTTTGGCCGGGTCCTCTTTTCGACGGCCTCTGATAAGGTTTCTTCGCACTCCCTTCTGCTGATGAGGGACCTGGAGGGCATGGGGCGCTATGCTTGGGGAGCCGCGATGCTCGCCCATCTCTTTGCGGAGCTCTCGAAGAAAGTTAAGAGGGCCGGGGGAAAGAACCTTGGTGGCTTTGCGCCATTTCTTCAGGTACGTGTAAGTGAGCGGTAAATGTCTTTTCTTTGGCTTTAGCTCTCTTTGATCGTGACGATTTCCCTCTTGTTTTGCTAGATCTTTGGGTACGAGCATTTCTCCATTGATCGCCTGACTTTGGCTCCGTTCGATCATGCCCTCCCTTGGGCCATGAGATGTGAACCCCGGGGATCTTCCCGCTTGCACCGCCTCGCCCAATTCCGAGAGGCCTTCCGCGTCTTGTCGGAGGAAGAGGTATGAGTTTTCTTTGAATTTCTTTGGCTTGTACTTGGTTTTCTTTTTGACTAAGCGCTCTTCCTATCTTTCGATGCTTTTTTAGATGACGTGGAGGCCTTACTCGGAGGAGGTTCCCGAGGCCCTGGCGCGAGACGTCTGGCTGATCTACTTCAATGTGGTCGTGTTCCATGCGATCAGCCGGGTCGTCCGCCAGCTTGGGTACCATCAGTGGGTGCCCGATCCTCTTCCGCGGCGCCCTTTGATTCCGGTGGCCGGGATTCCTCGGGACACGAATCTCCCGAGGAACTACGCGACGTATGTGGCGGGATGGATGAGTCGAGGCGTCTTGGTGGAGCGTCGTCCTGAGGTGACTTCGAGTGACGAATACCTAGCTTGGTATCGTCGGGAGTATGCGGATATCCTCGGGACGATGGAGGAGGAGATCCCGGACGCTTATGTAAGTTGAAAATCCTTTTTCCTTTCCTCGTTCTCTCTTGCTTGAGCATCTTCTGAATGGTATTTCTTTTTGTAGGTTGAGTTGAATGAGATGGAGAAGAGGCTCAAGACCGCCAATGAGCACCTCCAAGCGCGGGCCAGACAGATAGAGGCCTTGCGGGCACAGAGAGGACGCTTGCAGGGCCAGGTCCGGGTCCTTGAGGCTCAGGTGGATGCTCTGTCGAGAGCGAGGGCTGACGGTGCTTCCTCTTCTTCCGTTCCTCCTCCTTCCGTGGTTTCCGAGCATGACTACATAATTTCGTAAAATAAGACAATCCTAGCATGACTACATAATTTTTTTTTTCAAGTCTATATATGAGACTCAAGTCCACCAACCTCCGATTCAACGACAACATGCGGGGCTAATCCGTATACGAAACGCCTGAAATAGAATAATAATTCTAATAAATAAAAATAAATTAAAAACCATATTAGATAAACCACCCATTTATTCTAACCCACTTATTCTAATCACCCACACTGGACAATGGGCCTATGGAACAACCCACTGGCTTATGGGCCAGTCTGGTTGGACCCAAAACCATTGTCCAACAAACCAGAAATTTCAGAACACCAAAACCCAAGACCCACTGGCCCATGGGCCATCCAGGTTGGTCCCAGGCCCACTGTCCAGAAATTCTGGACCCAAACTAAATGAAAGACCCATATTTTTTTTTTCTCCTTCATCTTCTTCTTCTTCTTCCTTCTTCATCTACCCCTTCTACCCAAACAAGAAAAACTTCAAACCCATCACCACAACCATCACCCTTCCTTCTCCAACCATGACCCACCGCTGGCCGCCTTCAGGAGGTCCGCCGGCCGGAGTCCCACCGGCGACTCAAACCCCTCTCTCTTCTTTTTTTTTTTGAACCTCTTTGCCTCTTCTTCTCATCTTCTTCCAATAACGACATCTCTCTCTTCCCAAATACAAAATATACCCAAGACAATCATCCAAACCCTTCTTCATAACCCAATCACCCAAAATAATTATTAAACAAATCCTCTTTCTAATCATGATAAATCCCTATCACAACCATCCAAATCTAAGATAAAAAAATCTAAGAACACATAAACTCCATGAAAAGAGAAATTTAAGATCATGGACAAATCTAGAACCAAAATAAATAAAAGATTCAAGAGGAAGAGAAGGAACATACCTAGATTGACAATAACAATTGCCTCAAGGTCTCAATCTGAATTAGGGCTAACAGGGGAGGTAATGGGAGTATTTAAAGGGTCTAATGTGTTGTTAAAATCCCTCAAAGATTTGGTTGTTACAGATTTAAGATTGAGCAAATCGGAGAGATAATTTTGGATAGGTCCAGACAAAATTAAAATTTACAAACAGGTCCTTCCCTCGCTAACCCAAAATCTAATAATTACAACAGGGTCCCCAGATCCAATTAACATACCAACAACTTCTATTAAAGCCCACATACTAGATCCCCAAGCCCATTTAACATACTAATAACCCCTACCAAA
This sequence comes from Acorus calamus, assembly GCA_030737845.1. Lineage (NCBI taxonomy): Eukaryota > Viridiplantae > Streptophyta > Magnoliopsida > Acorales > Acoraceae > Acorus > Acorus calamus. Next base: position 9,654,585 of record CM060873.1, on the reverse strand, counting down.
GCCCAACGAAATAATATACTAACCGTTTGGCCTAAATAACTCTACAAAAATAAATTATTATTTCTCTCTATATATAAATATATATATATATAATATAATTATGTAAAAATATGGAGTTGTTACATTCTTCCCTCCTTATAGGAATTTAGTCCTCTAAATTCAAAGCATACCTTGAAAAACCTCACGAGTATCGTGCAAGTCACTGACGGAAAGGGCATTGATTTTTCCACGTGGCTGGTTCAAACCCATTGTGTCTTGACCACCCTTTGTAGATTGAATGTTTTGTTCGATTTGAGCTCCACCGCACTCCTTCCTTGGTTCAGTGCATTCCGCTTGACGATGTCCAAGTCTGCCGCAATTGTAGCACGCACGACTATCGAATCGCCTTTGAGGACACTCAACCGACTTGTGTCCATAGTCCCTACAATTGTAACACATGATCTTTCCGTTGCTCCCACGACCGTGTCCAACATCACGTTCAGATGAATCCCTTCTTTGACGTTTGTTCGACCCGTGGTTCTCTTCCGATGATCGATCATCCTTCCTTTTGTTTTGTGCTTGACGTTCCTTGATCCATTCATCACAATCTTGCTCTGTGACTAAGGCACAGTCCTTCAGCTCCTCATAGACACGGATTTGAAGGTTCCGTATTCTATGACGTATGTCGCTCCTTAATCCTTCTTGAAAGCGACGACACTTCTCACTCTTGATTTGAATATACTGGGGTGCAAAAATTGACAGCTCCAAGAACTTCTCCTCGTATTGGGTGACCGTCATGTCTTGTGTCTGGCGAAGCTCTAAGAATGCTTGAATCATGCGATCGCGCTCCGCAGGAGGGAAATACTTCTTGTAGAACATCTCCACGAACTCCTCCCAAGTGAGCAGCTCAATCCAACAGTTTAGAGACTGTTGATGAACATTCCACCATTGGATGGTAGTTCCTCACAATTGATGAGCCGCCAAGAGGATACGTCGGCTACCAGTCAGCTGCATCGACTTGAATATTTGCTCTAGCTCGGTGATCCAATGCTTTGGGGCCAACGGATTGGTGCCAACGCCTTGAAACACTGTCCATCTTCTTGAACCACATCACCAATTGCTCCGGCTGGTTCTGATTCTCTCCTAGACGACGCAACACCATTTTATTCTGATGTTGAATTGACTGTGCCACCAAATTGGTCCTGTTTGGAGATCCTGACGTGAAGCAATGCACGGTTAGAACGCATCCTATATGTATGCAATCTTATGTCTCTATTCCTATTCCCTAGTCCTAACAGGAAAACATAGGCTTTGATACCACTATATATCCATGCAAATAAAATATGTCTACTCCATAAGAACAAAGGATAATTGAGTCTAAATTTATAGGGATCATAAACTTAACCTCTAAGCCAACTAATATATTCAAACCTACAGTCCGAGGGTTGAACCTATGCTTGATACCACTCTGTATCAGAGCCAGATAAAATACATCCACTCCATAACTCTAGAGGATAATTAAACCCAAGCGTACAGGGAATTGTAAACCTAAACTCTAAGCCAACTAATATATCCATAACCTACAGTCCGAGGGTTGAACCTATGCTCTGATACCACTCTGTATGAGAGCCAGATAAAAATATATCCACTCCATAACCACATAGGATAATTAAACCTAAGCTTACAGGGAATCGTAAACCTAAGCTCTAAGCCAACTAATATATCCATAATCTACAGTCCGAGGGTTGAACCTATGCTCTGATACCACTCTGTAACGCCCCCCGAATCCGCCACCCATATTAGGCGAGGGAGACGGTGCACTACGTGTCATAAACCTCGAATTTCAGAGTAATCTATGGAAAATTTACCATTATTCATCCAAGCATAATTAAATAATCAACTAAACTACACTAATAAATTATATGACATCAGTAGGATCTAACAATAATTCATCCCAAATTTGGGTGATTACACACATAATAATTATTAAACTTAACAATCTCTATGGTTTTATTAAAAGAGCTGAGGAAAGTCTACTACATGCCAAAAAGAAAGGCTTTATTCGTCATAATGAAAGCAAAACTAAACGATCAAGGATGACGACCCAAACTTGATCTCGCCAAGGCCTTCGTGATCCACAACGCTACTACTCGATCCTTAAATCTGAAAGGGGAAAATGAGGGGTGAGCTACAACACGCTCAGTGAATGGACCATCATCATCCCGTTAGTACATTTATATTCAAAATATCAATATCAAGTATGTCCACACAGACATGTAATATATCAAAAATAATTATACAAAAGGCCACCAAGACATGCAATAATATATATATATATAAACATACACAATCCTATCCAACATGATGCATGTAACACCACGAACACACATGTCCGTCTTCGCAGCACCTAGCTTGCAGGGCCTTCCACAGGTATAGCCACAAAGATTTGGGTCCTACATTCTCGGACCTGGCCACGTAGACGTATGCCTACCTAGACGTTGGCCACCAAGACTTAATCACCTAGACGAATGTCTGCATTTGACAACTACTATATCTTTAAAATCACAAAATGACAGAGCATGCACGACCTCAACATACCAATCATATAATGATAAATAAATCAATAAAAGCATGCTCACATTTTATATCGAAACTAGCATTTATATTTCATAAAATAAGACAATCCTAGCATGATTACATAATATATTTTTTTTTCAAGTCTACATATGAGACTCAAGTCCACTCACCTTCAATTCAACGACAATATGCGGGGCTAATCCGTATACGAAATGCCTGAAATAGAATAATAATTCTAATAAATAAAAATAAATTAAAAATCATATTAAATAAACCACCCATTTATTCTAACCCACTTATTCTAATCACCCACACTGGACAATGGGCCTCTGGAACAACCCACTGGTTTATGGGCCAGTCTGGTTGGGCCCAGAACCATTCTCCAACAAACCAGAATTTCAGAAAACCAAAAGTCCAAGACCCACTGGCCTACGGGCCATCCAGGTTGGGCCCAGGCCCACTATCCAGAAATTCTGGACCCAAATTAAATAAAAAAACCCATAATTTTTTTTCTCCTTCATCTTCATCTTCTTCCTTCTCCATCTACCCCTTCTACCTAAATAAGAAAAACTTCAAACCCATCACCACAACCATCACCCTTCCTTCTCCAGCCATGACCCACCGCTGGCCGCCTTCCGGAGGTCCGCCGGCTGGAGTCCCACCGGCGACTCAAATCCCCTCTCTCTTCTTGTTTTTTTTTAACCTCTTTGCCTCTTCTTCTCATCTCCTTCCAATACCAACATCTCTCTCTTCCCAAATACAAAATATACCCAAGACAATCACCCAAACCCTTCTTCATAACCCAATCACCCAAAATAATTATTAACCAAATTCTCTTTCTTATCATGATAAATCCCTATCACAACCATCCAAATCTAAGATAAAAAAAACCTAAGAACACATAAACTCCATGAAAAGAGAAATTTAAGATCATGGACAAATCTAGAACCAAAATAAATAAAAGATTCAAGAGGAAGAGAAGGAACATACCTAGATTGACAATAACAATGGCCTCCAGGTCTCAATCCGAATTAGGGCTAATAGGGGAAGTAATGGGGATATTTAAAGGGGCTAATGTGCTGTTAAAATCCCTCAAAGATTTGGTTGTTACAGATTTAAGATTGAGCAAATCAGAGAGATAATTTCGGATAGGTCCAGACAGAACTAAAATTTACAAACAAGTCCTTCCCTCGCTAACCCAAAATCTAATAATTACAATTGGATCCCCAGATCCAATTAACATACCAACAACTTCTATTAAAGCTCACATACTAGATCCCCAAGCCCATTTAACATACTAATAACCCCTACCAAAGCCCAACGAAATAATATACTAACCGTTTGGCCTAAATAACTCTACAAAAATAAATTATTATTTCTCTCTATATATAAATATATATATATAATATAATTATGTAAAAATATGCAGTTGTTACAATTTTAAAAAACCAACACATTATATACTATGATAGAAGTGTATACACTTCACTGCCACAATATAATTGATTTGACGACTCATTTATTATCCCCTTGATTAACGTTCCACGCCATGCACGTGGAAGTCAAAGTAGGTGTACCCTCAAATCTAGCAGTTTTTCAAGAAATATAATATAATATATTTATATTATTAAACATTCAAAATACATAAAATAATATATAATAATAACAAACTTTTTTACTTGAAATGCATACACTATAATACTACACTAGCATACGCTATGCTAGTGTAGTGCATGCATTTTTGAACAGATGTTGTTCAATCATATCTCACAAATTTTTTAAAAATATAATATAATATATATATATTATATTAAATATTCAACACACATAAAGCATAAAATAATATATAACTACTATTTAGTAAATTAATGATGCATACAAATAGCACAACATACACTGTGTTATTATAATGTGCGTTTTTTTTAAAATACAGTTAAATTTTTAAAAAGTGTATCATTTAAAAGTAGATCTACTAAAAAATATATAAAAGACTACAAAAACATAAAATAAAAAATATACTACAATCAAATAGGAGAAAAATTACATATTGCACGTAGGTTGTATCCATATAAAACGTAAAGAAACTATGAAACCATGTGAGAGAGAGAGAGAGAGAAGAAACCGAAACCGTGTGAGAGAGAGAGAGAGAGAAGAAAAGGAAAAGAAGAACAGACAGTAAAAAGGAACAATAGAAGAAGAGATTTTTGTGTGAGAGAGAGTGGGAGAGAGAGAGAGAGAGAGAGAGAGTAGTGCATTAATTGATATGTGAGAGAGTTTTGAATTTTGAATTTCAAAACTCAAAACCAACCAGGAAATAAAAAAAAAAACTAAAAAAAGTCACATCGGATTGTTGAGATGAAGACTGCGCACCTTGTTGCAATTAGGATTGAGTATATCATTTCCAAAAAAAAAAAAAAAAAAGCCCACAAGCTGGGGCTGACGTATGAGTTGGTTGGGCCGGGCTTGTATTTTTTTTTTGTTTATTACTTGATATATATATATTATAATATTCATATTTTATATTATATAAATTGTATTATATATATAAAATATATTCCTAACAAACTTGATATCAACCTAACAAATTAATAGCAAATCAAATAGTATCATAATAAACTAGATCTCGACTTAACAAACGAAATACAGCTATTTGAAAACGGGTTTGGATAGTTTTGAATTTGCAAAAAGCTTTTTTTCCCAAACCCAATTTCAAACAAAAAAACTGGGGCAAAAAATTACAGACATATTTTTGTGAAAAAGTGTCCAAAACTTGAGTTTTCCAGAAGCTATGGATAGACAACTTCCTGCAAAATCAGATTTAAACCCAACTTTGTTTAAAATCTGTTTTGCAATCGTGCAACCAAACACACCCTCAATCTTATTATAAATTTTAACAATTATAAAATTTAAATATTATCATAAGAATTAATTTAATGTCAATAGAACAATAAAGAAACATTTATATCTATAAAACAACTCTTCTTATTTTTCTAACAACTCTTCATATCTTTATGAAAACATGTTTGATTATTTCAATTATAAAATTTGTTGATATACTGTGTACGATGAGTTTATATTTCATTTTTATTCTTACAAAATCAAATACTCAATTTTAATTATATTTCAATTTTTTTCTTTTCTTTACATGTATATGTCTTTTAAATATCACATTATTTGATATATAAATAATTACATCAAATATAAGAACAAAAACATTCATATATATTTAATCTATGCTATCAAAATAAGAACAAAAAATTTTCATATAAATATTTAATATAGGCTATGTAGCCCACCCCAAAATATTGTCCTGGATCCGCCCCTGCCCACAAGTATAAAGCCAACCAAGCTCACCAAATGAAAAAGTGATGCCCTAAGTGGCTATTAAAACCCACAAGAAGGAAAATGTTAGACTCAGTCACATTCACACATTAAAACTCAGACCTTACATATTAAACATCATTTAGATATATGTTTTGATAAAAAGTGCATATCGCTTCATTTTGAATTGAATGAAGTTATTTTTAATAAGTATAAGAAAATATTTAATGTAATATATATAACATCTAATGAGATATATATTTCAGTAGATTTTTAATATGATATATCCGACTGTGTTTTTTTTTTAAAAAAAAAAAACTGAATGTCACATTCTTAGAAGCCTACGAAAAAACCAAACCCACGAAATGTGATGCCCAAAGTGAAATTTAAATGTGATGCCCTGACTTTTACCTTTTCTCCTTCCTCAAAAAAAAAAAACTTTTACCTTTTCTCTCTGCGAGACTGCGAGCCTTCTTCATCTCTTCTGCGAGCCGCCCCACTTGGCCACTCTCCGCCTTCACCTCTTCTCCGTCCGGGCCAAGTGAGCGACACCGTCACCGCCTTCATCTCTTCTCCGTCCGGACCGCGCGAGCGACATCGCCGTCTACGCCTTCGTCTCCGCCCCCACTCGGCCCTTCTCATATCTCAACCAATTTCAAATCAGGGTAATCTTTTTTGTAGACCCCTATCTTTTATATCTATTTTTTTTTATCACACTGTGTGTTGTAAATCTTGTGATTGATGGTTTTTAAAGAGATTTTTTATGCTTTCAATTCTATTAGGGTTTTGTAATTAATCTCTGTATCTAGTTAGGGCATCACCTCTGTGTCAGATTGCATTATTTGAATGGATTCTGAATATCTGATGTTTGTGTTTGCTTTATTTTAATGGATTTTGAATGGCATCGAATCCCCTTTTTTTTTATTTATCAAACATCCGGGTCGGGTCTGACCCGGGTCCAGGTCCACATTTTCCCGGACCCGCCGGGTCCTGCCCTGGGTTGATGTAGCCTTACTGGCCCCCTTTTGCAATCTAAACACATTTTGATTTTACAAAAAATAATAACCTGAGTGAGATATAATTTTTTTTTTGTATAAAAATATAATTTTTTTCTAAAATGGTAGTGTCATGGATACATAAAACTCCTCATTGTAACAACGCTCTATTCTAGTTTTCCAAGGGCCCAAAGGAGGTTTGCTATTCATTTGGCTGGAGAGAAACAAAGCGAAACAACCTATATGACGTGAAAATCCAGTCGAGGTGAGAGTGTGAGAGGGCTCCAGATTCAGTTCAATTTTAAACGATGATCTCCCTCCGGAGATCAAGCCCATCATCACTCTACGTAGGACGGGGTACCCAAATCTCTTCTCAAAAACACTTAGCACGCATATTCACCGCCGCTCACCATCTATTCGATCCTCTGCCTGACCATCCTCTCTTCGTTTTTGTGGTTTGCCTTTTGTAGTATGTTTGAGGCAACCCTTCAGGTTCTTCTGTTCTACATTCTTCTCCTCCGTGGATAACGTGGGTGATAAGACGATATTAGTAAGTCCGTTTGTGATTCCTTTAGCTTCTTTTTCTCTATGATGTTTATGGTTTCTTGGGCATTTGATGGGCTTAGCTGTGTTTTGTTTTTGTTAAACCCTTGGAGGTTCGGGACTTCATTCACTCGGCCTTGTATGACCGAAATCATGGATATTTTGCTAAGAGATCGGGGTCAGTTGGGGTGCTTGACAAGTCCATTAAGTTCAATCAGCTCCAAGGTATGTCTCTACATTGCACAACAACAATTCAAAAAACTGTGTACATGTTGTCTGAGTTGTTTAATAGACCCATTATTCAAACATTTCGACACCATAATTTAGGTCACTTTGCTACAATGACAACTAATTTTTTTATTATGGTACTCCTCCCAAGTTTCCAAATTGCTAATCATTATGTTTGAATATTCATTTATAGCAGAATATTTTATTTTACTAGTCATTCAAGTGGTTATTTAGTTTCATTGTCTCCATGGAAACCATTCACGTTTCAATATTGTACAGATGAATATTTTATTATTAGTTTAGCCTAAAATATTTGGCAAGGGGTGAAGGTTTTGGGGATAGGTTGTTCTAATTTTAGGGATAAAAAGTTCATCAGTTTTGTCCTTATTCACATTTGTTAAAATTGGGATAAAAAGTGGTGATAAATGTTATTCTATCATTTAGATGGAACAAAAAAATCTTCATTTTCATTTCAAAATCAGGACAACTTCACTTCGCACTTTATCCTGATTATTTTTCTACAAAACTGGAGAAGCTATCCTCTCCCACTTATCCCAACAATTATTTTCTTATCCACCACTTATCCTCTTGCCAAACCAGCCCTAAGAGAGTATTGTATCACATGAAATTGACCAAATTGTAGCAGGAAACTGTTTCCAGAATCGCCTCCAATCTACCAGATCTCTTATAATACTTTCCTTTAATACCTTGGACCACAATGCCTCATCATCCATCAATAACTTTCAAACCCACTTTCCCAGCAAGACCCTTTTCATAATTAAAGATCTAGAACCCCAATACCCACTTCCCTCGGGTTTCCGTACTCATCCAAATTCAGCAAGTGAAAGGCTTTACCCTCCTTACACCCACTCAAAGGAATCTTTTCTTAATAACTTTAATCACCTCGAACATCTATTTTAAAAATTTAAACATGGGGAAGAAGTACAATGGAAGACTTGAGAATACTGGCTTCAAGAGCACTATCCTCCAACCCAAAATCGGAATTCTACCTTCTCAGCCCTCTATTTTTATCTCAAATCTTTCCACCAAAGATCCCCGATCCCCTATGCCTTAGACGTCCTGTGTGGAGGAGAAGTAGTTGAAAGGGAAACCTTCCACTTTGTAGCCAATCAGATTTTTTTTGACAACGATATCCTACCCCAATTTTATAAAGAGAAGTGAATGCCCAAGAGCAAAGATACAAGCATCAAAGAAACAAAGATACATCAACTAGGGCACTGTAGAAGAGGTATCTCCACTCACCCTACCCCTACCAAACCTCCAAAAGGAATACCCTTGAATTATAGTGCGCCCTTCCCCCAGTGCAACATTAGATGCACCCCACACAGTGTATTCCCCCATCTTCTACATTTACGCAACCCTTACCTAACCTCCAAAAGGACCACCCTTGAGTCACAATGCGTCCTCCCACCAAAGACACATTAGATGCACCCACAGAGTGTATTCCCCAATCTTTGATGAAATGAAACAGAGACTCCCAAATCTTTTCAACATAGCAAGTTGCTCTCTTAAACATGACCTTGTTTCACAGCCAAGCGAACTTACTTTTTAATTTACTTACTCCCCTGACAAATAGATACACATCATTGTACTTTAATGGAAGTTAACCTTCAACCCAACACCATCTCAAAGCATTTAAGAACAAAATGAATAGCACCCACATTTTCTCATAAAAAGAATAGTGTCATCAACATATTGAATATGTGTCACCCAAGAGCCTCTTATTCTCATTTCTAGCCCTTGCCTTTTCATCCAAATGAAGCATTCTACTCAAAACATTTGAAACAAGTTGAATAAAATGGGTGAAAGAGGCACCTTGTCATTTTTCCTTTGATCCATTGAACAACTTTTGTCTCTGATTTAGAACAAAAGATTGACTTGACATGGGCATATTCATAATTTCATATTACTTTTGACAACCTCTATAAAGCCATAAATTTTGACCATGTCTGATGTAAATTGGATCGCTGCCACCCGTGGGAAAATCATCTCTCTTTAATGCTGAATGTAGATAGTTTTACTGATAGATATTAATGCTGCTGATGAATTACTCCACTTTTAGTGACTTCCTTTTCTGCTCTGCAAAAATAGATGGGTTCCCTCATAAGCATATATATATATATATATATATATATATATATATATATATATTTTAATCCTTTTGATAAGAATTTTCTATTCTCAGGCAGATCCGCTTATTTGCAATACTTGGATAATTTATACAAGCAACATGATATATCATGGTTTACCCCCGTGGAGCTCTTCAAGGTAATTTTTACAAAAAGTTGTTTTCAAATAACTGTTATCAAAGTTTAAAAACTTAAGAGCTTAAGATTTATTTGGTGCTTAAACTCTTGGAAATGGTTCCACTGAATGGCAATGGGGTGGGTTTTATTGGTAACCCGACCCAAACCACCCTTAATGGGATGGGTTTGGATTCCATGTTTTTCAAACCCGCCCCGACCCGTGTAATAAATGGGTTGGGTTTGCGATTTATATTTAAAACCCGACTCAACCCGTGAACCTGACCTATATTCGATCATTATGATTTATGAATGTAATATAAATGAAAATTAATTTTTAATATAGTTAAAAATTAAACTCAACTATCATCATTCTTTTTTTTCTCTACATCCATTCATTTACATTCATCTCACGGAAAAAATTCAAAATACACACCATGGAATCATTCATCTATCACAATAAAAATTAAAAAGTTTGATATTTTACAGTATATTATTTTTCCATTTTCCTTTCAACATATGTCAAAAAAATTATTATTTGGTCTTATATGTAATTTTGAACTTTTATATATTATGTTTTAAAAAATGTTTTAATTAACCTTAAAATATTGTATGTAATGGACGTCATGAACTATTTTTTTTATATCTATTTTGAGATTTTAGTATTCAAATTGAAATTTTTCTATAAATATAATCCGTCATGAACTATAAATATAATTGACGTCATGAACTATAAATATAATCCACATTCATGTCAAAAATAATTTATTAATTTTTTATTATATTAAATATAGTGATCGAGCAATCTAACTCACTTTTAAATGGGTGGGGTGGGGCGGATATGGATTTTAAGATGTAAAACCCGAAGTGTAATTAGGGCAGGTAAACGAATCAAGCTGGTCGGTATGAGCTCGTTCGGACTCGTTCAATTAGACAAATGGGCGAGCTTGAACATGTTAAAGCTCGACTCGTTTGACTCGTTTACCACCCGTAAATGTAATGAAGTGGACATGGATTTCAAATTATAAAACCCAAGGTGGGGTGGGTATGGAGTTTAACATTGAGGAGACAGGTTGGGTTTGGATTATGGTAATCCGACTCCAACCCAACCTATTGCCATCCCTACCACACTAGTGCATTCCTTCTCAATCATATACAATCCAAATCAAATAATATGAACGCTCCAAACTTATCATGTAAATTGCAGTGGCAAACTTTTATTGGCCTTTATCTAGAAGCAATTGAACATATTTTGAAGTCATTAATTGATTTATAGTCTCAGATACATAAATCAAAGACCAAACACTCGAGACGTCATTATTTATTGCAAAAGAAATGCCCAATATAATTCACCTTATAACTGTCATCATTTTGTTGACAACATTACTTATCTAGTGCCTTTGAACGTCTATTTGAACTCTTGTGAAATAATGCTACATGCTTGTTTTAGACCATTTGATTGATTGGATACATTGTTCCTCAATAATCTTGTTTGCCTTTATGAAATTCTTTTGTAGCCTTGGTATGCTTATGGGATAGCTGAAGCCATATTGCGGACAGCTAACTTTTCTGTTCCTTTAAAAGTAAGTTTTTACTTTTAAATTGGGATGCTTGATATTTCTGCAAAATCTTCTGGCATAATATTTCATTGACAGCAATCTAGAGAACATGAATCTATTTTCTTTGCGACATTTGAATGTATTTATATCATCTGTTCATGTCTAAAATTAAAATTTGGTCTTTACTGGTCTTACTTGACAAGATATAAGCATACATGCTTATTGAATTGCTAACTTCTATCTCAAAATGCCTGCAAAATTTCTCTGTTTTAAAATCAGGTATCAATGCACCATTATTGGATTATAAGCATGTATTTGCACAAAAAATGCTATGAATTGAACCACCTTGTTTTCTTCTTCTTCAATTATGTTTTGTTACCACTTCATAAAGGCCTCAATAGGCGTTCTTTTCATTCTAAAACTCTCTTAATATACTTCTAAATGTCAGGATTATAGGCACTATGGATTAGAAAAATTAAGAATGAATAGGAAAAATGAGAAAAATGAAGTGAAGAAAAGACAGTATGAAAGATGTAAGTTTATTGTAGGTAAGACATGCCGATAAGTTGAATGAAATGGATAGATATCATACAACAAAGTTGGTAAATGGCTTCACTTTATCCATATGTCTATTTTCAGTTTTATTGTATATTCTCTACATCTAAAATACCATGTGGTTTTGCATTTCATGTTTATGTTTTCATTTTGTGATTGCTTGGTAAATCAGTTGCCCTTTTGCTTAAGTGGCAATATTTTTTTTGCTCCCTTCCCGTTGGTTTTTTTTTTTACTAGGAATTTTTAGCTTTGAAGAACATGTAGCCATTTGTTGTTGCTTGTTTGTTTGGCTTTATAAAAATGCCTAATCCGGGTTTTTTTTTTCCTCATACTATATAGATATATGAAGTTGGGGGTGGTTCAGGAACTTGTGCAAGGTGTATAATGGATTACATGATGCTAAATGCACCAGATAGAGTTTACAAGAGCATGACCTATGTGTAAGCCAGAATCTTTATTTATATTGTGAACGAGCTTATATTTTTATTAATGTTCCTAAATCTATATTGGTTGACTTCTGTAGAGACATAATGAATCTATCTTGGTTCTTCTGGTTCTTATTTTTTGTTTATCTGTTTGTTATTTGGCTTTTCATTACACATATTTGAATTTTGGGCTTCAAAACCCAAACTTCGGTAGCCAAATTAGAGGTAGCCACGGGGATGGTGGTTAAATTCACATCATTGGAGGGGATTTGGGAAGCGGTGGAGGATGAGAAAAAGGAGAGATAGAAGCATCAAAATATTCTTTGTTACATATTTGATTATGTTGTATTAGCCTGATGTAATACATAAATTATAGATATACAATGGATCTTAACAGGTCATCCCTATTTTTTTTTTAATGATTTGAATCACTTAAAAGCAAGCCAAAAAAAAAACCTTTTTTTCTGAACCAATAGCTTCTAGGAAGATTCTTTCATGGATACAAAAAAATCAAATGAAAATCAAACACAAATTGAATGTTTTTTAATTATATTGCTATATATCAGAAAACTTGGGACTTTTCTGTCTTAATTCTATTTGCATATTGGATGCTTTACTGTCATCCGCCAATGCATGCACACCACGGACACTTAGTTGATACAGTTGGATATTTGAGGTCATCATCCGATTAATTACAGTTTATTTGTTGGCAATTTTATGATATGATTATAAAATTATTTTGCTGATGCAAGCTATAATGTGGAAATTCTGCACTACGACCCATGAGGCAGGTTGAGAACCCTTCTACAAGAGATGAGATTTCAATTATGAGGTCCATGTAACATGTTATACACAATATATGAATATAGTCGATTATTTTCATTTTGGTTGGACAAAGCATTGGGAAATATGGTGCTTTGAGCAGATTTAGTGGCTTTTTCTTTGAAGTTGCATTTTTTATTATGCAAACTAAATTATGTTAGCTGAAATTATTTTAATAATTTTGTAGCTCATGAGGCATGTTGAGAATCCTTCTTCTATAAGATGAGATTTCAAATATGAAGTGTACATAGTGTGCTATACACAATATAGTGTTCGATTAATTTTATTTAGGTTGGACAAAGCATTGGGAAATATAGTACTTTGAGCAGATTTCTAGTGACTTTTCCTTCGAATTTGCATCTTTTATTATACAAACTAAATTATGTTAACTGAAATTTCTTTTAATATTTTGTAGCTCAGTGGAAATTAGTTCTTCACTTGCTAAGAAGCAGCAAGAAACTGTTGGAGAAGTTGGCAGCCATTTATCACGGTTTAGAGTAGAATGTCGTGATGCCTTGGACAGATCAGGATGGGGTAGGCTGACCTTAATCAAATGATTTTCTTCTATAATTTTCATCATATTTAGGCTATTTTCTGTTAATTAATTATGCATCTATATTAAACTGTATATTAAACTTCTTCTTAGATTTATATATCATGTAAAAGGCCTTAGAATTGCCTAGTGTAAAATCTTGCATCTATATTAAGATACATCTCTCACTTTTACATTTATTACGAGTTTAAAGATAGGTTGAGTACAGATTAAAGAGGAGATTTGCTTTTAGATGTTACAAAGAAGATACCTTGATACATGTAAAATAAAATTTTGATTCATCAAATATAACTCTGACATTGTATTTCTCAATGAAAATTTGGATTATTTGATTGATTTTTCTATTTATGTCGATCTTGATGGCCATGTGGTGTATGCTTAGCTTATTGTACAGCCATGAATTGGTATTTGGGTTCTGTTGGTCTTTCTTTGCATCATTGAGCATGGTAACGTCTCCATTCTCACCAATGACTGTTTGCTTCTTTGAAGGATTTGCTTGAAACCATTAATCTTTTTTTTTCCTTTGATATAATGACTTTTCTTTTCAGCAAACTGTACTTTGATTAGCCGGTTAGCACCCCTGTTTCTGAAAAGGAGGTCAGGGGTTCAAACCTCACCTATGTCAAATGTGAACCAGGGTACCAATTTTCCAAAAAAAAAGGAAGACTTTTCTAACATTCTTGTACAATAATTTGTTAGACCTTTTCGATGTCTTTTGTAAGGTTTCAGTCCGCCATGGCAGCGGAGTTGGATGGATCAGGCCACTGAGCTTAAACAATCTCTCATGTGGTTGGTGGGTAAACACCTCAGGAACAATGGAGACCGGAGCGTGAAAGCAAAGATTTCTCAAATCCTAGATCTTGCTGCCATGTGGGCCATGTGATTGGCTGGAAATCAAACTGTTTTTTGTGGTGCCATACCTACTTTTGAGAAGACTTGGGAGATGGGCGAGAGGTTTATTGTAGATTTGGGGAGGTTTTGTGCTGGAGTTACTTGTATCTCATCTGAGAGGTGTCTCCTAGTTCTTGAAGCCTAAGCAGGGGTCCCCACACAGTTTCCAGTAGCCTAAGTCTACTTGTTATTTTGTTTTGTTTTAATTTTGTTTATTTTTTTCCTCTATCTGTCTTTCACTCTTTCTTCAGTTTTTTTATTCATATTCTTATTTCAATGGAAGATATAGCAAACCTTTTCATTTAAAAAAACTTGTGTAGAACAAATGCTCAAGAAAACCCTAGTCAAGCCTTGGATTTGCCTTTTTTAGTTCAGTCATTTGAATGAGGTTCATTACATGATTTTTGGGATCCTTTTAGCAGCTTGAACAGGGTTTGAATGACGTCCGTTCCCAGATAAGGCTATCTGGAGACCTTCAAGGCATTCGAAACTCGTTCGAATGTGATTCATTCTCAGAGAGCATGGTCCGTCCCCAAAAAGTAGATTTAGTTTGTATTTATTCCAAGCTTTAGAGTAGTTATAGATATTGGAAAAAATTCCTTTTTCTTCACACATCATTATTTTGAAAGTCTTTTGTCACTAGTAGACTCAATATTGACATGTAAAAAAGATTTAATTTTAAAAAATGAATGTGTAGTACATGTACTCCACACATGGCCGTATATGTGGTATATGACTGCATATGCCCTGCACATGTTGCACTTGAATAATACATGTGCCACATTTGTTATATAACGTGCATCACATTGGTACATGCGGTCGTACATACCGGTAGGTGCCACACTGCCACCACACTTATAACACTACTGTGCACACCCTACTATGCATTGTAAGAATGAATTCTTCATTTGCTACAACTACTGTAGTCCATTAAGGTGAATGATTAATAAATCATAGATCCCAAGGAAGAGAGGCAGATTCTCCATTAGAAGTTGTTATGAATGGTTGAGAAAAAATGCGCTTACCCAATCATCTTTAGTTTGAAATGCAAAGATGTTTAGCAGATGAAAGTACCATTGGAAATGCAGGACTCATGTGGATGGTTTATCTAAAGACCTCTAAAAAGGTGTATAGAGCTAAATGCACTAGATATGTCCTCTATGATACCAGTAAAATGAAACCGTGGTACATTTGTTTTGCCACTGTCCCATAGCAAAGTAAATATGCAAGCTGGGGTTGGTAATGGGATTAAAACTAAGTTTTAATAATTTGGAGCAAGATTTGGGAAGTCGGAAAGCATTTGAAGAGCAAAGAAGATAAAAACGTGGAGGTCAATGTTTCTCAGGTTTTCATTCTGGCTGGTTGCTAGGCAGGCGATCTTTTAAGAATACAAACCTGCATGTAGAAATACTTGGGAGTGCAGTAGTAAATTTTTTAGGGACTGGACTAACCATTGTGTGGGGGTTCAAAACATGTATTTGATGAAGGCAAAGAGCGATTATCTCATAAGAGCTGGGGCTTGGATTCCTGTTGGGTGTTTATAGTAGAACAGTTATCTACTGTTTTTATTCATTTTCCATTTCCATTTCTTTTGCTATGACTTTTAATAATATTTGGAGTTAAGGTTTTTGCAAGTTTCTAAAAAAACCTCTTGTATAATCGATAAAGAAAGTTTACAATTACTACAGTAAAACAAGAGAGGTGGCTTGGTGATTGGGTAGGCAATTCTAGGTTTGATGGTTGATTCTGATGGTTGATCTGAGGCACCGATTCACCTAAATCCCTTTGGATTTTCTTCTTTGTTATGATGAACCATTTCATTCATGACTATCAGGTGCTTGGAGATGGGTCGGTCAATCCCCGCATGGGGTTTTCTTCAACTGATTTTGATATTCTTGTTTTATTGTTTAGAGAGAAGTAGGCTGTTGATGGCATAGCTGTATATGTCGGGGAGTGATTGTAATCTAATGCATAATTTATCTTTAACCCAAATCATCCACATCTGGGTCAGATAATCAAGCATTCTGGACCCATTTGCATTTATATTGTTATATCAGGGTATTTCTATGCATGGGTTAAGAGTTTCATATCCATATATGTTTGCAAAATGGCAATTGATTCAATTGAATATTGAATAAAGATACTGTCTATGTAATGTAAAAGTGCATCATAATACCTTTCCAACCTTTTTTTAGATTGAGGCAAGGGGATCTCAGGTCATTATAGGTCATTTGGAGTCCAAGCTGGATGATAAAACTAAATCCACTCATCCCTCATTTTTATTCCCAAAACCTAACTCTCCTAAAGCTAATATGCTAATACCATTTTGTCAAACTCATACCACCTGATTGTGGTCTTGTTTTCCTTTAACCAACCCCCATTTTCCATCCCGGGTACATTCAGCACAAGTGTACTGCATTTTTTTTTGGGTTCCTATTAATGTATCTCTTAATTTTACTGCATCCAGCATCTATTCAGTAGTCCAACTTTCCAATCTGCAACATAGGTTATATTTTCTTCATGCGCAAGACATTTTCAGGTCATGTTGTTAATCAGATTCTCTGAATTCTTGATATCTGTGGTGAATGTTGGAGGAAACTTTTTGGATTATAGGTTGTTTATGACTATTGCCAGCTATATGCAGGAAATGTAGATCCTCAGCCATGTTGGGTTATAATGCTTGAGGTATTTTTTTTGCTAAGTGCAGCATTTAGTTAATGTTAAATCATGCACGTGGGTGTTGTTCTTTGTTTTCTCTGCTTTGGGTTTTCATTCTCCTATAAATAATACGGGTGTGAAAACATACCATTTCCTCAAAATTTGTTTTTGTTAAATCATGCATGTCATCCCCATTTTTTGGGGAAACAAGATCCTTGTCTTAATAATACTTTTTTTTTTACCAATATTTCTGTGCACAATACATTTGATAATTCTTTTCATACTATAAAACAATGCATATATTATTGCTGTCAAATTTTTAGTACTTTCACAATCAAGTATTTATAAATGATTACTTGAGGTTATTTAACGCGGACTTGGTATCTGATTCTTGGCCATATCAGATCAAGGCCTAACCGTGGATCTAAACAAGTTAGTCCTATGGGCCAATCCGTACCACTCAAACAAACGCAAGTTCAAGAAATTGTTGTTATTCATTTGCAATTCATTATTTTATTTTATAGGATTCAATAAAAAAAGGTGATGTGGGTTTTTTTTCTTCTTCAGTGTGATTGGTGGGTTTCATCAGGTGGCTTCTAACTTTGGATTTCATTTATAACCAAATTCACTATTGGGTTCAACTTTGATAGAGCAACCCTTACTAGGGGTGGTAAACGAGCCGAACGAGCCCAGCTTTGACATGTTCAAGCTCGGCTCGTTTATAAATGAGCCGAGCCGAGCCCACAAGCCTAAATGAGCATAGTATTCTTCTTCATTTTAGGGTTTTTAGGGGTTGAAAACAAAATTTTAGCCTAAACGAACATAACTTTATATTGATTTAATGTTCTGATTTTACAAAGGAGATGAGTCAAATTTCAACTAAGTTTTTATAACACAAACGAATCGAATTTGAATACAAAATAAAGCTCGAACCAGGTCCCGAGCTTAACCGAGTTTTAAAAATTGTTCAAGCTCTCTCATTTGTTTAATTGAACGAGCCCGAACGGCTTGATTCGTTTACCAGCCCTAACCCTTACTACGATGAATGAAGAGGGGGGGGGGGTGATTAAGTTGACTTTCGTTTTCTACTGGTTTTTTAATTTTTTCTTTAGATTATTTCAATATTACATCTAAATAATTGATCAACCAACTGAAAGATTATAAATCTACTGATTAGAAAAACCTGCATACATGGATGGTTGCATATTAATAATATAAGCATACGAATCAAGCAATCACAAGCAGACACACGATACACGCAATTCTTACTTCGAAAAACCAAATGGAAAAAAAACTTCAAGGAAGAAAATCCATCTGGGCACAGAGGAATATATACCAGAGGCTGAATTTCCTCTTTAGAAGTCTGTGAATCCATTTTGTTCTGCAAAAACTAGGACTGAAGCAATATTCTAACCATTAATATTCTAAATCAACATCTTTAAGCCATGATTTTTGCGCTATTTATGTCACTTCTGTGGAAGTTACAATGGAAAACACTTGCTTTAGACGCAATTTTTTTCTCCTTCATCAGGGGAAGGTTTATATCTGATTTTACATTCATTGCAATATCCAAAATTTGATGGATAATCGCCTATTCTCTAATAGGTACTCGACAATCTTCCACACGATCTTATATATTCACCAAACCAAATTTCTCATTGGATGGAAGTTTGGCTCAAAAAACAAGGTGACAGGTTTGTAACAAATTTTTATCTTTTGTTCTAATTGGATAGCTTGAAGACATCATGTTTCCATTTGTGTATTTATGTGCGGGTCATCTTATTAGAATGTTTAGTTTAAGAACATCATATTGTTGCATCCATTGTTCTATTACTAGTAGGCGTGAAATCCTAGCAAGATGTTGGCAGTACGATTATCTTGTTGCTCATAAGGTTGTTGCACCTAATAATTGTTGTGGAGATGTATCATTCATATAACAACTATTTGTGAGCCTGGAAATGGTTACTAGTATATATGAGTTGATCTATTCTTATGATCTCTTCTCCTTTTTCATTGTCTTGCACTTTGATCGCTTCCTCTTCCTCTTCTTCTATGCTTTACCTTCAATCTGCTTTGAGTGATGGGGTATGGGAAGTGTATCAATGAACTTCAGATGTTTGGGGAATAAGAATTTGCAATTATTTATCTCATTGTTTTATGAAGCTGCTAATCTTCATAGGTGTATTTCCTGCCAAATTCCTCCTACTGCAAATCAGGTAACCATCTATTTGGTTGCTGCCAGTATCCATTGTTGATTAATGTGTTAAAAGTATCTAGGTGGGGCCTCAGGGGCCAATGGGGGGGGGGGGGTTGTTTGTGTACAGAGTGATGTGGATAGAAGAGCCAAATACATATATATACCTTTCTTGAATATATGATTTAAGTCTTGCCCCTCCCAGCAAAGGAGCTGACCGCAGATTGATGTAGTCCTCAATATGATACGTAAGTAGCCTTTTGTCAGAGGCAGTCAGATTGCTTTACATTGAGCCAAGCACAATGCACATCATAGCCAGATTTAGATTCCCGTAGAGAGGAATTCTGTAATCATCTGGAGTGGATCCATTTGACTCAGATATCCTGCTATATCGCCAATTCCCAAAATCTGATACTGACAGAAGCTCTGTTCCAGCCTTTCATTTTTTTTAATTAAATTCCCAAGCCTCCCTCTTGTTTGGCTGACGGATTATATCTCAGTTAATGTGATGCATCTTGTCACTCCATATAGCTTTAATTTTAATAGAAAAAAACGTAAAAACACAACAGAGAGTTTGCCTGTGGCCTAGGCCCCCAATAAATTTAGATTCTCACCTTCATGTATGTTGCTTGCAATTTTTATTCTTTTTACTGCATACATTTGTTTTATATGAGGATGTACCAGATGAAAATAATGAACTCTGAATATTTAACTTACAAAGTGAATGACTTACCAAAAAGAATTACAAAATAAACAATTGTTTCTGCTCATTTTGTGTTCTCTTATATTAGAATTTGTAAACTTCATATCCTTGTCATAAACATCGAAAGTATTCCTACCCCTTGAAATTTCTCACTTTTTCATTTCATTATAGACCACAAATTTCAGAATTATATAAGCCATTGCGAGATCCACTTATTGAGCGCTGCATTAAGATTATGGATATGGATAGAAACCCAATTACTTGGGGAGACAGAATTGTTTCATCAACGAGGCACATTTTATCAAAACTTGTTCCAAAATCTCGTAGAGCCTGGACTCCAACTGGTTGTATGGTATGACAGAATCCAACTTTACTATCACCAGCTTCTTGTTATGCCTACGAATGTTACTAATATCATATATCTTGAACATGCAGCAACTATTGGAGGTTTTGCATTGGGCACTACCAAAGATGTCCCTGATAGCATCGGACTTCAGCTTCCTCCCAGATGTGAAGATACCCGGTGAAAATGCTCCCCTGGTTTCTACAAAGGTGATAAATTATCCTCTATCACACATATCCAGTTAACCAGTTAGCCCTAATGTCCTTGTTTCATGACCGTTATAAATTCTTTCCCTTTATTTATGTTAAATACTCCTTGCAAACATATTATGTTACCTTGCCTAAAACATCATGCATTACCTTATTGTTATTCTGTATTACCTCCATCTGTTACATGTAACATGATCCGTTCTCTATTACCTCCCATCCGGAGTTTAACATATCTGATGAGAATGATACTTATCGCACATGAAAGAGATATATCTCCATCACTTGTGGACATCAACCAGTGGAAGAATCAGAAATTTATTGCCGATGGACAAAGATGGAAATGAATAAAACATTTCTAAGAAACATTGTTAGAAAACACCAAAGTGCTTTTTCTTCATAATACAGTGGTGGTAATTCCACGCCTATTAACTGATGGTTGACAATGTGATGCAGCACAATCATGGACCATTCGATCAAGGTTGAGAACTACCAAATGGAGAATTATAGATGATTTGCACTTCTTAGTATTTTAGTTTTATTTGTTATATTTATCATATCTTTTCTGGATAATTAGGATTAGTTAATATTTAGATATAATTCAGATATGATTTTTATTTTTTTGTTGGGATTTGAATTTGAATTTTGAATTTAAATTCGAATTTGCAGTTAATTAAGATTTGGTCAAATAAATTTATGATTTGAGAGATTTAGAGAGATTTGTTGAAATCCTAGTTTGTTAAGGATTCTCTACTCTATAAATAGAATTTGTAATCACATAATTAATTTAGATTTGGTTAATAAAATTTATTTATTTTCTTCGTTTTGTTATTCATGGTGAATATCAATTATGTAGAGTTCCATCATCTGCTATTTCTTGCGAGAAAAACAATAGATCGTTGAAGCCCACCGCCCTGACATTCTTCTGAAGAATCAACAATGTCGTTGGAGCCTCCAGATCTTGCATCTTTGATCGGATCCGTAGAAGTGCGTAGCCCTATGCTGCATCACAATGGGCACATTTTGTTTTAATTTTTTGTTGTTTTTTGTGGGGGAATATTTTAAAACAAACATAAGAGACTATAGTTGTTTTTTGGTGTGTTTTGTGTATTTCTTTTCTGTAAAAGCTGTCCACCATTGTGCTTATGCAAAGATTTTAGGTGTAGTAAGAGTTGGTTGATCAGTTCTCCCATATGAAGCTGAAGTCCATGCCTATCATTAATTTACAGTCATCTTCAGAGCTTTGTATTTAGACATGAACCAATGGCTGTGTCAAAGCTACCAAATATTCTACACAAAATGGACTATAATTTTAGCAAAGGAGTTGTCTGTTTATGGCTTTTTAGGTGTTGTTCGATCAAGTCACACTTGGTGATGCTAAGCTTTAGAAGGTACAAATTTATTTGGAACTGTCCCAATGAATTGGATATGCACCATTTACCCAAAAAAATGGAAATTCCAATCTGTCTGAAGTTGAGGATGGAGTTTTGTCCAGTTTAGATGTTTGTGTACTTTGTGAGGCACAAATGAACAAAAACACGACAAGTGAGGTATTTTTAACTGAAAGAAAAAACTTCCTATGCTCTATCATCAGAAAACACAAAACAAACACACTTTTATTGAACGTTTGGTGATTTCTGATGATTATTATGCTATTTTGGCTTGTGAAATATTGGAAGTATGAAGTATTAAAATATGTTACTATGCATTTTTCTTTCTAATATCTGCACATGTAGATGATTGTGTAAGAATAGGAAAATTTTACACTTTCATGTCTGGCTTCTTATTCTCATATTTTATATGATATTGCAGAAAAATGGACGAACTGTGGACCTTGATAGCTATCTGGATGCTAAGGCATGTTCCTAACCTCTATTTTTATAGTATCAAACATGTCTGATAAGTCATTTATTTATGACTTCAATTTTTGATAGCTGCACCATTACTAAGGATTATAAAACAAATAAACAAATAATAAGAAAATTATGTAAAAGTTTGGTAATGGAACTAGAAGTGTCATGCAAGTTTCATTTTGTCTCTTGGTCTTGCATACTTGAAAATCAAAGGTGAGATTGTGAAACAATGCAATGTTATGAGTTTTAATGGAAAACTATGAAGAGTTTATATATGTTAAAGGAAGTTCATGACCAATTTGGAGGGCTTTTGTTTACGCAATATGGAGACGCGGATATGACAAACATGAACATAGTGGCACAACTCTTGAAATATTAGGACATAGACATGGCTTGAATATGACAGCAAATAAATAAATATATATATCATAAATAAATAGATACTATAAAAAAATAAAATAACATGATAAAGAATAGAAGTGATAGGGGAACACATATAGTCTCTTTTCTATTTTTTTAGAATAATAAAATGAGTATTGAGAGACACAAGATGGGACGGTATTATGGTGGGAAAGGAGACCCGTAGAGAGATCCATGTGGGAGGAGCTCTTGGTTCGGTTAAAGGTTAACTGTCATTGAAAAACCACCGAATAATGGAGGGACTCTTCGTAGATAAATCGCCCCATGACAAATAGCAGCCCAAACCCGTAGCTGGGCCAGCTATTCCTTACACAACCCAAGTTGTAGAACTTAACAAGGCTAGAATACATTGAGGTAGTAGAGATAGTTGGCTAGAAAATCGTGGTGGGTTCCAAGGAAGTCATGATAGATATGGAGGAGCATTGAAACACCTTCCTTGTGGGCTACGTCACAGGAAAGAAAACCATTTTGTTAAGCCTTTTTTGGAATTCATTCAGAGAACTTTGGAAACAATAGGGTCATTTGACATCCTTGTGAGGGGCTCAAGCTCAATGATGATAATTTGGCCACACTTAGTGTTGTGTGTCCTTGGGTGCACATCAGTCAGCGCATGTGTGGCCAGTTGGCTGCACGTGCGCCAATGCCCCGCATATGGTGCAACTGATAGAATACTAGTCGTTTTCTAGCTGTTGGCTGTTGCAATGGGGCTTTGGGGTTATTCTCTATATATTTGCATATTCTCCATATGCGCCAAATACATACCAAAGTTCTCAAACAATTCCCCAAGCTCTCAAATCTCTCTAAAATCTCAACTATGGCTTACTTTTCACTATCTTTTTATGTTTCATTTTTTTGTGTCCAACTTTTTGAATTGTTTGATTTTGAGTAGATGAGGTTATTGGAGGATTTTTTTTGAGAAAAGGTAGGAGCATTACCACTATTTCATTCGAAACAGGGGCATACGCCCAAAGCATACAAATAGCAATAAAATAAAACCAACGGGATAGATGGATAAGTAGAAGAGTTTTCTATAAATCACCTACCCTCCACACCCACCTACTCAATGATAAATCTACTCACCCCTACACAAAATCGGCCCCAATCTTGAATGGATTGAATCACCATCTCCCATATGATTGGAGGGAATCTTGTAGGTTCTTGAAGTAATGTTTGGAGATCTACTTTGATGATGATGATGGAGATGGTGGAGATCTTCCCTAATGGATTTGAGAAGGGAATGTAGAATTTATGGTTTCATCACTTTGTTATTATTAGCAATGATATTTTGCAAAAAATGGTGTGAAAAATTGAAGGTGGATGCGCTTCTAGTAACATGCTACAGGGTTTCCCATTCCTTCAATAAATATTCTAAAATGTGCTATGTGGTTTATGTGCAGCTGAGGCACTGACTATTACCTCTAAAAGCGATTTTATTATTCAACAAATCTTGATGAACAATTCAACCATTTGACAAGTTGTAACAATTATAACATATCACATTGAACAAGTCACCTTCACAACACTACAATATAATATAACAAAAAAGTCATGGTTTTTTTTGGTCAAGATTTGTGCTAGCGCACAGACCACATATATGGGCCTGGCCCGCTTATAGGTCGATTCCTGATATGTGGTTCAACTTATGGATTGAATTGCATATGTGACTGCATTGATCTCATATCCAAACATTGCCTCAATTTGAAAACACTTGAACACTATTGAAACTTGAAAGGATGTATTGCTTTCTTGTTTTCATAACAAAATACAAGGTCATTGATCCAATTTTACATGTTTTGTTGAATTGAACACCATCCGAACAACCATTTTAATGGAAATATCTGACCTAACCTCGTTTGAACAGGGTTCATCGAATCCTTTGGCTGTTTGAACGCCATTCGAATGGTTCATTCCCCAAAAACAATCTACTGTCGATGAACGTAGTTCGAACGGCTATTGGAATGGGTATTGGTTGATTCGAAGGGCATTGAAACAGGGTTCATTGAATCCTTCGGCCATTCAAACGGGGTTTGTTCCCAGAAACAACCTACTGTCGATGAACCCCGTTCCAAACGGCCATTCATATGGGTATTGGTGGGTTTGAAGGACGTTTGAACAGGGTTTGATGAACCCTTTGGCCATTGAAAGGCCGTTTGATTGCCCTTCGAATGGTATGAAGCCTTTCGTTCATCCCCCAAAAGCAACCCACTGTCGATGAACCCGTTCGAACGGTGTTTATGGGTTCGAAGGGTGTTTGAACAGTGTTCATCGAACCCTTCGGCTGGTGGAATGCCCTTCGAATGGCCTGAAGCTGTTCGAACTCCGTATGATGACCACCCATTTCAACAAGTGTTCACCACACCTAGTTTTCATTCATTTGAACATGTGTTCACCACACCCTGTTTTCAATATAAACTTTTCATTCATTCAATATGTAATAATCAATATTAGTACATTACACTATATTACAAACAGAGAGTTCATGAACATCCAACATTAGAAAACAACAAAAAACATTTACTATTGCGGTCCAGCTGGTTTTTCTTGTTCTTCATGAGTGACATGAATAGGAGGAAGAGAGAATGAACCCAAACTACCCAAGTTTCCAGAATACCTCCCTGACATGACGAGTCCCAATGCACGTTGAACTGCAGTTAATCCCCTACAACAGAACTGAAATGCGAGGTGACAATTGTATCAAAAGTGTCCTTGTGACTTTCGAATTGGTAAAAATGATCGTCGGTGTGAGTGTCCAATGCATCCAACCGCGAATGCAATATATTCCACTATATTCCACTGGTACAAGAGGAGCCCACACATCAAACTAATTGTCATCACCTCTTATAAATCAAGGGTCCACATGTCAAATAATTTTTCATCTTTTATAAAATCTTATTAACATCTTATTTACTTTTTATCGACAACTTATCCATGGCCAACGAAACAATAAAAACTTCATTATTACGTTTCCGAACAAGAATAACTAAAATCACAACCAAACAACAAATGATTATTCCTTATTATACTGGAATACTTATCTATCCCGGAATAGCTTATGTTGCTACCCAAATGGGGGCTAAAGTGATGGAGGTGTTGAGTGTTAGGAAGTTATATTAGTGGGTTGGATGACACATTTGATCGAATAAGTTAGGGTAGAAATCCATTAAGTGGAAATTCATGGCCTCAGAGTTGATGGGACTCGTTTATAAATAGAACAAATGATGTGTACAGAATTACACATTAGCTGTCACTCATACTTTATTCCACAGATGAGTAACGGAGTAATATTTAAATCGCAGCCACAGGGGTTTAACTTACAGAAAGCATTCGCAACATCCTGGACATTTGCTCGAAGAGTGGAGCTTAAACCATTTTCTCAGGCATGAGGAGTTACATGTTTGTGCTTGGACTCCATCAATATTATCTTTGAGAATTGCTTGACAACATGCTTTATTTAACCCAACCCGTCAGAAAGTTTCTTGATCAGTTCATCTAACTTTTCTTTGTAATCACCCTACTGCCATGACTCAGTACCTTATGTTAGTTACCTTACCATACTCTTAAGCATTAGGTTATAATGAGTGGAAAGATAAAACCTTCAATCATTTACTATTGTAATTCTTAGTTTTTGCAAGCGAAAGAGACATGGTTCATTTTGTGTACTGATCTTCTGAACTCCTTAATACCCTTGTAGTAATCCACAAACTGACTAAAATCACGACATTGCATGACAGGGTGATGCAGATATCTTCTTCCCAACAGACTTCTCGCTCTTAAAGAGAATTGATCATCACTGTTCTGGATGGCTAAAGGAACATACAGATTCTCCATCCATGCCTGTGAAGAAAAGACGGACTATTACAGTATGTTATCTAAATTCCCTCTATGTTTCATTTTGTTTTGGAGCCCCCTAGAGAGCTCTTTCTGTGGTATTTTCTAGTTGTGGTGCATTCATTCCTTAGAGGACAACATATTCATACTCTTTTGCTTTATTGAACTTGTTTGCCAGTCAATTTTATTTCTTGCAAGTGATTTTGTTAAAATAAACAAGGACGCCTTTAATCTTTTCCCCACGTGATCAATTTAAATGCAAATAATAGTTCTAATGTGGTTTTGTCAGTTTCCTAAAGCTTTCATATGTTTACTTCTTTTCTGCCTTCCTTTTAGCTTGACTTGGTTCTTGTACATGTAGCTTGACACAGCTGCTTTATCTAAATTCCCTATATGTTACATTTTGGTTTGGAGACCCCTAGAGAACTCTCTGTGGTATTTTCCAGTTGTGGTGCATTCATTCCTTAGAGGACAACATATTCGTACACTTTTGCATTATTGAACTTGTTTGCCAGTCAATTTCCATAGAATGGAGTCCTAATGTCTGTTACTATGTGACAGGATTTCCTACCCAAAATTTTATTTCTTGTAAGTGATTTTGTTAAAATAAACAAGGATGCCTTTAATCTTTTCCCCATGTGATCAATTTAAATGCAAATAATAGTTCTAATGTGGTTTTGTCAGTTTCCTAAAGCTTTCATATGTTTACTTCTTTTCTGCTTTCCTTTTAGCTTGACTTGGTTCTTGTACATGTAGCTTGACACAGCTGCTTTCATGGAAGAATTCGGTCTCCCATTGAAGACGAGGACCAAGGATGGATATAACCCACTTCTCGACGACTTCAAGAATACAAAATTTTATTTAAGTGTGCCCCACTCATAACACTAAATGAATTAGATGGAACACACATGAATGCGCATGATTCTAGCCCATCCGCATGTTATGGACATCCACATTGAGCTCAAAGATGTGGCATGTTGTCCTCGGGGGGGGGGGGGGGACCCCATTTGTTGTGTTGATTCCCATGTTTAGCAAATTCACAGCTTTCTTGCAGGGCAGCCAGAAAATTGGCTAATTGCAAGATGAAGAGGCAGTATTTTTTTTGGTGCATTAGTTGAAGATGCCTATTATATTTTTTTGGAGCAATAAATTTCTTCATATGAAGGACAGTGAGTGTTGGTCATGATAATTCAGCCAAAGAATTATATTTTTTTTGGGTCCTACTCAAGTACTTATGTTTCTAAGCGCGGTGGGGTGAATAACTATGTAGGTGGGAATATGGTGCCCATAGATATATCGGTCTCATCTTTATAATAAGCATTCAGAGAGTAGCATATAGATAGTGTGTGTAAACTAAGTACTTGCATAGAATATATACTATTCAAATTCCACGCAAGATGTTTGTGAAAATGAAGATAAAATTAAGAGTGCTGT
Organism: Acorus calamus; assembly: GCA_030737845.1. NCBI lineage: Eukaryota > Viridiplantae > Streptophyta > Magnoliopsida > Acorales > Acoraceae > Acorus > Acorus calamus. The sequence goes on along the minus strand of CM060873.1, from coordinate 9,626,234 downwards.
GACACTTATTATTTTTAATTTTTAATTTATTGGAGTATATACTGTCTTTTATTAAAAAACACGTCATTAGAGGAGATATATGTTTTTGTTTTTTTTACAAAAGGTACGAGGTATGTGTTTTAGATTGTAAAATGGATTGATTGTAACCATTTTTCTAAAATTATTATTAGATCATATAATATATAGGGAAATTTTTATAAATAACCCCTTGAAATATTTTAATTGCATTTTTAACCCTGCTCCGATTTTAATTGTAGAAACTAACTGTGGACCCGGTCAGTGTTGTCATGTCAGTGTTTACTGGGTTTTTTAAATTTTGGATTTTAACACGCCTCCCGTTTTAAAACAATCGCAATGCTGTTTTTTCAAACATTAAATCAAAGTATGGTGGCGTGTTATATATAAAATGCCTCCAGTGATATATGCTACAAATTATATTGTTTATATGGGAGGCGTTTTATATATAACTCGCCTCTTTTGTAAACACAGAGGCGCGTTATATATAAATGCCTCTTTTGCTAATCAACACTCAATTAACTTTGGTTTGATATTTTTTCATGTTTATTTTTATGTACTATTCTATATTTCAACATGCAAAAACAGAAAAATTGATAAACATATACCCATATAACATTCCAGCAAACACATACCCATTTTACATCCCAATAAACACATACTTGTGTTATATTCTAATAAAAACAAACCCATTGTCCTAGAATTCATTTTTATCTAAAGTCATGACACAAACACAATCATCCTAGAAATCGTCTCCATCCTTTCTTTTTAGTCTTCCTAGGAGCAGGTGGTGCTGAAGAAGACGGTGCATCTGGCGGTGCAGAAGAAGTTGTTGTGATGGGAGTAATCTCATCTACATCTCCTTGTGCAGTATCAACAACAGAGGATCCAAAAAGTCGGTGAGGTCCTCGTCTGTAATACATCAGCGGTCTCACCTCTGCTTGTGTAGCTGGATAGGGAGGTGACTGTGGAGCTTGTTGTTCTGGATCATCATTTGTGATGTATAATACTTCACTAAACAATTCCTCAATGGTGAACACATGTTCACCAATCCCAAAGAAAGCAGGACCTGTTGTGTCATCATAAGCATCATGTAATCCACCACGGTCTGGAGAAGGAATATAAGAGTCATCATCTTCTGGCTGTGGCATGTCCCCCACCACCGCCTCTGCTAGGTCACGAGTCACTGCAACAATGCGTCCCCACTCCTCATAGTTGGGATACAACAATGCCGCTCGAGCGAGCACCTCACTTATGTTTTGCGTTGCCGGCACCTATGAATATTAAGTGAGTTAAGTTAATTATAGGAAAATTTGTTTTGAATGGTTAAGAATTTCATAAAATAAAAATAACAAAACCAAAACCTACCACGTTATCTGCAATATAACCACGAGGGGGTCTCGGTGGGGGTGGTGGCGTGATATGTCTCACTGTTCGCTCCCAATACCACTCCATATATCTGAACCCGAGGAAAATCATGTATGTGATCCTGACGTTGATCCCACCCCTCGAGATATGTACCATGGAATTCTACCCAATCCACATCTTGTCGACCACGTCTGTTTATTCGGTCTATCTCTCTACATCGCATGGTATGTCTTGTTTGAAACCGAATTGGCGGGCGACTCTGTCGGGCACATGCATCTCTACTATGTCAAAGCAAATCAGGGGAACCCTCGCTATCCACAATGATGGCTCGTATCTACATATTGAAGGTAGCTCATCATATTTTCCAACATATGGTCGCCATGTAACCTAGAAAATCATAAGCTCATATTAAATTATATTTAAGCTTGAACAATCTGTTTAATATATAGTGGTTTTTCAAGTGTCAACTGCTTGTGTTTTTCAATCTGTTTAATATATATTTTGCACCTCTCCTAAGCAACAAAACACACCATATAGAAAAAACCGCTAACTGCTTGTGTTTTCAGATTCAACAATGGCAAAAGCTAGAGGGAGCAATCCATTTTCAGCATCGGTAGCAGTGGCAATCAAAAGACTCCCCTTATATTTACCGTACAAGTGTGTTCCATCAATGCATAGCAATGGGCAACAATGTTTAAAGGCCTCACATGTTGGCTTAAATGTCCAAAAAACACGCTCAAATTGGTGACCTCTTCTACCCATGTAATATTCCTGGATAACTTGACCTTCAAACAACACTTCCGATCCCGGATTCGTCCTCTTCAAGGCTTCAAAGTATAGAAGAAGTTCTATAAATGATTGCTCCCAATTCCTGAATATTCATTCTATGGCTTTCCAGTTAGCACGGTGTGCCTTTGAATATGAGATGTTGTAGTGATGGTCGGCACATATCCGATCCACGATCTCAATCGGATTAATGCGCAAATTATGACGGAGGGTGGGCATGATAAGCTCAGAGATGTAGTCCGAACTTAACTGTCTGTGGTTCGATCTGAGAAGTGGATCTATACATGTATGAGGGCCTCTCATTGTAGAGATCCTGAACACTGAAGAATCACCCGCCTTCTTTGCATGCAATCTCCAAGGACACTGTGTCTCAATGCACTTCACAGTGTACCTATCTACCTCAGATTTCATCACCATACATTGTACACATCTCTTTATGCTCCAAGTTCGCACATCACTAATTAATGCCTTCTTATCTGTGAACAACTGATCAATTTGAATATCGTCTGAAGAAGATCCATTGATCCAACTTCGTAAATTGTTTGATGGACATTTTCTGCCACAACTTGTGATATTATCTCGGCATGGGATACATGTGTGGAACTTCATACTCGGGTTGAGCTGCTTTCTCCAGATTAAACTCTTCCTCGGTGTCATCTCCTCCAACCCACTGATCTTTCTCATCTTCTTCCCCTTCTTCCCCTTGTACAACTTCTTGAGTTTCTAGACATATGTCATCGAAACCCATATTGCCAATTGGAGATCTATATGTAATCATACGATAATTAATAGTTATCAGTGACAGTTGACACTAATTGAGTAAAATAAATTGTATTCCATCTATACAATACTTACAATTGTTGTGCATTAAGACTCTCATGCAGATTTTCTGGTTCTACAGTAGTACCAAAATCATCATCTTGTGTGTTTAATACCATATAAGGATATGAGTCATCCGCATCATATGGCACTGAACATGAGCCCCTTTGTATGATTTTCCTCCTTCTCTATCCACAATTCGATGCCATGTACATGCTTTGGATATAACCTCATCATCACTTTTACACACATCATCTTCGATGGGGATACCTGAGCTCATTCCAGGACGTGTTGGATGCACGAAAATCATCGACAATGTGTGATGACTTGGATCCGTTCTCGTTAATTCAAACATTTTTTGAAGTAAATCAATATAGGAAATTTTCTTATTTACGATAGTGGCTTTTCGAGAACCACCTTCGTATCAAAGTTTCCCCATGTGGAATGATTTTGCCATCGAATGAGTATATCAAAGGTACATCGGATTTTTTTTCCATCTACAAACAAATCACACCACTTTAAATACTATGCATTTAAATTTTAGATTTAAAATTTATTTTATTCAATTGCCAAAAAAAATTTAGGACAATACATGAAAAAAGTAAATAAATAATACAAATAATTTCAATAAACAAACATACACAATGTATAATTTAGGTTTGAACTCAAACCATTTTAGTGCAAAAAATATAACAAAAAATTTCAAACAAAAAATGATAAAAAAAAATGACAAGAAAAAAATAACAAAAAAAAATGACAAGAAAAAAAATGAGAAAAAAAAATTTACAAATGATTACAATGACATGCAAAATAATTTATTTTTATAGTTACAATATGTACCTTTCGGATTGGGAGAGCATCAAAACATTAGTGATCATAGGTCAAGAGAATGGAGTGAGGGATTTGGGTATTTCCGGTGTAAGAGAGAAATGGGGTGAGAGAGATGGGTTTCTCGGGTTTGGGGGCTTATTTATATAAATGAATAGTGGAGGTGTGTTATATATAACACCCCTATATTTTTCAAAGGTGGCGTTTTATATATAACACGCCTCCATCAATACACTTTAAAATCCCTTAGATTATATTGGAGGTGTGTTCCATAAAATTCAATTTTTATTAAAGGAGTGTCCCTAAAAATCCAAAAATTAAAAAAACCCAGTCAGCGCTAACGTGGCAGCGCTGACCGGGTCCAGGGTTAGTTTATGCGATTAAAATCGGGGCGGGGTTGAAAGTGCAATTAAAATATTTCAGGGGGTTATTTATAAAAATTTTCCTAATATCTATATGTTAATAAATCTCTTAACAACAACTTCAAAAGAGCTGATGTGTGTCTTTGGTCCCGCCCGCCCTCAATGTAAGCCACTATGTCATGCATGCCTACAGTGCTCGCTGCGCATGTGCTCGAGGGGGGTCGTTGTTCCGTTCTGAGTGAGGATTAACTAGTGTATCACATCTGTTGATAGAAATGATGTATTTGTTTTTTTTTTTAATTTTATGGACGTGTGTCTGCCTAACTTTGAGTTTTTTTTTGTTTTGAAAAAAGTAGAAACTTGTTATCAACCGATCTCATTAAAGAAAATAGTTAGTATAGATCTGAATTGGGGGTGAGAGAGTACAGAGAAAAGGAAATAATTCTAAAGGAAAAAAGTGGCAAGAGTGGGGGTGGCATGGGAGTGGTGAGGACGTCAACTCACCACCGAACTAGCCCAACGGGCTATGTGATGTCCTCCAAAGTGCCCCCATGGAAAAGCACACCCCTCACCCCGACCAATTCCCACACCCAACTTTGAGACTTGTATGTGATTTCTTATATTTGTGGGATCGTATATGTTTTTAACTACAAATGAAAAAAATAAAATAAGAAAAAAAAATGATTTCCCCTCCCATTTGGACCCTACCACCCCTTATTCTTTTTTTTTTTTTTGCACAAATGCCCAAATGGAGAGACATAGTCCCAACATACATACATCCACAAGGCTTTTACTCTTAATATAGGGCTCATAGGCCTAGAAGATACTGTGAGTTGAACCCACAATAACCAACCAACTAGGGCTAAAAACTTCATTTTTTTCTCCTTGGCATCAAAAAGGGTTAAAACTGGGAAAACCCCTTGATGGGAGTGTCCTTGATCACACAGCCAAAACCATTAGGGAACCCACCATCCCTTACTTAAAACCCCATAACAACCCCGATCACACCCCCTTCAATCTCAATAATTTTTTTTTCAACATAAAATGAGTGATCTCCCATCCACATCCTTATTCATGAGCCGGATCCTCTCGTGTTTGGATTCTCTGTGTGCTTTTTCCATACTTTTATCTCTTTTGACTTTCATTGTGGGGTTGTCACATCATCATTGAAATCAAATGATTGTAAATACATCAAATCATGAATGGGTCCGTGTGTGATGAATGAACCATTTCATTTGATAATTTAAGACTATCTGGTTGATCTAAGGGTCTGTTTGGTAGCGCGTTTGGGGGAGATTCCGCTTTTTAAAAAGCGGATTCCGCCCAAACGCGCAACCAAACGGGTCGGATTCTGAAGGAATCAAAAGCTGGATTCCTTTTAATTTCTCTCTCGAATCCGTGTTTTTAAAATCTCAAAAAGAACGTTTTTTGGTCGGAATCGATTTTTTAAATTGAAAAGCAACTTTTTCTACCAAACATTAAATTCCTTCCAAATATTGATTCTTGAATTAAAAAAAAAGCATACCAAAAAAGTCAAAGGTCTATAATCATATTAAAAAGCAACTTTATTCCAAAATCTACTTTTCAATATGTGTTTCCAAACGGACCCTAAGTACAAAACAAGTATGAAAAAACAAGCAGATGATTCATTCCTGATCCTCTCATACCCCATTTGCATAATTTCTGTCAGTATCTAATAGGGGTTGACATGTGTACACTACATGCCTGATGAGAAAGTGACGAATGCAAAACGAATATTTAAATTTTTTAATAGAAAATGTTAGACTCAATCATTTTTACCAACTAAAACTCAAACCACACATGTTTTCATTTAAAAAAAAAAATAAACATTACTTAATGAGGTACATATTTTAATAAAAAAGTGTATATCGATCCATTGCGAGTTGAATGAACTCATTTTTAGTAAGTGTAAGGAAATTTTTAATGAGGTATATGTCATGTTTGTGTCATTCAGTGTCCTATTTCTGACTATCAGAGTCGCTAAAATATTAAATTTAAGTCATCTTTGTGAGTTTGAGCACCCTGATTAAAAATCTAACTGCATATTTGGGATTCTAGTACTGATATTGTCATACCTGTAAATTTTCATTGAATTTTGGTAACATTTTAAAAATTATGCAGTTCTGAATTATATCCGGGTTTGGCTATTACAGGGTTTGGTTTGTGAAATATTTTTGATAGATGGGGTACTCCTCACGGATCCCAATAAAGCAAATAAAAGTGGTTGGGTATGGGTGACCCTAGCCCTAACCTTACTCTCCTCTCCCAATCTTGTTCTCACCCCCTCCCCCTTTGATTTCGAGTTTCGAATCTTATTCGGGTTTGGTGGAGCATTTGAAGAAGAAGAGGTGGGAAGGGTTGGAAGTGAAAAGAAAAGGTGAGTTTGTGCATATATGAGGTTGTTTTCCTTCGTTCACCTCTAGCTCTCTCATGCCCTCTCTCTTGCAAGTTGCAACCCCCTCTCTTTGTGTTCAGCCAAGATGAAGAAGAGCAGTGAAGAAGTGAAGGAGATGGTGAGTGGTGGAGGTGTGTGTGTGTGGTGTGCTTGTGAGCCCCCACACCTTCCTTTTCCTCTCCCTCTCTTGATAAGCTTCTTCCTCTTCATTTATGTTTGCTTGAAAGTTGTAGGGGCATGCATGTAGGGTGTTTGAGTTTGTGTGTGTGTGTGTGAGGGGTGGTTGGGGAGGGGAGTGGGGTGCGTAGGCACCGGACGCGTAGGTTTGCACGTGCTGGCATGCGCGCATACTAGCATGCGAGGGGCTACGGGCCCAGGGCCAGCGTGCGTGCTCACGTGTGCGCGGGGGGTGGGGGGGGGTTGTCTCGGACCAGGGAGTGTTGGGGAGGGGCACGGAGCTGCATGAGGAGGGTCCTTGCATGCATGCTTGCTCGCATGCATGCATGCTTGCGTTCTTAGTGTGTTTAATCATTTCTTGATGTTTTTATGTAGCCAAGCTTATCCATTTCCATGCATATCGCATGCATGCTTGCGTTCTTAGTTGCGGTGAGTGGTTCAATCCAACCCTTTGGGAAGTGTTCAACGCATGTAATTGTGCATCACGCATCCACGTGGCACCTTGGCTATATTTACTTTGTAGATAAATAGTATGGCCACACCTAACCAATAATATGCTAGATATCTTGCATGCTAGGCCTATATAGCTCGTATTTTATGTAGAATCCCCTACTCTAAAATGTACTTGCCTATGTATTGTGTTACATGTATAACAATCGTGTTTTTCATGCGCCCTTCTTGTATGGCCATGTATCGTGTGTGTGTAATATGAATATATAGAATATGGCATGGCTTATGTAGTTCCCTTGTAATACTACCTCTATGATAACATATATTAGCATGATTAAACATTAATTGGCTAATAATAAGGTACATTCCTACCTTTCCCTTGTCATAGATTGAGCATGTGGTGTAGTGGTTGCGCTCATAGTTGTTGGAGCAAAGCTATGATCAGTTTCATGAGATGATAAGGTTTCCTCTCTCTCTCTCTCTCCCTCTCTCTTTGCACGGATTGAGTAAGTAGAGGTGGTTCCTACTTGACTTTGATTCACTTGAGATTATTTGCATGCACTTACTTGTGCGCGAGTTCGCTCTAACCCCTCCCCTTTTATTTGGTAATCGGGGGTGATATCTAGGGTGCATGATAGTTAATGACTTGAGTTATACCTCGTATGTTTGTATGGTTAATTGCATTCATATGCATATGTAGTTAGGCCATATCTTGTGTATATAGTGGAACCACGTGAATGACTTATGATTATAATTGTAACTAGTTCTTGAATGCTATGTTATTGTGCATGTCGTTCATGTATCTGCTAGCGATAGAAATTTCTATTATAATTGTGCGCATGTTAAACTAATCGGGGCTGTTGGAAATAGGTGTGGGTTTGGCCCACTATCTGGTTGTACTTCATTATCTAGTGTAGAGCAATGTGATCGTTGCCTTGCATCCATGTGATGCACTCGTATGGAATTCAGGATAATTCATTGTTGTATCAGTGTTTGCTAAACTGGTGGTTATGGTATTAAGCTAGGCCTACCTGTGCTAGGCGCGTGTATGACCCGTCTGTAGGGTCATGTCTTGGCTTATATATTATGGCGAGAACATAAGTAATTTCCCCTGCGTCCTAGCGATGCACCTAAGTGGGAATTCAAGAGAACTCGATAGCATCAGTGCGTGTCTTTTCACCAAGGGTAGTTGATCCATAAGGATTGTATTGCGAATGTGGAATGTTCTCCCCTTCACCGGCTTTGAGTTGAAGCTATCCGGTGTTGAAGTTATCCTGTGTGGTGCCGCCACTTGTAGATGTTGCCGATGTGTATTACAATACCCACATGGAAGATGTACCAATCATGGTAGGCTGTCAGGTAGAGGCTACCCGGGAGAGGGATACAGGAAGATGAAGGGCACAGACGAGATCATTTCCTCAAGAGTCCCCATGGTCACCCCTCCAAGGGCTAGGGTAAGGGTGAGTTGAGGTCACGTTGTCACTTGACATTTGTGCCCATCGAGAATACTCCGGGTATGTTATGTCTTCTAGTGTTGCAAAGCATGTAGCGTATCCATACTTCAATGCGGATGGACTTGTGGTATTGTGTTATCCAATAATGCTATAGGTTATGGTTAACCGTTTGGTTTTTTCCCAAGAGTCCTAAAAGTCCCCCTCTGGGGTGAAGGTGAGGGTAAGTTAAGGTCACGTTGAAATGTGACCTTGTCATTAATTGGGTTTTCATTTATGTCTTCCTTGGAAGGAAATTTCTTTAGTGTTGAATTATTATTGTGGTGCTTGATTTCTTGCCACTCACTAAACTTGTAGCTCACCTCTCGCATATTGTTTCTTTCACCAGGGGCTGTGCTGGGAGTGGAGTTTTCATGTGGTGTGGTTATGCGTGCGTGGAACATCTCGTCTAGCGGTTGGCGAGTGGGAGGCTGTTAGCAGTCCTATTGTCATCTATGTATTGGTAATTGTGCATGTTGCACTGATTGTATTTTATTTGGACTAGACTTGGCTATCACAGGACAATGATTGTGTATTCAGGTTTGTAATAACATTTTGGTTTACATACTTATTGGTATTTTATGCTTCTACATTTCAGTTTGCTATCACTTATCATTGCTTTGCTAGCCTTTTATGATGTATGTTGGAGTTGTTGTTGACCTTTTGTATTGATCACTAATATTTATTTATTGCTACGTTCCGGGGATAACTTGTAACAACTGAGACTTTTAGACCATAATTAAACTTATTTTTGTGGTGTTTAGATATTATAAATTTTGATAAATTGGCATGGTTGGAATCCTTGTTTTGTCAGCTTTCCAACGCTTTTTACGGATCATGAATCGGGCTATTATCGAGCAAGTTATAGCCATTTTTGTGCCTTGGGAAAACTGCCTAGAGGCGGCTACTTGAAAGTAGCCGTCCCTGTCCAGAGGTGGCTATTCGAAAGTAGCCGTCTCTCAGACGGCTCAATTCAACTAGCCGTCGGGTACCTGTGCGTAGAAACGCAGAAATTTAGGGATTTGATGAAACTGCCGAATATTTAATTATTTTCTCCGGGGGCAAGTCATTGCACGTGTTTAGCCCCATTAATACCTAAATTTTGGATGCCCTAGGACCCATTTGAAAATACGAGTCCTCTCTCTCTCTCTTGTTTATCAAACCCTAAAAGCGGTCTTTTTGGTGATTTTTTAAAGGAAGTCCTTTGTGGATCAAGGTGGGTTCCTTTACTTCGTTTTTCTTTAATAATATTAAGGTTTTAGTTACTACTAATCGCCAATGATGGGTTCATCCCGAGGTGATTTGGGTTTGTGTGATTTTATGGATTTTTCTTCATTTTATTTCATGATTTTATGTGATATTGAATTGTTTTGGATCTTGCTGTTATGTTAATCCATTGATGAGTTTTTTAAGATGTTTTTACAAGATTTACACGCTGTTTTAGAATATTTTATACAAGCATCATGTGTAGGGTGCTCTCTTTAAGATAGAAAGCATGTTTAGGGTTTCTAGTGCCTTGTTTTGGGTACCACCTTGCATAAACCCGAACCTCATATGATTTCATCACTATTTTGATGATTTTTATCGTTGATCTATGTTATTTATTCGTATATATATTGGATGGTGGTTTTCAAGGTTTTTCGGGTGGATTATGTATGCTTTTGATGCACAACTCATGGCCTTGCATGAATCTAGGGTTAGGAAGGCATGATCATCATATTGAATTTATTATATCTAGATCTTGATATTGTTATGATGTTTTCTGGTTTTATATATTCAGATTTATATTATTTGTTAATTAGGTTTTGTCGATTTATCGATGTTTGAATAGAAATCATGCCTAGGTCTACACAAATCTTTCATGCGTAATAGAAACATGTATTAGGATATTTTATCATCATTAACCTACTGTTATTTAATATTTAAACACTACTTTAAGGTATGAAGATATATGGTTTTAATATTACCATTTTTCAAATTTGTTCTATAGAGAATTCATCATTTTTTTCGGTATTTTGATTTATCATCGAATCGATCATTTAGGGGATCAAACTTAAATGTTTTCAATGTGTTTTTATCCGTATTTCTCTATGAGAGAGAGTAGGTACGAGTTTTGGATGTTTGGGTAGGGAATCGGGAGCATTAAGGGCATATTTACTATTTTTGGGTCAATCAGGGGGTGGCTACTTGAAAGCAGCCGTCGGAAGACAGGCGGCTGGGTCTGAGTAGCCATTGGACTCTGATGGCTGAATTCAAGTAGCCAATTGAGTCCAGTTTTTGTGTTGTGCTCTATGATTTTATTAATCACTTGTCTCTTCTGATCTGGTTCATTGGTATGAAAATCTCAGGAGCAGTAGACTCTCATTAGCTTTCTTGTTAGTCCGGTAGTCTTGTGTAGGACCGGAGGTGAGTGGGCCTAGTCTCTGTGTAGGTTTTGAAAACTACCTATATCTATCATATTTGTATCATGCCTATGTTATGAATACAATTGTTATCTTAAATATGAATTACATGAGCATGACATCACGTTTTGAGACGTTATTTTACGTATGAACTATATACTGAATATTATGTTATTCCTGCATGCAAACATGTTAATTGTGGAGGTTATCTTGCATGCATATCATTCGTCTGTGTGACATCGTCTGCGTGACGAGGGTCTTCGTGACTCAGTCCAGTGGGACCGTGTCTGCGTGACACCGTCTACGTGACGATTGGTCTGCGTGACCAAGCTCTAGATGGAGCACTTTTCAGCTGCGTGCCATAAGGGCATACGTGTCCGTTGCATTATATGCATCATGTAGATAGTATGAGATGATGGCATTTCCTCTAAAGAGATGCATTATGTTTTATCATTATACTTGTGAAGAATTTATATTCTGTTGGTTCGGATATTTTGAAAAATACTCTTAAGATCTTATTGTTATTATTATTATTATTGGGACGCTAAGATCCATTCACTGAGCGTGTGGTAGCTCACCTGTAAGACCCCAGACCTATATTTAGACTTATGTTATTCTCTTACATGTTTGGATGATTGGATAGCACAATTATATGTGTTATTCTAAATTATTATTCATTGGGGTGTATTAAGGTCATGTATGACTAGGTTATATCCTAAGTTATATGGTTGGCATGATTTGGATTTAATTTTGTTAATGCCCAAGATGATGTAGTTTAAATCTGATTTTATTATGGGGCATTCAATTTTGAGTTAGTTTTTATACAAAAGTGGAATTAGATCATTTGGATTCCTGTAGAAAAAGTTATGAGTGTTTTTCCAATTATACCATAGGGATGGAAAATGTCTGGCCGCAGCCCGGTTTAATGTTAATTGCATAATTCGAAATGGTTAGAGAGGTTTTTGGAGATTGGCTTAAACATGAAAGCTGTAGATAATCATCTTGGCTTTCTAACGGAGTTTGAATTATGCAATTCGGAGTTAGATTGTAAAAGTTATGGCTATTCTAGTCAAGGCTGCGCAGAATTTTTAAAAGAGGGCAATTTGGTAATTTGGACGGATTTATTTACTCCATTGTATAGGTGCAGTCAGTGGTGTATATGGTGTGAGAGAGGGAGAGAGTCAGCTGAGACTCATTAAAAAAAAAAAAACAGAGAAAGAGAAGTGGAGAAGGGGAGGAGGGGAAGAGATTGAGGAGATTGTTGTGAATCCCTTGTTTTTCTTTTTTTTACTTTGTAGACTTGTTGGCTGTTTTGGCTCTCTTTCTTTGCTGCTGCTGCTGCTGCAATTGGGGGCCTGTCATGGCTGATTCAAGAGGGTTTGAGTGATGAGAATGCAAGAGAAGTGAAAGTTTGGTGTTGGTTCATAGGGGTGAGTGAAATCCAAGTTATTTCTTAGTATTTCATCTTTATTTGGTGTTGTTTGTGTGTCCATTGGTGCTGAAAATCATGGCTGAATGTATGTGTGTTGTTTGTTGTGAGAAAGAGTGTGTGTAGGCTTGGTAGAATATGATGGTGATGGTGGAAGCCCTTATGTGCACCATCTTCTCTTCTTCCCAAGGTATCTTCACCTCCCCTTTGTGCCTTGTAGGTGGTTGTGTTGATGCTTCAAAGAAGTATGGGTGGTCCTATCTAGTATTTTGGGTGGTCAGCAAGGGATGCTTAAGTGTTGTTGTATCTGTTTTTCCTCTTTCCTTGTTGTTGGGAGTTGTGTGTTATAGTAAGGCAGATTTTCTGTCTTGTGAAGATGCTTATGAATGTGATACTTAGAGATATATTTTGAGGATGGTGTCTTCATATGACAGGATCATCTATATGTGTAGATCTTATGTATGAAATTTGGAGTCATTATCTTACCTGTGGCATAAGTTATGATCTGTTTTATAAGGACTGTCCAGATTCGAGTAGAAATTGACATGTTTCTGAATTTATTTTATTTTGGGCACTTAGAGATTGAATTGGATGGTGATGTCTTCATGGATTATATTCCCAGCATAACAATGAATGTGCATGATTTATTTCAGAATTTTTAGATGAGTATTAGGTGCTGTGGAGATCAAAGTGTAGGGTTATATTGCTGCCCAGATTTCTGTAGTGCTGCCCAGATTTATAGTGCTGCCCAGATTTGTTTGTGGTGAAGGTGTGAGGTTTCTTGCTGATTTATAGGTGATTTAATTGAATAATGGCCTAAGGATGAGTGGCTTTTGGTGGTGTGGAATAATTGGTTTATTGGTTGGAGGTATGAGGTGTATTTTGCATTTGTTGGATAGGATCTTAGGGTATGTTTTTATTATTTTTTTTATGCATGGATGTTTTTATCCTTGGCTGAGTTGGCAATGTTTATTTGTCCAGAGAGGTCTCTTCAATATGAGGAGGGTGGTGATCTTGTGTTTAGGCTTGTGGTGGGAATGACTATACTCCCAAGAGTCCAGTAGCGATGGCGTTACCGTTGGACTGTCCGATGCGCGTGATTATTCACGGGATGGAATGATTGTATCGGTGAGTGGATGACATTCTGATAATATAGTTCCATACATAGTCATGTTTATGATATGATATTAATCATGTATGCATGACTATGGTGACATCCTTAAATGATAACATGACATGGTTAAGTAGATTATAATTAAGATTGCATGATTTCTTGTCATATATATATTTATATTAGATCCTCACGTGCTGATACATTAATTAAACCTGGAATATGTAGTTAAATGTAAGATTTGATATTATTATATACATATTTTTATATCGTGAATGCATGCTCATGATCTAGCCTTGTTAATTGCCATCTAGCCTGGTTAATATCTGTCTATCTGTCATATCCTGTCTAGGCTTGTTAATGGTTGTCTAGCCTTGTTAATGGCTAATATATATATTATCAGCATGATTTATAGATCTTTGCCTAAAGATCTGGTTAGAGACATCATTTAGAGGTAAGGGGATCTGATCGTATGGGTCATATCTGGTTGCTTATTGTGGTGACATCGTAGGTCCTAGACCGGTCTGTGTCGAACCTGTTTAGGGTGGGTTGGTTATGGTAGTTCTTGCAAGTCGTGAGTGCGAACCTGCAGTTGAGGTGAGGGTAAACTCTGGGTGTCCTTCACGAGGGAGCGTTTTCAAGGTTCATCCTGGACGCCCACGGTATCCGATGGTTCAAATCGGTTACGCATCAGAGTGGTTGGATGACGGAGAGCCTTAGCCAAGATACTGGGTTTGACGGTTTAGTTTTGCATTTAGATACTTCGTGTGAGTCAGTTGAGGTGAGGGTAAACTCTGGGTGTCCTTCACGAGGGAGCGTTTTCAAGGTTCATCCTGGACGCCCACGGTATCCGATGGTTCAAATCGGCTACGCGTCAAAGTGGTTGGATGACAGAGAGCCTTAGCCAAGATACTGGGTTCATCGGCCCTGTTCACAAAGTGATGGAGTCTAGGGCGGGATCCATTGATGCGGTTTGTGATGCAGTCGGGCTCTGGAGGACTTGACGGGTGGAGTGATACTCCCTGTATTGGAAAAGCCGATGTATTTGCAGAAATGGGTCGCCTAAGAGAAGTCACTGCGCGACAGGAGGAACTGTGAGGCATTTGTGTGTAGTGGCATTGCAGTCACTCATATATATATATATATATATATATATGGTCGCGATTACGTGCGGTATGCGGTCGGTGCGGTTTACGACGTGGACCGTCCGATCGCGGGTCCATCGCATCCAACGGTCGACGTGAATCGCACCCGACCGTCCGATGCGATGGACCCGTGATCGACGGCCCGTGATCGCGCACCGCACCGACCGTAAACCGCACCTAATCGGCTCCATATATATATATATATATATATATAGCGTTGCTAGCATGGGATGGATCCCCTGTGGTATGGGACGTAGACGGATCTGTCTTTATGCTGGGGACATAGCGATGTTAGTGTTATAGCGTTGCTAGCATGGGATGGATCCCCTGTGGTATGGGACGCAGAAGGATCTTGTCACGCCCCAGAGCGGCTGTCTCCGAGACGTGGCAAATATTTAATATCAGCAATCCATACACGAGGTCAATAAAAGACTCTACTCAATCATCAAGGTACTTAAAGCATTTAACAAGGATGCTGACATAATATATAAACATATGGCGGAAGCTTAGAATGACTAAGTCTGTAATTCAAGGTATAGTTACAGACCGGAATACATAATCAACTGTCCTGTGAGAGCCAATATACAACAAAAGACATCCAATACCAGTACTGTGCACAAGCACGAGTAGCAATACATACAAGAAAACGGGGGATGCTGATTGCCTCTCACACTCGCAGATCCAAAACACGTGCGCTGCTCTGCTACGGTACTGCGCCTATGGAAGCTCCACCTTCAGGTCCGGCTCAGCGACAACTGGAGGAAAAACATATGCGAGGGGTGAGCCACACGCTCAGTGAATGGTACGATCCATGCATCACAACTCATATTAATCTTTCAAGCATTCAAGTCTCAATAATCGAATCAACAACTTAAGTTGGTGGTTGGGTGTCGACCCAAACCTACCACACTATATTAAATATTCTGAGTGATTGGGGTTCCAACAGATGGAATAGTCACATAAGTCATTGGGTCGGGTATCAACCCAGCCCACTACACCCTCACCCTCACCCTTAGGTGACATAGGACTATTGGGGAAAAGGGGTCAACTGGTCTACGCCTTTCGTCATCCGGTAGCCCTCTGCCGAGTAGCCTCTACCTGGTAGCCTCCTATGGCCTCTACCTGGTAGCCTCCCATGACCTCTACCTCTACCGTATGGGCGCACAACCCGGCGTCATAAATAGTGTCTGGGAGTACCTCGCAGGACAACTAAACCTGGGTAGCTTCGACACGGAGGCGACGAAGGGGAGAGCACTTGACATACGCGGTTTTGATCCATCCTCATGGATCCGTCGTCGGTAAGGTTACAAATTCTCATGAATTCCCACCAGAGCGCATAACTCTGACGCGGGGAAGACAGATGGTTCGTAATGTCAATGCCACAGAATGACCCCATCAGAGGTCATACACTTGCTTAATCTTATTAAGCAAGGTTCATGGCCTCTATATATATATAAGATATATAGAGATATAATATAGAATATATAAATGATTACACAAATAATTAATCAAGGAAGCATACAAATAATGCTATAACAAAATTATAATATTGTCTAAGGCATATTTGGGCTCATATGTATAACACATGGATGTAATGCTCTAGTATACAAGTCTAACATGATAGAAAAGTATTTATGGTCACTACCTTATTCATGCCTTAGTCATGCATACATGTAAATACTAACACATGAATAACCTAGCATGGGACACAATACATAGACAAGCATATGGTCCTAACATATTAAGACTAATATGACATGGATGCAACCTAGCAAGATAAGCAATAACATGCACACTTAAACAGGTTAATATGTGGTTATGGTGCCCCAGGGGAGGGTAATGGACGTCTACATGCATCGGACGCCTCCCAACTGGGTTGGATTGACCCACTCACCGTAAACCGGGTCGTCGCGCGACCGTTCGCCAAGATCTGCAAGACAAGGCATCCAAATAGGTGAGTAAACCACATAAAAATACTTAAAAACAACCAGAAATGCCAAAGACTTGGATATGCACGCATACAGGCTCGCACGCATGCGAGTACGCACGTACGCGCACATGTCCGAGTGCTCCGACACCTACCCGAGCCCCCGGGCAGCCACACGCGTGGCCCCCGCACACTTGTGCACGTGCACGCACGCTTGCACGTGCCCCCGAGCCCGGCCGCACGCCCAGATGCGCTGGCTGCGCGCCCAGGCACCCATCCGCGCGCCCAGGCACCCATCCGCGCGCACACGCGCCCGCACGCGCCCTCCCGCGCGTCCGCGGACACCCGCTCCCCCTGTCGCCCCGTCGTGCACGCGCCCGCGCACGCCCGCGCGTACGCGCACGTGCGCCCCTGCGCATCCGCCTGCGCCAGTCAGCGCCCGACAGCGCGCGCACGCGCGCGGACAGACCCGCGCGTGCGCCCAAAGCCCTAACACCTTCCTCCCTCACCCCACACACACCCAAACACCTGCATATGGTGTGCAAGGTCCCCTATAACCTACCCAAGCTCAGAAAACCAGAAAAAAAGGAGGGGGAGAGAATACCAAGAGAGGGGGGAGTGAAAAGGGGGATATTCGGTACCCTCCGAGCACTCGCAACCACCTCTACCGCCACCACCACCACCACCACCTCCTCAACCTCTCCTCAGCCTCTAATCTGCTGGAAAACAGGGGAAACCAGGGGGAAAATAAGAGAGGGAGCTTGAGAGGAAGGGAAAGATCAACAATGGAACAACCCTACCTCTTGTGCTTGAGTTCCTCTTCTTCTTCTTCTTCTACAACACACACTCACTCACACAAACACACACACACAGCAGCTGCTGTAGAGGGAGAGAGAGAGAGAAGAGGGAATGAGAGATTGAGAGAGAGCCCCCCCCCCCCCAAAACTCACGTTTGGGGGGGGGGGTGAGGGGAAGTGAGAAAGAGGGGGGTAGGGTTAAGCCTAACCTCACCCCCACTCAAGCCAAATAACCAAGTGATTACTTGGTGGCTAAGTAAAGGGAGGTGGGCTTACCCAAGGTCACCACACACTCATAAATATCTGTTTACTATTCCACTTACCAAATCAGTTTCGAAGAAAACCCGGATGCGGTTTAGAACTGCATAATTTTCCAAACGTTACCGGAATTCGATGAAATTTTCATGGGTGGTATAAAATGGTACCAGGACCCATAATATGCAGTCAGATTTTCAATCGGAGTTCTCTAGCTCACGCAGATAGCTAAAAAACTAAAATTTTAGCAGTTCCGATCGAAAAAAGAAAATTCTAAAAGTGGCCAGAATTGACCCAAAGGTTACCAATAGGCCAAAAAGTGACACATATATAACATTCTTTCCCCCTTAGGAAATTTTGTCCACAAAATTTAATACAAAAACATCTAAGAAGGAAAAAGATGGCGTCCTCGCGCTCCCAAGTGGCCTCGGCACCAGAACGGTGCTGCCAACGCACCTTAACCAACTGGACGGTCTTGGTGCGGAGCTTCTTCTCGCGTTGGTCCAAGATCTCGATCGGCTGCTCCACGAATGACAAGTCCGGCTCGAAGACAAGCTGCTCGAATGGGATGATGTGGGCAGGATCGTTGACGTAACGCCTCAGTTGCGAGACATGGAAGATGTCATGGGCTTGGGCCAAGTGTGGGGGCAAGGCTAGGCGATAGGCCACCTCCCCAATCCGCTCCAGGATGAGAAACGGGCCGATAAAACGCGGACTCAGCTTGCCCCGCACGCCGAAACGGAAGATGCCCTTTGACGGGGACACCTTCAGGAAGACATGGTCACCAACCTCGAAGGCGAGCTCACGGCGACGACGGTCGGCGTAGCTCTTCTGACGGCTCTGAGCGGTGCGGATACGCTCACGAATCGTCTTGACCTTCTCTGAGGTCTGGCGAACGATCTCTGGTCCCTCCAACTGGCGCTCTCCGACCTCGTCCCAGCACAAGGGAGACCTGCAGCTGCGCCCATAGAGTGCCTCATATGGTGCCATCCGAATACTCGAGTGGTAGCTGTTGTTGTAGGCGAACTCCACCAAAGGGAGATGCCTCTCCCAACTGCCACCAAAATCGAGAACGCTGGCACGCAACATGTCCTCTAGGGTCTGAATCGTCCTCTCTGACTGGCCATCGGTCTGTGGGTGAAACGCCGTACTGAAATGGAGGTTCGTACCAAGGGCGTGCTGGAGGCTACGCCAGAACCTCGAAGTGAATCTCGCGTCTCTATCAGAAATGATACTGACCGGAGTGCCGTGGAGACGAACGATCTCTGAGACAAACAACTGCGCCAAGGTGTCCAGAGAGTCGGTGAGTCGGACGGGGAGGAAATGAGCGGACTTGGTCAGTCGATCGACGATTACCCAGATGGCATCGTGACCCGAACGTGACTTCGGTAGACCCGAAACAAAGTCCATAGTAATCTGCTCCCACTTCCACTGAGGAATCTCAATGGACTGCAGCTTCCCCGCAGGGCGCTGATGCTCCGACTTCACCTGCTGGCATACCAAGCAACGGGCAACGAAACGGCCAACATCAGCCTTCATCCCGCGCCACCAGTAGCCACGATGAATGCCCCTGTACATTTTCGTGCCACCAGGATGCACCGTGTACTTCGAACGATGGGCCTCGTCCAAGACTTTCTGCTTCAGCTCTGCGTCGTCAAGAATACATACTCGGCCTCTGAACCGCAGGATCCCATCCTCGCGAATCTGGTAATCCGGTCGCTCGCCCCGGGCGACGCCTTCAGAAAGGACCAGAAAGTGAGGATCCCGCCCTTGTGCCATGCGGATCTCGTCTAGGAGAACAGGCTGCACCACTAACCTGGCCAGAAAGTCGCCAGCAGGCGTCTCCCGAACGTTGATCCAGCAAGCGGCCTCCTCCAGAAGCCTCCAACGACGCACTGCCAAGTGGGCGGCCATGCCCAAAGGCTGCCTACTGAGAGCGTCTGCCACGACATTCGCCTTACCCGGATGATAGGCGATGTCGCAATCATAGTCCTTCAGGAACTCGACCCAACGTCTCTGACGCATGTTGAGCTCCGGCTGGGACTGCAAGTAAGTCAGGTTCTTGTGATCCGTGAAGAGCTCGAACTCCTCGCCATAGAGGTAGTGCCTCCAAATCTTCAGCGCAAAGATGATCGCTGCTAACTCCAGGTCATGGGTGGGATAATTCTGCTCATGGGGCTTCAACTGACACGACGCGTAAGCAACAACCTTACCATTCTGCATCAGAACGCAACCCAAACCCAGCCGCAACGCATCGGAGTAGACTGCGAATCCACCACTCCCAGACGGAATGGTAAGAAATGGCGCTGAGGTGAGTCTCCGCTTCAACTCCTGGAAGCTCTCCTCGCAAGATGGGGACCACTCGAACCGGACATCCTTCCGGGTGAGGCGGGTCAAAGGGACGGCTATCTTCGCGAAACCCTCAACAAACGTCCGATAATAACCCGCCAACCCAAGGAAGCTCCGAATCTCGGTGGGGTTCGACGGTCGCCGCCAATTCGACACGGCAAGCGTCTTGTCCGGGTCCACAGATATACCCTCACCGGAAATAACATGGCCAAGGAAGGCCACACGCTCCAACCAAAACTCGCACTTACTGAACTTGGCGAACAACTGATGTCGGGCCAAGGTCTCCAAGACAGTGCGAAGATGGTCAGCGTGCTCCTCAAGACTCCTCGAGTACACCAGAATATCGTCAATGAAGACTACTACAAAGGAGTCGAGGAAGGGTCAAAATACCCGGTTCATCAGATCCATGAAGGCTGCCGGCGCATTCGTCAACCCAAACGGCAGTACTCGAAACTCGTAGTGCCCGTAACGGGTGCGAAAGGCCGTCTTCGGAATATCCGACTCCCGGATCTTCAGCTGATAGTAGCCCGAACGGAGATCGATCTTTGAAAAGACACGCGCTCCCTGGAGCTGGTCAAACAGATCATCAATCCGCGGTAAGGGGTACTTGTTCTTCACGGTCCGCTTGTTCAGCTGTCTGTAATCAATACAAAGACGCAGCGAACCGTCCTTCTTCCGGACGAACAGAACAGGGGCTCCCCACGGAGAGACACTCGGACGTGCAAACCCCTTATCGAGCAACTCCTCCAGCTGCTCCTTAAGCACCTTCAGCTCTGCTGGGGCCATCCGGTACGGAGCCCTCGAAATCGGCTCGGTCCCTGGAATTAGATTAATCTCAAACTCGATCGCGCGATCTGGAGGTAGACCCGGAAGATCATCGGGAAAAACCTCTGGATATTCTGCCACGACCGGAGTCTGACCGATATCTGCCCGCAGTGGTGCATCCTCCTCAGCGATGTACGCCAGAAAACCCTCGCATCCTCCCTCAAGGAGTCTCCACGCCTGGATGGACGATACGAATCCCAAAGGAGCCATGTCCCGATCGCCCACGAACTGGAAGGACCTCCGTCCAGGGATGCGGAAGGACACCGACTTCGCGAAACAGTCGATACTGGCGTGGCTAGCTGAGAGCCAATCCATCCCCAGGATGGCGTCGAAGTCCGTCATGGCGAGCTCGACCAAATCCACTGGAAACACATGCTCCGCGATCGCCACGATACACCCCCGATACACCGAACGGAGGAGAATACGGTCTCCGACCGGTAATGATATCTCCAGCACCGCATCAAGAGGGGCTGACACCGCAGCCATTCACCTCGCGAAAGCGGGAGACACGAACGAGTGCGTGGCCCCGGAATCAAATAGCACATAAGTAGGAAGCTGGGAGATCAGAACAATACCTCGGACGACGCTACCCGAAGCCTGCGCCTCATCGGCCGTAAGTGCTGCAACACGACCCTGAACGAGCTGTGGCTGAGGAGCATGGGCACGCCTCGCAGGCTGCGCTGGCTGGCTCCTCTGCTCCACATGGCCACCCTGTGGCTGCTGCTGGTGACGCTGCGGCTGCGGCTGCTGTCGTGGCTGCTGCTGCTGCGGCTGCTGTCGTGGCACAGGAGGTCGACCAGCATCTGGGCAAGCATTGGCCAGATGCCCGACTCGCTGGCAGTGGTAAAATCGTCGTGTCTCCGGTCCTCTCGCACGGATCGGAACGGCAGCAATGGGTGCAGGACCCTGAACTGGCACCACTCCCACTGGTGTAGCGGCGGCCGCTGGTCGATCATGACGGGGCCGCTTGCTCTTGCGGCGTCCCTGGTCCTGACTCCCGGGAGCCCTCTGCTCTGCTGAAGGGGTTTGAACCGATGAAGGAACCCCAAGGTCTCGCTCGACGGTCCTCGCACGGGACACCAGGTCAGTGTACCTCGAGAACACCTGAGAGGTCACATGCACCCTGATGGTGTTGTTGAGACCCATCTCGAACCGTCGGCACCGCGTCTCCTCGTCCATCACCAAGGCAGGGGCGAACCGAGACAGCCTCATGAAACGCGTGGAGTAGTCCGCAACAGACATGGTGCCCTGCGTCAGCTGCTCGAACTCCCGCATCACCGTCTGGCGCGTCGAAAAAGGGAAGTACTCCGCCAAGAAGTAACTCCGAAAATCGCTCCAGAGAAGTCGCCCCACACCCTCGGGGATGTCCACCACTCGGGTAGCCCACCAGTCGGCGGCGTTACCCTTCAACATGAATGTGGCCAGGGAGACACGTTGGCGGTTGGTGCAGTGCATGGTCGAGAAGATTTTGTCTATCTCCATCAACCAACGCTCAGGGGCAAGAGGGTCAGTCGTCATACCGTTGAACTCAGGAGGGTGAAGCTTCAGAAGGCGGTGAGGCCGGCCTGATGCACACGTGCCGCGGCCTCTAGCTCCTCCTCCCGCTCCTCGGGTCCATGAACTCCCTCCACGGGAATCTCTGCTGGTACTGGGGGTACCACTGGCTCTATTGGTGGATCGGCCACTAAAGGTACCCGCAGGACCGCCTCGCGGGCCGCCCGCAGCTCCTGGATCTCTCGTGCCTGCTCAGCCAACGCCCTAGTCTGGGCCTCCAGTGCCCTAGTCTGAGTCTCTAGCAGGTCTGCTATCCTAGCGTAAGCACGCTCCCAGGCAAGAGGCTCCTGCG
Organism: Acorus calamus; assembly: GCA_030737845.1. Classification (NCBI taxonomy): domain Eukaryota; kingdom Viridiplantae; phylum Streptophyta; class Magnoliopsida; order Acorales; family Acoraceae; genus Acorus; species Acorus calamus. Next base: position 9,603,437 of record CM060873.1, on the reverse strand, counting down.
CAGGTCCTGGCCCGACAGCCGAGGACATCTCTGTAGACTCCTCACCCCCGGTAGGTTCGGAAACCTCCGAGGCCTGAGGGAGACCGCGTCCGTGCATCCGTCTGCGAGGAGGCATATCAGCAACCTAAGAAACAGACACTAGGATCAGAATACTCATATAAAATCCTAGGACTCATCTCTAAGACATCAATAAGACGACAATTGGCTCTGACAGGACCAGACTCTGATACCAACTTTTGTCACGCCACAGAGCGGCCGTCTCCGAGACGTGGCAAATATTTAATATCAACAATCCATACACGAGGTCAATAAAAGACTCTACTCAATCATCAAGGTATTTAAAGCATTTAACAAGGAAGCTGACATAATATATAAATATATGGCGGAAGCTTAAAATGACTTAGTCTGTAATTTAAAGACATATTACAGACCGGAATACATAATCAACTGTCCTGTGAGAGCCAATATACAACAAAGACATCTAATACCAGTACTGTGCACAAGCACGAGTATCAATACATACAAGGAAACGGGGGATGCTGATGGCCTCTCACACTCGCAGATCCAAAACACGTGCGCTGCTCTGCTACGGTACTGCGCCTATGGAAGCTCCACCTTCAGGTCCGGCTCAGCGACAACTGGAGGAAAAACATATGCGAGGGGTGAGCCACACGCTCAGTGAATGGTACGATCCATGCATCACAACTCATATTAATCTTTCAAGCATTCAAGTCTCAATAATCGAATCAACAACTTAAGTTGGTGGTTGGGTGTCGACCCAAACCTACCACGCTATATTAAATATTATGAGTGATTGGGGTTCCAACAGATGGAACAGTCACATAAGTCATTGGGTCGGGTATCAACCCAGCCCACTACACCCTCACCCTCACCCTTAGGTGACATAGGACTATTGGGGAAAAGGGGTCAACTGGTCTACGCCTTTCGTCATCCAGTAGCCCTCTGCCGAGTAGCCTCTACCTGGTAGCCTCTCATGACCTCTACCTCTACCGTATGGGCACACAACCCGGCGTCATAAATAGTGTCTGGGAGCACCTCGCAGGAGAACTAAACTCGGGTAGCTTCGACACGGAGGCGATGAAGGGGAGAGCACTTGACATATGCGGTTTTGATCCTCATGGATCCGTCGTCGGTAAAGTTACGAATTCTCATGAATTCCCACTAGAGCGCATAACTCAGACGCGGGGAAGACAGATGGTTCGTAATGTCAATGCCACGGTATGACCCCATCAGAGGTCATACACTTGCTTAATCTTATTAAGCAAGGTTCATGGCCTCTCTATATATATATATAAGATATATAGAGATATAATATACAATATATAAATGATTACACAAAGAATTAATCAAGGAAGCATATATAACAGATCTGTCCTTATGCTGGTGACATGATTAGGTTAGTGTGAGTTGGCCTCCTATAGTGATGGTACCTAAGGCTGGTCGGCTTATACTTGATAGTTATTTATGTAGGTTTTATGGATGTGTTGGAACTGTAATTTGAGGTGTCTTGTAGTTAGTTTCATTCACTAGGCCTTCATCGGCTTACTCCCTCTATTGTTATGGGTTTCATCCAGGTGTCGCGCAGGATCGTTAAGTTGGGTATTGTTGAAGGTGTTGTGGGCCTCTCAGCGATTTGGTGAGCCTGTCAGCTTCCTGTTATTTTTTCGTACTAGGTGTTTTGTTATTGTTGATATATACATTTGACTGTATCTGTAATTATGACTTGTGTTCACACGGGACGGTGATTGTGTATTCTTCTGAGGGCCACTGTTATATGTTTAGTGGCCTTATATTGTTCATTTATTTTTATTTTATATACTCTTCCGCTGTCGTTTATTCTGATTCAATCCTTTATTCCTTGTGATTTATTCTGATTATGATATACTCGGTATCGTATACGTGTCACCCCTTGGGGACGGCCGCTCTGGGGGGCGTGACATCACCCCTCCTTTTCCTAACCTTTCAGGGTAGTCGTGGGCGATCGTCGTTCATGGTGGACGTTGGAGATTTAGTTCTCGTTCTTTCCGTTGCATCGTAGGTGTTTGAATAAGCCTTCTTCTTGGCATGTAGTGGACATCCTTAGCTTTATCAACAAAACCAGGGGATGCTTATTTATTAGTAAATAAAGAACTCATGTGTAATCATTCGCTTGAGAATGAATTATTGAGATCCTGTGGTTGATTTATGTTTTTAAACTTATGTTATTTGAATTATTATGTTAAACTATGAATTGGGGAAAATTGCAATTTACGTAACGCACCGTATCGCATGCCTTAATTAAGGACAATGAGTACGGGGGCGTTACACAGCCGCCCTGGGGCGTAACAGTATATATGTCGTCTAACGAGCTATGTACTTCACTAAATTTATAATGAGGTATATAGGACTGTATTTTGGACTGTAAAAAAAAAAACTTGAGTATGATAGCGCTCTTTTTTTATTTGCTTCCCACTGTTAGCCCACTTTTTTTTTTGAGGGGGGAGGGGGGCTAATACCACCCCATTAGATATTTAACCCACCTCCTTAACTAATCCACCCCATCCAAAATTGATAAAAACCAACCCAACCCCTTTATATATATATCCCCATCTTGAAATCACAACCCCACCCGACATATTTTCTCATCCCCTTTCTCTCCATCTGTTGAAACTCCTCCCTCTTCCTCTCTACAACTGTCGATTCTTCTCATCCTGTCGGCGTTCCTTCTCTCCTCGGTGGCTCCTCATCTCCCGATGCCACCTCTCCTGGTTCCACATCCCTATCGTGACTTCCGACATCCACCATTCCATGCCTTTTCCACCATTTCACACTCCATATGGATGGAAGAAGATTAGATCTCTTCCTTTTTCTATTTTTATTTTTTAACATATTATACTCTATGTTTAGATCATATTGGTGCTAGATTTGTTTGTATAAATTATGTATAAAAAACCCTAGAATTTTTTTGAAGCATAACCCTATTTTTAGGATGGTTGGTGAAATTATTGATTGGAAATTGTTTGTTGAAAGTGATTTTATGTGTATGGAAATGTTTATTTCATGTTTTATGTCTATGAAAATGTGTATGGAAATGATTTTCTTTTTATGAAAATGTATATGAAAATAATTTTCTTTTTATGGAAATGTGTTTGGAATGAAACATAACCTTAGAATGTTTTTTGAAGCATAACCCTATTTTATGTGTATGAAAGTGATTTGATTGGATAAGGAAATGTTTATTTCATTTTTAATATATATATATATAGTCGTGATATTATACGGTCCTGCGGTTGCGATCACGGGCCGTCGATCACGGGTCCATCGCATCGGACGGTCAGGTGCGATTCACGTCGACCGTTGGATGCGATGGACCCGCGATCGGACGGCCCGCGATCGCGACCGCATATTATCGAAAATCTATATATATATAGGGAAGTGATTTGGTGCGGGAATGCGGGAATGAGGGAAGCGATCATGGGCCGTCGATCACGGGTCCATCGCATCGGACGGTCGGGTGCGATTCACATCGACCGTTGGATGCGATGGACCAGCGATCGAATGACCGACGTCGCTTCCCGCATTCCCGCACTAAATCACTCAACTATATATATATATATATATATATATATATATATATATATATATATATATATATATATATATATATATATATATATATATGGGGAAATGATACGGTGCGGGTCGTGCGGCGTCGACCACGAGCCGTCGATCACGGGTCCATCGCGGGTCCATCGCATCAGACGGTCGGGGGCGATTCATCTCGACCGTTGGATGCGATGGACCCGCGATCGGACGACTCACGTCGAATCTGCACGACCGCACGACCCGCATATTATCACTCGCGTATATATATATATATATATATATATATATATATATATATATATATATATATATATATATATATATATAGGGGAGTGATGGGGTGCGACCGTGCGCACGGTGCACCCCATCGTGCACCCCGTATAAGGACCGTGCAATCGCTGGTCGTGCGATCGCACGGTGCACCCCATCGTCCACGTTCGTTTTAAAAAAAAATTGAAGTGGAAAAGTGGTCGCACGGGGTCTCTCTGTCTCTCTCTCTCTCTCGCTCAAACACACGAAAAAAATGGGTTGAAACCCATCTCTCTCTCTCTCACGGGGACTCTCTGTCTCTCGCTCTCTCTCTCTCTCTCAAACACACATATTCCCCGTCGACTGCGACCCCATCGTTGACCGGTGACTGCGACCCCATCGACGATGACCGACGACTGCGACCCCAGTTGATGACGACCACACGGACCCCGGTGACTGCGACCCCCGTCGACGACGATCGCACGGACAATTTGCACTCTTCTCAAACCTTCCGTGCGAGGGGAAGGGGGGGGGGAGGAACAGAGAGAGAGTCGAGAGAGTGAAACAGAGCAAGTAAAGCTAACAATTTTTCGCTCCCCAGTGGGTTTGGTTGAGATCCATGGCTTCTCCACCGTCCGACCACTTATCATCCCTCGCGGTGCACGATACCGGCGCCGATGATCGGGAAGAAAAAAAGATGACCGTCGAGCATCCTCAGGTGGACCCCTTGTTGGTTGAGGCCCTTCAGAATCCCCGACACCGTCAGATCTCTCTCCGTCAATCTCCGCAGTCTCTCTTGAATTTGCTTTCGTTTTGTTCTAATTGAAGGCGATGGAGATCTGTTTGTGTGGTTTGTGTGTCTATTTCTTTGATTTGATATTTGGTTGTTAGTTTCATGTATTCTTTGGTTGATGCATTTTTTAAAGGGCTTTCTGATGCAGCGTGTAGGGGTCACGCTCTTCTGCTGACTCGATCGACCTCCAGGGATGCGAGATCTACAGGCTCCAACAAGGCTGTTGATTCTTCAATAGAAGGATACCAGGGATGTTGGGCTTCAAATATCTGTTGATTTCCTAAGAAATGCCAGAAATTTGGTATTTCTATGTAAATGTTAGTACTCCTAACAAAATACAATAGATAAATAAAATAAATTTCAAAATTCAATAATCTCTGAATTGTCAATTGGTTTACATGATTATTTATAGAAGAGAATCCTAACAAACTAGTATCTCAACTAATTATCTAAATTTGTAAACTAACAAACAAATCTAACAAATCTTTATCTATCCTAACTAAAATTCAAATTTGAATTCAAATAATGATTTAAAATTCAAATCTAAATATAGTAACTAAAACAAATAAAAATAAATCCTAACAAATAAAACTAAAATACTAAAAATACAAATCATCCATAATCCTCCATATGGTGGTCCACAATATTGATTGAATGATCCATGATCGTGCTGCATCATTCTCTCCCTCTTCAGAAAAACTCGTCCTCGAGTTTGGTTGAACAATTTGGTGATGAAGTCCGAGGAGTTGATGACGTGTTCCACTGAATTTTGATTTGTCATTCAACAAATCGACTTTTGCATTATTTCGATCTCCGGTGGTCATGGATTTTTTTTTCTATATTGGATTGGAATGAAAAGAAATATTTGTGGGGATGGGTGATTTGGAAGGAAGACTTGGGTATGAGGGGTTAAATGTAATTTTTTTTTTTATAAAAAGTAAGAGGAGATGGGCTCCGGTGGGATCTGGGTTGTATGGGGTGGAGTGAAATTTTTTTTTTTTTTTGGATAAAATATAGAAAATGGATAGATAAATAGGATATAGATTCACCAGTGGCAGTGGCTCAGCAACGACAACGACGACGGCACACAACTCTGGACAGAAGCGGTGACTACTGTGCTGGATAGCATCAGCGACGACGACTGTTCGGCGGCGGTGGGGCTCGGAGGCAGTGGCTCTCGACGGCGGCGGCGCTCGACGGTAGCGGCGGTTCGCGGTGGTAGTCGTAACTTGGCTCTGATACCAACTGATGCAGCGTGAGGGGGTCACGCTCTTCTGCTGACTCGATCGACCTTCAGGGATGCGAGACCTGCAGGCTCCAACAAGGCTGTTGATTCTTCAATAGAAGGATACCAGGGATGTTGGGCTTCAAATATCTGTTGATTTCCTAAGAAATGCCAGAAATTTGGTATTTCTATGTAAATGTTAGTACTCCTAACAAAATACAATAGATAAATAAAATAAACTTCAAAATTCAATAATCTCTGAATTGTCAATTGGTTTACATGATTATTTATAGAAGAGAATCCTAACAAACTAGTATCTCAACTAATTATCTAAATTTGTAAACTAACAAACAAATCTAACAAATCTTTATCTATTCTAACTAAAATTCAAATTTGAATTCAAATAATGATTTAAAATTCAAATCTAAATATAGTAACTAAAACAAATAAAAATAAATCCTAACAAATAAAACTAAAATACTAAAAATACAAATCATCAATAATCCTCCATATGGTGGTCCACAATATTGATTGAATGATCCATGATCGTGCTGCATCACTTTCTAAAGATGAAAGTGGGTTAAATCCATGAGTTTTATAATGCCCTACATTGTAGTATACTTGAATTTCAGAAAAATATTAACCTGCTATCAAAGGGAACCTTAATGACATTTGACAAAACAAAGTTCACAACTGTCTAACAGAATGTAGAACACCAGATCTCATTTTAAAATTGCTTTTGGGAGATTTTTCTTAAAATTTTTGTTAGAGATTAAAAAGAATGATGTCCTGTTAGTGAAAACCAAAGACATGATTAAATTATGTGCTCAATCAGCTCACAGAGAAGTCATGTAAAATTTGAACTCTAACTTCATGAATTCTTTCCTGTTAATGCTTTTTTTGAGGTCAAAATTTGTTCACCGACCTTTCATAAGTTTATCTGGACTTCAACAATGGCACAACTATCTGGGACTTGTATGAGTCAAGAACACATAATTTGGGATAATTCTTTTTAGCACGCCACCATGATGAATTAATTCCACCACAATTTCTATATATGCAACACTAAGTATTAACTAACTTAACAAGTAAGTCAGACTAATCGTTTCACATGTCTTTCACCGTATCTTACAAATTAATATCAATAGATGTTCTTTTGGGATAACAAGATTCGCCTTTCCCAAATCTTGATTTCTCTAAATGTCTATATAAGCCAACATTTCTTGCTCTCCATTAGCCTGTGGAAAGTTTTCATTTCTGTTATCTTTGAAGGTATGGCCTTTGCTTATGCAAACATTTTTGGATCTTTCCAATGTTTCAGTCTAATTTTTTCTAGTTTTCCTTTCTTCCTATTTTCAGATTCAGGAGTGTTTATTGCTTCCACCGTTGAGGTTAGTTTCACTGGATTCGTACTTTTGCAGTTTGAGTTTTAGGGGACTGTTTTTCATTCATTTATTTATTTATGACTGAGCATTTCATATAATGTTATTTTTCATTACCTGTCTATTGGATAAATGGACATTTTAACTTCGTCACAAATGAATATATGTTTGTTGTTCAATCATTTTTTGGGTAGGCAAGTGTTATTTTTTTCCATATCCTGGGTTGAATCTTATCTTATAAGCAGAAGTAAGACTCGTCACCAAAAACCAGTCTTACAATGTGCTCTTTGATTGTTATTGCAAGGGAGTCAATCTTATCTATCTTTTTCCCCCTACAATGATATGTTAAATACTCCTAAGATGTGTTCATTATTTTCTTCTAAGGGAATAGTGGAATATCAATGATTTCATATGGTTAGATCTTCATGAATTAAGGAATTAGTATGGTCTTTTCTATGTTATGACAATAAATATTACATGTACAGCTATACCATCTTCAAATTTCTAACAAATCTTAAACTAAAATCACATCCAACTGAAACTTTATGTCCAATCTTCATAAAAACCAATGAACATATATGCTCTATTTGATGTGTTGTTTAACTTTATTTTTCATACTAAAAAACTCGCCTTTTGCAGTAATTCTCATCTCAACTTTTCATATCTGAGGCTCCCATATCTTGTGATGCAGGTGAAGAAACTACACCAGGAGAACAAACTCCAGATGATGGTTTGACAGAGACCTGAAAGACAAGTATGATAGGATTGAATTGGAGGAGATGGTCCAGGTCGCGCTCCTCTGCACACAGTTCCACCCTTCTCACCGCCCAAAAATGTCAGAGGTCGTGAGAATGTAGGTGATGGCCTCGCCGAGAAGTGGGAGGCCTCGCAGAAGCTCGACACACCCAAACTCAAGTCCTGTTGCGAGTACCCGTCGCAGAAGTACATGGACTTTATCGAGGAGTCATCTCTCGTTGTCGAGGCCATAGAGTTGTCTGGCCCAGATGACCCTGGCTTCCTCACCCATTGTTTTTTTTTACTGTTTAATTATTTTTGTCAACTGGTTAACTTTTGTTAGTTTGCTCAGATTTGGTGGGTTTGTTGATAGAGTTTCCGGGCTTGTATTCATCTTGTACAAATACAAAAAAAGAGGGAATCTAGTGGTAGATGAGTAATGAGTTATTTAAGTGCATGCTGTTCTACAGGTTCCATTTGTGGATTCTAAAATTATTGTTATACCAGGTTATCAGACAATGTTATGAGCCAACTTGAGGTCAATCAACAAGGGTAAATGTTAAATATAAATCATTCATAGAATCACTTTTACACTTAACTTTTTTGGTGTGTGTGTTCCCAAGTATACTACAAATTCGTTGGATAAAATTATGGGAATTGCAATTCCATAAAAATCTGATGGGAGAACTCCATTATTATCCAAAATTCTGTGTCAACTGAGATTTCCAATTTCAACTAATCCTACAGATTCAAACCTGCACTAAATGGGTTGCTCTTATTAGTCTATTTTCATGTGAACTCAAATTAAAACCAACATAGTTACTAAATAGAGAAAAATACATGAATAGATGAAATTCAACACTCCTTAATGACCTAGCATACTTGTGATTCAAATATCAAACCATCTCTCCACAGGGTAAGGACAATCAATGAACATCCCCTCGTTGGCGAGGTGGTTGTGTGTACCCGCTTTTAAGCGGTGACTCCGGGGTTCGATCCCCGTCTGATCCCTTAAATGGGAAGTCCTCGGCCCACTGGGCCATCTACCAAAAAAAAAAAAAAAAAAAAAAACTGGTGGAAACTTCTCTTCAAAAAGGTCTCTCCAAAACCTGTTTAGCAATTTTATAGGTGTACATCATTTAATAAGATCATGTAAATAGTAAAAGATGTTTTAAAAAAGATTAACAGCATGGATTATAGATGAGTAATGGAAAGGTGACATGGCTAGTCAGGCTAGACCAGCAATTCATCCTGTAAATTCAAACAAGCAGCTTCCACTTCACTGGTTCTTAAAAGTCTGCAAGGAATAATGGGGCATAATTTTAGATCAACCAGAAGAGCCAATAAAACAATATAAACGCTAGAGAAAAAAAAATGATGATCTCACATAAAAAACTTTGTAGTTTCATCACCTGCATCACAAGATATAGGAGCCTCAGATATGAAAAGTTGAGATGAGAATTATTGCAAAAGGCGAGTTTTTGAGTATGAAAAATAAAGTTAAACAACACGTCAAATAGAGCATATATGTTCATTCGGTTTTTATGAAGATTGGACGTGAAGTTTCAGTTGGATGTGATTTTAGTTTAAGATTTGTTAGAAATTTGAAGATGGTATAGCTGTACATGTAATATTTATTGTCATAACATAGAAAAGACCATACGAATTCCTTAATTCATGAAGATCTAACCATATGAAATAATTGATATTCCACTATTCCCTTAGAAGAAAATAATGAACACATCTCAGGAGTATTTAACATATCATTGTAGGGGGGGGAAAAGATTGATAAGATTGACTCCCTTGCAATAACAATCAAAGAGCACATTGTAAGACTGGTTTTTGGTGACGAGTCTTACTTCTGCTTATAAGATAAGATTCAACCCAGGATAAATAATGGAAAAAAATAACACTTGCCTACCCAAAAAATGATTGAACAACAAACATATATTCATTTGTGACGAAGTTAAAATGCCCATTTATCCAATAGACAAGTAATGAAAAATAACATTATATGAAATGCTCAGTCATAAATAAATAAATGAATGAAAAAACAGTCCCCTAAAACTCAAACTGCAAAAGTACGAATCTAGTGAAACTAACCTCAACAGTGGAAGCAATAATCACTCTTGAATCTGAAACTAGGAAGAAAGGAAAACTAGGAAAAATTAGACTGAAACATTGGAAAGACCCAAAAATGTTTGCTTAAGCAAAGGCCATACCTTTAAAGATAACAGAAATGAAAAACTTTCCACAGGCTAATGGAGAGCAAGAAATGTTGGCTTATATAGACATTTAGAGAAATAAAGATTTGGGAAAGGCGAATCTTGTTATCCCAAAAGAACATCTATTGATATTAATTTGTAAGATACGGTGAAAGACGTGTGAAACGATTAGTCTGACTTACTTGTTAAGTTAGTTAATACTCAGTGTTGCATATATAGAAATTGTGGTGGAATTAATTCATCGTGGTGGCATGCTAAAAAAGAATTATCCCAAATTATGTGTTCTTGACTCATACAAGTCCCAGATAGTTGTGCCATTGTTGAAGTCCAAATAAACTTATGAAAGGTCTGTGAACAAATTTTGAACCTCAGAAAAAGCATTAACAAGAAAGAATTCATGAAGTTAGAGTTCAAATTTTACATGACTTCTGTGTGAGCTGATTGAGCACATAATTTGATCATGTCTTTGGTTTTCACTAACAGGACATCATTCTTTTTAATCTCTAGCAAAAATTTTAAGAAAAATCTCCCAAAAGCAATTTCAAAATGAGATCTGGTGTTCTACATTATGTTAGACAGTTGTGAATTTTATTTTGTCAAATGTCATTAAGGTTCCCTTTGATAGCAGGTTAATATTTTTCTGAAATTCAAGTATATCACAATGTAGGGCATTATAAAACTCATGGATTTAACCCACTTTCATCTTTTGAAAGCCCTTTAAAAAACGCATCAACCAAAGAATACATGAAACTAACAACCAAATATCAAATCAAAGAAATAGACACACAAACCACACAAACAGATCTCTATCGCCTTCAATTAGAACAAAACGAAAGCAAATTCAAGAGAAACTACGGAGATTGACGGAGAGAGATCTGATCAGTCAAACGGTGTCGGGGATTCTGAAGGGGCTCGTCCAACAAGGGGTCCACCTGAGGATGCTCGACGGTCATCTTTTTTTCTTCCCTATCATCGGCGCCGGTATCGTGCACCGCGAGGGATGATAAGTGGTCGGACGGCGGAGAAGCCATGGATCTCGGCCGAACCCACCGGGGAGCGAAAAATTGTTAGCTTTACTTGCTCTGTTTCACTCTCTCGACTCTCTCTATCCGTTCCTTCCCCCCCCCCTTCCCCTCGCACGGAAGGGTTGAGAAGAGTGCAAATTGTCCGTGCGATCATCGTCGACGGGGGTCGCAGTCACCGGGGTCCGTGCGGTCGTCGTCAACGGGGGTCGCAGTCGCCGGTCGTCGATGGGGTCGCAGTCGATGGGGAATATGTTTGTTTGAGAGAGAGAGCGAGAGAGAGAGAGAGAGAGAGAGAGAGACAACGAGAGAGAGATGGGTTTCAACCCATTTTTTTTCATGTGTTTAAGCGAGAGAGAGAGACAGAGAGCCAGAGAGATCCCGTGCGACCACTTTTCGACTTCAATTTTTTTTAAAATAAACGTGGACCGTGCGATCGCACGATCAGCGACCACACGGTCCTTATATGGGCACCCCGTCACTTCCTCTATATATATATATATATATATATATATATGGTCGTGATTACGTGCGGTGTGCGGTCGGTGCGGTTTACGACGTGGGCCGTTCGATCGTGGGTCCATCGCATCCAACGGTCGACGTGAATCGCATCCGACCGTCCGATATGGACCCGTGATCGACGGCCCGTGATCGCGCACCGCACCGACCGCACACCGCACGTAATCGGATCCCATATGCCTTTAGTGGTGATTGATTTTGTTTATTATGTTTATTCTTTACATTTTTTATTCATGTGACTTTAAATTCCACATATAAACTATTACATATTGAACTCAAAATATCCAATGTTGCTTCAACAAACTATCAATTGATTATGATTAGTTGTTTCCCTCAAATTCAGTGAATAAAAAGTAAGTTAATGTCCATTAAGAGCCACTATCTGTGACGCCTGGCCTGTTGAGGGGGAGCCCAACAGTCCCAAGAGGCCCTCATGGATTGAGTGAGGGTGAGGGTTTGGTGTTTAGTCTCACATCGCCTAATGGGATGAGATAATATGTGCTTATATGTGAACACAACTCTTACACCCCAATACGCGTTTTAAAATCGTGAGTCCATTTAGGGGCAAAGCGAACAATTCTTTACTATGCAAGCTTGGGGCATTATAATTGGTATTAGAGCATGTCCATTACGCGATGGTGGGTGTGGGTGGTCCCACACGAGGACGTGTGGCCTATTGGGGGGTGATTGTGACGTCTGACCCAGGCCCAAGACTCCCATGGATTGGGTGAGGGTGTTTAGTCCCACATCGCCTAATGGGAGGAGATAGTTTGTGTTTATATATGAGCACATCTCTTACACACCAAGACGCGTTTTAAAGCCGTGAGCCCATTTAGGGGTAAAACGAACAACTTCTTGCTGTGTAAGCCTGTAGCATTATACCAAGACGCATTTTAAAGCCGTGAGTCCATTTAAGGGCAAAACGAATAATTTCTTACTGTGTAAGCCTGGGGCGTTACACTATCAATTGATTATGATTGTCATTTCATCTTATGTTTGCTAATGATTTACTGATCAAAAAATGAGATTATGACCACTTATGTTGCTAATAAAAATTTGTGAATGAAAATTAGATGAAGAGTAGACTAACAAAAATTATAGAAAGTGCAATTGATACTTATGTTATTATTGTTCTAAATTCAGTTGTGGTTGTCTTTGTATCTGTTAGGTTGATTTCAATCCATATTCAAGTATACAAGGGTCTTTTCCTTTACAAGAATACGTGTTCTTCAAGGGTTGCCTTGTCGTCAATAGAGTTTTTGAACCGTATATGCTACTAACAGCTACCAGGTTGAGAGACCTTTAGATGAGGATTGAGTAGGTTCATACACATAAAGTTACTCAATCATTTTATTATATTGTGTATTAATGTAATTGACTCTTCACTATTGTAGTGTTTCGCTATAACAGAATATTTGTAACTCCTATTACAAGAGAGGTATGCATTCGGTGTTTTAAAAAAGCACATGCACAATGTAATTGACTTCTGTCAAGATAGAATGCCTCTTCCTTTGGGCACATTGGGGACTAAGGAATGTCGTAGTAAGAGAGGGAGTGATCGTTCTTCACAACACTGAACTAAACCTAATGTGTTAATAGTTTCCCATGAATATTTTTTTTTGGCTGAGCACTTATTATATCCATGTATCAAATGGGCCAGTTGTATGTTTTTTTTTTGTTTTAATTTTTTTTTATTTTGACTTCATATGTATTGGTTGTTGTTGAAACTATTTTTTTTTAACAACTGAATCAAATGTGGTAGGTATTTTTTTTATAGGATGGCTACCAGGTTCGAACAACTAAATCAAATTCTTTTTTTTTTTATATTTTGACTTCATATGTATTGGTTGTTGTTGAAAGTTTCTTGAACTATTTTTTTTGAACAACTGAATCAAATGTTGTAGCTATTTTTTTTATATGATGACTACAAGGTTTGAACAACTGAATCAAATTCTGAGTTTATGAATTTCAAATGTTACCATGACTACTAGGTTGTGAGTGATTCCCTTGGCAAATGATTCATTTAGTGTGTAACATTTTTGAATCTTGTTTAATGTTAGTCAATGTAGTGCTTATTTCATACCATATAAATTTAGTATCAATGAGTTTGAAATGTACTGGTTGAATTGAATCAACTAATAATTTTGGTTTTCCTAGGTTTGACACTATTATTGTCGACAAATGTAAATTCTGTTGACATTTGCATTGTCAAGCAGAACTAAGGGACAGTAGGAACAGTACATACATTGATAGTAGTAATGTCGATGATATCAATATATGTCGACATCATGGTGTTCAATTTTTTTATAGCGCATACTTCAATCGACATAATCAATATCGAACTTTAGGTAATACATCGACGTAAGGAAAGTTGAATTGAGGGATAGTAGGTCCATTATATATGTCGACATAAACATTGTCAAATTGAGAACAATTTGTTGAAAGTAGGGGACAAGGGGTCCAGTACTTCCGCTGACACCAGTACTGTCGACCATAATTGATTATGTTGACACTGGTATTGTCAAAACAAATAGACAAGAAAATTTCATTATCGTTCCTAATATTAGGAATGATTTTGTGTGTATGAATGACTCGGTGTCGGGATAGCTTCGACATACGACGATGTCGGGAGGAAGCACCTCACGTTCGCAAAGCGAACACTAAGGGAAAGTTAACTACACTCGATAATCACATATCGAATACTCTTATACTCCCACACGGGTGCTTCACTCGGACGCTAGGGGTTACCTTTGCTCTCGTGCAGAAATAAGCCCAAGACATTTAACCCAACAGGCGGTTCATATGCCGCCTAGCACGGGTAGACCTAACTTAATGCCATAGCCACCGATTTAACAAAACCGATACAACGATGAATTCTCCTGAATTATATACAAGTGCATCTCATGGATGCAGGGTGGCGATTATATCACTCACGCTCTAACTAATGATGTACAACCCGACAGCGGACCGTACCCACACCTATTTCAGATAGGCCTGATTAGTTTTAACATGCACATAAGTTTTAAAGGAGAATCATATCATAGTTATGTACATGAACCACATGCACGATAACCTAGTAGTTGTCTATCAAGGTACTCCCTAACATGGATTTACATCATTAACAATTAGGGCTGCAACTCGGGCGGGTTGAGTTCGGGTTGACCCCAACCCGAACCCAACCCGAATTCCAAACGACCCAACCCTAACCCGACCCAACCCGATTTTCAACCCGAATTGGACCAACCCGAACCCAACCCGAAATTAAATAAACCAACCCGACCCAACCCGACTTAACCCGAATTGGACCAACCCGACCCCAACCCGATTTTCAACCCGAATTGAACCAACTCGACCCAACCCGAATTTCTAACATGATGTGTAAATTAAATAAATCAACCCCACCCAACCCAAAAGATTAGCTAGGTTTACCTAAAATTTGGACTACCCATATTAGAAGTTACAAAATAAACGGCCATGATTTTTTTTAAATATTAATTTACGGGTTTGGGTTGGGTCGGGTTGGGTCGGAGGCCAACCCGAACCCAACCCGATTTGTGACCCAACCCGAATTGGCCAACCCGAACCCGAACCCGAACCCGATTTGATCAACCCAACCCATGTAAAAATCGGGTTCAACCCGTCGGGTTCGGGTTCAACCCGACCCAAGTTGCAGCCCTATTAACAATTCCTACATCATGCATACAAGGAATGACCTACTTAAGCATGCATACAAAGGCACAATAATTATTCAATCACACAAAATATATCCTAACATGCGTTGGATATCACCAACTTAAGAGGGAAGGGTCAAGCGCGATCTCGCGCACTAACAGGTGCGTGCTAATATTCCCAAACGAACCTGAGTCTAGTAGAAACCACATTTACTTACTCAGTTTAAGCAAAGAGGGAGGGCGAGAGAGAGGGAAAGTCTCATCCTCTCCGGAAGCTGGTCATAGCTTTGCCCCAATAAGATAGGTGAAACAACAATACCATGTCCTCCAGTCTTAAGACCAGGGAATATTACGTATGCACCCGGTTATTTACCCAGGCTTAATCATGCTAGGTATCACTAGCATAGGGGGTAGTACTATAAATAGGGACTACCTAAGGCATGCCATATTCTATACATCCATATTAATCATACAAAAATACATGCCCAAACAAGAAGGGCACGTGCAAACATAATCATTCACGCATGAATAAAATACATAGACAAGTATATGGTAGAAAATGGGGTTTTAAGCAATATATGAGCTATACAAACCTAGCATGCAAATATCTAGCATATTAAGGGTGCAAAGAAGCCCCATGGATGCGCGATGCACGACTACATGCATCAAGCGCATCCCGAAGGGTTGGATCGAACCACTCATCGTTACCTGGATCGTCGCGCATCTCATCCGACGAGGTCTGCAAGGTAAGTGCATCAAAATGATTGAGTAACTACATAACAATACAAATAAAATGACTAAACGGGCAAAATGGCTTAGACATGCACGCACGCATGCCCGAGCCCCCTGGACCCAACCCGAGGCATGCTGACCCTCAGTACGCCCCAAAACACACCCAGCGGCCCTCTGCAGCCATGCGCGTGGCCCTGCACGTGCGCGCACGTGCTCCATGCCCACTGGCGCCCTGTCGTGTGCCCAAACGCCTGCCCCGCGCGTGCGCATGCTTGCGTGCCCTGCGCGCCTGCCAACCCTGCGTGCACTCGCTCGCACGGCTGCCTGCACGCCCACATGCGCAGACAGATCCGCGCGCGAGCCTAGTGCCCCGAAGCCCTCCCCCATGCCCTCACATGCACCCAACTCAACACACCACATATGCATGCCCTCCCAAACACCCATACATGCTTAAAAACCATAAAAAGAAGAGGAAAAACTCACCAAAGGAGTGGGAGAGGGAAGGGGAGGTGTAGGGGCTCGCAAGCACACCCTTGACCACCTCGATCGCCACCACTACTACCACCACCTCTTCTTTGCTTCTCTTCTTCTTGGCTGACCAGGGGGGATGAGGAAACCAAGGAAACACATGGGGGAGTTAGAGGAGGAGGAGGTGAAGATAGAATCAACAATACACACACACATGCTCACACTCACCTTTCTTAAACTCCCTTTACATGCACCTCTTCCAAGCACTCCTTCTCCTTGGCATTTTATCAAACAAATGGTGAGATGAACACCCTCAAAAGGGCTGGACCAAAAGAGAGACGTGAGTGAGAGAAAGAGAGCTCAAATGCTCACTTGGGGGGGGGGGGTGTGATGAGAGGGAAGGAAAAGGGGGGTGAACTTAAGCTCATTCTCACCCTCTAACACACCAAATAACCAATTGTTTCCATTAAGCAAGGGGAGGGGGGGAGGTTACCAAAGGTGATCATACTCATCAAAATATCTAAACACTATGCCACCCACTAAACCAGTAACGACCAAAACCTGGATACGATTCAGAATTGCATATTTTTCCCAAACGATATCGGAATTTGATGGAATTTTTATGGGCAGTACTAAATGGTACCATGACCCATAATATGCAGTTAAATTTCCAATCATAGTACTCTAAATCCTGCAGGTAGCTAAAAAATCAAAATTTTAGCGACTCCGATCGAAAAAAAAGGCCTTGAACGACCCAGATGTGACCAAGGCTTAATCAAAATGGTTTCAAATGACACATGCACAACAGTGCAGACGAGCCAGGTCGGAGGAGGTGCACACCAATGGAAGGACTGAGCGCGAGAGCATTTGAGATGGGGGTGGGGAATGACTGGGTGGGTTTGATTAATATGGGGTGGGCTGTAAGGGGGTGGATTTGGTTACTTTCAAAAACTAATAAAAATATTATTTTAATATTTAATGTGGGGTGGGGTGAATATGTCATGGGGTCGTCGCCCCCCCTGTCACGCCCCCAGAGCGGCCGTCCCCAAGGGGTGACACGTATACGATACCGAGTATATCATAATCAGAATAAATCACAAGGAATAAAGGATTGAATCAGAATAAACAACAGCGGAAGAGTATATAAAAATAAAAATAAATGAACAATACAAGGCCATAGAACAGATAATTGGGGCCTCTAAGGAATACACAATCACCGTCCCGTGTGAACACAAGTCATAATTACAAATACAGTCAAATGTATATATCAACAATAACAAAACACCTGGTACGAAAAATAACAGGAAGCTGACAGGCTCACCAAATCACCGAGAGGCCCACAACACCTTCAACAACACACAAGTCACCAATCCTGTGCAATACCTGGATGAAACCCATAAAAATAGGGTGTAAGCCGATGAAGGTCTAGTGAATGAAACTAACTACAAGACACCTCAAAGTACACTTCCAACACATCCATAAAAGCTCCATAAATAACTAACAAGTATAAGCTGACCGGCCTTAGATACCATCACCGTAGGAGGCCAACTCACAATAACCTCTTTATATTCCCAGCATAAAGACAGATCCGTCTGCGTCCCATACCACAGGGGATCCATCCCATGCTAGCAACGCTACAACAGTAACCCAACTATGTCCCCAGCATAAAGACAGATCCGTCTGCGTCCCATACCACAGGGGATCCATCCCATGCTAGAAACGCTATAAATACACATATATATATATCCTAGTGAATGCAATGCCACTACACACAAATGCCTCACAGTTCCTCCTATCGCGCAGTGACTTCTCTTAGGCGACCCATTTCTGCAAATGCATCGGCTTGGCCAATACAGGGAGTATCACTCCACCCGTCAAGTCCACCAGAGCCCGACCGCATCACAAACCGCATCAATGGATCCCGCCCTAGACTCCATCACTTTGCGAACAGGGTCGATAAACTCAGTATCTTGGCTAAGGCTCTTCGTCATCCAACCACTCTGACGCGTAGCCGATTTGAACCATCGGATACCATGGGCGTCCAGGATGAACCTTGAAAACGCTCCCTCGTGAAAGACACCCAGAGTTTACCCTCACCTCAAGTGCAGGTTCGCACTCACGACTTGCAAGAACTACCATAATCAACCCACCCTAAACAGGTTCGACACAGACCGGTCGAGGATCTACGATGTCACCACAATAAGCAACCAGATCTGACCCATACGATCAGATCCCCTTACCCCTAAACGATGTCTCTAACCAGATCTTTAGGCAATGATCTATAAATCATGCTGATAATATATATATCAGCCATTAACAAGGCTAGACAACCAATAACAAGCCTAGACAGAATATGACAAGATAGACAGATATTAACCAGGCTAGATGGCAATTAACAAGGCTATATATATAGAATATAATATGTATCAATTTAACAAGGATAGATCATGAGCATGCATTCAAGATATAACAGTATGTATATAATAATATCAAATCCTACCTTTAACTACATATTCCAGGTTTAATTAACGTATTAGCACAAGAGGATGTAATATAAATATATATATGACAAGTAATCATGCAATCTCAATTATAATATACTTAACAATGTCATGTTATCATTTAAGGATGCCACCATAGTCATAATATCATACCATAAACATGACTATGTATGGAACTATATTATCAGATGTCAAGTTAGATCCACTCACAGATACAACATTCCATCCCGCGAAGAATCGCGCGCTTCGGACAGTCCAATGGTAACGTCATCGCTACTGGACTCGTGGGAGTACAGTCATTCCCACCACAAGCCTAAACGCAAGATCACCACCCTCCTCACATTGAGGAGACCCCTCTGACAAACAAACATTGTCAACTCAGTCAAGGATTAAAATATCCATGCATAAAAAAAAATAATACAAACATATCCTAAGATCCTAGCCAACAAATGCAAATACACCTCATATCTCCAACCACTAAACCAATTATTCCACACCACCAAAAGCCACTCATCCTTAGGCCATCATTCAATTAAATCACCTATAAATCAGCAAGAAACCTCACACCTTCACCACAAACAAATCTGGGCAGCACTATAGAAATCTGGGCAGCGATATAACCCTACACTTTGATCTCCACAGCACCAATTACTTATCCGAAAATTCTGAAATAAATCATACATATTCATTGATATGCTGGGAATATAATCCATGAAGACATCACCATCCAATTCAATATCTAAGTGCCTGAAATAAAATAAATTCAGAAACAGGTCAATTTCTACTCGAATCTGGACAGTCCTTATAAAACAGATCATAACTTATGCCACAGGTAAGATAATGACACCAAATTTCATACATAAGATCTACACACATAGATGATCATATCATATGACGGCATAATCCTCAAAATATGTCTCTAAGTATCACATTCATAAGCATCCTCACAAGACAGAAAATCTGCCTTACCTCTTTAAGCATATCCCAAGTCTCCAACTCCAACTTATTCTTCTTCTTCTTCTCCAAATCAACAATCAAAACCCTAGAACAAATATAACATCCCTCAATTAAGAATCCAAATCAACAAATTAAAGCAAGCCATAAAAGAAAAATCAAATGATCAAATGATCTCACCAAAAATTCCTTCAATCTCCTCTCCTCTTCTCCTCCTCCCCTTCTCCTCTTCTCTTTCTCTGTTTTTTTTTTTTTTTTGATAAAATGAGTCTCAGCTGACTCTCTCACTCTCTCACACCATATAAACCACAGACTTCACCCATTCAATTAAATGGGATTGATAAATCCGTTCAAATTACCAAATTGCCCTCTTTTAAAAATTCTGCGCAGCCTTGACTAGAATAGCCATAACTTTTACAATCTAGCTCCGAATTGCATAATTCAAACTCCGTTGGAAAGCCAAGACAATTATCTACAGCTTTCATGTTTAAGACGATCTCCAAAAACATCTCTAACCATTTCGAATTATGCAATTAACATCAAACAGGTCTGCTGCCAGACATTTTCCATCCCTAGGGTATAATTGAAAAAACACTCATAACTTTTTCTACAGGAATCCAAATGATCTAATTCCACTTTTGTATGAAAGCTAACTCAAAATTGAATGCCCCATAATAAAATTAGATTTAAACTACATCATCTTGGGCATTAACAAAATTAAATCCGAATCATGCCAACCATACAACTTAGGATATAACCTAGTCATACATGACCCTAATACACCCCCAATGAATAATAATTTAGAATAACACATATAATTGTGCTATCCAATCATTCAAACATATAAGAGAATAACATAAGCCTAAATATAGGTCCGGGGTCTTACACCCCCTTTATTTTTTTGTACTTCCCAACTAGAGCTGGTAAATAAACCAAGCCGCTCAGGCTCGGCTCGAGCTCGGGTCGGTTTGAGCTAGTTCGGGCTCGTTCAATTAGACAAATGAACGAGCTTGAATAATTTTTAAAGCTCGGTTAGGCTTGGGACCTAGATCGAGTTTCATTTTGTGTTTAAACTTGACTCGTTTATGTTATAAAAAAAACTTAGTTAAGCTTGACTCAACTCCTTTATAAAATCAGAACATTAAATCAATACAAAGTTATGCTCGTTTAGGCTCATGAGCTTGACTTATTTAGGCTAAAATTTTATTTTCAACCCCTAAAAACCCTAAAATGAGGAAAAATACTAGGCTTGTTTAGGCTCATGAGCTCGTCTCGGCTTGTTTATAAATGAGCCGAGCTTGAACATGTCAAAGCTCGGCTCGTTCGGCTCGCTTACCATCCTTATTCCCAACTTTCTATGGTTTCATCTTCCTCACTCTCATTCACTAAATCTTCACCAATTTGTAAATTTTGATTCATTTTCTTCCTCTCCCACCCATCACATCTCTAATTTGGATTTTCATCTCTTTTTCCCCTCTCCCATCCCATATCACTCTCTCAAAAAACCTTGAAAACCCTAAAAAATCAATCTCATACCCAAAGTAACTGTGTCACCAGTGTGCTTATAAGATTGGCTAGCAAAGATTTATCAACTATCATGTGTCTACGATGTGGCACATTTGACTCGAAAGGAATAAAAGAATTTTCAAAAGCAAAATTCAGATGAAGGAATCTGTTATATCTTTTGTGATGAGGGATACCAGGTTGAAGTTGAACCAGTGCACTCTCAAGGCAATGTTGATTCCGGATATTGAAAAGATTAGAAGAGGGTTGAACATTTCTATTGTTGAACCTACAATTCACACACAGGAGGTGAATTGGGAGACATCGGCCACGGGATGGGTGAAGGCTAACATTGATTATTCATTGATTGAAGACAGAGCAGACTATGGACTTCTACTACACAATCACACAGAGCAAATAATTTTGGTGGAGGCTGCACGAGGCACAATAGGGAACACTATCAATTTCTTGGTGTTGGCTTTGGAATTTGAATTTCCAAATCTCTAGGGAGAAAGTATCTCAAAAATTATAATTGTATGGGTTGTTTGGATACAACCACAACTGTGGAATAACAGGGAATAGGATAACTCATATTTTGGTGTTTGGATGTGTGGAATTGTATGGAATCTAGAATAGGCTTTCGTCCTCTAGAAAAAATCACATCAAAAACAAGACCATTCTCCAATCATGAAATTATGTTTCTGGATTATTATGAGCGACAGTTTTCTAATTGGCCATTAGTAATGGGCAGAGCAAAAATTCCATTTTCTTGTAGTGATACACATTGGTTGAGGGCAAGGTAAGCGTTTCTAGGGCTTCAAAGGGATGATGGAAATGATGGAAATCCTCGTGAGCAAACCCTAACCTTATTTTTTCTCCTCTTCAATTTCTTGGCGATTGTGAGAGGAAGGCAGAAGATGAATTATTTTGTTTATTAATTAGATTTTAAAATGAGGGTTTACTAAGTACAACCAATTTTCTGGTTGGGGTGATGTGTGAATTTATCGCGGATATTGGATGATCGTGGTTTTTGTGATGGTTAATTGTATTTAATTTGTGCATATGAACGAAGTAAGGTGATAAGAGATTTATTTGTAACAGATAGTATAACTAAGAGATTTAATTGTCACATATAGTAAAACTAGCCTGTCAATTATCTGAAAGATATTTGTATCTGATTCGAATTCATAAACGAATATAAAAAATATCCAATATTCGAATATCCAAAGTGCGGGATATGAATACTAGTGTATCTAATTCGAAAAAAATGAATTAGACACATATTATAAAACTAAATGTGTTTGTATTATGTATTGCTCATATTTATTATCTGCAATGATTAATTACAAGTATGATACTTAAATAACTATCGTATTTTCAACGTATGATATCTGAAAGTAGGCATCGGCAATGGGCTGGACCGGGCCGGCCCGGGCCCGTGGCAAAAAATGGGCCCAGGCCTGAACGGGCCCAGACCAGGCATTACATGTGACTCATTTATTGTATTGGCCCCCACGGATCAGCCCGAATGAGCCTAGTTCGAGTGGGTCTGCAAACCGGGCCCGGGCCCTAGAATCAGGCCCGGGTTCCGCCCACCTTAAAAACGGGCCGGGTTTTGGCCCTACAGGGCTTGGGGCCTTTTGGGGACCCTTATCTGAAAGAGATGATACACTCTAACATTTTAATTAATTCTCATATCTCTCAAATATATTAATTTATCAACCAAATTAGTATTTAAATCTAGACATAATAATTATTCGATATCTAATCCTTATCCAAAGATATCCGAATCCAAAAATTAATATTTGTATTTGAATAGTTTAAGACTAGTATTTCCCCATTCACAATGTGCATGTAAACAATTTTTTTTTTTTGAAAAAGCTGCCCACAACCAAAACTCTCAATTTTTCTAATATACCATGTTATATATACATAAATGTTGTAATGAAATTTTTAATAATAATTAAATAAATCATTTATAAAATTTATTATGAAATTACACATAATGAGTTTTTTACATATAAACCCCTCAACTATCATTTATATTGAGTTTTACATATTACACAAAATTTATTATGAAATTACACATTCGATATCAAACCCTTATCCAATGAGATATGTTACAACAGAAAATGAGTTTTATACATATATACCTCTCAACTAATTTTATATTGTAAAAATACCCCATTTGAAAATCTGAAACCAACAATATCGCTTGAATATATTAATAAAAAAATGATGTTCATATACAATTTAAACCCTTTTGAATGATATTATTGTAAATAAAAAATCATCAAAGATATTTGGCTAAAATGTGATTCTTAACGGTATATATGAAAAAAAACCAATAAGATTTGGTGGATATTGATAATATTATCCAAGTATTAACTTATTCCTGAAATTTTTTTAAAATTAATAACTTTTCAAGTATAACTCCGATTGGGGTGATCAAAATCTCGTTGAAAAGAGCTTTTCGATATATACTTATGACGGTAAAATAGATTTTTCTCAAAAAATGACTATTTCACAATAAAAAATGAGATCAAACATTGAAACTCATATTTGACTATAAATTAGCTATTTATCAAATATATTTCATGATTATCTCAATCTAAATCTATAAAAAAAATAACAAAAAAAGGATGATGTGACATGATCACCATCATTCATTCATATTAAAAAGATAAATTTGATGATTATCTCACATTATCCTTTATTTTTTTTTTCATTTTTATCCTTAATCGAAAAAATAATGATCATAAAAATTAAGGGTAAATTTGAAAATGAAAGTGCTATAAAGAAACAAAGTTGAAAAACTTAAATACTTTCAATTAGTATATAGATACATAAGATACACTATTGATAGCCACCACAACAGATGAAGTATATGTGACACCCACAAAAAAAAATGCCGTGACAAATGAATTATTTAATACCAACAAGATAACTGTCGCAAACATATGAATTATTGGCGACGGAGAATAACAACTGCAATAAACACAGTTAGCGATGGTATTTTCTACTGCCTCAGAAAAATTGGTAAAAAAAAAGTAATGTTATGAACTAAGTAAAATACATACACGAATATACATAAACAAAGCTCACAAGACATATAGAGAAGAGGGGTAGAGAGAGATTTCTTATTCTTCACTTGTTGGTTGGTTATGGAATATATTACAAACCTCTCAATTTATAGGGTCTATAGAGGAATCCCAAAGGTGGAGAGTTACAAGTCTATAGAGGTAAGGGGGTAGATAGTGGGGTGATTAATAGTGGGGGTTATGGAGTTGAATGAGAGGGGTTATGGAGTTGAAGAGTGGGGGAGGTTATGGCTTAGAGGAGTGGTGGTTATCCACTACTTTCACAACACTCCCCATTGGATGACCACCACGCTAAGATAATTGCCTCATTAAAACCTTTGCTTGGAAAACCCAGTGGGAAAAAAAAAACCAAAGCGAAGGAAAAAGAGTACAATTTAACTTAATCGTATAATGGTATGCGTTTAACACTGCCTTGTTAAAACCTTGCCAGGAAAACCCATTGGGACAAAACCTAGGCAAAGGAAAAAGAGTACAGTTCGCAAAATGTCATCAAAAAATTACTCCCCCTCATAAGTACAAGATTTCAAGAATTTTGGTCGCTAACTCGTCGCATCCCGATGTTATACACCAGCTTCTTGATTGTTGACGTCGATAAAGCTTTAACAAACAAATCAGCAAGATTGTCCTTTGACTGAATTTGTTGAACATCAATTTCATGTCTCTACTGGAGCTCATAAGTGTAAAAGAATTTTAGACAAATATGCTTCGTTCTATCACCCTTGATATATCCCCCTTTGATTTGAATAATGCATGCTGCATTGTCTTCATAAATAGTTGTTGGAACATCTGTAATGAGAGATAGTCCGCATGCAGTACGAATATGATGAACCAAAGACCTTATCCATACGCATTCTTGACTTGCTTCGTGGAGTGCAAGCATCTCATAGTGGTTAGAAGACGTGGCGATCAAAGTCTGTTTCGTAGATCGCCAAGAGATCGTTGTGCCACCGCAAGTGAATACATACCTTATTTGTGAGCGAGCCTTGTGAGGATCTGAAAGATATCCTGAATCTACATAACCCTTCAGTTGTGCACCATTATTGGAATCCTTTCCATAGAATAGACCCATGTCTGACGTTCCACGAAGATAATGAAAAATGTGCTTCACATCATTCCAATACCTTCGAGTTGGTGCATAGCTAAATCTGGCCAATAAGTTAACTGAAAATGCAATGTCAGGTCTAGTGCATTGTGTCAAATATAATAAAGCATCAATTGCACTAAGATATGGTACTTCAGGACCAAGCATATTTTTTTGTATCTTCTATTGGACGGAAAAAGGTCCTTCTTTGAGTCAAGTGACCTTACTACCATATGAGTACTTAATGGATGACATTTATCCATATTAAAACGCTTCAGGATTTTTTCAACATATGTTGTTTGATGGACAAGTATCCCGTTTGAACTCCGCTCAATCTGCAGGCTGAGACAATCTCTTATTTTTCCAAGATCTTTCATTTCGAATCCATTCATAAGATATTATGAAGTTTTGTTGAGCTCTTCAGGAGTCCCAATTGAAATTATATTATCAACATAAATTGTCAAAATAGCAAATCCCTTACTAGATATATTTATAAGGACACAGACAAATGAAATTGTTTTCATATCCTGTTTTCATCAAGTATTCACTAAGACGGTTGTACCTACTGCGTTAAGCTGTACAATGAATGTCTTAGCTTTATTGAGTACATACTCTTTAATTTTTGTTTTAGACAATTTATATCCTTCAGGGATTCATATAAATTCCCATATAGATAAGTTGTTACTTTGTCTATTAGTCTCATATCAAGTTTTTCAGAAACTTCGAGACTTTCTAGTTAATGGAACGTTTTTGTATCCATGACTGATGAGTATGTTTCTTCACAGTCAAATCACAAGTTTCTGCAAGAAACCTTGTGCCACAAGACGTGTCCTATATCTAGCAATTTTATTTTCTCATTTCAGTTTCTTACAAACACCCATTTGTAACCTTCAGGGTTAACATCTTTTGGGTATGTATTATAGGTTCAAATATACCACACTTTTCAAGAAAATCCAATTTTTCTTGAATAGCATCTTTCTACTTTGGCCAATTATTTCTTTGTCGACATTCATTTATGTTGTGTGGTTCATTGTAATCATCGCCCTTTGAAATTTCAGTAGCTACTTTGTATGATAAATATGTCATCGATGATCATTTATTTGCGATTCCACATTGATAAATATGTCATCGATGATCATTTATTTGCGATTCCACATTTCTCTTATATGCATATAAAATATAGAGATCTCAATATTATTAGGTACATTTTTCTCTTCAAGAGTTTGTATAGTCACTTCTGGAACTCGTTTCTCTTCAGGGACATTATACTCTTCTGGAGTTTTAGAGAAAATGGATCTATTGTTCATAATCTCTTCTGGAGAATTATGTATAACTTCTTCTGGAGTATTATTAGAGCATGATTTTTCATTTGATCTCCACTTCTGGGGAGCTAAATCTTTTGAACCTATTGATCTATCACGCTTCTGGCGTGCATTAGGAATTTGATTTTCACGTTGAGTGGTACGTGAGTCTAGATGAGACAGAGTGAATAAATTTCACGATAATTCTCGTCGTTCTTTTGGAACATATCGTACTTCAGGTACATTCTTCCCTCCCCCTAACGACGGGAATATTGTCTCATGAAAATGATAATCCGCAAATCATGCGGTAAAAACTATCATCGAGGAAAAGAATCTTCTGGTTCTTTAGTATACGCCTAAATGAATAGTTCAACGCATTATCGTGTACCATGGATATCTGAGATGGTCATGCCAAATCATAAAGATCATAGAACTTCTGGTTCATATGAGTAATTATGGATATTTATATTATAACCCTTAAGAGAGAGCATAAAGCTTTTCTAATGTATGCTTCTAGCATGAGACATTATTAATGTATAAATACTCCATAATTTTAAAATGGCATATCTTAAGATATTCAGTAGACTTCTTCTGGATCTAAATGAATACAATGCATCGTTGATACAAAATTTTGTATATATTGATAATATGATATCTGCTCTTCTAGAGCCTTCGATCAAGTTTGTAATACTAAAAATAATATTATCATTTGCATTAATTAATATTAAACTAAAAAAAAAAGAAGATAAATATGAAAGTGCATTTCATATAATAAAGAAAAATAAAGACGTAAATATAAAATTGACAAATATCTAATCATATATGAAGTACATGACCAATAAAGATTTTAAGCGTACTTCAGGTTCGCAACCAATTTAAAGATTTGGACGTACTTCAGGTAAGTGACCAAAATTATGTTATGAAGTACCACATAGATGACAATAGTTTTCTTCTGCATTTTAGGGGTTTATTATGCAAACTTTTCCCTTGCTTTCATTCAATAGCATTCCACTTCTGGTGGTTTCAAATAACTTGTCATCTCTACTATTGTTGTGATTATATAAACCATGAAATAACCCTTGACTATGTCCATTGCTCAAAATAAAATAAAATAAAATAAAATGCATTTGCTTCAGGCAACGATGCTGAGTTAATAGATCGGGTTTCATGATTTTTTTTTATTTATATTATTATCAAAGCTCATTGTTCAGCAATGAGAAGATATAAAATTTGATAATAATATTTTTGCTTTCGACATTGCTACTACTGGAGCATCTTTGAGGCACAATGGTCGGTGGACCTTTCACAATAAGAATTTAATATTTAAATCCTCTATATTATGATGGTGAAAGCTAATCACAATTTTTACATGTTCTTACTGGGATACATGTAGCCACCTTTATTTATTTTTATATGATCCTTCAGGGACCCATAAAATTTCATAACTTTTGTATACTTCTACATGACTCAAGTAGCCATTAATTTTATATAATCCTTCAGGGATAATAAAATTGTATGTAGTCCTTCAGGGATAAAATAAAGTAAAATTTTATATGGTCCTACCGGGACACATTAT
Organism: Acorus calamus; assembly: GCA_030737845.1. Lineage (NCBI taxonomy): Eukaryota > Viridiplantae > Streptophyta > Magnoliopsida > Acorales > Acoraceae > Acorus > Acorus calamus. The sequence continues at coordinate 9,574,793 of CM060873.1, read as the reverse complement.
TAATCACTTTTGTATAGTCCTTGAGGGATCCATGTAGACACAATTTTTGTATGCTACTATAATATAATATAATGACTTTTACTTGATCCTTCAGGGACTAATATAATCATAATTTTACATGATCTTTCGGAGATACAATATAATCATGGCCCTTCAAGGACATATAATTTATTTTAATGATATATATATACTTTGTATTTGCAGGAATACAATTTCATGGTAAATGATAACCATGCGAGAAATATAGATACTAGAGAAAAAAATTTTGATTATGTCTGAACATAAAATAACAAAGTAAATTTGATGTGTAATAGCCGGTGCAATAACATGTTCATGAGGTGTGGTTGGCAGTTATTCCATGCATTAACACAACAATTAAGAATAATTATGGAATAATCTATAAGATGGGATCAAACACCTCTAAAGATGAAATAAATCTAGATATTAGAAATCAAAACCAATATACTAGCCATTACATAATTCAACCATGGTGTCATGTGAATAAGGAATGGAACTAGAAATGAGCAGCACACATTAGCACATGAAAGTACATCAATAAAATATTGTACCCAAACCGACGTGTATGTATATATATATTTACACCGAAAGATCAAATTGATTTTTCTTTAGAGATATAGAACAATATCAAGATTAGATGATACTTATAAAAAAAAATTTGATCAAACTAGACATGTATATGTGAATCACAATTGAAATATTCAATGAGTAATTATGATAATTCATGTGCATGTATACTAACTGCTTACTATTGAGATAAGATCAAAATAATAAAAATAGCATGAGTAACACTTATATTGCTCACGGTTTGAAAAAAAAATTATACACCTATCATTTGGGACACATATATATAATAGTATTCATGATGTCCCTGCACACATCACAAAATATATATAAACAGTTGAAACAATGAAAATTATAAACATAAGTTAGAATATATGGATATATTTTTTTTCATTTTGTCCTTCAAGGACCCCCCAAAAAATATATCATATAACTTTTGTTTGATCCTATAAGGACACGAACAATCATGATTTGTGTATATATATCCTTCAGAGATAAGAATTATATGGTCCTTCAGAGATAAAATAAAATTTTGCATGGTCCTTCAGGGACACATGATTTTCTTTGGATCATTAAAATAAAATTTTACATCAGTATATGTAATATAAAATTATATTTAGTCACCCATGGTAATGCAAATTCCCCGTGAGGGAAGAGAAAATATAATTTGACAAATCCTTAGTCAAAATATGAAACGTGTAAAAAACATAGAGTGCCTCATATTAGAATGTAAAAATACATAGAGAAAAGGAATACAATTGTCTACAAACTATTTATGCTAATATTGAAATAAATGTATGCAATCAGAAAAGCTTGGTGTTTTCAAACCCCATCAAAAACATCATCCTCTAAGAAAAAAATGTTGCTGTATGAATTGACATTTACATACCCGAGTTATAACCAGAGAAACTCACGGTTTATTTTAAAGTCTATATCAAAAAATCTTAGTAAAGAATTAGTACATACACATAGAGCTTCTCTTGAAAAGCAATGAAAGAAATATTAGAACACAGTAACATATGAAGGCAACGAACTTAATGATGGATTCGTATGCACATGAACCAAAACCCACCAACAAAAATACAAACCTCTGGGAATCTCTTTTTACCTCTTGAGTGCTTGAAATAAACTAAGAGTTTAATCGTGCTGATAACGTGTTATGAACTAAGTAAAATACATACACGAATATACATAAACAAAGCTCACAAGACATATAGAAAAGAGGGGTAGAGAGAGATTTCTTATTCTTCACTTGTTGGTTGGTTATGGAATATATTACAAACCCCTCAATTTATAGGGTCCATGGAGGAATCCCAAAGGTGGAGAGTTACAAGTCTATAGAGGTAAGGGGGTAGATAGTGAGGTGATTAATAATGGGGGTTATGGAGTTGAAGAGTGGGGGATGTTATGGCTTAGAGGAGTAGTGGTTATCCACTACTTTCACAACAAGTAACATTTTTTGTTTTTTATTGTTTTTGTTTTATTGTACTAGGTGCATTGAAGTTGCTTCAACTTATAGTCGACATACGTCCCCCACCCGTGCCCTTTGACACAGCGGCGTTCAATTCTCGCGGATGGCGAGAATAAAAATCCAGCCTTATGGGCTGTGTTGTTGTTGAGCTTCAGGCCCACATTTTGTTCTGAGTTAGAGTAGGGTTCTAGCCCATTCTATGTTGTGTTGAGAGATAGAGTCGCCCTTGTTCGGGCCTCTCTGAGTCTCTGTACAAAAAAAAAAAGCGACACACGACCGATGAGTTGGGCAGGGAGTATCATGGTATTTTAGTCGTAAGGTCAAATTGCAAGAACTCTAATCTACTTTTCTCATTGTGATTTTTCTTTTGCAAGTTTGAATTTTTCTCTTAGTCTCATAAACAGGGCCGGGTTAGGTTCAATGCTAATTTGAAATTTGATTGTCTAACACGTTTAATTCTTATAATTTTAAGATAATATATTAAAAATCATTACATGTAATTATCTTTTAAAGAAAATAATTTAACAACCAACAATATCAATCACAATATCTATTTATATGTCTATCTTAATAGAATAAGACTTGATGGTCATGAACGTATTAAAAAATTAAATTGTCCTACTAGTGTTGGATCAAACCCGTTCCCTCGTAAACACGTGTCCTTTGGTGTGATTGATTGATTGATCGTGTGTGCATGTGATTATTTGTGATTGAAAAATTATTTTACATGCCATTGGAAACCTTATCTTCTTGTTCTCAAATTAATTGCTAAATTTCATGGTTACATTTTTTCTACTCTTAATTTCCTTTGTCTTTTTATTTTTATTATTCCAAAAATATTAAAAACAATGTTTTTTTTCCAAATATTACGTATCATCAAGACAGCTGAAGTGCTGAACCCACTGTTAGCACAAGAATCAGCAATCTGTGTTCATTTTGACTCGTACTAACTCCCATTTAGTCAATATCAATGTCAAAATAAATTTTATTTTCGTACCAAATATTGCACTTAAGTTCCCAGAAGACACGAATTGGGTTATTTGAAATTGGAAAAAAGAAGAAATTAATGTATAGCCGCCTCATGTCATGAGATAAGAGCGGTGAAAAAACGAAAATAATAAAAAGAGTGGTGAGCGTTAGATGCATGTGAAACTTATAAATAAAAAGGAAAGGTGATGGTGGTGCAATTCATCTTCGCTTCAATTAATGCTCCTATGGCTCTCTGCCTCCACCTTTCAAAATCAAACTAACCCAGTATAGACATCTCTCTCTCTCTCTCCCCCTCTGTTATTAGAAACTCTGATACACTAACAAATGGTGGTTGATCTGTGTGAGACAGCATAGACAGATCAAGAAATAGAACTCCAGTTATGGACAAAGAGGAGGAAAACTCCTCCTACACGGTATGCCTTCCACAATCTTAAATATCATCTCTTGAACCCTTCATTACTTATGTATGTAAATTATCGTTTGTCTTTGTAGCCGTCGAGCTTCGTTGGGCTGGACTACTCACTTGACCACCACCAGGACCAGCTTTTGAGGCCGAGAGCCTCCTCGTCATCTGACCAAAACAACAACAACAACAACGTAGAAATGGTGGACTACATGCTGATGATGAACAACTCCCATGAGCCTCACTCGCGGCCGCCTCAGATGATGATGCCCTCAAACATAGGTCCATCCTCCTTTGACAGCCTCAGCTTTGCAGATGTCATGCAGTTTGCAGATTTTGGACCAAAGCTGGCTCTCAACCATCAGTCGAATCTACACGAAGAGGAAGATGTTGACCCGGTCTACTTCTTGAAGTTCCCGGTGTTGAATGACAAGCCGCAGGAGGAAGTAGTAGTCCCTCATACAGGTCTTGATCAAGGCGGTGGGGATGATCATATAAGGTTTGGTGGAGCGACGATGGAGACGATGATCTCAGAGGGTGAAGAGAGAGCATCATCTATGCAGCTACAAGCTGCGAAGATGACCACAACTACGAGGAGGAAGAGGGCAAGGTCATTGAAGACGAGTGAGGAGGTGGAGAGCCAACGGATGACGCACATCACAGTTGAACGTAACCGGCGCAAGCAGATGAACGAGCACCTACGCGTCTTGAGGTCTCTCATGCCTGGTTCTTACGTGCAAAGGGTAAATAAGTTTGATTTTGAGATGTCGATATTCAACATTTGTAGTGTTAACTTATTATCATCATATAAAATTTATGCAGAATACTTCTTTGAACCTTTCATGGAATTTTCTTATTTGGATTACAAGTCCCCTCGATCTTTTTCTTCGTCAATAAAAATAAGACTACAAGAGTTTTATATGTTATCCTCCCTTAAAATTCAAAAACCTTGGAAAGATGGCTTTAAATACATTGAATAAAAATCAAGAGGGGGCAGAGATTGAATGAGGATCGTCATCTTTTGGGAGACACTCATATTGATTTAAAATCTCTATCTGCGGTTTACTTAAAAACTGACGAGATGGGTGGTTTTGTAACCGCCTCCCACTAGTTTCTCTTCTCTTTTTTTTCAATGTGAACAGGATATTAATCAGGTCAACCTGTTCCAATGTCCAACATGTAGAGAGATTGAATTATTTATGTTTTGTTTTGTTTGCTAGGGAGATCAAGCGTCCATCATTGGCGGAGCGATCGAGTTTGTGAGGGAGTTGGAGCAGCTGCTTCAGTGTTTGGAGTCACAGAAGAGGAGGCGAATATTTGGTACTGCGGAAGGTTCGCTTCCTCTTCAGGGATATCCTCCTCCTCCATCTCTTCCTTTAGCAATGCAACAACAACAAAATGTCTTTCCCTCGCCACCCCCATTTCCTACGGAGCATCTTGATTACCATGCTTCGGGTGGTCTATGTGAGGAGACGGCGGAGAACAAGTCTTGCTTGGCGGACATCGAGGTGAAGCTCTTGGGGTTTGATGCGTTGATCAAGATACTGTCACAGAGGAGGCCAGGGCAGCTATTGAAGACAATCGCCGCACTTGAAGACCTACAGCTTTCCATTCTTCACACCAACATCACCACCATCGAACAAACTGTTCTCTATTCATTCAATGTTAAGGTTAGAGTCACTAGTTCATTCATTTTACATGAAATAATGTATTATGTACGTTGATGACCATTGATTTATATATGTTGTTTCTTATCGTGTGATCAGATCACAGGGGAATCCAGGTTTTCTGCAGAAGACATCGCGAACTCGGTTCAACAGATATTCAGCTACATCAATGCAAGCACCTTATAATTGTATATGTGATCTGTTCTATTTAATTATACTGGTAACATAGTTGTACGAGTGTTTTTAGTTTTTGTTTACTCCAACAAAACATATATCATCTAGCAATGATAGAAAGTGAGGATAAGATTTTTTTTTTCTTCTGGTTTTCATGTTGCCGCCCTAACGAGTTTGCATGTACTAAGAATATTGTTTGGTAGTGCCAGAGGAAGATGAGGAAGCTCATCACTGGGAGCTTGGGACATTATGCAGTGCATCGCTGTGTCTTTTTTCGTGGGTTAATGATATGATGAACATGTGCATATATGCATGCATGCCTGGGCGCTGTTATACACCGTTCTTTTTAGGGCAATTTGCACAAATTGCCCTTCAGACCAAATATTTACAGAAATAGCTCTCCCATCCAATATTTACAAAACAATGATGATACTCAGGCTCTAAGTTATAAACCCCATTCACAAACCCCATGAAGTGTCATCACCTTATTGGTTGACTTGTTCACTTTTAAAAAATGATAAAATGACAAAATACGAATATGTCATTCATTAAAAATATATCCCATTAACCTGAACCCTCATTTCTTCTCTATTCAGATATTAACCTTTCACATGAATTTTCAGTTACACTAAAATTTATCGAAGAATTTTGAAATCCTTACATAGTAATTGAATTTTCTATTTCAGTTACATCAAAACTTACCTAAATTACACCAAAACTTATCTAAGTTGTTTTTTTTTCAAAATCCTTCAAATTAAACGGCTTACTTTTTTTTTCAAATTACATTTGTATTATACACGATTATTTTTTGATGAATGTTATTAACTGAACATTCTAGCATTTGACAAACATCTTTTTAATTTATATAAATGAGATACATCTCACACGATACAAATACATTTCCTAAATGTTTACATCGATCCCTTACAACTATTTGTTACATTAACATAAATGTAATATAACAATTACATTTCATAAATTTTTTACATTCCATGCAATGTTTAAACAATTTAACAATAGATCATCTCTTCAATAGTCAGTTACATTTTATGAAAAATATCAAATGCATTTCTTGTTGAGAGTTACATTTAACAAATATTATATGAACTATTTATTACATTTTCATAAAAATTATTACATTTATCTAAATGTTTAACATTCCATGCAATTTACCTGTAGTTGACTATTACATTTATGAATGTAACAGATATAAATCAATACACGCATACAATTGACTGTTACATTTACGAATTTAACAAAAATAACACAGATTTAAAAAATGTTTATTTACATTGTCAATAATTAATGTAACATTAACATCATATAAACTATCCATATATAAAATATAGCATTATCGAGTGTTACATTTAAGATATTGGGACAAAAACAAATCAAACTGTGGAAAATGACATTTAATACATAAAAAAATCGTGTTTAAATTTAAAATAATAATAATAATATAACTCCATTACGAATCCAATAATGTCAAACCTGATCCGAGAGACATTGATGCGAGATCCAAATCGAAAAAAAAAATGATTCCGTGCCTTCCAAATCCTCGAAAGTAGAATTTTGGATCTGCTCCTATGTGTTCTTCATAAACAAATTCAGTATTAAAAATAAAAAATCGATTAATATTGCTGCATGAATAAAAGTTTCAAAATTCATGATTCTCCATGATGCAATGGTAAGAAATACAGGAATTAATGATACTTCACGATCCTTGGAATAAATCAAAACCGTGTTGAAGTGGTTATCAAGTAAATGGTCTAATATGCAATGTCCTATTACTACCTCATGAGACCTGTGATAGAGCCTATAAGTTAGGGGGCTTTATGTTTGCCAAAACATTATTGTTTGCCAAAACTAGCTTGTTCACCAGGTCAGTTCTACCACGTCACCGTTGACCCCCACCCCCCCTTTTTTTTACGGAGATGGAAACATGTTATATAACATGTCATCAATGTGTCTCCAATGTGATCCACCTTTCTCTGAAATTTTAAAATTTTAATTATATAAGATTTTAAATTTTAGATAAAGATAAAATCATAATAGATAAAATCGAGATAAAATTTAAATTTTAATATTTAATTTAATTGGTAAAATTGAAATAATGTTTTTAGTTATATTATAATTAGAAATTTAGTTAAATTTTAATTGAAGTTTTAAAATTTAACAATCTTATTTATTAAATTAAATATATTTTGAAATTTAAATTTTATTTCATTCTTTTCTATTAATATTTTATTTAAAATTTAAAATCTCATATAATTAAATTTTAAAATTTCAGTCGTATCTATTGAGATTGAGATAAAATTCAAAATATTGTTTCAATCTTATCTGATTTTATTTTAATTTATATCAAATATACATAAAAAAAATATAAGAGAGAAAGAAGGATTAGTCTCTTGTAAAAAAAAAAGGCCAACATGGCAGCGCTAACCGAGTCAATGGGGTTAATTTTTGTAAATATTTGAATGGGAGGGCTATTTCTACAAATATTCAGTGTGAGGGGGCTATTTGTGTAAATTGCCTTCATTTTAATTTTCAAATGCATTCTCAAATATCTTGTTGGCCATTCAACAAGATATATACCTCCTTAAGTAAGGTATATATCTCGTTAATTATTTTGGCACTTATAAAAATGAGTCAATTAAATTTGAAATTAAGCAATATACACTTTTTATCAATACATATATTAAACAAATATTTAATTTAAAAAAATTAAAACATAACAAACTATTCGAGGGACTAAATTTGAGATTTTACCTAACATTTTCCATGTATTCCCTTTGCCCCCGTTTGGATCCGGTATAAGAGCCCGGATAAACCCAAATAACAAAAATTGTGTGTTTATTTACCCCGGATAACCCCGGATAAAGTATGCAAGAACAAACTCTGATAAAGTGGTATATGTATTTCAATCAACCCCTAGAATTAAAGTTATCCAAGGTTATTCCATCCAAAGAATAATGTGGACCTACTGTCAAATCAACTGTCATCACCTCTTATAAATCACATATCAAATCAACTATCATTACGTATTTTTTTACTTTTTATAAATCCTTATTCATATTTTATTCACATTTTACCCAAACAACAAAACATTTATTCTTACGTTTACCAACGAGAATAATTCTGAACTCAACCAAACATAAAATCACTTTATTCCTATTTATATTCACTTATGCTTGGATATTACTATACCTTAGAATAAAACATATTCCCATACGACACGGGGGCTTTATGTTTGAGAGTCAACATTAGATGCGTGCACTACATTGCCTATCTGTTGATTTGACTGGCCATAAATTATTGTTGCTGTTGTTGTTGGTATTAGCTAGAGATCACTGCAGGCAAAACATTCATGATAGGAGATGGTGAGGGAGAAAGGGCACTTCTTCGAATATATTTTCTCGTGCTTTGTTTTAGTGACAGTTTATGTGGTGGAAGTGAATGACAAAAGTTTAGGATTTGTGCGACAGGAAGGAGAGTGTGCTGCAAAGATGGGGATCTTGGGAACGGGTGCCCACTTATTTTCTTTTTGGAACGTTGTTTTTGTTTAGTGATCTTTTGTTGATTATTTAAAATCCCCACATAAGATATTATTTACGTTCCCTTTGGGCTCACTTATTTAATTAAGCAGACACCTGTCATTTATCTTAAAAAAAAAGGAAAAGAAAATTACTTACGAAAACAATGAGAATGAATGAGGTCCAACACTAGTTAGACACTTAGACAATCTAACTGTCTAACGCGTTCGTGGTTATCAGATTTTATCATCTCAATATAGGAATATTAGAAATCACTATGATTCAAATATTTAGTCATTAAATTCAGTCATTAAATGCTAATGATACATAATGACTTTTGATATACCTATCATAATTAGATGATAAAATCCAATGGTTACAAACCTAATCTGCTCCCGAAAACAGCAACCCCAAGAGAAGATAAACATGTTGCATCATTGGTTAAGGTTTAAGACGAAATGTTTTAAACCAGTGAGAATAATCCTGATGGTTAAATGAAATGACTTAAACAATCATTTTAGGTTTTACTTTGCCAAAAAAATCATTTAGCCACTAATGGTTAACATCCACGACTTAATCATAAGTGCTAAAGGTAGAGAAACTAAGGTAATGCGATCATGGACCATTCGATCAACGTTAAGGACCACTAAACAGACGACTATGGATTAAGATTAGTTACTATTTATGATATCATGAGGATACGATTTTATATTTTATTTAGGATTCAGTTAAGATTTCTTTTATGTTATTAGGATTTCATGTAATTTGCGAGATTTAGATATTTGTTAAAAATCTAGTTTATTAGGATTCTCTCCTCTATAAATAAAATTTATTAATTTAAGCTACCTAGGTAGAGGATGAGAGAAAAGACAAAGAGAAGATGAGAGAAGACAGTTAAAAAATGAGTTGGTGGGTTTATGAATAACAAATTTAAGGTGGTGGGTTCAAAAAGATGGTGGGATAAAAAAAACAGTGGTGGGGCTAATCATACCATATTTAAATATGTACAATTAAAATTTACCCCACACAATTAAATACACAAAACTATTTTTGTGAATTTATGAAAGATCCCTAATAATTATGTATTTGTAAATGACATACATTGTATGTTTGAGCTTCTCACTTGATGGCCACCAACAAAAGCACTAGAGACCATACAAAAAATGTGTCAAACCCACGTATATACATTCTTGGTTTGAACTCCAGCACATATATTTTTATTTTTTAAAAATAGTAAATGTGTGGGGTGTAAATGTGCTTCTCGTCAAATGGGCCGGATTTCTTATGCTATCCGGGCTTTGATTGTTTTAGATATGAGAGGAAGACTTGGCCAGGCCACCAGGAATGAACGTTGACTGCAACTCCTCTAATCTCCTTCTACGCCCACTTACACTCACACCAGTGTGATGCCGACTAACACTCCTCCAACACGCAAGTTAGTTCAGGATTTAAGAACAAGAACTTGAACTTAGGGTTTTTTGGGGAAGAAGTCTCTACCTTGTGTTGAAGGGGGTACCCTTCTATTTATAGGCGGAGAGGGTGTGTCTATTGTGCTATGGAGGTGTAAGAATATCATGGGATGAAATCCATGTGGCTCTTAGATCGGTTGACATGTGTGATCTCGGAGTCAACTCATCATAATTGATTTTTGACAATTAGTTATAACTACCGTTTAGGGAAGATTCCATTGGCCATAGTATGATTTTACTAGTGTAGGTTGAAAGCACGTGTGGGTTTCCCACACTGGTCGGCCCGCTCCCAACCTGAGCTGGTTAGAACCTTTCCTTTATATAACTAGCCCTCATTGGAGGTCTGACTAGAGTCAAGTCACTACTCGGCCCAATCTGAAGCAAGGATTTGTTCCCAAAGTGATATATGTAGCCTGAGGAGAAACTTTGCCGTGAATGGGCTCTTAAACCAAGGTTAACTCTGATTCATCATTGGACCTTTTAGCCAAAATGGGCTAACTAATGGATGAACCCATAAATGTGACATCCTTATTCTATTCTGGTTAATCCTGGCATCTCTATTCCTTATTCAGGCGTGACAGATTTAATCTCCCACAAAACTAAAAGATTTGGCATCAAAGGAAAAACAATATATTTTGGCATGCCCAAAGTAATTAAGTGCAATTATTGGAAGACTTCTAATTTTTAAAAGTGGAATGATTGTTGAGTTTGTGAAGGATAAAATCAATCAATAAATGCTGATTAATTAACTTCTTTTCCAAGTTTTAAAATAAACTTTTTATTCCAAAAAACAAATATATTAATATCTAGAACAGTTCAGCATAAAAAAGGACAACATATTAGTCAAACAAAAGATTTGGTTCCATAACGGATAGATTACACAAAATATCAAAATAACTTTGATTGATCAAGAATTCTCTATCAAAATGTGGTCTGCCATAGAAGGAGAAACTCAGATGGTAGAGGTCCAATGCATCTTCAACGTGTTTTAAATTAAACTTGATTGCATGACATCCTATATGGCAAAATGAAGTCAAAGATGGTCAAATTCGGAGTTGAAGGGATGTGGAAAATCAAGGGTCATTCCAGAATGTTATAGATGTTGTATGCATTTATTCTGTGAGTGGATTTAAAGTAGAAATGTTGGTGTGTGTTTCTGTGTCTTTGTGTTGTTCTAGGTGTCATGTGGAGTTTAAATTGTCATTGATGTGTTTAGTCATACACAGGGGCGAATCCAGAATAATATTTTTGGATGGGCTATATTAAATATTAATATAAAAGATTTTTTATTCTTATATTTTATGTAATTATTTTATATACCAAATAATAAGTTATTAAAAAGACATTCAATCATTTTAAAAAGAAAAAGAAAAACGGTGTGGATTGAAAATGGGGCTGCAGAAGGGGGGGTATGACATATCAATTTTTTTTTCAGACCCTATTTTAGTTTTATATGCGTTAATAAAAAATCACCTGAGCATATATTCACAATAATGAGACATATATTTTGATATAAATTTTATATTTTTTCTATAAATGTATTCATGTAATTTATTAGAGTATATGTTTCATTTTTCAAAAAAATGCATGTATCTCATTGAATAAAGTATATATTGTTTTAAAAAAATTCAAAACCTCATTGGATCATGATTGAAAAAAGTTTGGACGTAACATTATCTCAATATATAACAAAAAACAAAAAAAATAAAATACAATCTGGGCCGGGCCACAGCCCGGCTGAGTCCTATGGAATTGAAAAAGTCATGTAACTATCTATAAGTTGAGTTTTGTATTCAAAACAGAGTATGAAATTTTATGAGAAAAAAACAGAGCAAGTTTATCTTCCCTTTCTTGGTATCATATAGCCACAAAAGGAGCTGATGCAATTCATGACCGTTCCTCAACTCACAAAAGAAAATTACAAAAATTGGATTATTAAATTGAAGGCTTTGTTTGCTCACAAGACGCATGGACATTGTAGTGAATGGCTATAAAGAGCCTCCAGAAGATGCAATATGGACTGACGCTCAAAGAGATATCCTTAGAGTGTTGAAGAAAAAGGACAAGAAAGCTCTCTATTTCATCTATCAAGGAGTGGATGAGTCTTCTTTCGAGAAGATTAACAATGCGATTACATCAAAACAAGCATGGGAGACTCCAATCTTCTTACAATGGCACGGAGAAAGCAACTCCAAAAGGAGTTCAAACAACTAGAGATAAAAGGGAAGGAGGTAGTCTTTGACTATTTCACAATGGTTTTGTCAGTTGTTAATCAACTTTGACGAAACAACAAAAATATTGAAGATGTTCATGTGATAGAGAAGATATATACTTCGATCTCTTGATTGGAAGTATGACTATATCGTTGTGGCCATTGGAGAGTTAAAAGGCTTAGAGGCTATGACTATTGATAAACTCATGGGTATAGATACCTCAATTTTGACCGTCCAAAGAAAAAAAAATTACTTAAAATAAGCCACATTTGGACCTTAAAGAAAACATCTTAAAAGGAATTAAAGGAAGAAAAGAAGAAGATAGCCCTGGCCCAAAGAAAAATTCTAGGGACCAGAACCGATACGGCTATTTCAAAGTAGCCGTCCCTTCTCCGATGATTTAGTTTAACAAACCGTCCCCCAACCGCTTCCTAGAGATGGGACATAAAGTTGGCATTTAATGATAATCATTGCGACAGTTTATTCAGTTTAGCCGCCCCTCTCTGACGGCTCAATCCACGTAACTAGCCTAGTCAAAGATGGGACATATGGTAGATAATGATGCAAGGCGGGTTGTTAAACCCAGCCACCGGAGCCCGACGACTCAATTCAATTAGCCGGCCCCTGCCTGGATTAAGTTTCAGAACACAAAGATCTAATGAAAGGTCAAATCAATCATCCTATTATCCAATTTGATCTATTGTCCCGTGGTTACTCCTTTGTACCATTTTTACTATACATAGAGGGGTTCAAAATCTTTTACAACATCAATAATCATTCAAATACACTACTTTCACTCGATCACTCCCATCACATAGAAAATTAGAAAGAGAGAGAGAACCTTTGTTGAGAGAGAAGGAAACTCATTCCCTGTTATATATGTGTCACTTTTTGCCTATTGGATACATTTAGGTCAGTTCCAGCCATTTTTTTTCTTTTTTTATTGGAGTCGCTAAAATTTTAGACTTTTAGCTATCCACGTGAGTTTGAGCACTCCGATTGAAAATCTAACTGTATATTATGGGTCCTGGTACCATTTAGTACTACCCATAAAAATTTCATCGAATTTCGGTAACGTTTTAAAAATTATCTAGTTCCGAATCGTATCCAGATTTTGGTCGATACTGGATTGTCAGAGGGTGACTTGGATCAAGTCAATGAATACCTTGACTAGTCAAAGGTGACTTTTGACTAGTCAAGGGTTTTTTTTCTTGGTTGGGTTGACATGGTCAAACCTCACCCACTCACTTTTTGAGCATTTAAAGCTCTCTCTTTTTCTCTCCCCCCCTCTCTCTCCATCCCAAGCAAAAAAAAATCCCATCCGAGGCCATTGTTTGGCTCCCCCTTTTTGTTTGCTTTCCTTTGTAGATTGAACAAGATCAAGAAGGAAGTGGAGGAGAAGGTGTCACGCCCCAGGAGCGGCCGTCCCCAAGGAGTGACACGTGTACGATACCGAGTATATCATAATCAGAATAAATCACAAGAAATAAAGGATTGAAGCATAATGACGACAGCGGAAGAGTATATGAATAAATAAATGAATAATACAAGGCCATGGAACAGATAATAGTGACCCTTAGAAGAATACACAATCACCATCCCGTGTGAACATAAGTCATAATTACAAATACAGCCAAATATATACCAACAACAACAAAACACTTGGTATGAAAAATAACAGGAAACTGACAGGCTCACCAAAACGACGAGAGGTCCACAACACCTTTAACAACACCCAACCTACCGATCCTGCGCAACACTTGGATGAAACCCATAAAATAGGGTGTAAGCCGATGAAGGCCTAGTGAATGAACCTAACCACATGGCATATCACAATACAATTCTAACACATCCATAAAATCTACATAAATAACTATCAAGTATAAGCCGACCAGCCTTAGGTACTATACCACAGGAGGCCAACTCACACTAACCTCGCTATGTCCCAGCATAAATACACATTGGTATGCGTCCCATACCACAGGGGATCCATCCCATGCTAGCAACGCGATAACACTAACCTTGCTATGTCCTCAGCATAAAGACAGATCTGTTTGCGTCCCATACCATAGGGGATCCATCACATGCTAGCAACGCTATAAATACATAAATATAAATCATAGTGATTGAAACATCACTACACACAAATACCTCATAGTTCCTCCTATCGCGCAGTGACTTCTCTTAGGAGACCCATTTTTGCAAATGCATTGGTTTGGCCAATACAGAGAGTATCACTCCACCCGTCAAGTCCACCAAAGCCCAACTGCATCACAAACCACATCAATGGATCCCGCCCTAGACTCCATCACTTTGCAAACAGGGCCGATAAACCCAGTATCTTGGCTAAGGCTCTCTGTCATCCAACCCCTCTGATGCGTAGCCGATTCGAACTATCGGATACCATAGGCGTCTAGGATGAACCTTGAAAACGCTCCCTTCGTGAAGGACACCCAGAGTTTACTCTCACCTCACTGACTCACACGAAGCATCTAAATGCAAAACTAAACCATCAAACCCAGTATCTTGGCTAAGGCTCTCCGTCATCCAACCACTCTGACGCGTAGCTGATTTGAACTATCGGATACCGTGGACGTCCAAGATGAACCTTGAAAACGCTCTCTCATGAAGGACACCAGAGTTTACCTTCACCTCAACTGCAGATTCGCACTCGTGACTCGCAAGAACTACCATAATCAACCCACCCTGAACAGGCTCGACACCGACCGGTCGAGGACCTACGAAATAAACCACAACAAGCAACCAGATCTGACCCATACGATCAGATCCCCCTTACCCTAACTATGTCTCTAACCAAATCTTTGGGCAAAGATCTGTAAATCATGATGACTATATATATAGCAGCCATTCACAAGGCTAGACAGGCTAGACAACCATTAACAAGGCTAGACAGCCATTAACAAGATAGACAATCTTTAATAAGGCTATATATATAACATAATATGTAGCTATTAACAGGGATAGATTATGAGCATGCATTCTGGATATGACATGATATAATAATATCAAATCCTACCTTTAACTATACATTCCAGCTTTATTTAATGTATCAGCATGTGACAATGTAATATAAATATATATGACAAGTAATCATGCAATCACAATTATAATCTACTTAACCATGTCATGTTATCATTTAAGGATGTCACCATAGTCATGCATACATGATTAATGTCACACCATAAACATGACTATGTATGGAACTATATTATCAGAATGACAAGTTAGATCCACTTACCGATATGAGTATTCCATCCCGCGAAGAATCACACCCCTCGGACAGTCCAATGATAGCGTGATCACTACTGGACTCGTGGGAGTATAGCCATTCCCACCACAAGCTAAAACAGATGATCACCGCCTCTCTTCACATTGAGGAGACCCCTCTGACAGACAAACATCATAAACTCAGCCAAGGAATAAAACATCCATACATAGAAAAATAATCCAAAACATATCCTAAGATCCTAGCCAACAAATGCAAAACACACCATATACCTCCAACAATCAAACCAATTATTCTAAACCATCAAAAGCCATTCATCCAAGGCTACCATCCAATTAAATCACCTATAAATCAACAAGAAAATATCATACCATCACAACAACAAATTTGGGCAGCCACTATAAATCTGGACAACAACTATAAATCTGGGCAGCAATATAATCCAACACTTTGATCTCTACAGCACCAAATGCTCATCCAAAAATTCTGAAATAAATCATACATATTCATTGACATACTGGGATCATAATCCATAAAGATATCATAATCTCATTTCATCAAACTGCCCGAAATAAACTATTTTCTGAAACAGGTCAATTCTACTCGAATCTGGACAGTCCTTACAAAACGGATCATAACTTTCAACACAGGTAATATAATATCACCAAATTTCATAATAAGATCTAGACATATAGATGATCATATTAGATGAAGGCATAATCCTCAAAATATGTCTCTAGATATCAAAGTCATAAGCATCAAAAGAGGACAACGATCAGCCACGCGATTAAAGCTTCAGACACCCCAAAAAATAACTAGTCAAATAGATCCAAGCAGATGGAGAAATCACACTGTCCAATTTCGATCCAGAAACAAATCATAGTCTCCTCCTCTATCCATACATTATGTAACCGATTAGCAGAAAAGATCAGCAAGAATAACTAGTCTCCATCTGACATGAATAAATCATCATAACCCTTATACAACCCAGTTGAAACAAAACTGAACATATCCTGTCTTCCCCTGATATCATCATTAACTGAAAATCAACATTAACATATCCTCAAACCTGATATCATCTGCTTCCTTATCAAACAGCAAACATATGGAATATATGGGTTGTAAATTAATAGAGATACAATAAAACATATACTACACCAAAACTTAC
This sequence comes from Acorus calamus, assembly GCA_030737845.1. Taxonomy (NCBI): domain Eukaryota; kingdom Viridiplantae; phylum Streptophyta; class Magnoliopsida; order Acorales; family Acoraceae; genus Acorus; species Acorus calamus. Next base: position 9,557,876 of record CM060873.1, on the reverse strand, counting down.
TCAACCATCCAAAGATCTATGTAAGATCATCACATGAACCCTCAAAAATATATTTATATTTCAGCCCCAAATCACAACTTTAATTCAAAATTGAAATAAAACAACCATATACGAAGAATAACAATAAAAAGAATAAGAATCTTTACCTACTGTATCACAAAAAATACTCCACGAGGCTTTCCCCAATTTTTTTTAATTTCTCCTTTGTTATTCTCTCACCGAAATGGCATCGGCTTCTCTCTTTTCACACATATAAGCAGCAACAGCAGCTCCACCGACTCCCCTGGATTATTCAATGCAACTTTGAAATCCAAGCAAAATGACCAAACTATCCTCCCCTTAAAAACCTGCGCAGCCTCGACTAGAATGGCCTTAACGTTTACAATTTAACTCCGAATTATGCAATTCAAAATTCACTGGAAAGCCAAGAAGATTATCTACAACTTTCATGCATATGCCAATCTCCAATAACACCTTTAGCTATTCCAAAATATAAGTTAAACATCAAACAGGGCTGCTGCCAGACTTTTTCCATCCCCAGGATATAATTGGAAAAACACTAATAGCTTTTGCTACAGGAATCCAGATGATCTAATTCTACTTTTGTATGAAAGCCAACTCAAAATTAAATGCATTAAAAAAATCATATTTAAATCTTATCATCTTGGGAATTAACAAAATTAAATCCAATTCATGTCAACTATATAACTTAGGATATAACCTAAGCATATATGAACCTAATGCACTCCCAATGAAGAATAATGTGAAATAACACATATCATTGTGCTATCCATCAATCCAAATAAGTAAAAGAATAACATAAGCCAAAATAGAGGTCAGGATTCTTACAGAAGGAGCACAAGAAGAGAGTGTCTATTTAGGTAAATATGTGTGTTGTTGTTGTGGTTGTTGATTCCTTTCTCTTAGGCTCCCTCTCATGCTCCCTTTGCCCCTGATTTTCAGCCAAGTAGGGCTTGAGGAGTGGCTGAGGAGGTGGTGGTGGTGTAGGGGTGGCGGTTGCGGTGGTTTTGGTGCGCCAAGAACACCCGAATACCTCCACTTTCTTTCCCCTCCTTTGGTAAGCTCTCATCCTCCCTTATCTTTGTTTTTTTGTTGTTGTTAGGGCTGTTAGGGAGGTCATGAATGCTAAGTATTTGAGTTAGGGTGTGTGTGAGGGCAGGGGAGGGGTTGGGAGAGGTCTGGGAGCGCGCGCGAGGCTGTTTATGAAAATACACAAGTGTAAGCATGCTTTAAATTGATATTATAACCCTGTTGTTATATTTATTTGGATACCTTTAAGATAAATTCCTTGTATATTTATTAAGCATGTTATATGCTCATGTTAAGCCATGAATCTTGCCTAATGAGTTTAGGCAAGTGTATGACCACTTATGGGGTCATGCCATGGAAATTTGACACTACGAATAATCTGTCTTCCCCGCATCTGAGTTATGCACCCTGGAGGGAATTCATGAGAATTCATTGACTTAGAAATGCCTATAACGGATCCATGAGGATCGTATTCACGAGCGTCGAGTGCTCTCCGCTTCGTTGTCAAAGCCCAGCGTTGTAGCTGCCCTGCGAGGTGCTCCCAGATACTACTCATGACGCATGTTGGTCCACCCATATGGTAGAGGTAGGGGTCATGGGAGGCTACCAGGTAGAGGCTCTCAGGTGTAGATACCCCATTTTGACCGGTTTAAGATACAATTTACTTATTCTTAGCGATAACTGAATCAGTTCAATACTTGTTCCAAATACCTTATTTTTCTACTTGCTATGATTTCACAAGTTTATAATCCAATGCCATGTATCCATATAAATATATGCATCACACACACTTATGTATCACAGACACACTCTTTCATGTTTCTCATGCACACTCACATAATACATACTTGCATCACCATGCTTACAACTCCTTACGTACGCCACCTCTCATGTACACCATGCTCCCCATGAATCACACACACTCCACCACTTTATCTTGCATAACATACACGTAGAGGGAGTGAATGATCACAAAGAAAGGACATGCATGAAGTAAAAAAAAAAGATCAAAGCATAAGAGGCATTAAATGTTGGATTTGAAAGGGTATGGGAGGGTGTCTTAAAAAAAAGGTTTTCTTAGGGCCCAAGGAAGATGAGCTGGCTGGTTTTCAATAGTTGGCATTGGTGGTTTTCACAGGTATAAAAGAGGGCCTTCGACTGTTTCGGAGAGAGGGGAGGGGGAAGAAGGATTTTTTTTTGTGTGTGGGTGTGGGTGTGTGTGTGTGTGTGAGAAAGAGAGAGAGAAAGAGAGAGAGAGTGGAGAGAGAGTCCTGAGAGTGGGTTTAAGCACATACACAGTGAAGAAGAAGAAGAGGAGAAGAGGGTCCGAATTGTTTTGGCCAGTCTCAAAACAGGGCTTTCTCTTTGTTATTTATTTAGTTTTATTTTGTTATTTACTAGTTAATCTCATCTACATCATTTAGTTTAGTGCATCAATCCCAATCCATTTTTATTGCATTTTTAAAAGGAGTAAATCTTTTGGGGAGGGGTTATTAGTAAAACATTGCTAGTCCCCTCCCCAAACCAACTAACGCGGTGTGTTTTAGTATTCATATTTATTTTTATTTTTTTACTTTTCATTTTAGAATAATTTACTACACTTTTGTTCAAATCGGATCTTAATCATTTTGTGCGAGGTACCTGAGCTTTACCGCGTTGCGTGACCATCTGCCTCAACGTGAAGAGAATCTAAATTTTCCGTTAAAGGCAATTTTCCGTTCTGCTTGACTTAATTCATACAAACAGGTTGTTTGACTTCACTTTGAACAGGGTTGACTCTGTTTTCTCATTAAAAAAAAGCAAGAAGTTTTTACACTTGGAATGCATTGACCTTTTCCATTACCTATTTAAAGAGGGCACGTGCATTTGTTTTTTACAAATAGAGGATCGAAAAGAGTGGATTTTCATTTTCAAAAAAAAAAAGTTTGAACAGTTTGGTTTTGGAGTCACATTGGTTCTCTTTTCAAATATTATTTTTAACTTGATTTCTATTTTTATAAAAAAACAAGAAAAATAAAAATTTGAAAAAAAAATATTATAGTTATCTTCTAAGCCTTACATGTCATTTGCTTGATTTGATTGTATATATCTATTTTATGCTGAGTTAGCTTTTGTTGTGTATATATTTGTTTTCTTTAGTTTTAAAAAAATTGTCTTATTTTCAAGGTGATGTGTCTCAATTTGATCAGAACCGCAGAAATCACAACCCTAAACATGAGTCGGTCACATCACCTTCTTATCAGTATAGGGTTCCCACCCACCATGCCCCATTCATCAGCCCATATTCCTCGAGGGTTAATCAAACCCTAGAGGAAACCATAAGGCAGAAGGTTTCTGAGATCATTTTTTCTGTCCCCACTAATTCCCATTGGAGAAACCACTACCAATTTGATGCCTTCAAACTTCCTCTGAATTTTCAAGCTCCCAAGTTCAGGAAGTATAGTGATCGAGGTGATCCGCGTCATCATATCAATGAATTTTATCTTGATGCTCGTCCCTTCCTTGACGATGATGCCATGCTCATCTATCTATTTCCATTGTCATTAGAAGGGATCGCTTTACAATGGTTTACTTCCCTTTCTCGAAATGATCTCAAATCTTTCCTCGATATAGTCCAAAATTTTCTCAATCGGTTTAGTTTCCAGGCTAGGCGTGCACCCTCCCCAGTAGACCTTGTTACTGAAAAGATGCAACCTGGGGAGGATTTCGTTCAATTTGCCAATCGATGGAGGGATATGGCCACCCGATCCGAAATCTCTTTGCTTGAATCCCAACAGGTTGACATGGTCATCATGAATTCCTGTGGGGACATCAAAAGGGCATTGAGTCTTTGTAACTGTAACACGTTTGATCAATTATTTGATCGCGCTGTTGCAATCCAAAGGTATTTAATGCCGGTTCCCTCCTATCATCTGAATGAAGATGCATATTTTGGGGCCCATGAGTTTCAATATCCAGTCCAAGAGCATGTTGAGGTTGTTGAGATGCCCTCTCCAATTATCATGCCACCCGATGGAAGTCCCCTGCCGAGATGGCTTCAAGGGCGTGTCCGTGAGAGGGACCCCAACATTAGACTAAGTGACTCTCAGTCAAATCATTCACCCCATCAACCCTATGCATACCAGCCGCTGAACTTGAACGTATCTTTACCTACCATCAAACCGAACCCCAACCAAAATCTCATTTGACTCACTCCCCCAAAGCCTAGCCTATGAGCCTTCACCCCATCAACCCTATGCATACCTAGTCGCTCAACCTAAACCTGCATTTACCTATTGTCAACCCGAACCCCAACCAGAAACCCCAGTTGACTCAATCCCCCCAAGATCAACCTATGGACATTCACCCCACCAACCCTATGCATATCCAGTTGTTCAATCTGAACCTCTCTTTCCTACCACCAACCACAATCCCAACCAGAACGTTTGTCCGACCCAACCCTAGCATATGAGCCTCCAATAGTCAAAATCACATAATTTACAAAGTATCCCATATGGGACTACGATGATGAAGGGTTTTGTGATGGAGAACTGTTAGAACTCACTACCCAAACCCAAATCCAAGCCCAACCTATGAGTCTCCAGTAGTCGAAATCATGGAATCTAATGGTGTCCCAAATGGGACTATGATGATGATGAAGAGCTTTGTGATGGAGAACTACTAGAACTCATTTACCCTACCCCAACACCACATGAACCCACCATCCAATCCTTCCACCCTGCTGAGTTTGAACTCCCTTTGTCTCCACCTGCTCAAGATCCAATCGAATCAAAGCCTATTGAACCTATTTCGGTCATCTCAGATGACTCAAATCTTGATCATCAAATTTTGAGGTTAACCTGGACCCGATTGAACCAATTGTGCATGTTCTCGAATCAAAGCCTCTCATCTTTAGGAATGTGCAATTTGAGGGAGCAGTCGAGCCATCCTAATTGCAAAATCAGGATGCAAAATCTGCTTGACTTGCCTTCCCATCTATCGAGGGATCCCTCTCCTCCTGAATCCCCCGTCATATCCAAAGCAATATTCCCTGTCATATCCAAAGCAATATCCCCCGCCACATCCAAATCAATCACTCCCTTAATATCCAAATCTGATCTGAACCATAAGCCCCTGATTGTACCAATTGATGAGTCATTACTTTCACCATCATTAAGGCCTCAGCATCGTGTTTACCTATCTTCCCTTGCATCTGTTCAGTCAGTAGTCTCCCCTATGGCTTGCTTTTTCATAACTGCATCTTTGTTGACAGATCAAGCGCCATTCACATTTTTGACGTCTTTTGATAGACGCTGAGGATCAATGGTATAAAAGGTGCTACTCGCGTTTTCGACGTCTTTTGGTGGACATTGAGCAAAAATGGTTAGAAGGCTGTCAGCGTCGGATTCTGTGTCGGTGTCGAAAAGAATCCGTCGGTGGGGGTGCGTGTGCATGTGTGGGGGTTCTTCGGGGATTCGGATCGTCTTCTCGAAAGGGTGGATGTCGTTCCTGGTTGAGGCGCCCGACAGCGGCTCAAGAGGATTCCAGGGTTTCTGTCTGTGATCGCCACCTGCTTTTTCTAAAAGCAGGAAAAGGTTGGGTTGGATTTGATCGCCTCGCGGGGGGAGTTTGTGGGGTCTCCGCTCTGAGACACGGACATACCATACACAGAGGTGAAAAACAGGTAATCATATTCTGCTATCCGGGGCTTGACTAAAGGAGTCTAGGGACAAAGGGGTGCAAATGGGGTGTGGATATGGGGCGGCTAGTGGGATCCAGCCGTCGGATATGGGTCGGCTACTAGGGTTTAGCCATCCGGGACCTGGGTTGGTTTGGGCAGAACTTCGGTAGGAAATGGGTTGGGTCTTGGACAGAGGCTAAGCTAGGTTTTGCCCGGGTTTCTGGAGGGTGGAATGAGAGGGTGTTTTTGTGTAGGGAATGAATTTTTCTCTCACAAAAAGGGGCTCTCTCTCTCTCTCTCTTGGGATTTCTAGTAGGGAAAGGGAGGTTGGGATTCCAAGTGGATGTGAATTGTGTGTTGTTGATTGTGGATTGGGAATGTGTAGAAATATTTTGAACCCCCTCTATTTATAGTAAAAGAGAGGCAGGGGAATATCCAGGGGGTAATGGAGTGGCTTGGTTAATAGTGTGTTTGATTAGACCCTCATTAATTCTCTGGTTCTTCTGTCAGGACCAGGTGAAGGGCGGCTAGTTCTAACTAGCCGCCCAAGATGGGGCGGCTACTTCCTGATAGCCGCCCCTATCATGACCTGCCAAACGTCCCATCTCTGATAAGCGGTGGCTTGGGTCGGTTACTTGGGTTGATCCGGCCAAGATAGGGCGGCTAAAGGTCATAACCCTCCGCAATGATCAGCATTTAATGCTGCTTTATGTCCCATCCAGGGAAGCGGTTTAGGTCGGCTAGTTCTAACTAGCCGTGTGGTATGGGGTGGCAAGTTAGGGCTAGCCGCCCCTTGCCAGGGGTTTTAGGGTTTTGGGTTTTTCTTAGGTGGGGTTCTGGTTTGGGGCAGGGTCTGGTTTAGGATAGGGTTTGGGGTTTCTGGGTTTGGGTTAGGGTTAGGGTTAGGCCTGGGGTTTAGGGTATAGGTCAGGGTTAGGGTTTCTGGTTTCCGGTCAGGCTAGGGTTTAGGTTTAAGGTTTCTGGTTTCCTGAACTGTAGTTCTCTATTTAGATGTCCAAATGTGGGATATTTTCGGGTGTTACTTGAAGTATTTCTGTCTTTCTGGACGGTTAAAATTGGGGTATCTACAATTGTCCCTCATCGGACGGAGTCTTTGTGCACAACAGAAAAGACTTCGACCGATGATAAGGAAAGAGACCCCTATTTTGGCCGGCCCGACCTTCAAGAAGTCATGTCAACACAAGCAGTACTATTCTAGGAGTTGATTTATATTGTCAGAGGCTAGGCCTTGACTTAGAATTTTTAACCGAAAGGATGATCCAGGTGGAAGGCGGGAAAAGTAAATGGTGAGTGATCCAACCCGCGGTCGGGGTTCTTAGCTATTGTGCACGGAGCAGTCCAGCGTCAGTTTCCTCATGCCTACCGTTCCCGTGCTTGGGAAAACTCAGCAAGGAGGGGATATCACCGACAGAAAGCAGGTAAAAGTTGAGTTGGTGAATTGGATCATTCAAAGGATAAGAACTCTGGAAAAAACCAGAACTGAAGAAATTCAATTTTGAATGGTACTGAAAGGGTGGAAAAACTTCAGGAAAGTCGTGTTTAATCAAGTAGTGCCTGGAAATAAGCCAATACATGGCTGTTTGGTATGGAAAACCTTGGAACTAGGGCTAGAAAAAGATTAGAAAGGGGTTTTAAGTGGAAACGAGAAAACAAGGTGGGGCGGCTAGTGGTAACTAGCCGCCCGAGATGGGGTGGCTACTCGTGAGTAGCCGCCTCCCGACTGGATCCCTTATAACCGAAAAGGGACTCTCTCTCTCTCTCTCCCCCATACGTTTTAAAACGGTTACTCCTCCCTCCTCTCTTCTTCTTCGTCATTTTAAACCAAAACCTTGATTTTAAAACACCTTGAATCCTTTGTTTTTGCCTTCCATCGTTCCTTTCTTCTTGATTTCGAAACCCTAGATTTTCTTTGGGGTTCTTTTTTTGTGCGAAATCGGAGGAGATGACGAAGGGGAAGAGGACGGCTTCGATGATGAAGCGCCTTAGGCCTTCCCGAGAGTAGAGAGGGGCTGTCTCGGGGTCTAGTTCATCGGGGAGTGATCAGGTGGAAGGGCAGGTCGTGAGGGAGGTTGTGGGTACGGTGGAGGTGCCGCCGGTGGGCATCGGCGCGGGTGAGGCCGAGGATTTACCTTTGGGGGCTGTTCCGGAGGTAGGGGGGAGTATGATAGGTTACACACGCAAGAGGAGGTGTGGGGATCGACCGGTGGTGGTCGAGGAGGTGGTTTCGGGGGTCGGAGGACCGATTGAGGGTGCAACCGAGGGAATGGGGGCCGAGGGAGTTAGTGAAGACGTGAGGGCGTCGTTTGATGCCCTTGCTGGGATGTTGGACAGGGAGGCCACAGAGGCCAGGCTGAGGAGGAGGAAAGCAGGGCTATGGGGGCCTTTGCGGAGTTTATCTCCGGCGCGGGGAGGGTGGAGGGGACTAGAGAGGTTAGGGATGAGGCAGGGGAGGCCGAGGGTATGGGCACCGAGGCTGCAGAGACTGGTGTTGGTGTTGAGGCTGAGGTCGAGGAGGCCGTGTTCGAGGAGGATGAGGAGGAGGGGGATGACGACGGGATGGACGATCCCAACGAGGCCGAGGTGGGTGCTCCTGGGTCCACACGGGCCGTGGTATGTTCCTAACCCTTTAGTCTAGCCTTTTATTTGGTGTACATGCATGTGTTTTGGTGGTATGAACAGGTTATATATGTGTATTTTTAATAAGCATGCTTGGTGTATAAGATAATCACGGTGGGATAGCATGCTAATATGGGTTTGTTTCTAGAAAAGGGGGGGGGGGGGCAATTTTTCGTATATATCCATGTTTGCTCTATTTTAGAAAGAGGTGAATGGCATGGCTAGTATGATTGCATGCGATACTTTTCTATATGCATGTGACTTCGTATGTGTTTGATCGTGGTTGAGCATGAGGGAGTGTATGCATGCATTTCATGGGTCCTAGTACTTTCTATATGTTTAGGTGTGTTTAGGGAAAGTATATAAGCATGATAGGCCGTGATCCAAGAGGGAGAGTAAGTGGTGACCACGGTGGGATGTTTGATGTCGTTAGCATGTGTGATCATATGGAGGGTGTTTTGTAAATAATGGGAGAAATCTTTAAGCTTTAAGCTTCTTATTTTCATGCTTTCGTCTTTAGTATATGGAAGTTTCATTTTTCTAAGCATGATTTTTCTAAACGAATCTTAGGCTTTGAATTCTTACCTCTCGATTTCTCTCTTTAAATTAACCCATGTCTTCTTCTTTTGCTCACAGCGGCCGAACCGTATCCGGGCTTTATGGCACGGGACGAAGAGGTGGTACGATGCCTTGGGGCAGGAGGAGAGGAGCTTAGTAGATGGGGCGGGCTTCCGCTCCTTCTTTCTGATTGAGCCGTTCCACGTCCATCGCCCATATGTGGAGGCATTGGTGGAGAGATGGGACCCGGAGAGTTGTACGTTCATCCTCCCTACTGGTGCTGTTATGCCGACCTTTGAGGACGTCCATCGGATTACCGGCCTTTCGGTCTTTGGGGAAGCGGTGATTGCGGCCACCCTCGTGGACTATAGGGGGCTGTTTTGAGAGTTGATCGGGGAATGGGAGTTCGTGGAGCGGGAGCAGACGTTGAACCGGATCCCTTTGGGGAGACTTTCGGGGCAGTATGGCCTCGGTTCCTTTATAGAGCGCCAGAAGGGTGAAGTTGCAGCTAGCTTCGAGAGGAGGCGGGCAATGATCGAGGCGAGAGAGGCGGCCGCGTGTCCATAGAGGGCACCGAGGGAGTTGAGGGTGTTCTTCCTTTACTTCTTCGGCCGGGTCCTCTTCTCGACGGCCTCTGATAAGGTTTCCTCTCACTCCCTTTTGCTGTTGAGGGACCTGGAGGGCATGGGACGATATGCCTGGGAGCGGTGATGCTCGCTCATCTCTTTGTGGAGCTCTCGAAGAAAGTTAAGAGGGCCGGGGGAAAGAACCTTGGCAGTTTTGCGCCATTTCTTTAGGTATGTGTAAGTGGTAAATATCCTTTTCTTGGTTTAGCTCACTTTGATTATGATAATTTTCCTCTTGCTTTGCTAGATTTTCGGGTACGAGCACTTCGCCATTGATCGCCTGACTCTGGCACCGTTTGATCATGCCCTCCCTGGGCTATGAGATGGGAACCCCGGGGATCCTCTCGCTTGTACCACCTCGCCCAATTCTGAGAGGCCTTCCACGTCTTGTCGGAGGAAGAGGTATAAGTTTTTCTTTGGATTTCTTTGACTTGTATTTGGTTTTCTTTTGGCTAAGCGCTCTTCCTATCTTTTGATGTTTTTAGATGATGTGGAGGCCTTATTCGGAGGAGGTTCCCGAGGCCCTGGCGCGAGACGTCTGGTTGATCTATTTTAATGAGGTCGTGTTTCATGCGATCAGCCGGGTCGTCCACCAGCTTGGGTATCACCAGTGGGTACCTGATCCTCTGCCGCAGCGCCCCTCAATCCCGGTGGCTGGGATTCCTCGGGACACGAACCTCCCGAGGAATTATGCTACGTATGTGGCGGGATGGATGGACCGAGGCGTCTTGGTGGAGCTTCGTCCTGAGGTGACTTCGAGTGACGAATACCTGGCTTGGTATCGTCAGGAGTACGCGAGTATCCTTGGGACGATGGAGGAGGAGATCCCGGACGCTTACGTAAGTTGAAAAACCCTTCTTCTCTTCCTCGTTCACCTTTGCTTGAATATTTTCTGAATAGTGCTTCCTTTTGCAGGTTGAGTTGAATGAGATGGAGATGAGGCTCAAGACCGCCAATGAGCACCTCCAAGCGCGGGCCATGCAGATAGAGGCGCTGCGGGTACAATAGAGATGCTTGTAGGACCAGGTCCGGGTCCTCGTGGCTCAAGTGGATGCTCTGTCGAGAGTGAGAGCTGATGGTGCTTCCTCTTCTTCCACCCCTCCTCCTTCCATGGTTTCCGAGCGAGAGCTCGAGCTGACAGGGGAGCTAGATGCGGCCCGGAGTGAATTAGCGGCCACACGGATGGAGCTGGGCCAAGTGAGGGGTAGGGCTTCTCGGGCTGAGGAGGAGACGGACCAGCTGAGGTCCATGATGACTTCAAGAGAGGAGGGGTTTATCACCCTAGGTCGTGAGAGGGACTCCCTCCAGATGAGGGTGTCGGAGTTGGAGGCTTCAGCGGGTGTTCCTGGAGGTTTGATAGGGTACTTGGTTCGTTCTCTCCAGGTGGCCGGGGACAAGGACCGAAAGGCGCTCACGGCATCGGAGGCGAGGGTACGGGAGTTGGAGGAGAGGTTGAGGGTTGCTGAGGATTGGGCTAGAGGGACAGAGAGTCGCCTCCGACAGAGATTAGAGAGGAGAGACAGAGATATGCAGCAGGTCCATCTCTGTGAGGCTACTATGAGGGGGAAATTGGTTGGAGGGGGCTCTATGACCGAGGCGGACCTCGACCTTCTCCCGCTTGAGCCTGACCATTCTCTCTCGGCTTCCTTGGCTACCGGGGCCACCTTCAGCCGTGCTTCTCGTCCTTCGGTGTCTCGGAGTCGTGGGATATATGCGAGGGCTGCGTCCTCGGTTCGAGAGACTCCTGCCACTCCTGATGCTCCAGAGGTTCAGTCCTCTCCTCAGCCGTCACTCCCTTCTCAGCCAAGTCAGGATGTTCCTCCTACTTAGCCTCCAGCAGACGATGACACGCCGAGGTATAGCTTCTATGCGTCTTGGTTTTAGGTAGAAGAATAGTATATATACAAGGAATTGATGCTTTTTCTTCTTTTCTTTCTTGATTCAGGTGATCATTTCAATGGTGTGTAGCTCAAGACTTCGATGGAAGCTTCCGATGGATTTTTATCTATTTTGACTTTAGTTTTAAATGTTTTCCTTTCTTTTTTTTCTGAACAATTTTCCCTTTCCTTCTTTGGTCTATGAACAAACATGGCTGTTTTAAACTTGGTTCATTGGTTTTAGTTTGGTCGTGTATGCGGAATAGTCTTTATAAAGTTGTATGGGTGGATGAAAGGATGAATGGGTGCATGGTTTGGTGTATGATTTTCATTTTGGTTGTTGTTTGATTCGTAGTCATATTGTTTTATGTATGTATGGATGTATGAAATGCATGTGCACAGGTTTTGGGGGAGAATGTTTTCTATAGGTATCAAAGGAGTTGAAGAGTTGAAAAGATGGGACTGACAGCAACAGAGGGGGTAGCAGGTGGGGGGCAGCTAGTGCAAACTGGCCGCCCAGTGAGGGGCGGCTAGCACTGTTTAGCCACCCCTTGACTGGGGTTTTCACCTGGATAAGAAGGGCAGGGGCGGCTAGTGGTGTCTAGCCGTCTGGTGAGGGGCGGCTAGTCGGGTTTAGCCGCCCCTTGCCTAGGACAATTCTTCTGGTTTTGCTGCTCCTGCCTGCTGCTACTGAAAGCCTTTGTGACCGTTTCAACTTTCGAGACCTATAAAAACATCCTTTCCATGGACCAAGTGTTAAATCTGTCCGAATTGTGCCCCTGCACTGACTTTCGAGCTCTTCTTGCTTGAATTGTCAAGGGCTACAATCCATCTTAAGGTAAATGGAAAGATAATGCGAGAAAGTAAAGTGCGGGAAACCATGCTTTAGTACGCAAGGGAGGGATTCCAAGTGTGTGAGCGAAAAACTCTCAAGTATGTGTGAAAGTGAGATAATTTCTTCTCAAACATGTGCGGAAGGGCATAAAATGAGTGTAGATGGGGGTAATTTTAATATTGGTACGGGAGGTTAATTTTAGATTTTCAAGAAAATCGGATGCCTAGGTGTTTTGGAAAAGTAAAATGCGAACTTATGCGTAAGTATGAGTGGCATAAGTAGGCATTTTAATTCTTCAATGGTTTTTTACGTGAAAGGGCAATGTTCTCGACTTTCTTAAGTAAAATATACCATCAAGTCCCTGTGGAGGAGCCCTTGTGGTCACCTATGTCCAAACCAGGGTTGCATTTGAAAGGCATAGGCCTTAGGTGTCGGTTTTTCTAGGTTCATGGTTCTCAAATGCTTGATCGTATTATTCTAAACATGCTGAAAGATCCATGAGTGTACCAGGAGTCAAGTTAAATAAGCTTCCTTTAGATAGGCAAGTTTCTAAGTGAACTCATGTGAGTGTGTGTAGTTGTAAACCTGGAAATGATCTACCTTTGGTTGAAATTTCGCCTTTCCCGGTAGACATAGTTCAATTTTGAATCCCATTGCGTAAAAAAAGGGGGGGGGAGAATGAGATAAGAGTAATATCTTCTTTCGGGCAATATTTTAGAATTGTCCCAGTCTAGCATATGTCCTACTCTATAGGTCCATCTGGCTTTCTTCTTTTTACCACTTCTTTATTTTTGGGTGGAAAGTACAGTCCTTTGTTTGGACCCTGTACTAGTATAGCCATTTGTTTGGCATATACTTGTGCGTAAAGGCGTGAAAGCCTGTTAAAATAGAGAGTTTAACCCGTTCACTTGGGTGTTATTTTTCTTTTGTTGGCCTCTCATTGCCTGATTTTTTTTTGATTTGAGGGGGGGGCTCTTCTATTTTTCACCCCGATTCTTTTCATGCTTCCCCTCTAGAAGTGTTTGTATAGTGTCAGAGCCAGTTTTGGGACATATGCTAGGTTCGGGTAACTCCTCATTTTGACCTGGGGTTAATACGAGTGGCGGAAATAAGGGAGGTTTGCTTTGGGGTTTTAAATTGTCCCAGTCTACGGGGTAGGGCAATTTCTCTTCTATCAGGTAAATCTAGTCCAGTCATACGTGTGTGAAGGAAGCTGCATGATTTGGCGGAGGTGTGTTCAAATAGATACGAGTTTATCTTTGAGAGTCTTATAATTCTATCATCAAGTACTAAACGCTGGAAATTGTAGGAAGAAAGAATAATAGTTCTCAAGTATTGAAAGCTATTCATGCATGGAATTTCTTTAGATAAAGTGCATTCCACGAATCTGAAACCTCGACTCCTTCGGCATCTATCAGGCGGTAGGCATTCCCGGAATAGGCATGGGTGATCACATAGGGTCCCTCCCATGTGGGTTGCAACTTCCCTCTTGGGTGGGGCTGTCTTGATGGCATGATTTGCTTAAGTACTAACTCCCTGACTTCAAATTTTCTTTTTATTACCTTCTTTTCAAATGCCCTTGCCACCCTTCTTTGGTAGGCCTGGGCATGGTCTGCCGCTCTTAATCTTTCTCGTCTAGTAGTTCTCTCTTTTGGTATTTTTTGATATTTTATGTTTTTGAAAGTGTGAAGACAGATGCATACTTACGGTTTTGAATAGATATGTTTTTGGAAAAAGAATGGAGACAAAGTTTGAAAACGATTTTGTTTTTAGAAGGAAAGCATGGAAAGACAGTTCGTAAAGCGTTTTTGGCGGAAACCATGGAAACACGGCTTCGTAAAACATTTTGTTTTGATGAAGGGTGCGGAAGCGCAGATTGTAAAATGTCTTTGTTTTGAAGAAGAATGTGGAAATGTGGCTTATAAATATTTTCGTTGTTTGGTAATAAGTAAAGAAAGTTTGGGAAAGTGCTTTATTTTGTTTGGAAACATGGAAATACGGTTTTGTAAAGCTTTTATTTTGAAGGAGAGTGTGGAAAACATGTTTTTAGAAAGCATTTTTTTTTTGGAAAAAGAGTAGAAATAAAGCTGAAAACAGGTATGTTCAGAGTTGGGGAATGAGAACTGATTAGCATGTATTTTTTGGGATTTTGGTTTCTTTCAGGCAAGCAGGTAAACAAATATGTATAGGGTGATGGAAACGAAAGCTGGTAAACAAATATTTTGATCTTTTTTATTTTTTTAGGAAAACCGTAAACAAACATGCATAGGAGATGAAAGCGAAAGCTGGTAAGTAAATGTTTTTCGATTTTCAATTTTTAGAAAAGGCTGTAAACAAATATGTACAGGGTGTTGAAAGTGAAAGCTGGTAAACAAATATTTTGATCTTTTGATTTTTTGTTTTGGAAAAAGCTGTAAACAAATATGTACAGGGTGTTGAAAGCTTACCCGGGGTGATCGGTACCTGGTTCTTGGATTCGTATTGTTTCCTCGAGTCAGCTTCTTTTTGGCGGCCGGCTGATGTCTGGTGGGGGTCCCCTATTCCAGAATTCTTCCTCCCTGAGCCTCTTCAAGGGTCTTCCTTGATGGAGTAGTTCTTCGTCGGTGGAGCCTGGCTGCCAACACACAAGCACCTCTAGCCAGATGCACATGGCACAGACGCTCCAATTCGGGCCCGTGTCTCGTTAAAGCGTGCTTCTCCCCAGATGGATATCACTTCCCCGCGGTACGGGAAGCGAAGGCATTGGTGTCGGGTGGATGAGACGGCTTCGATGCTGTTGAGCCATGTCCTCCCAACAATCAGAGGGTGGGGTGATCAATGTTCATTACCATGCAGTTGACGATGGTAGATACTGGGCCGATCTTTAGTGGGAGCGTGACCAGTCCGCAAGCGTTCTTGCGCATGTTGTCGAAAGCATAAATGTATTCATCTGAGGGCTCCAATCTAGGAACCCTGCCTTCCAGCTTCTGGTAGGTGGAATATGTAAGAACGTTAGTTTCTGCTCCCGTATCGATGAGAATGTGCCGGAATTCCCTTCCTCCGAGTATGGCAGTGATTGCGAGGGGTGCGGAGCGTGCTCCGGCTTTTGCGACTTCATGGGGGAGGAAGGTGATCGAGCTGGGCTCCGTAGGATCGCTTGATGGATGCAGGGTCCTGGCCGCTTCTCCCGAGGGATAGTTGCCATTATAAGGGGACCCAGGTGGGCTACCACCTTCATCCTCGTTCCCCGGTCACAGGGCTAGTGTGAACATATTATGTATTGCCCAGTTGTTCTCATTCTCGTACTGGAGGCGTGCCTCTCCCCAGATTGTCAGTACATGACTCATGAAGGGCAGTCGAAGGCATTGGTGCCAGGGGGAACAGATAGCTTGGATGCTATCGAACCATGGTCGTCCTAGCATCAATGGGTACCTTGTGTCGATGTCAGCCATGAAACAAGCTACTTCACAGATGAGAGGGCCGACGGATAGCTCGAATGTTCTGGGGCCGTGGAGAGTCTTCCCGGTATTGTTGAAAGCTTGAATAGTATGGTGGGCCGGTTGGACGGGAGGACGGCCTAGTCCGGGTATCTTTTAGTAGGTGGAGCACGTCATTATGTTCATTCCTAACCCTGGGTCCACGAAGATGTTGTTTAGCCACAACATTTGAAGTTTTCTGCGGATGTGTAGGGGGTAGACTCGCAGTCTGGGATCCGGGAGGTCTTGGTCAGTGAATGATATGGTCATTGGGCGGCGGGAGCCATCGACAGTGTCGGTACTCTTGGATGACCCATTGTCGTCCGGATGCAGATCATCCGACGTACATTCCCCTCCCTCGGGTCCTTCGCTAGCTCCTTCGGGGATCTCCTCAAAGGGTTCTTCTTCTCCTCCTCCTCCTGGGTTTTCTAGTCCGCTTTCATCGGACTCAATGTTGATGACCGCAGGTAGGGTGAGAACTGCATCTTCTTCTTCACCATAGAGTATGGCGAGGTCATGGTTGTCGAGGTTCAGCTGGAAGCGCTCGTTCTCGCCCTCCTCCTCGGATTCCTCGGACAGACTCTCATCAGTGACGTCTTCTGAACTGCTTGGTTGTGGTGATGGTTGTCTCCCTCTCCTGACCATGTTTACCATGTGAGCTCCAGATGTCGATGCTTGGTTGTGACCTGGCAATGGGTCAGTAAATATGCCAAGTGGCTTGGAGACTCGAGAATTGCCCTGGTTTAAGTGGCTTTTGATCATGTCCCAATCAAGGCGCCTGTCATCATTTAAATCGTAAATAAAATCCTGAAAAACAATGCATTGTTCTACGGTATGACCATGCTGTTGGTGGTATTGACAGTAGCGCAGTCTGTTGGCCCCGGGGAGTGGAGGCTTAGCAACTGGGAGGGAGATACTATTTGTGTCCATTAGTACCCTAAAAATCCTAGTTAGTGTTTCTGGGAGGGGAGGGTAAGAGTCCCTTTTTCCCATTCGTCTCTGATCATAGGATGTCGGAGGGGAGACCTCATTATAAGTATACTGGGTGGGCTGCCTAGGATTTAGGTTCTGACTTCTTAGGAAGGTGGAATAGAAAGGGGTCCTAGGCTGGCCTTGTCTTGAAATTACAGGGCTTTGGACCGGGGAACTTTGGATTACCGGGTTTTGTTGTGTCGGCACGGGGATGGGTACTGATCGAGTAGCGAATTTTTGATTGTTTGGCCGAGGCTACGCATACCCGGATGAACCGGACGTGTACTGTCTCGGAGCCGTTCCTCCATCAGGAACCCATGCTCCGTTTGGGTAGAGTGCCGATACTTGGGTAATCCCCTCTACCATAGGGGTTTGTGCCTTACGAGGCGGTTGTCCAACCCTATGGCTGATAGGTGGGGACTGGGTTTGGACTACTGGTGCTGCACAATGGGAAATCCTGTTGTGGCGGTCAATTAGAAGCTGATACGTAGTACAGTCTCCATACGAAAGGCTCGTACGAAGCTCTGGACTCAGGCTCTGTAACATCATGTCAGTTTCTTGACATTCTATGAGTTGCAGGCCGGTTCGGTGGACAAGTGTGCACCACCGAGACACGTATTGTTCAAATTCCTCCCTAGGCCTCATTCTCTCTACAGTTAAATCCGAAATAGAGGGGGTTCTGATCCTCTGGTAAACGTAGCGGCCTAAGAACTTCTCGCTTACAGCCGAGAAGTTTGATAAGTGATCTATAGGGAGGGTAGAGAACCATTGTAGTGCTTCTCCTTCCAATGATTTCTGGAAGAGGAAGACTAGCAGAGGTTGATTATCTAGAAAGGGGCGGGCGTCTAGATAAAAGGCAGTTAAATGGATGTCTGGGTCTCCACGACCGTTATACCGGCGGAATTTGGGGATTTTGAATCCCTCCGGTAGGTGGACTGACGGGATTTGTCTCAGGTTATGTAGAGACATGTGCTTGGGGGATAAGGGACCAGTCTCGGAGAGGATTCTCCGGATGGTTTCATCCAGTGTTTCTCCCCTGGGAGGGCTGCCTAGCGGTCCCGGGTTTGGGGTGGCCTGGTAAGGGCCTGGGGTGGAACTGGTCGGGAACATTGGATTTGCGGGGAAAGGGGGGTGAACGAAAAAATGCTCGGATTGACCGAGTGGTTGGGTGTGGACGGGGTTTTGGGAATGACCTTGGGGGTTTCGACAGGGGCTTCTCGTCTCATGGTCTTGGCATGTCGGTAGTCGGTGAGGTCATGAAACATGTCCTCTATGGATTGGTACCCTAGACTGGCCATCTTTTCCTCTAGATGGGTCAGGAATTGCGTGGCCTGACCCTCTTGGTGGGTTCTTTCCTCTAATATCTCCTCCTCTAGGTGGGATTCCATGATGCGTGTGGAATGATTTAAGGGAATGAATGCAGATATAAAGCAGTGAATAAAGCGGTAAAGGATTGCGCAGCGACGTGCGGCTTACAAAGCAGTAAAAGATTGCGCAGCGGTGTGCGGCTTACAAAGCAGTAAAGGATTGCACAGCGGTGTGAGGCTTACAAAGCAGTAAATGATGCTGTGATGCGAAGTAGAGGAGGATCTTGTTAGACCTGTGTCATTTAGAGTCCTAATTTCGATCGGAGTCGCTAAAATTTTTGCTTTTTAGCCTACCAAGGGGGTTTGAGGACTCTGATTGCAATATAACTGCATATTATGGGTCCTGGTATTGTTTAGTACTGCCCATAAAATTTTCGTTTAATTCCGATAACGTTTTTGGAAATATGCAGTTTTGGATTGGTATTCGGATTTGATTTTGTTAAAATCCAAGATGATGAGATAAAAATCTGATATTATTACGATATGTTTACGTTTGAGATAGCTTCCATATAGAAGTGGAATTGGATCAACTGGATTCGTATATTAAAAGTTATGGGTATTTTTCCATGTATACCCCGAAGTTGAGAAATCCAGGCAGTAGCCCTGTAAGATGTTTAGCCTAGATTTCGGAATAGCAGGAGAGGTTATTTGATCTGGGTATAAACATGAAAGCTGTAGATAATCTTCTTAGCTGTCCAATGCCACTAGAATCATGCAATTTGGAGCTATATTGAGGAAGTTATGGCCGTTTAAGTGAAGGCTGCGCAGAGTTTTTAGTCCGAGGACGACTTGGTCTTTCAGCCCGACTTTTCCTATAAATACCACCCCAAATGTTACGACCTTAGCCATTTTTTTCACCTCTTTTGGTCTGGTGCAGCCCTTGATGAAGGCTTGGGTGGAGGAGGTGGTGGTGATGGAGAAGAAGAAGTTGAAGAAGGTGAGTTGTTGTGTTGTTGTTAAGTTGTTGATTCTTTTCCCTCTTCCCTCATCTTTGCTCTCTTCCTTCCCCTCTCTAACCAACAGCCCCCCATGTGTTTGTTGAAATGCCAAAGTGAATCCCTATGAAGAAGAGAAGCCAAAGAGAGGTGGTGGTAGTGGTGGTGGTGGCGAGGTGGTCAAGGGTGCGCTTGCGAGCCCTTACATCTCCCCCTTCGCTCCCCCTCTCAATTGGGTGAGTTTTCCCTCTTCTTTTGGTGGTTTTTGTGCATATAAGGATGCTTGGGAGGGCTTGCATGTGAGGTGTTTGGGGTTGGGTGCATGTGGGGCTTGGGAGTGGGCATGGGAGCACTGGGCGCGCGGGTCTGCGCGCAGGGACGCGCGGGAGCGCGCGTGCGCACGCGCAGGTTGGGCGCGCGTGTCCGCGAGCTGTCTGCGCGCGGGTGCTGCCCGGGGCCCGATTTGGGCGTGCTGGGGTTGGCACCCTCGGGTGGGTGTCCGGGGGGCTCGGGCACGCGTGCGTGCGTGCACGCTTGCGTGCGTTCGAGCCCATATGCGTGGATGTCCAATCTTAGGCATCCCTAATTGATTTTATGTGTTTGTATGTGGTCTTACTCATCCCTTTTGGTACCCTTGACTTGCAGACCTCGTTGGATGGGATGCGCGACGACCTGGATATCGGTGAGTGGTTTGATTCCAACCCTTCCGGGAGCGCTTGAGGCACATAGTTGTGCTTCGCGCTTCCATGGGGCCTTATTTGCACCCTAAATATGTTAGATATCATGCATGCTAGGTAGTATAGCTCGTATATTGTGTAGAACCCCTATTCTACCTTATACTTGCCTATGTATTGTATAGAATATGGCATGACTTAGGTAATTTTGTTTGAATTACTACCCTTATTATTATTTGGACATATCTAACATGTCTAGCTTGGGTTAATAACGGGGTGAATGCGTAATAGTCCTGATTTAGTACTCGAGGGTATGGTATAGTTGTTGCACCCATCTAGTTGGGGCAAAACTATGACCCGCTTCAAGAAAGGATGAGGCTTTCCCTCTCTCTCGCCTCTCCTCTTTTCGTGAACCGAGTGAGTAGATGTAGTTCCTACTTGACTCGGGTTTGCTTGGAATTATTGGCATACACCTATTGTCGCGCGGACCGCGCTTAACCCTCCCCCTTTGAGTTGGTGATACCCAACGCCTGCTTAAGTCGTACTTATGTGATTGAATGTTTATTATGCCCTCATATGCATGTTTAAGTAAATTATCCCTGGGTAATTAATTGCATATTATGTATATGCCTATTTGGGCCATGAGCCTTGTTTAATGAGATTAGACAAGTGTATGACCTCCTATGGGGTCATACCATGTCTTTGACACTTAGAATAAAATGTCTTCCCCGCATCTGAGTTATGCGCCCTGGAGGGAATTCATGAGAATTCATTGCGCTTATCGGTGTTTGATAACCGATGATGACGGATCCATAGGGATCGTATTCGCAGGTGTCGAGTGTTTATTCCTTCGTCGGCTCCGAGTAGAGACTACCCGGCGTAGCAGAGTCCGGTGAGGAGCCCTCCCAGATACTACTCATGACGCGTGTTGGCATGCCCATACGGCTGAGGTAGTGATCATGCGAGGCTAGTCCGGTAGGGGCCTGAACCGTGTGAGGTGCCGGGAGGCTGCCAGTAGTATGGGCCACACCAGGAGAGACTACGGAAGACGAGTAGAGTAGAACAATCAACCTCTTCCCCAAGAGCCTATGTCACCCCGAGGAGGGGGTGAGGGTGAGGGTGTAGTGGGTCGGCGTGGGTTCGATCTGCCAGTTCGTGCAATCTCCCAAGATCCTATGTCACCCGTCGGGGTGAGGGTGAGGGTGTTGGTGTGAACGGGATGGACTCGAGTTGATACTCGACCCACCAGCTTGTGTAGTAGGTTTTTCCATGGGGTTCGCACTGCGAACAAGTAGTGGTTCCTCCCAATATCGTCGTATGTCGTGGCCCCGACGTTGAAGCTGCCCTGACAGAGGACTCCCACTTGTAGGTACTCCCGATGCATTCGGCGGATATACTGATCATGGGAGTGCACCAGGTGAGGCTACACGAGGGTGGACCACCGGACGATATTGCTAGCATGAATTGTTCTCCCCTTTGTCGGCTCCGAGTAGAGACTACCCGGCGTAGTAGAGTGCGGTGAGGAGCCCTCCCAGATACTACTCATGACGCGTGTGGGCGTTCCCATACGGCTGAGGTAGTGATCATGGGAGGCTAGTCCGGTAGAGGCCTGAACCCTGTGAGGTGCCGGGAGGCTGCCAGGTAGTATGGGCCACACCGGGAGAGACTACCGGAAGACGAGCGGTGTAGAACAGCAAGTTTTGTCCTTCAAGTCCCTAGACTCACCCCTGTGGGGGCTAGGGCGAGGGCGGGTACGGTCGCACCGCCGTATGACCTTGTTAACCGTTGGGTTTCTACCCATGATTTCCTTGATAGGAGATTGCCTTGTATTGAATGATTATGTTGGTGTTTGGTTTCTGACACTCACTGAGCTTGTAGCTCACCCCTCGCTTATGTTTTTCCCCAGATGACGCTGAGTCGGATCCAAGAGAAGAGCTCCCCTGGCGCAATATGAGTAGGAGACCCGCGTTCGCGTTGGATGTCTTGCGAGTGAGAGGCTATCAGCATTCCCTTTTCATTGTATGTGTTATACTTATGCTTGTGCACGGTATGTAGACTGTTAATGTCTGTTATTGTTTATATTGGCTCTCACAGGATAGTTGATTGTGTACTCTAGTCTGTAATATGTCTTTGAATTACAGACTTAGTCGTTTGAGCTTCCGCCATTTGTATATATTTGATGTCAGTTACTTGTTTATTGCCTTTTCTCTTGTGGAGTTTTATTTGACCTTGTGTATGGATTACTGATATCATTTATATATTTGCCACGTCTCGGGGACGGTCGCCCTGGGGCGTGACAGATCTGATTCAAGGGGTGGAAAACTCTAACCTTCCTAGAGGGTTGATAGAATTCTAGTCAAGCTTGTAAAAGGGGGGGCAGAAGAGGATTACCTTTTGTTGTTTTTCACGAGGGAGGTCCCACCGTGATCGCCAGATTTGTCGGCGTCGGATTCCGTGTTGGTGTCGGAAAGAATCCGCCGGTGGGGGTGCGTGTGCGTGTGTGGGGGTACTTCGGGGATTCGGATCGGATGCGTACCCTGGCGGGCTCGGTCGGATCGTCTTCTCGGAAGGGTGGATGTCGTTCCTGGTTGAGGCGCCCGACAGCGGCTCAAGAGGATTCCAGGGTTTGTGTGATCGCCACCTGCTTTTTCTAAAAGCAGGAAAAGGTTGGGTTGCATTTGATCGCCTCGCGGGGGGAGTTTGTTGGGTCTCCGCTCTGAGACACGGATATACCGTACACTGAGGTGAAAAACAGGTAATCATATGCTGCTATCTAGGGCTTGACTAAAGGAGTCTTGGACAAAGGGGTGCAAATGGGGTGTGGATATGGGGCGGCTAGTGGGATCCAGCCATCGGATATGGGGCGGCTACTAGGGTTTAGCCGTCCGGGACCTGGGTTGGTTGGGGCGGATATGGGGCGGCTAATGGGATCCAGCCGTCGGTAGGAAATGGGTTGGGTCTTGGACAGAGGCTAAGCTAGGTTTAGCCCGGGTTTCTGGTGGGTGGAATGAGAGGGTGTTTTTGTGTAGGGAATGGATTTTTCTCTCACAAAAGGGGCTCTCTTTCTCTCCCCCCTTGGGATTTCTAGTGGGGAAAGGGAGGTTGGGATTCCAAGTGGATGTGAATTGTGTGTTGTTGATTGTGGATTGGGAATGTGTAGAAATGTTTTGAACCCCCTCTATTTATAGTAAAAGAGAGGCAGGGGAATATGCAGGGGGTAATGGAGTGGCTTGGTTAATAGTATGTTTGATTAGACCCCTCATTAATTCTCTGGTTTTTCTGTCAGGACCAGGTGAAGGGCGGCTAGTTCTAACTAGCCGCCCAAGATGGGGCGACTACTTCCTGGTAGCCGCCCCTATCATGACCTGCCAAACGTCCCATCTCTGACAAGCGGTGGCTTGGGTCGGTTACTTGGGTTGATCCGGCCAAGATAGGGCAGCTAAAGGTCATAACCCACCGCAATGATCAGCATTTAATGCTGCTTTATGTCCCATCCAGGGAAGCAGTTCAAGGTCGGCTAGGGGGGCGGCTAGTTCTAACTAGCCGCCTGGTATGGGGCAGCTAGTTAGGCCTAGTCGCCCCTTGCAAGGGGTTTTAGGGTTTTGGGTTTTTCTGAGGTGGGGTTCTGGTTTGGAGTAGGGTCTGGTTTAGGGTAGGGTTTGGGGTTTCTGGGTTAGGGTTAGGATTTAGGTTTAGGGTTAGGCTGGGGTTTAGGGTTTAGGTCAGGGTTAGGGTTTCCGGTTTACGGTCAGGCTAGGGTTTAGGTTTAGGATTTCCGGTTTCCTGAACTTTGGTTCTCTATTTAGATGTCCAAATGTGGGATATTTTCGGGTGTTACTTGAAGTATTTCTGTCTTTCTGGACGGTCAAAATTGGGGTATCTATAAATGCGTCACACACGCTTCAAAGTGGAGGAGGATAATTCAGGCGCCGTCAATGTTAAATCTAATAATTCAAGTGTTGTTCCTCTGAAGCTACTTCAATTTGAGCCTCCATGAAGGACTCATCCTGCACCATCATTTCTGGAGGCCACCCTCTAGCACTGTATAGTATCTTCCATCTCCCATGTTTTATTGTATATAGCATGTTGTCTATTTGCTGCTTTCTTTAAATGAAAAATCCAAAAAAATCAAATATGTCAAAAAAAAAGTCAAAAAAAAAAGTTTGAAAGTCACATTCAGTCCAACACTTGGATTGAGACATTCATCTTCTAGCATGAGAGCACCCCAGCCCAACATTTGGATTGGGACATTATCTTCCATCATGAGAGCACCCCTAATCCAACACTAGACGGGGCAATTTTTAACTGTAATGAATAATTAGCTTGAGCATTACTGCCATTTCTTGTTAGCCTTTACTTTGTTTGTTTGATTGTTTCATATTTTGCTTGACTTTTAATGGATCATGTCCATAGGATTTGTTGTCTTTAACTTGGCTCACATCAACATCTCACCCTCCACATACATGATTGGCTGAGGATTTAGTCCACCACGGAAAGAAAGACTGCCCATACCATTAGACTGGGGCAATTGTATCTTCCTTCTTTTATTTGAAATTTTCATTCGTGTTGACTGCGACCCATAAATATGTCTTAGTCCTGGTACATATCCCAAAGAAGCTAGCTCTAGCACTGTTGATGCTTTAAAAAAAAGGGAGGAAAAGGGAGGGTAAAAAACAGAAATGCAACAGCGCAAGGTAGCCATTTCAAAAAAAAAAAAAAGGATAAAGTAGATGTCCAATGTAGGTCTACGTCCTTTACCAAAAAAAAGAAGGCAGTAAAGAAGAAAGCTAGAGGGACTGAGTGAGTTAAGATATGTGTTAGGACTGGGTCAATTTGATGGTTCTAAGAAGACATTACCCTCACCCCCATTCATTCAACCTCTCCCTAGGAAGAGTCAATTAAACTAGAAATTTGGCGAAGCGGTTGATCCATCCTACAGTGAACAATCTCCTAAGCTGACACCATCACACACCACGTGAGTCATTTTAAAGGCTGCCTAATCCGATGGACAGAAATCATGCACTTGTCTGAGTGGACTTGAAATTTTCAAACAAATTGGGGTGAATAAACTAGAATGGAAGTCTTTCGTGCTTAGGCTAATCCTTTCATAATACAACATGCTCTCATATGCTAAGCTACTTGCTCATCATCCCATCAATGCTACATGTCACTTAAGCACACACTCACATCATTCCATGACATGTTTATATAAAGCTGCAAGCTAGTTGTGTTTTTATTATGCCTGTTACATGATCACCTTGTATATTTTGAGTTATGCAGGTATATCTCTTACTAACTCTTAACTCACTAACTTAAAAAAAAGGGGGTTTCAAAAACCTAGGTTGCATTTGTTTGTTGACTGGTGAGCGCCCCTCCAGTAAAAGCAATGATCTACCAATTTGCAAATGCGAGCTTTGTATGGCCGTTGGTAGCCTAAATATAGGGACGATGGACTCTTTCCAAGACTCTTGACCCAAATCTTGGTCACCAACAAGTTTTCAAAACCACTAACATGCATTAAAAAAATGTTTAAAAAAAATCAACCCAGCATGCATGCATTTAGGATAATTTGCATAATTTGCATCTCTCTTATATGCCTCTATAAGCTTAAATTTTTATTTGGCTCGAGCATTTGTCTGATTCGAAGTCCCGCCAGGTTTAAGTAATTATTCTACTCCCTTGTGCTTTTGTCTTGTTACTCATACCATCCAAGATAATTTTCTATGGTCTTGTTTACCTTGATTCATTATTCAATGATCCTTTCAAATTATCAATCAAAATTTTCTTTATTTTTTTTCGCATTTGTGATATCCCCCTGTTCGTTGAGTTGCCATGCATGGTAGGCACAGGGAATCCAATGTTGGGCTGCAGCACACGAAGGCTAGGAACCTCAATCAAGGGTTGGATCACTCACCGCATTAGATTAAATGTCTTTCTCCCCCAGGATCATTTTGTTGATAAATTTTTGTAGACCTGTCCTAAGTTCATTTCTTAGTTGTTATCAGTCATTAGACCAAAATCTGTGTCGAATGAGCCGGTCAAAATAAGGTCTCTCTTCTTATCCTCGTGCAGTGCTTCTCGTTTCACTTGAAACACCGTCTGAGGAGGGGCAATTGTATATACCCCATTTTGACCGGTTTAGGATACAATTACTTATTCTTAGCGATATCTGAATCAGTTCAATACTTATTCCAAATACCTTATTTTTCTACTTTCTATGATTTCACAAGTTTATAATCCAATGCCATGCATCCATATAAATGTATGCATCACACACACACACTCTTTCATGTCTCTCATGCACACTCACATAATACATACATGCATCACCATGCTTACAACTCCTTATGTACGTACGCCACCTCTCATGTACACCATGCTCCCCATGAATCACACACACTCCACCACTTTATCTTGCATAACATACACGTAGAGGGGAGTGAATGATCACAAAGAAAGGACATGCATGAAGTAAAAAAAAAAAAAGGTCAAAGAGTAAGGGGCATTAAATGTTGGATTTGAAAAGGTACGGGAGGGTGTCTCAAAAAAAAAAAAGGTTTCTTAGGGCCCAAGGAAGATTAGCTGGCTGGTTTTCAATAGTTGGCATTGGTGGTTTTCAAGCAGGTATAAAAGAGGGCCTTCGACTGTTTCAGAGAGAGGGGAGAAGAAGGATTTTTTTTTTGTGTGTGTGCGTGAGTGTGGGTGGGTGTGTGTGTGAGAGAGAGTGGAGAGAGAGGCCTCAGAGTGGGTTTAAACACATACACAGTGAAGAAGAAGAGAAGGGGGTCCGAAATGTTTTGGCCAGGCTCAAAACAGGGCTTTCTCTTTGTTATTTATTTAGTTTCATTTTGTTATTTACTAGTTAATCTCATCTACATCATTTAGTTTAGTGCATCAATCCCAACCCATGTTTATTGTATTTTAAAAGGGGTAAATCTTTTGGGGAAGGGTTAGTAAAACATTGCTAGTCCCCTCCCCAAACCAACTAACGCGGTGCGTTTTAGTATTCATATTTAATTTCTTGTTTTTTTACTTTTCATTTTAGAATAATTTACTACACTTTTGTTCTAATCGGATCTTAATCATTTTGTGCGAGGTACCTGAGCTTCACCGCGTTGCGTGGCCAGCTGCGTCAACGTGAAGAGAATCCACAATTTTCCATTAAAGGCGAGTAATAGAAAAACCTCCTCTTTTCTTTCTTTTGAGGAAAAGCAAGTGGCGATCACAATTAAGTCTCAGTCAGCAGTCGAGCGAGCTTGGACGATCTTTTGGACGATGATCCGATGCGTCGCGTATGGACCGGAATCAAGTTTGAAAGAACTGGAGTAACGGCGTTTCATCGTCAAAAATCCACATCGACACCCGGGAGAGGGCTACCGGATGACGAATGATGTAGAACAGTCGATCTTCTCCCTAAAGTCCTATGTCACGATGTGAGGGTGAGGATGAGGATGATGGTGTGGTGGGCTTGGGTTGATACTCGACCCACCAGCTTAAATAGTTGTTTCCATCTGTGGGAGCCTTAAATTATTTGGAATGATTAAAATGAGTTGTGTTACATGGATTGTACCATTCACTGAACATGTGGCTCACCCCTCGCATGTTATTTCCTCCAGTTGTCGTCGAGTCGGATCCGAATGAGGAGCTCCCCTAGGCATAGTACCAATAGCAGAGCAGCGTTCGTGTTTTGGGTCATGCGAGTGAGAGGCCATCAGCATCTCCCGTTTTCCTTATATGTATTGTTACTCGTGCTTGCGCAGCGTACTTGTATGTTGATGTCTTTTGTTTTATATTGGCTCTCACAGAACAGTTGATTATGTGCTCTGGTCTGTGATATGTCTTTGAATTACAGACTTAGTCGTTTTAAACTTCCGCTATATGTATATATATTATGTCAGCTACCTTGTTAAAATGTTTTATTACTATGGATGTTGTGTTAGAGTCGTTATTGATCTCGGTTACAGATTTGCTGATATTATATATTTGTCACGTATCGGGGACGGCCGCCTTAGGGTGTGACATTCCCACCAAAATCCGCTCTCCAAAAAAACTCTCTGAACCCCTGTTTAAACCCCTCTTCACCTTAGCCAAGCCAAAACACTTTCATACCTAGGTTCTGCCAAAATTTAGAATTCAGAAAACTAGGTTATAGGCAGCTAGTCTAACCTTGCCGTCGGCCCCAGGCGGCTCAAACCAAGTAGTCGGCGCCCTCCCCCCATTTAGCAGCCCCCTTTTCAAATTCTAAACTAGTAGAAAGGATTCTCCGTTTTACCTATGTGTGCGGCCGGCCATAGTCAGAGATGAGAACACTACAATCTACCCTCACGAGGTGATCAATAGCAAACATCAATTTTTCCTATTTTTTGAGAAAGCAGATGGCGATCACAAATTCAATCATTCTAGGAGGCTATCGGGCCATTCAGAAGCAACTCTCTCTGGGCGGTGATCTGATTCGTTGCGAGACGAATCGAGGTTGTCAAAAGAATTTTCACCTTTTTTTTCTATAGAGAGAATTGGTTCTCTATTTATAGTATTTTGGTGATGCCCTAGAATCCTCTGTGAAACTCTATTTGAGGGATTTGCAAAATCTACTGTCATTATCCCTTGATAAATACACATAATTTGTCAGGATCTTGTGTATCAATAGTTGATTTTTCTAAATCCAGGATATATTATTGTGATCTCAGAGAATTAGTTTATTAATAGCTTTGGATTTATTATATTTGTGGGCATTTAAAAAGTCAGTAGTTGATAATCCATAATTTAAAAATTAAATTATGAAATAGTGACTTGAATTGGAAGGTATGGAAGGTCCGACAGGCTGAGTCCACATATGGTGGGCCATCAAGATCGTGGGCCGTCGCTAATCAGATCATTGGCCCCCGATACGTAGAGCATAGTTTGTAAGCCTGATTTTTAGCCCCTACACTGGCATAGATAAGCTCTAATAAGCAATTCCAACATTTCCTTATAATAGCTATCAGGATTTATCCTATCTTATTCAAACATAACTAACAGGGTTTATCCAGGGAAAACAAAACAAACACTTAACATTATTCATATAGGTTGTACATAAAATTATTCTTTCATACAAGATTTTAAGGCAATTCATAATTTCATATACCGCTGAACAGGAATACAGAAATGCAACACTAGAATAAAGGTTTTTATTGATGGAAGGAAACATGTAATTAAGTATATGCCATTTTTTCAAACATTAATTAATGTCCATGACTACACTGAAACTGAGTGTGTTTTAATGATGCTTCTTAATGTTTTTCAAGGAGGATCAGAGAAGCATGAATATTACAAAATTATTTTTCTCTAGATGGGATTTCCCCCCAACCAACGGCTAAAGAATGCAAATGCTTCTTTTGGCTTGTATTCAGAAACTGTATGTCCCGCTCCCTGCACAGGCACACTTTGCCAAGTTAAATACACGTACACATTACATTTAAACAATGTAAATATCACTCATACAATGTAACAAAGGCTAAGCACCAATTGAAATGAGAGAATATGAGAGCATATTTGTGATATAGTGAAAGGCCTGTAAATTTGTTACACAATCCATTTGTAACTATTCCCAACAGAGTACATGTGATAAGAAATTAGAATTGTGCCAATCGCGATAATATATTTCCCTAAATATGGTCAGCTCATTATTTCAAAACAGATAACCAAAGTAAGTCCATAAATTCATATTGCATGATAAGCATGCTATTTGTTCCTCTCAGTGGTATATCATAAAGATAAAGAAAGAGGATGAAAAGCAACACCTTTATTGTGAGGAATGTAAGATTATGCTCATAGCCTTGTGTGTATCTGCAACAAGTTAAGAAGCAAAGAATGACTCAAGCACTATAATGAACAATACCAAAAATATAATGTTGAGGAATGCCTTCACATGAATTTAGTTAAGGGTGTTGCCCTCCTACTATCCAAATTAAGTTTAAAAATAAAAAAATAAAAAAATTGAACATAATCAAAGCTGTTCACTTTGGCGAAAAAATTATGATGTCATCAACATGACATAATATAAATTATAATTCAACATATTAGCAATTGATTTCCATTATAAGGATGTTCCTTTATTTATTAATTTATTTTAGTTGGAATGAAGTATGGGGAAAAAAGAGGTAACAAAAACTTAGAAAGTACCCAGCAACTTGTTCGTTCAAGATCCAAGGCCTCCATCCATCAGTGATTTTATAGCCCAATGACCTGGTCCATGCTTCACTCCCAGTGTATGGCACACACGTCATGGTCCCCACTGCCAGAAGAAGGATTACAGATACCATCAATGGTGATTCACATTAAACAACATTTAAAAAATTTCAAAAAAAATCAAAATCACCATGAATATATGCCCTTGATTAGGTCACAGAAGTACAATAATAAATTTTTTATCTAATTCGTGTAAATATGTCAGTAACAACATCAGAAGGTTTAAAATTTGAACATACACTCATTTCCATTGTAAACAGAATCATGCACTCCTATATCAGAAACCATTTGTGTTCTTTTTATGTCGATTCCACTTTTAATATTTATTAAACAATTTGTTCACGCTTAACTATCCTGATCTTCATGAATTTTCAATTGTAATACTACAACAGTTTTATGTTTATTACCTTCACTGTAAACATACTTTCATAGTCAAGCTTCTCATAGAATATGTTGCTCACATCTTTAAATTGTTCTTTAGACATATCTCAAAACATTAATGTGGAACTTCTTCAAACATTTTCCTAACCAATGTATTAATTTAATTTTCTAATTCAGGGAATTCATTTGGCCTTTTTAAAAAAAAATGTATGATAATTTGTTAGGTGATCCATGAACAACAATAGGATCTTCTACTCATGGTAGTATTCCTTTTATTGTTAGTATTAACCAATTTTTCAACACAGTGATATGTAGGATAATAAGTATAATCTATAGTGACAATTTAAAGTCTATTATAATTTGCAACATTCAAATTATATTATTTTTTTAAAGCTGACCTTCAATGATCATTTTAAAATAGTGGAAATAGAAGACATTTAGAACATTAAATTAAATAGAAATGGGATTCAACATTTTCCAAAGTAGTAATCCCATTGAGGGTCAGGTTCAAACCAAAATATATATTTGGTTAAGTTATATTTTTACTATATTGAAACATGTACAACGAGTCATAGGCTCAATTCTTATATCCATATATACTTTATTTAAGCAAATTATGCTAGTTGACAAAAATCATACTAATTGACAATTGCATACAGAGTTTAAGTGTTGCTCCAAAAATCTACAAAAAAAAAGAAAAAAAAGTAGCCATTAAAAAAAACAAAATATGGATATTGTTAAAGAAAAACATACCTGAATATAAGAACGCGATAACCCTTGGAAGTTAGGTCCTTGTGATACTTTATCATGCTCCCAGCATCATGCATAAAGTCAATTTTGTCTGTACATAACTCCCATGAACCAATCATATCCAACTGAGTAAAGGGGGTGAAGTTGATGATGATGGCAGGTATGCGAAGGTGGGATAAAAAATAATAATTATTTAATGAAATAAATGTAAACAATATTGATTGCAGAAAGAACATTGTGAGGTAAACTCTGTACCGATTGAGAATGAATTGCATTTCTCACTGTTGCATTGTTTAACCATGTTGTTGCAACTTCATCATCCTATAATGTTGAAAGATAATAATGTGGGAATGAATAACAAATATAATAACATAATATGGGGATAAAAGACAATTGTAGAAATAATGATATGATACATTCAGAAAAATAACCACAGTATGATTGTTTGGTGACAGAGAACATGAAGATGCAGTATATGAAAATAAGGGAACACATTGTTCGTCCTAAATTCTTAACAAGATATAGATCTTCCTTGTTAATCCCCATGCTCTCATGTGCAAATTTCTTCATGTGAGAATTAAAAATTTACCTTCTCCTTGGATTTTTTATATATCAATCATATATCAACAATAGAATGCCTCTCTCAATTATTTATACAAACAATTGAAGCACAAATAATTCAGTTGTCAATGAGGGGATTCAAGCTTTGGTTTTTGCATCATAAAGAGTTTCATGCTGAATGTATCCTAAAACATGTAATAGTCATCTTTATCAATGTTGGAATAATGTTATATTCAATAGAGGCTGAAAAGTCTCTTATATAGATACAAAATGTACAAAATCCTAGAAATATAAAAAGACCAAAAAGCCCATGAGAAAAAATTGAGTCAGGAGCGCTGCTCCCAAACTCCCATGAGCCCAATCATTGATTCCCCAGCATGGGCCTGTTGGGCCTACTCCTGTTGGGCCTACTCCCTGGGCCTCCGGGAATAGGCCCAACAAGCTTATTTCACAATAATAACTCCAATATATACATCTCCCTCTAGCTCTCAGCATTCTAGTATGGACAAAATGGTCTTCCTTCAACTCAAAACCTCCCTAGAATTATCCAAATTACCTCCTTTTAAGGAAGATTGGATCAAGATAAAGGTATTTAAATGTTCAATCACCATCAATAAAAATATATGAAATTGATATATATCGATTCTACATCAGCTTGGCTAGTTCCATCAAGTTAAAAAATAAGATATTTTTGTTTGGCTAGTTTTGTATTGATCTTTGTTCGGGGGCTTTTAATCAATAAAAGTTCCTATCTTTATTAAAAAAAAAAGGTTTTGTATTGATCATTATAATTTATTGAGTTCATAAGCATTTTACAACATATTGATTATATGAATATAGACCATTTTATCAATTCAACTCTTCAATTTATAAAGGTCATGTTGATTACCAAAATAGTTTTGGAGTGTTCATCAGAAAAATTAAATCAAGTGATTAATGTAAGCAAAACATATTTTTACATCTGTGATGTGTTGTATTATTCCACTAAGCAATTTTCATGATTACCGTTAATTTTTCAGTAGAATATTTTCTTTCTTTGACAAAAATGTAACAAAATGTTGACTACAGATAAAAAGATCTTCAAAATTATTCGAGAATAGAATCTCTCTTCACGAAACGCTAATACCTATTAGCATGTATTAAAACCAACAATGCTAAAGTTGTCACTTGTATACATACCGTACAGGGAACGTAACTTGAACCAAGAAGTTCTGGCCATGTAGGAACACGCCCATCTTTCACTGGAGCTCTTAAAGGCCAAGAACGACCAATCATTCTTTGCCTCACAGGAAAAGGCATGTCAATCTCCCCAAGCCTCCTGAAACTGTCTGGCAACCTGTTCTTAGAAGACACAATGTTCCTTATGCTGGGGCTATGGTAACAAGGCTCAAGGATATCGTAGATGTTCAGATCGTTAAGTTCCTGAGTGTTAAGTTCTGAGAATTTAACATGTGATAGAAACATACGAATTGCAAAAATATCTGACCTATAAGATAGAAAGATAGCTCACATAGTCAACTTTGTCTAACAACAAAGTGCATCTTCCATTGGTTGCATTCCAGTAGCTCCCTTGACAGGCAGCATCAACATCCTGTCATATGTTATAATAACACATAATGCAGTTTTGATGAATCAATTGATATACTTCAAAGATTAAGAAAGAGAAGCAACCAACAATGGAAAAATGTGGATCAAAAATATAAAATCATCAACATGTATTATTTTCTAGAGATAAATCCATTATCACTATGTGGGTATATGACAAACCATTCATTAGCCATGTCAGCCTCTTTTAAGATGAACAAACAATTAGTTAAACAAGTTCCACGGTTGGCTAATTCGATACTTGTCCACGATGAGTTACTACCTTATACAGATCATCTGATATCAAGCCCATTCCATGCGCAAATGGCACAAGAGCATTACCATCAAATATGGTATCAGTGACTCCATTACCCACTATGTACCCCTGTATTAAAAGTCAACATCAATTTAAGGTTGTTGGAGAGTTGCTGAAAAACTTGATACATGATGAGATCTGACCTAGAAGTTGAGAATAGGCTTAGTTCCAACTTCAATCCCTGAGAAAAGTCACCTAGTAAATACTTATGAAATGGAATGGAAAAGTCTATATCATAAAAAATAAGAAACAGATAAAGAAATACCTTTGGCAACTTCAGAAGCAAGAGTAGGAACATAAACACCTGCATATGACTCCCCAGCAATATAAAAGGAGTTGTTGAGGAACTCTGGGTATTGTTCAAACCACTGATCATGCAAGAATTTGAAGAAATAGATTGTTGGAAGCATAGTCAATGAAAAAAATGAAAATATTTCGAACATATACTATCAGCAAAGTCTTTGAAAAAATATATCGATAACTATCTAAGTTGATGCAATTCCAGATGATGACTATCTACTGCATTCTATTGAGGATATACCTTCAAGAGAAATGTGTGGAATCAGAGGCAGTCTTTAGATCCCCAGTCTGGTAATCATCTTTGTTTTTTGAATAAGACAATCCCACACCAGCGGGTGAATCCACATACATAACACTCGAAATCTAAAGGAAGAAATCTCCTTCTAGCTCAGTATGTAGAAAATCACATTGGCAGTAATCAATATTATTCACTTTGATTTAACTTTCTACTATAATCAACATAGTTGAACAAATTAAGTAAAATACAGAGGATATTATCTGTTAGTCCTCCAATACCTTAGACCAGCTATAGGGGTTCAGATGTAGTTGTGGCATGTCTCCATATTTTGTCACCCGTTCAAAGTTAAATGGGCCTGTCACCAGAAAGAAAGCAAAAAAACATATGAAGTCCTATCATTCTATGTAACCATGATTCAAAAAAAAACATCAAAAAAATTAAAGCCATCCAAAGTAATATACTTATTTATTAAACAAGTGTGATTTCTTTCCTTGTCTAGAGAACGAATGCTATTTTTTTTAGATATAAAAATAAATAAATTTATTATCTTTTTTATACAAACTTGTAAATATAATTCTTCATGGAAAAAATCAAGAAGCCCAATTAGGCTTCCATCACCCAAACAATAAAAAAAATCCAACATTTTTCAATGAATACTGATGCAAATTGAAATTGTGGTGGAATAAAACACTCAATAAAATGAAATAAACTCTCAAACTTACATTGAAGTACAAATAACTAAATAAATTGGGAGCTCACAAGATTCACCAATATAAAACACAAAATTGTTCAATCCAAATTTCAAATCTGGATCTTTTTTCAATTGAATGGGGGTAGTTATTTATAGGTCTCACAAGTGGTTGCAAATTTCATATTTTGAGGTGTTGTATGCAAATTTTATGGAGAGATTTAAAAACAATCTGGATGAGTCTCTCCAACAACTGCCTTGCACAAATTTCTCACCAAATCCTTGACTCAATTAAATTTTCAATTTGAATTTAAATTTAAATTTCATTTAATCTTCTATAAAATGCATTTCTAGACCATCTAATTGAAGATATTTATTTAAGTCATCCTTACTTGCATCATTCTCTCAATGCTGGAGAGAGTTCGTACTCGAACTTGAATGGTTCGTATCTGCTTGGATCAAACGTGTCAACTTTGTCATCTACAATGTACGTTGAATCCCAATTTGATGCATTCAGATAGTCTAAATATTCCTCATCTCATCAACTACTAATGTGTAGTTGTCATTGGTGAGTTCTTCCACAGAGGCTTCTTCAAATGTGGGCTATTCCAATTATTATGAATTAGGAAGTAGGATTCTCCGTACCCCAAATCACTGGCAATATTGGGTTTGGAATATTCCACATATTCTGAGTCATCCTAGACAAACTCATCAAAGTATAGAAGTCTTTCGGTCCCAGTTCCAACCGAATCATTTCAGATGAAATATGTGGGTATGATGTTGTTATCACCACATGTCACACACCTTCCATCATGACGAGTCTCAAAACATTTCCATGAGGAATACTTGATTTGAGGAAAAATCTATCCTTGTATCATTTTCAAGTCATCGTTGAGAGTTTCTAAGCTTCTCTACTTTCTCTTCAACTGGTTGAGAGACATAACTTCTCTCGAGATAAGTTCAAAGAAATGCCATAACCAAAATCTTTCAACCGCAATCCATGTTTGATAGACGGCTCAGCAATGACTCGCTAAGAATTAGAACACAAGCTCTCATATCAGATTATGCAAATCAAAATTGTGGTGGAACAAAACACTCAAATGAAATGAGAATCAACTCCCAAATTGACCTATATAAATTAGTTCATAACCTTCACCAATACAAAACACAAATTTGTTCAAAACAAATTTCATATCTAGATCCTTTTTGGACTGAATGGAGGGAGATATTTATAGGCCTCACAAGTGGTTGCAAATAACATATTTTGAGGTGTTGGATGCAAATATTGTGGAGAGATTTAGAAAAGAAAAAAAAGAGTGATCACCAAATCCTTGACTCTTCAAATTCGAATTTTGAATTTTGAATTCAAATTTGAATTTTATTTAGTTTATCCTAAATGTTTAAAGGACATAATCACAAACGATTTTAATCTTTTAAAATATTAAAAATATGTGTTCTTCCTTTCTTACCCTTAATATAAAATTGGTAGCTCCCTAAAATCCTCTCAAAATCACAAAAATCTCTGTAAAATTGGAAAACAGTCGTAGATCCCCATGTTTTTACCCCTGCCATGATTTTAAAAAAATCCCTAAAATCTTCTTAAAATCACAAAAAGTCCTTGTAAAATCACAAAATGTTGGGTCCCTGTGGGGGTTTATTCGATACATTTTTAAAAACATGGGGATCTATGGCGATTTTCCAATTTTACAAGGACTTTTTGTGATTTTGAGAGGATTTCAGGGAGCTACAACTATTTTTCCCAAAAGTTTTATATACAACTAAGGATGAAATTGAAAATGAAAATATTATACACAAAGGAACGAACATAAACACTTTCTGTTAAAATAATAGATAGATTAGTAATTAATCAATTGTTTTAAGAATAAAAAAGAAAATGAAAAAGCTGTGTCATAATACTTTTAATAAGTAAGTAATAAATAAAATTAAAGTTTATATAGATAAAAGTTTACACATGAAGGAATGAACTTCACTTTCAGTTAGTTTAATAGATAGATAAATTCCTCTAGGCCCCTGTGAAAGCTCATCAAGATTGTTTTGCTAATTATATAAATAATCAACCAGTCTGCTTCACGGATCTGTATATAAGAAGCACTTACCATGCTCATAAACAAAACCACCGAAGCTGGAGCACCCGGGACCTCCATTGAGCCAGAGAACCACCGGGTCCTTTGAAGGGTTACCCTCTGAGACCACAAAGTAGTAGTACAGATTCCTCCCACGGTCCTCATCCACCGTTACATACCTTCAAATGGATGATATGATATGTAATAAAATTAATGAAAACATAATTAATAATCAAGAAACTTAAAAGTGAAAACATGGTCCAATGAAAAAAAAAAGTATACCCCGCATAGTGTTTCGAAGGAAAAGCTCCATCAAAACCAGGGAGGTGAGTGACAAGAGCACTCTCAGGAGCCGCCTCAGTGACTAACAAAATAGACATCATCAGGAACAGAAGAGAAAGCAGAGTGTGTGGTGGTGAAGTAGCCATGGTTTTCGTGTCTTGGAAACAAAAGAATCAAGGAGAATGAAATGGAGAGTTTGACAAATATATAGAGAAAGTTCACGCAATTGGTGCTTGTGAGTGGAGACGGTTGGAATAATGGGACACTATAAATTTGGGGGAGAAAAAGTGGCTAATAAGAAGAGGTGTATATTTTGTTAAGGATGGGAAAGGAAAAAGGGGATGATTGTAAATGAAGAGGTTTCAATTTTGAAGCAACATCGATAAGGGAATGGATACAAATTTCTGTTGCTGATTAACAAAAAGGGAAAGAGTGTATGCACTGCACACGATTGGGGGATGGTTGGTGAATGTTAAAGGGCCCGTCTTTCCCCACCAAACAATTTTTCAATCCCACCGATCAAAAAAAAAAAAAAAAACAGTGTTTGTCTGTTCCCACCAATTCAGTTCGACCGAATTCGGTCGCCATTTCAAGTTTTGGGCGACCGTAATGGGTCGTCATTTCAGGTTTTGGGCGACCGGAATAGGTCGAACAGAGTTCAGAATTATATCTACTTATTTTTTTGTAAACAAATAAATTTTTGGATTTATCCATCATATTCTACATTTATTCTTTCATCCAAACAACAACTAAGGGATTAAAAAAAATGTAAGTAGATATACTTTCAATTAATTCAAATTTTTATAGAAAAATATCTTATTAGACAAATATATATCATTTTTAAGCTTCGTTTGAATTCGTAGTTAAGATGAATTTTTGTTTGAAAATAAAAAAACGTAACAGTTGATTCAAACACATTTTATATTTAGCTTTTGAAATTTGTCTGTAACTTATGTAAAAAAAAATTGTTCTTATATTCTACATTTAAGAATAATGATTTATTCTCCCTACATTACAACTCAGACTTGAAGTGATATGAAAGATTCAAGGAGGATACACGTCGTGAGATTATGTTTTCAAAAAAAAAATTTATAAACTTTATTACAAATCATGTTTGACCAGATTCGGTCGCGCGAAACCTGAAATGGCGACTAAATCCGGTCGCGCGAAACCTGAAATGGAGACCAAATCCGGTCGAACTGGTCGGATCGATGGGGATAGCAAAACACCGGTTTTTTTTTTTTTTTTTTTTGTTGACTGGTGGGGTAAGAAAATCGGTGGGTGGGGCTAGACGGGCCCAATGTTAAAATTCTCTTTTTTTTTCTTCTTGTTTTTTGGATATTAATCACAGGTCCTTCGGGATGCCACTGAATTATTTTTATGTTCCTTGAACATCTGGAGTTATTTTTAAGTCACCAAATTAGTTGGGGTATTATTTATGGGTCTATTCAAAGGGGTTAAGTTTTATCCTTTTTTTAACTTTTGCCCCTGACTTCATCTTTTATTTTTGTCCACCTCTCTCATCCACACAGACGGCAACCACTCTGCATCTGCATCCGCCTGCGGCCTCCTATCATCCACTCCCTCCGTGACTCTCTCTCTCTCTCTCTCTCTCTCTCTCCGAGAGACGCTCCATCAACGTATTACGTATCAAGAGACATGCTAACAGTGTACCCAAACATATTAATAATGTAACCAGACTTATTAACACAATCGGTGAAGAAGAGGGATAAAAATAAAAATAATAAAGGTGAACTTAACAATTGTTAGTAAAAGGATCTATAAATAATAGATAATGAGGTTTGGGGATTCAAAAATAAGTTCAAATATTTTAAGAACTTAAAAATAATTCATGGGTTACTCAGAGGACCCAAAATTAATTTTCTCTTTTTTTTATTAGTGAATCTTGATCGATTGGAATGTTTTCTATTGTGCCCCAATGGGACAGTGAAAGCTCTTGAGAGAAAAAGTCATGTTGTGCGGTTTTAGGCGGCCATGAATGGAATTATTAATAATGTATGAATTTTCTGTTGCTTTACGCAACTATGATCAATGTTCTATCATTTTTTTTTTGGGATTGCCGTGTCTTCAATGATCAAATACATATCTCATTTTGATTTGAAAAATATCACACTCAATCTTTTTTATGGTCTCGTATTTTTATTTTTAAAAAATTCATTTACATCATTTAATTAGATATGTACTTTTATAAATGTAAAATGTATCAATGAATTGAATGATACAATTTATATACAATATAGAATTTTCAACGAGGTTACAATGAATGAAGGAGGCTAATGAATTATATAAAACTGCATCAGAGTGCTCTTTTTAATTTTTTGTTAAAATATATACTCATCTAATAAAATATATAATATTATGAAAAATGAATACATATTTTTTTCATAAAAAAATACATATATCATTCACTTTATTTTATGTCTTGACTCATTCGGTTCGGTTTGAGATACATGTGGGGATGTTTATAGCCAATGTGGAAGAGTTTGGATTTAGTCAAGCCTAGTATTATCAGTACATTTAGGCCCCGTTTGGTTGCATGTTTGGGGCAGCTTTTACTTTTTGAAAAACTGAAAAGTTAAAATCGTGCAACCAAACGGGGTAGCTTTATTCAGAATCGGAAGCGAAATTCCTTTTAATTTTTTCCTCAAAATCTGCGTTTTGAAAAGCTCAAAAATAACATTTTTTTGTCGGAATCGATTTTTTTAATTGAAAAGCAATTTTCTCTGTTAAACATCAACTGCTTTCAAATATTAATTCATGAACTAAAAAAAAGCATCCCAATAAAAATCAAGGCCTAAAATCATCTTAAAAAACAGCTTTATTCCAAAAGTTACTTTTCAATCCGTGTTTCTAAACGGACCCTTAGTATCGAACATCAGAGCTTATGAATCAAACTACACAAAGTGACACTATACCCAACAATTGCTGTGCAATTTGATTTATGTGTAATTCAATTCATAGGTTGTTCAATACTAATGGTATCAAGGCCTGACTTAATCCAGACTCAATTTGCAAGGCATACAATTACAAAGCCTTGAAAGATTATCTATACAATATCTACACAGTACATTGTAATGCACCACAATAACTCCAAAAATCGCCCAATCGACCTACTCTGCCCGTCCAAAAATGTTTCAACTTCGGATGGTAGTTTTGTCATTTTCGCAAAACTTATGCCAGGTGTCCATTCAAAACTGTTCCTCCTTTGTGACTCACGAAATCCCGTATGTTCTTCCGCTCTTCGTCATTTTTTTTCTTTTCGTAAAAGTTTTTAGGTATGGTTTGTTGGTTGGAAAGTCAAGAAAAAATACTGGGCTCGTTTTCCATTACCACAGTTTGTTGATTGCAGGGTGTGGAGAAGGTACCATTTTCTTCATTTAATTTTTTTTGTTTTCAGCCCTTTCTTGATACAGGGATTTTTTCTTCATTTAACATTGTTCATTCTTGATTTGAAAAATTCAACCTCTGGTAGGTAAGTGACAATTTAGGATTACGTAAATGAGAACAATCTGATTGAAAAACTATTTCGATTGAAACACTGGGTAGGATAAGTTAGTTATAATTGAGACTGAAATATTATTCCAAAGACATGCTTTAAACATTTTGGTCATAGAGACATGCTTTATGCATATCTTTTCCAGGCACTATTCATGAAACACATGGATTCTGCAGCTAGCTTTTAGGTTCTATTGAGCTTTGTTGTTCTCCATGTTTGTACTTAAAATTAGTGTACAGAATACATGTTATAATTGTTATTTTATTCTTACTAAAGGTTTATAATATATTCCAAAAGGGAACCTAAACATGAAGCCTATTATTAGTTCATACAAT
The DNA here is from genome assembly GCA_030737845.1 of Acorus calamus. NCBI lineage: Eukaryota > Viridiplantae > Streptophyta > Magnoliopsida > Acorales > Acoraceae > Acorus > Acorus calamus. Next base: position 9,516,967 of record CM060873.1, on the reverse strand, counting down.
CTGCTATACGATGTTCTATTCTTTCTTTCTTTCTATCATTTATTGTTATTCTACTCTTGCTAAATGTTTATAATATATTCCAAAAGGGAACCTAAACATGAAGCCTATTATTAGTTCATATATTCTGCTATACGATGATCTATTCTTTCTTTCTTTCTATCATTTATTATGAAAGATTTAAAATTGTCTTTGTTTTTCAATTCAATGTATTTCCGATCATACATCATTTATTACACTTTAGACACGTTTGAAATATTTCATGTCACGTGGTATGATGAAATTTCTTCAATTGTTCATATCTTGAACAATTTAAGAGATTTCATATAACATAGTATTATGAAATATCTTGAATTGTCCATATTGGACAATTTGAGAATGCAATATTTTTGTGTTATGCTTAATTAGCTCATGCTTCGTTCCATTTCTGAAAAGTTCCAGTCATATCTCTCTTTGTTCTCCAAGTGCATATTAGATTCATTTGGAGTTTTGTGTTATAAAATAACAGAACTTTGAATATATCTAAATCGTTGCTTGGAGAACTATAGGGAGATGCTGCCGGAATTTTTTCAGATAAGAACGAGGTAAGGGCTAATAAGTGTAACACAAAAAAATGCATTCTTGAATGGGTAGGTCCTTTACCCTTTAGAAAAGTTTGCAGATGTAGGATTCATGATACATGCCATGCTATATACGCTTATTATTTTTTACATGCCATATTCATCGTACATATTCTGTAGATAGTGTCCAACAAACGCAACAAATTCAAGTGGAAGGAGCTAACACCATAACTGAAAATAAACTCTATCAGGTAAACCAAGCAAAGGTTATGTAAGAGATATATTTCAATTTTCATACCATCACATAATTTCATAAAAATTGCGCTCTATGAGGTAAATCAGACAAAGGCTACATAAGAAATGCATTTCAATTGTCAAACTATCACATATGTATTACTTCTTTAATTTTCTTTTATTGTCATACCATCATATATCTCATCAATGATCATTTGTGTAATTTGTTTCTATTTATGAAAAAAATAATATTGATTTGTGAGTTAAATTTATTTTTAAGTCACTGTATATAGCTGTTTAAGATATTATATTCTCTTATTTTTAAGTGATAGATTTGCCTACCTATGATTTTAGTACAGCAAGCATATTTATCACTTTGTCAGTTTTCAATAAACTAGAATACTATACTGCATACATAATCAATTGAACATTTGACCAAATTTTCTTATTTATCAATCTGTTGTACTAATTTTCTTTGGTTTCACTTGACCAGTGCTTGTTTTGAATGATTTTTCTTAAACATATGTGATTGCACGTATGTATGAATCACATTACCACATTCGTAACACTTGATTATTTTTTTTAAAGATGGGTAAAGGGCAAAGTTGGAAGGAATGGTATAGTAAATTAGATGAGGCAGAAAAAGATATATTTAGAGCAAAAAGAAGGGCAGCATACAAGAGAAGAAAAGAGACACATGGTGCAACAGCATGCAGTTCGTTGTCCCAGAACATTGACACATCACATCATGTGATGTCATATGAACCTTATAACATAAATGAAAAGGATGAACTATTCCAACACTCAATTGACGTGGAAGACTCATCACATTCTAACGAAAAAACACATCAAATGATTGATGTTAAAGGTGTGTATGTATATTTTATTTTAAAATTTCCTTAGCAAAAGAATTGAAGAAATCTAATCTTTCGCATAGAAAACACCAACTGTGATTTTCATAAACATTCTTTCCTATCTTTCTCTATCGACAGGTAAACGAAAAGTTTGTTCAAATATAGATTTGAACATACTCAATGAAAAGAAAAAAAATTCCAACAAACTGTAGAACAAAGATGTTACAGACAGTCAACAGACATGGAACTCGAAAACAATATTCCTCGCAAAATAGATGAAGGTAATCACATGATACCAATACATTTGTTTCCTTACAAATGATAATTTATTCATTTGTACTTTTTTCTACAGATCTACGAATCATATCCGATCAAATATGGAAAGAACTAATTGTTCTAAGTGAATCTCATGTTTTACCATCTATCCCTCCGTGCAAATTTTGTGGTGCCAAAAGATTCATCTATGAACCAAAAGATTTTTGTTGCAGTAGTGGTCAAGCGATACTTGCTAGAGATATGATTCCATAGCGTCTTTGTAGACTCTTTACTTCAAAAGAAATCGAATGTGTTCAGTTCAGGCATTATATATTCAAACTTATAATAATATGTTTGCCTTCACTTCATTGGGTGTGAAATATGACAAAGATCTTACTAGAATTACAAAAGGGATGTACACTTTCAAGGCTCAAGGTCAAATATATCATTATATCAATTAATTGATCCCGAACAATGACAATCCTTCATATCTACAGCTTTATTTCTATGATACCGAGCATGAGGCTGAACATAGAACTTCAAAATCAGAAAAATTTGATGAAGTGATTGTTAAAACATTGATGGGCATTCTAAAAGAGAATCCGTACGCAAAATTTTTTAGGAGTTTGAAAGATATCGCTCCTTCACAAAATTATCATATTATAATCATATTTGATCTTGAATTAGATCAGCGTATTTATAACAAGCCAAGTACTTTCAAGTTGTTGCAATATGGACTGGGGAGGAAGTGCAGAATACTCAAAAAGAACGATTATATTGGTGTATGCCTCTTAAGGGGAAAAATTCTGGGTGCAACCTAATTTCGGGTGTCATGATCCTCTACAATATCCACTATTATTTCCTTTTGGAGAAATTGGTTGGCATAAAGGAATACAAAAAAATGAAAAGGATATACTTTTCTCCCTACATCGAACACAGCTTAATGCTAGAGAAGAATATCATTTTGAATCCATTGAAGAACTATTAAATAAAGAGACATCAGGTATTGCCGCCCTCACAATATAATTTTTATGAATAATAATCTCTTTTTTCAATATTAACGAAATAAATATTTTTCCTACGATATACATAAACTCAATTATCTTGTTCTTCACATATTTTAGCACAAATATTAAAAAAGGGAAAACTGTTTCTGTTTGTGAATATTATTGTTATATATTATAAATCAGAACAGAAGATACATCAATTCTCCTCTATAGTGGTCGTCTCTTACAACAATATGTTGTTGATATGTACATAAAGATTGAAACAACTAGATTGGATTATTGTAGACGAGAAAAAAAAAATTAAGGGCAGATCTTTATCAAGTAATTGCAGATAGTGTTGCCAGTGGAGAATGTCGAGGATCCAAAATTGGAAGAAGAATTATCTTACCTGCAAGTTTTATAGGTGGACCAAGAGATATGAGACATAGATATCTCGATGCTATTGCATTAGTGCATCACTTTGAAAAACCAGATATATTCTTGACTATTACATGCAATCCATCTTGGTCAGAAATAAAGTTAGAATTAATAAAAACAGATGAAGCAATAATCGTCCAAATATTCTTGCTCGCGTATTTAAAGCAAAGCTGGAGGAATTCAAAAATGATCTATTCAGAAAAGAAATTTTTGGAAATGTAGCAGCATATGCCTATGTTATTGAATTTCAAAAGAGAGGCTTGCCGCATGCACATTTCCTAATCATTCTTTAAAGCAACTCCAATATTCAACATCCAACAGAGTATGATAGGTTTGTGAGTGATGAATTACCTGAAAAGCTAAAGCAACCTCATTTATACAGCTTGGTTATTAGACATATGATGCATGGACCTTGTGGCAGTTTAAACCCGAAGAATTCATGTATGAAAGGTGGAAATGTAAAAACTATTACCCACGTCATTTTTTAGAATTTACAATTCAAGGAGATGATTCATATCCAGTTTATAAGAGACAGGATATTGGTGAGCAAATAAAAGTCAGAAATGCACTTCTGGATAATCGTTGGGTTATACCGTATAATCCGTATTTATTATCAAAATATGATTACCACTTGAATGTGGAAATTTGCTCCACCATCAAAGCTGTGAAATATTTATACAAATATGTATACAAAGGCCATGATCATGTAGCTTTTCATCTTGCTACAGAAAATAACACTCAAATCGATGAAATATGACAGTTTGAAACAGCGAGATGGGTGTCAGCACCACAAGCAATATGGAGAATATATGGTTTTATTTTAAATGAGACACGTCCACCTGTTATATCATAACAGCTGCGTCTTGAACATCAGCAAACCGTTACTTTCAAAGAATATGATGATTTGGAAGAAGTGCAGAAAAATGAAAGGGTTAGCAGAACCATGTTGACTGAATACTTCATCTGTAATCAGAAATATGAAAATGCAAGGAAATATTTGTACAGAGAATTCTCCGAACATTTTGTATGGCATCAAGTCAAAAAATGTTGGAATCCGTGAAAATCTCAATCCATTATTGGAAGGGTGATCGTAGCAGGTCCTTCAGAGGGTGAAAGATACTATTTGTGATTGTTACTAAATCATGTTAGAGGTGCAACATCATTCGAAGCTTTAAGAACAGTAAATGGGGTTCTGTGCGAGACATATCATCAGGCTGCTCAAAAGCTTGGACTTTTGGAGTGTGATAATAGTTTATCAGAATGTCTAGCAGAGGCTTCTATATTTGAGATGCCAGTTGCGCTTCATCGTTTATTCACAACCATATTAGTATATTGTGAACCAGATGATGTGAACAAATTATGGAACAAACACTATACTGCATTGGCTGATAATTTTCACACAGAAATGTCAAACAAGGCTGAACATACTAAAATGCAGGTGTTGAAGAATATCAATTTCTTTTTAGAAGCAATGGAAAAATCTATTGAAAATTATGGTTTACCTAAAATAGAAAAGGGATGAAATATTGTTCTACTGCTAAAGAAGTGATTGAGGAGATGCAGATTTCTGTCAAGAATCTAAATGATGATAAAAAAAGGCTTTTGATCTTATTTGTGAAAGAATAAAAATAATATACCTTCTGCATTCTTCATTGATGGTCCTGTAGGTACTCGAAAAACGTATCTTTATCGAGCGTTGCTATCTTCTACAAGAAAAAAAGGCCTATTATCAATGTAACTGCTTCTTCAGGAGTGCAGCGTCAGTTTTACCAGGAGGTCGAACAGCTCATTCACGATGTAAAATTCCAATCAGCACAGAAGAAACAATCAATTCTAACATATCCAAACAAAGTGGACTAGCGCAATTATTGAGAAAAGTTTCACTTATTATATGGGATGAGGCTTCCATGACAAGAAGACACATTATTGAAACATTTGATAGAAAGTTGCAAGATATTATCGATTGCAGTCTTCCATTGATGGAAATATCATTGTACTTGGTGGAGATTTTCATCCAATACCACCTGTTATTCCATGAGGATCAAGAGAAGAAACTATCAATGCAAGTTTAGTTATGTCTCCATTGTAGCCTAAACATAAAAAATTAGGCTTACACAAAATATGAGAGCCAGAACAAATCCTATGTATTCTAAATTTTTGTTCAGAGTTGGAAATGGATCTGAAAAAATCATATATGATAATATAATTCGCATACCGAGGAAAATTCTAATTGATTACAAAGATCATGTTTCTTCACATATTATAGTTTCAATTACGGCATTGATAACAGTTCTGAACAATTTCCACCAAATTCCTAAATAAATTAAACCCAAATGGATTGTCGCCGCATGAACTAATACTGAAACCAAATTGTCCAATAATGTTGCTTCGAAATATCGATCCTCCTTCTGGGTTATGTAATGGCACAATGCTTATATGCAGACTATTCCAACCAAATGTAATTGATGCAAAAATCACCTCTGGGGATCATCTTGGCAAGAGTGTTTATTCCTTGAATACCACTTCAGCCAGCAGAAATAGAGAAGTTTCCTTTTAAATTCAAGAGAAAACAATTTCCCATTAGATTGAGTTTTGCGATGACGATAAACAAAGCTCAAGGGCAAACTTTACAGTGTGTTGGCATATATCTGCCAGAACCTCTATTTTCTCACGGACATCTTTGTGTTGCTCTTTCTAGAGTGACGGGTGCAAAAAATACAAGAGTTCATATTAGACCAAGAACAAACGATGAGAACAACGATTTAACAAGAAACATTGTACATGAAGAGCTCATAAAACATGGTATATTATTTGCAAAACATATTGCCTCAAACAATTCTGTTGCCAATATTCATTCTATTCATTAAATTATCATATGTGATTCTTTTACTGATTAGGCAACTTTATTTTGTATAATATTTTAAAGAAAAATTCATCCCTAACGCCTTGTTATTGTTCAACAGATGGATTTTGAGGGGAACACTTTCTTATCTACCATCAATGATAGAACTACAAATTGGAAAATAAAAGTTAAAGTGGTTCGAAAGCTTTCTCCAAGACTGTTAGTCAATCGAAATACAGAATTCCAGAACATTATACTCGAAGACGAAAAGGTTTATGTAAAATTTTCATATGCAAAATTTTATATTTTCAATCATTGGTTATGTTCTTATAATAACATTTTTATTCTTGAAACTTCATTTATGTGAACAAATCCACTTCTATCTATTTATTATTCAAAAAATATACCTCTGATGTTGTAGGGAAACATGATTCAAGGAACCCTTTTTGATGGACAGGTCAGGCAGTTTGAGAAAACTATATTGTTGAATCAAAATTATTATATATCAGATGCGAGAATTCAAAAGATTGACAAAAGTTATCGACTGGTTGACAATGAATATCAACTTATACTGCAACGACAAACCAAGATACCAGAGATTTCAAATGAAAATTTTCGACCTCTTCAACAACATTTCAACTTTATCCATCAAGAGCATTGATATACTCAGGAAAATGCTAAATTTTGGTATGACTAAATATATTTTCTCATTTGATTAATATTTATACAATTTCTTTATATACTGTCATTAAATTTTTTGATAAATTACAGATATACTTGTTGTCATCATCAACGTTGGAGAAAAACGATTTGTCAAAAATGACCAATATTTCTTGCACAATGCTCTTGTCATCGATAAAGAGTATGATTTTTCTTTTCGTCAATGTATTCAACAAATTTCAAATTCTTCTTCTACATGTTATCCTCTAACACTCTCATTTTACAAAATTTCACATACAGGTTAAATCCATTATCCTTAACTATTTGGGGTGACTCTTTAAAAGAAGAAAATATCAATTTAATACAAACATTATATATCTTTCATATCCTTACTTTACAAAAGTTAAAGTCAGCCAATACAAAGGTGAAAATAAATATCACTACACTTGTGAATTATTCATATTTCAAATTTCATATGAAGAATAACTTATTTTGTTGTCATGTTTGCATAAACCATATCTTTCATGTTTACCATAAATCTATACACATGCCGAACATGTGTGAAGATCATTGTCTCATTGCACCACTTGTTGTACAATATGAAACTATCTTATTTTACTGTCATGTTTTCAATAAACTAGATTTTTCATGTTTACTTAACATGTTCATGATGTCATTCAGATTAATATTACTATACATTTGATTTCATTCAGGTACAATAAAAGACAAATATTTTAAGACACAAATGAATATGTAATTTATGATGCCATTCAGATTAATATTATTACACATTTGATATCATAACTAAGAGGCATGAACTATTTAGAATTACAGAAATAGAAAACACAGGAACACACATTTTTAACGATTGAATTTGTAATCAAATCAGTATTTATTTGAACATTAGATAGATATTAATGGAAATATTTTACATAGTCTGTTGGAGGAGGATACTTCAGGATATACATATTATTTTTCTCAATCATGTTTATAACATAATACTTCATTCAGGTGTTTACTTGTTGTCAACAACGCCTATTTCAAAGGTATTCTTCAATCCTGAACTTCCAAAAGCAAATGACATGTTCTAAATGGTTTGTATTGTTATGCTTTTATTTATTTTTCATTGCATTCTTGTTTAGTTAGTTTTTAAAAATAATTCATATAAATAACGGTAGGTCAATGACAAATGAAGGTCAGCTAAAAGAAATTAAATAATCAAACAAAACTACTGCTGCCAGTTCATCTAAAATTGCAAGTACCATTTTACCTCTGAAGCATGAAATACATGATATTCAAACAGTGTTCAATCTTTCGATGCTTCCCAAAAAGGACAGGTATAACTATCTCACATATACAATAACAAGATTCTTAGATCAACATATATAAATAGAATAATATTTGCTTATTAACTAGCAGGGCAGTATTTATTGCATCAAAGCGTCTATTGAGATGGTGTTATCTGACAAAGATATATTTGGTATATGGCATGTAACAAGTGTGTCAAAAAAACATTTGAGCCATATCAGACCACATTTCGATGTGACAAGTGTGCTTCAAACAATTCGATATCCATCCCACGGTATGTTTTCCTTTTCATTTATACCTTTTTATTAACTTGCAACACAGAGAGAATAGTTTATATCCAGATTTAACTATTGTGGACAGCTTATAATCTCTATCTTTATCATGTTTTTTCTTATCTTACTCAACTTACAGGTTATGGATATGAAATCATAGGTATTTATTGTTCTTCATATATGTTAGTCTTACCCAAATATGTTCCGATACATGAAATCATAGTTGCATGTGCATATGGAATTTATTTACTTTTATTAGTGTAATGTAAAAATTGTAAAATATATTGTTTGACACAGACCTTATTTACTTATTTACAGAATATAGATTTCCATTATACTCCTATTAATGTCTAACTATCTTTGACAATGACATTTCTTATCATGCAGTTATCTTCTACAAGTGAAATTGGCTGACTCAAGCACAAGCACATGGGTGACTCTTTGGCAATGTAGTCGAAACATTGTTGAAATGCAAAGTCAAAGAATTTATAACACCAGACAATAAGGTATAATATAATGATGCCTACAAACCATACAATATAATTAACGAAGCACAAGTATGTAAAATTAACACAACATTCTTATTCTTTCTTACAGGGAAACAAAGGAAACATTCAGGAAGAGTTACAAAAATTTTTATGGCAAAGAATATATCTTCAAGGTCAAACGCCTCAACGACGAACTATACAATAACACAAAATTTTCAGTCCTAACAGTTGAGGAAATTGATCCAGCTATATCTCCACCAAAATCCAAACTACCACGCCTTTCTAAGGAGGAATAGATGTAATGTATATCTCCTCTCACTTTTTCTCTTAAATATGTATGTCTACAATCTTGAAAATATATTTCTAAGAATACTCCATTTTGTAAAATCTTTTGGCATCTTCAAGTTAACGATGTTAAAACTTTTAGAGCTGTGTTATAATAAACTTCATCTTTCAATTCAAAGCTTTATCATTCTTCATCAAAATCACAAATTTCTATGCAAATGTACAAACTTTTGTAAAAACAACGTGTAAATATATTTTGAAGAACTCCATTTTGTAAAATCTTTTTAGATGTTGGAGTTAAAGATGTTAAAATGTCTACAAATATGTTACAATAAACTTCATCTTTGAATTTAAAGTTTTAGTACTTTTATTATCTCTTTATCAAATATTATTTTTACTCACTACTCAACTGAAGTTGTATCCCATTTTGTAAAATCTTTTTGCATCATCAAGTTAAAGATGTTAAAATTTTTAGAGGTAAGTTACAATAAACTTCACGTTTCAATTCAAAGCTTTATTATCTCTTTATCAAAATCAGTGCTTAAATTGTACACTATTTATACACAGGTATACAAACCTCTGTAAAAATGGTGTGTAAACGTATTTTCAGGAACTCCGTTTTGTAAAATCTTCTTGCATGCTAGAGTTAAAGATATTTAAACTTTTGGAGGTATGTTAAAAATCATATTTTCCTTCAATTCAAAGTTCTAAAAATTTCATTCTCTTCTATGAAAATAATAACATTTTATACAATAAAATTTGTCTTCCAATTCAAAGTTTTATTACTTTATTATCTTTTTATACCAAAGTCATTTTAGCCATTCAATTTTCACAAACCATTTTTCTTCTTTCAGAATCCATAGAGCAAATCATGTGGAGGCCACTGTTTCAAGAACATGAGGGTTTTTTTTCTAGCTTTATGATTTGTGAGGGCCATCTTTCTTGGTTAGAATTCTGTGTGTGGTTTTGTAGGATTTTGCTGATGCTTCAACAGTTTATGTTGTTTGTTTTCCTCAGAACTTTTTATCTCAAGTTTTAAGAAAAAAAAGGAAAAAAAAGAAAGCCAAGGATAATTCAGGTTTTAGTTTTCATATTTTTTATATGTATTTCTCATGTATTTTTTGAATATATTGCTCATGTATAGCGATTTTATTTTTCGTATACGAATTTTATTTTTCATATTTTGTTTATAGGAATCTTATTTTTCATGTATATACAACTCATATAGAGTGGTTTGATGAACGCTTTATAAAAATTCTTCATTTTTTATTTATTAACAAACAATTTGTCAATTTTTAGAGGTAAGTTACAATAAACTTCATCTTTCAATTCGAAGTTTTATTATCTCTTTGTCAAAATCACAAATTTCTATGCAGATGTACAAACTTCTGTAAAAATGGCGTGTAAATATATTTTCAAGAACTCCATTTTGTAAAATCTTTTTGGATGTTGGGGTTAAAAATGTTAAAACTTTTACAGGTATGTTACAATTTAAAGTTTTAGTACTTTTATTATCTCTTTATCAAAATCAGTGCTTAAATTATACACTATTTATATGCAGGTATACAGACCTCTATAATAATGGTGTGTAAACGTATTTTGAGAAACTTCGTTTTGTAAAATCTTCTTGCATGCTGGAGTTAAAGATATTTAAATTTTTGCAGGTATGTTAAAAATAAAATTCTTTTTTCAATTCAAAGTTTTAATACTGTCATTCTCTTCTATGAAAATGATAACATTTTACAATAAAATTTGTCTTTCAATTCATAATTTATTAGTATAAACTACATTCATAATACCTATATTTATTTATACACACTTATTACTTTTACTCACTATTCAATTGAAGTTGTATACAGTGTAAAGTTCAAAACACAAAAACCTTTTTAAGCATTTTAATAATCAAATTCCTCTTTCAAATATAATAAACTACATTTCATTATAATCTGTTCATATTATGATTCATTCAAAATTATCACCTTTCAGGTAAGACCTCATCATGATGTGTACATATATTTTGAAGAACCTCGGCTAATCTTCTCGCATTCTACTGTTCAAGGTATGACTTTTGCAGGTATACTTAAAAAGAACATTCAATTTTTTTTATCACAATTAACATTTATTCAAAAATTAAAACTTAATTATACTGCTTTTCAAACATGTATTCTTCTCTCATATTCAACAATGGAGAAAAGAATACTAAAATGAAGAACAAGAACATATTGTCACTCCCACAGAGAGGAGGCATACGTGTAATAACACTTTGTACATTCTCATTGTAAATATGACACTTTCATTGTAACATATTGTAGTTTTCAGCAGCCGCTATCTCCTCTACTCCAGAATGATATTATGACACATTCTATGGCGAATTATATTTACTGTAATACAAAATGCGCGTACAGTTTAACTAGTCTATTAAAAGAAGGGTAATTAACACTTTTAACCCCGAAAAAATGAATATTCGCAAAAATAGCCCCACCTCTCGAATATTAGCAAAAACTAGTCCCGATGAGAGATTACACTGGAGACGGATTATAAAAAATATGTCTCCAGTGGTTAATTTTTTTAAACAAACGAGGCCCGGGAAGTGACAAAATACACAGGAGACAGCATGTATACATACCGTTTTCACGGCACAGGAAATAAACATCCCGTGCCCTCTTTCATCCCGCAAGAACCCCATATTCACCCCCTTTTTTTTTCCTCTTTCATCCACCCACTCCCTGCCAAGCCCGAAAAATCAGATTTTCACTTGAAGAACTTTTAATCCAAAGGTAAACATCAGAATTTTTTTTTATTAATTGTTTTGATTTTATTGATAAATTTTTTGTTTTTTTATCAAAACCCTAAATGTTGAATGTTGAATATATTTATTATTGGCATGGGTAATGTATGATGTTTTGTTAAGTTAAATATAAATTTTTTTTTGTTTTTAATTTATTTAAAATTTCCTACTTGTGAAAAAAAACTTTTATATCTTAAAAATTTTGATTCTCATATAAAAACTTTTTAAAAAATTCAGGGGCCTTCGAAAAAAATAAGATGGCCACTTAGAAAACATTTTAAAAAATTCGAAGACCATTTAGGAAATATACTTTGTATGTGTTGCATGAATGTTATAGTGGCATGGATGTAGGGGTTGGATGAATTTTTTTTTATCAATTTAGAAATATATTTACTAAGTTGAATAGTTTATGGTTTAGATGGTGAAGAAATCCGATATTCCGTTGATGTACTCTTTTAACGGGAGGATTGTTCAACGTGAAGATACTTCATTTTATGAAGGTGGTACCAGAAAAACCACCATCATAAATAAGAAGATCTCTTATGTCGATTTACTCCAAATGATGTACCATTTGACGGAGACCGATCCAAGTCGTTACCAATTGTCCATGAGTGATGTGCATCCCACTCACGATGGAAAGAGTTTAGGTGCCCCTCTCGAAGATGATATGGGTGTGAAAGTGATGATAATGTTGTATCCAAAACACGTGCATGTAATTCAAATATGGTTAGAGAAGAAAGAGATCATACAAAGAGGTCGTGGTGCGATGAATTATGATGCAGAAGATTCATATCCCTCCGTTGTTCGTGATCCATATCAACCTTCAGGGTCGTTGTTCGTTCCGTGTACCCAAGAAGATTTGATTGATGCAACACCGACCAATGCCCATGGGAGTGTCAATATACCACATGTGTAAGTATTGTGTATTTATAGAATGTTTTGGGTGGGGGTATTCATATGTGTAAGTATAGGTCCCCATTTCATGACATGGGTTGGAATGATATTCCTGAGGGGATTCAAGTAAACTATGAAACACATCAAGAAGTTCAAGAAGGAGGAGGAGAAGAAGATCCTGAAGGAGGGGATACTGAAGAAGGAGAAGATACCGAAGAAGGGGAAGAGGATCGTGGAGATTACTGGGTTGAAGGACCTGATACTGAGGATGACCATGATGTGGAGACAGTTGCCATCCATGAATATAGTATTCCTCAAATGTATCCTACACATGACCTTATGGAGCAAGCGGTGACAGAAAATGTTCATCCACACATTTATGAAATCGGATCTTCTTCGTGTAATGAACTTCAGGTTGGTTAGCTTTTCGCGAATAAGAAGTCACTCATTAATGTTGTCCGAACTTGGAGCATAAAGAAATGTGTACAGTGTCAGGTGGTGAAATCAAATGCAAAAAAATACGTCGTTCAGTGCATAAACGATGAATGTAATTGGAGATTATATGCGAGGAGGGTCTGTGGTTCAGAAATGTTTAAAATTTTAACTCTGAGAGTTCCTCATACATGCTTGGATCCTCTACTCAGTTCAAATCATAGACAATTTACTTCTGATTATATCTCACAGCTGATTATGCCAACGATTCGACATAATTTGAGAATCAGTCCTACTAAGATAATGGACAGGATACGTGCGGATCATCACTACACAATTTCATATTCAAAGGCACACCATGCCAAATGGAAGGCTATGGAGAGGATATTTGGAAATTGGGAGGAGTCATATGTTGAGTTGCCTCTATATGTTGATGCACTGAGGAGGTCTAATACAGGAACATGTGTGTTCTTTGAAGGCCCTGTCGTACAAGAGAATGACATGGGTAGACCAATCTGACAGTTTCAACGTGTTTTTTGGGCATTCGGACCAGCCTTAGAGGCTTTCAAACATTGTCGTCCATTGGTTTGCATTGATGGAACACATCTATATGGAAAATACAAAGGAAATCTCCTCATAGCTACTGCTTGCGATGCAGAAAATTGTTTGCTTCCGATAGCATTTGCTATAATTGAATATGAGAACAGAAGCAGTTGGACCTTCCTTTGGAACTTGTTTTTTCTGTTGATTGTATAAACAATATGTGTGTCATATCTGATCGGCATTTTGGCATCATAGCAGGCATGAAAGATATTGAGGCAGCCAGTAATGTGATATGACACCATCGTTTTTGTATGAGACACATGATATACAACTTCAAAAAAAAAGGTTAAATCAAAGGAGTTGAGTGATCAGGTGTGGAGGGCTGCCACATTGAAGTGCCCAAACCAATTTGCTGATGAAATGCGAAAGATTCTTAGTGCCTCCCCACAAGCTCGCACATGGCTTGATCAAGTCCCCCCACAAACATGGGCCCTTTGTTATGACGATGCTCGTCGTCATGGCACGATGACCACCAACAGAGCAGAAAGCATGAACAGTGTATTGAAAGGTGTAAGAGGATTGCCAGTCACTGCCATATTACAACAGACATTCATACGGGTGTCAAAGTATTTTTATACGAGGCGTGAGTCGGCCGAGGGCATGTCGGGTGAACATGTGCCATCTATGCACCAACGTTTGGAGAGGACTGCACATGATGCAAGGGCGATGCTAGTAAGAAGGCTTGATAGGTCAGAATTCAATGTCCAAGACAAGAATGCGGTTATGTACACTGTCTTCTTGTATTCTGACCATGCAGATTGTCAATGTCATGTTTCGAGATTGTTTCACTATCCATGTGCACATGTCATAGCGGCTTGCGGGTATGCTCGTATCAGTCCTGGGAGATATGTGTCACATTGGCTTTCCTCAGAGTCATATAGACACACTTATGAACCCCGATTCCACTCTATTGATGATAAAAGTCGGTGGCCGATTCCTACAAAAAACGATCATATTTTCATCCCACCGAATGTTAGGAGACAAGCGGGGCACCCCGTGTCAACTCGCCGACGTATGCACATGGACTCTAGGGATCCTAGCCTAAGATACACATGTTCAATATGTCACCAGAAAGGCCACAGAAAAAATAAATGTCCAACCAGAAATACAAATGCTGGTAAAAATGTTTAATATGATTCTGCATATGATATGATGAATGTTCAATTATTTGAGTGTACATCTAATTTGTGTTCAAATTACAGGTGATGGACATACGTGAGTGGCAGGGACCCATGGTTGATGATTTGTTGTATTTTCAGGGATCCCATAGGTCTCGTCATGGATTTCACGGCAAGGTATGAAAATTGGTCAATTTTTCGCTTGTTCAATTATTCATATATGAATTTTATTATTTAATTAAAAATTAAACTCCTCATACAGACCGACACCTCGAAGTTCACAATCCACATGGTGGCATTGTGTCACTGAGTCATGGATCCACGCATCGAGCTATACGTGAGGGCGTCAGGGTTGTACTATTTGACACATATGGGATATACCAGATCAGATCATCGTCTTCTGCAAGCATTGACTGAGAGATGGAGATCAGAAACCAACACATTTCATCTGCGACATGGAGAGATGACTATCACACTTCAGGATGTTGCTGTTTTGACAGGACTTCCCATTGATGGCAAGCCCGTGACCGGTATCACTGATTGCGACGATTGGGCGGGCGTTTGTGAGGAGCTGTTAGGTATTGGCCCCCCTGCAGATAAGATCAAGGGTGGAAGAATTTATCTCTCCTGGCTTAAAGAAACCTTCAGCATCATACCCGATGTTGATTTGGATGATGATATCCTCCAGCAGTATGCACGTGCATATCTCCTATTTGTACTTGGATCGACCATTTTCGCTGATGGCATAGGAAATAAGATACATGCGTGCTATCTTTATTTGCTTGGAGATCTTGAGGATGTTGGCCGATATTCCTGGGGTGCAGCTGCTTTGGTCCACTTGTATAGAGCGTTGTATAGGGGTAGTGTGCTTGGAGAGAAGGCAGGATCTCATGGTTTTTATTCTCTGCTACAAGTAAGATTAAATCTCCTAATTTTCTTTCATTAAACCAACACATTTTTTTAACTATCACACTTAAGATTTTTTCTGACGCAGCTATAGTCGTGGGAGAGATTACACGTGGGACGACCGGACTTACATGATCCAGATTTTGCTCTTGGAGATCGACCATTGGGAGCAAGATAATGTTTTTATTTTTATCTTCTTTCGTCAGTTCACAGAAAATAAGACTTGTTTGGATTTGTTATTTCAGGTGGAAGGTGACTCAAAGGTTCGATGAAAATGCACGTGTTCTCATATACTACAGGGCACAACTGGACTATCAGCTAGGGTCGCAAGTGAGTATACAATTATAATTATATTTCACACATCATATAGGAACATGTTAATTGTGACACTAATAACAAATTTGATTTTTGGTAGGTTATATGGCAACCTTATGCTTCCACATATGAGACGCTACCACTTGCATGTATGGATCATATGGAGTTGTGGATGGCTAGGTGCCACTCATATGCTATGATATTGTGGAGATGCACGTGCCAGATCGAGTCGCACGTCAATTTGGATGGCATCAGAACATTCCAGCTGATGTGGAGGCCATCGACTGAGTAAACAAGAGAGGTAGATAGGACGTTAATTGGATGGTTTTTCACAAGACTTATATCGAGCGTTGGGGCCAACGCTTGGATCACATTTACCAGTTCTCTGCCACCCGGAGTTCGAGGAGATATATGGAGTGGTACTGGGAGAGAACAGTCAGACACATCACACCTCCACCACCCCCACAGTACCATCCAGGCTATGTTGCACCTCACTCGGTAAGAAATTTATGTGTGTTACATTTTTAGAAAGTGATAAATGAATTTATAACAACTGTTAATATATTTAACCTTTTGTTAACAGGGGGAGTTATGCAGAACATCAATGAGGTGCTCGCAAGGGGATTGGTGTTATACCCCAACTGCGATGAGTGGGGTCGTATCATTGCTGTGGCACGTGACTATGCGGAGGCGATGATGGGAGACAGGGGACAACATTCGAGTAACTCCAGTGCCACTGCAGATACTGATGATTCTGAGGATGTGGTAGATTATAGTTTCGCTCACACTGAATTCACAATTGATAAGTTCTTTAGTGATGTATGACTCGAGGCAGAAATCGATGAGCAGCCACAACAACCAGCCCCAGTTTCAGATCAAGCTCCACAGATGACACTCCAGACATATATTCGTGGACCACGCAGGGTTTGGTGTTCTTCTACTACTGCTGGTCGGGGATCGGATGAACAATTTACCACTCCACCACAATCAGGTGTGCCATCCACAGCAACTGACGTACCCTCTTCATCAGCACCTCCCGCTCCGAGAAAAGCTAAAAAGAAAGGATTTATGAGAATATTTGGATGATTGTATTTATGGGACGACATACATGTTTGGAGTATTTATGCATTACAAATGCGTATTTATATTTATGCATTTTCATTTGTGTTCAGAAACATTAGTCAATTAATTGTATGGAACTTATGTTTTATTTCTTCAAAGTCAATTAATTGTATGGACGACATATGTTAAAGCAGGATTTTTCATACAGGTGAACCAAAAAAAAATTGGCAGTATACATGCCAATTTTCAGGGGATGGCATGTATACATGTCGTCTCCTATGTATTTTCTTACTGCACGGGCCTCGTTTGTTTTAAAAAATTAACCACTGGAGACGGATTGTATATAATCCATCTTCAGTGTAATCTCTCACCGGGACTAGTTTTTGTTAATATTCGAGGAGTGGGGCTATTTTTGCGAATATTCATTTTTTCGGGGTTAAAAGTGCTAATTACCCTTAAAAGAATGGGCATCAAATAGGACAAAACGGTGTAACCACGTGGACAAATCCTATGGGATATTTGCATGAAGCCCCCACTTTCTACCAATTTCATAATCAGGTCCCTCACTAGGATTCACCCAATTTTTAATTCCACTGGGCTATTTGCAAATGGATCCCCAAGTTATACCAGTTCATAATCAGGCCCCTCACAAAAACCGGCCAATTTAGTCTTTTTATGGGTTTCTTACACATTGATTAGATTCTACCAGTTTCATAACCAGGTCCTATCTATGTTGTAAATATGTACCTCATTCATATTTTCATATTTATGGTCAAATCCATCATCTTAAAATATCATTTCCCAAATTTATAATTCATGAAATTCCATGCAATAGTTTCTCAGTGTTTATTAATAAAAGTATAAGATATAAATATTTTAATAAATATATAATTAAATGCATATTTAGAGTAATTTTTCTAAATTAGTTATATTAGTTAAATGAAAATAAATAAAAAGAGGAGGCGGTGGGTTAAAAAAAAGAGAAGAGGCTATTTATTTTAAAAGAGATGTAGATAGTAATTTAATTAATTTATAAATAGTAGGATAATAATCTAATTTAAGATTTTTGGTGGAATTTGAGATTACCACAAAAAATGGTGAGAATTTAATCCCACCCTATTTTTCATATGCATGATTCTAATTCCAGTGGGGTTACCATTAATATCACCACTAACAAAAAATAAAGTATGTACTTTAGTGAATTCTAATTCTATTGATTTTTGTTCATTTTTATGACATAAGTTTCAAATAAAAAAAATATATATCACTTTCACAGATCAAATTGATTTTTTTTCCTTTTTGTTTTCAATTAAACAATCCTCGCATGTAAAAAAATAGAGTGGAATCACATGCCTTAACACATGCACAAAACTAGTATTATATTATACAAATATTGAAGGAATCTATTATCATACACTCATGTTTGACAAGGGAGTGGATTTAATGTTCTATATATCAGCTTCAATATGAACTATACTTGAAATGCCATTATTTGTAGCATTAATTAAATCAAACCATACAAAATGGAAAACATAAGTGTTCTCCCTTTTAATCTGAAAAAAGAGAAACCGCGTAGCATTTCAAGACTAAATTAGTGCTTAGAACAACAAAGCCCATATCCTATCAACGTCGAGGATGTCAAATGTACACGACACAGAGCAAGGCATTTCCATCTCTCAAATCACAGACAATAAGATATATATGATGTAAAGAATATTCAATAGGTTACTCAACAAACAGTACAACAAAACAAAAGAAAAATAAAGGATAATCTCATCCTAAGAAAGGCAAAACCCTAAAATGTGAGAAAAAAATGACTTACTAAAATACAAGGGGGGGACTCACACACAAGAATAGCAAATCATGCACCGCACACAAAAATCAACCATAATTTCAACATGTCGAATGCACCAAAAGAAGCAACGAACAAGGGCACGAATTCCACAACTCTGAATCTTCTAAAATGCACTCCAATTATCAGATGCTCTCCTTGATGTCTGGCTTTCAGAGGATATGAATGGCCCTGATGATCCAAAAGGGTCTTTGTCATCAAAAGAAGAAAAACCTCCATTGTGGTCAAAATCTCCGGTACTCCTCATGGAGTCAAACCTCACAAGGCTCTCACGTTGGCCAAATAATCCACGACCATTCATGTTGAATGATTCAAATCTTTTGAAACTGTCAAAAGTATAGTCTGGTCCATCATTGTACTTCGGGGAAGCACCTGAATTGAAGAGAGGAGTGCTTGGAACAGAATCAAAAGTGAATGGACTCTTCTCCTTTCCAAATACACTAGCTGCACTTGGGGAGTCTGTTCTGATTGGGTTGAGACCAAAATCATTAGATCCAAAAAATGAGTTCTGCTGATTCCTCTCATGATCAAGCTCCTGTAGGGTTTGTATGTAAAATGAAATGAATAAATGATAATGGGGGACAGAATACATAAGATGTTTTCCTGTAAAAGGACCCTGGCTTTGTATGTTTACCTTACTGTTGATGGCATTGAAGCCCCACACTGAATCCACATCATCGTTCATATCTGAGAAGGTTGCACCCCATGCTTGTTCATCACCAAATTTGTCCCCAGAAATCGTTGATTCAGCACCACCATGATCACTGCGGAAGTGACATTAAAGTATTTCAATTAGTGGAATTGTTGCTACAAAAAATGATAACCAAGAACTAGTCACATGGCCCATAGAGTGACAAAAATTGTTCATGGACATGCGACCAGTATTCATGCATGTTCAATCCTGTGAAGGGGAAACTGCAGAGATTTGAAATGGACAAGAGTATCAAGCAAACAAGTACAGCAAGAGAGCATCATACCTTTGACTTCCTTTAGCTCGAGGTGAAGCATCTATATTATCAAATCGTGGCAGATGAAATTCTTGAGATGGGCTCTCCAAAGTGCTTCTTCCAGAAGGACTCCCAGGAGGACTCTTTACCGAACCATCTTCACTATGAGCAAATATTGATCCATTCTCAGGAACCTGCTCACCTGTACCTGAAGGCTTCTCAGTCTTAGAATCAACATTCAATGATGACATAATAGGGGACACTGCCCCATCTGCTGAAGCTTTATCACTCCAAATGGAAGGCTTTGGTTTCCTCGGAGGGGCAATAACATTTTCCACCTCAACTGTAAGCTCCTTGACAATTGCGAATCCTGGATGTGGAAAAAATGCATCAAACACGTTAAAAACTGTATCATATCTAAATTCACATATTTTAACTGGTCTACTCTGAACTCTACATAAAAAGAACTACTATTCTAGCAATATGTACAAACACTTGAGTTCTACATATACACAGGGAGATTTTTTTTCAAAAAAGAACACAACACAAATGTGATAGAGAGTTATGAATTTGAAACACTTAAATGTGCATGTTGTGTCCGTGTCCAAGGAACGACATGACAGGCATCGGATATGCGTCAGACAAATCTAAATTATATAGATAATATTAGACATGCGTTTGATGCAGCGTGGACACAGCACGGACACATCTCACTTATGCAGTGTAGCATTGTTTATAACTACTGTGAGATTTATACTCATGAACAAGATGATCCTAAATATAACTGGAGTTAATAGTTGTCACAATATTGTGCTTATATCAACCTTTTATGGTTTATGGATACGTGCTTGCTTATTATTACCGTATCTATTCCGTGTCTGTGTCCTATTGTTTCTCACCGTGTCCATATCATATTGTGCCCATGCCCAAGTCGGTGTCCTGAGTTCATGTCCCATGATATAGTAGTCCAATGGATTACACTAACATGCTAGTCAGTCCTACTCTTTTGATTAATGGAAGTATTTATGGTTTTTTTTTTTTTTAAATTGCATCAGTAGTTAACAGTTTAAGATTATCATCCATTAAATTTGTCAAACTTTATGCTAAATAGTTCTCAAAATAATGGATAGTGAATATCATCCACTTCCCTTGCCTACATCTTTTGCATTGTAGAAGTTAAGTCACTCAAGTTTTTTTTTTCAATTTTGATTATATGATTTTTTAAGGTTTAAAAATTAAAAAGAAATTCATTTAGTCTAAAAAGTAGCCTAGTAGGATAGACCACCATGTTCCTCTATGCACTTCCTCAATAAACATGATTCCCAAGACAACCACTGTAAATAAAAAGAACATATAGTATATTCATTAATTATAAGCTACCTCTAGATTTGTAGAATAGTAATCACCAAAAAACAATCATCAGAACAAGAAAAGGACCCTTGATGAAAGAAGCAGGTTATTATTATTATTTTTATTTTAAAAATTGGTGCCCCCTGAATTTGATCCCCTGACCTCCTTTTAAAAAACAGGTAATTATTGATGTCTGAAATCCAAATGATATTTGAGGAATCACCCAAGTGATATAATTGCAGGTAAAGTTGGTGAAAGGCTGGATGAAGATGGGTCAGGGAAGTATAGTGCACGTACAGAGGGGTCGATAATAGTGAGACTAGAAGAATCGGTTGAGAAAAGCTAGGAAGAAGTGAATCAAATTACTCAAGAAGATGTTGAAATCGAGAGCTACCTATCGATCCTGGAGAAACCATAGGGGGTTTCTATACGTCCAGCAGCGAGGGATTTGGTTGTGTAGAAGCCCAAATCCAGGGAGGGGTTTTCTGTTTGCAGTTGTTATGATTGGGGACGTAGAGAGAATCAGACCACAGTGATCACAGCACAAAAACATACAGAAGTGTGGGTTCCCCTTCAAGGTGAAGGCTTTTCTTTCAAAAGTGTATATATGCGAAAGATTATGACAAAGTCCTACAAATCTTGATGGGCCCAGGAGTCGGATACTTCATGCATTCTGTGTAGAGAGGATATTGTGACAGAGGAGCACTTTTTCATCCTTTGCTCAATGATTCGTTCAGTGTGGGGGTGACTGAGCAGCATGACGGGCATAAACATCGGTTTCCTGACCTTGGTGGGATTGTGGGAGGCGGGCAAGAAGATGAGAAATGAGAGGGCATTGTGATAGAAGCATCCGGGCCAAGATCACACAATCCTTTGTCCCAGCTGTGGCTTGGGCTACATGGCTTACCCGGAACCATGCTCTGTTCAGAGCGGTGGTCCCATATGCTGAAATCATTTGGAAATCTGCTTTAAGGATGGGGGAAATTCTGCGCTGGTGCAAGCTCTGTGGCTATTGTGGGGGGGGTCCCTTGTGATCCAGGTGTAATCTTCCTCTCTTTTTTGTGTGTCCCCTCAGTAGATATCATCTACTGAGGTGCCTAACCGGTGTGCTTTTCCATCACGATTTATGCTCTTATATCCCTGCCTAGGGGTTTCTCTCCCATTTTATTATGGACGATTGCCTACCATTTCGTTTAAATTTTTTTATTTAGGTTGGTTGGACAAGGGTGAATGAATCTGTCAAGCTTGGTGATGTTGAAGACAGTAGAGTCAACCTGCATCGTCCAGGGTGGAACTGCAGTCAGAATCAGTTGGATGGGACATAATGGAGTTGGGTAAAATGGGGTACAATTGTATCTTCGTGGAAAATTGTATGGTTAAGGGACTGGGTAGGTCATTTTCCTAGTATGTTAAGTTTTCCATGGATTGGAGCTAACCAAGCACTCAAAATGGCGATTTACACAAACATGACACTTCAAATGAGAATTTGAACTCATTGTTCAATTAAAGAGAAAAAAGATAGTTTAACAAACAACAATTTAATAATCTTCTGGAATTTGAATATTTGATTTAGCATTTATAGGGACCATTTTAATATCAACAGTTTCAGCTTAAGAAGGCTAGGTCAACTTGGATGCTTGATCCTGTCACCATGTTGGTCAAAGGCAAGGCTTTAATAACCCAAAAGAAAATTGTATCCATGATAACTAGATACAACTAGAGATCAGTGGCACTTTTCATATATCATATGAACTTACCCTCATCCTCAAATTTGTCCCAATCTTCACTCCAGTCAGCCGCTCCATCCTGAATGCCAGGTTGCCAACCTACAGAAAAATGGTTCAGCTTAAAAGACTGACATTTGACTGATAGGCCTTTGAATAACAAAACAGCATCATGTGCAATATCAACAATTGTGTATATAGAATCACAGAGAAAACACACATTTTATGGATTTGGTGGGGGGGGGTTCATTTACTAAATACATTTACATGGCTACTCGTGAATCGTGATTAAGAAAAAAGAGAATATTATAAACTAAAAAACAACAAAACTGATATCCTGCAAAAAAATAATGATCATATGAAATACAGTCTTGTCCCAGAGGAACATCCACCCCCTGCACTGATCAAGTGTCTGAATAATCAATGTCATACAAGCATCTTTATGAATATGAAATAATGTCAACTTTTAAAAAACTTAAAATTAGTTAGCCATTTACTTTATTGCTTAACACTTCCATTTTTTAGCAGTGATCAATTTGTAAAAGAATTGAGAAACCTTTTTTTTAAAAAAAAAATAATGCCCAAATACAAATAAAAACACCCTTATACTGGACTTAAATGACAAAGCCTCCATAAACAAGCAACCAACAAATAAAGAAATTGACGCTACTAAAAGGTTGAATAATCATACATAAGAGCCTGCTTTCAAAACTTTGAATCAGGAGGGATGTTATTGTGAAAATAAGACACTGAAAAAAGCATCTAAAAACACTGGAAATTTCGTGCATGGTTTTTCATGTCGCGATCACTTTTTTAACAGTCATCATTGATCGCAATCACAAAATTCACGGTCATGATCAACCGCAATCATTATTTTAATGGTCGAATTCACAAAAATTCACGCCAGCATCAGAAAATCTTGGTTTCAACAAAATGCCTATAGTCGTATAGAATGACAATTTCAAAAAACGTGATCTTGTGGAATGACTTACCTTTCTATGTTACACTGAAGAATCTTACAACAGTGCACACATCTTGTGTTGAAAGAAACGGCAAAGAGTGAAGATAGGTTCCAAACATCGGTACCTTCCTATTTGGACCAAGCACAAGTTTATTTGCATTGACTACAATTACAAGCCACCATGGACATTTAATTGTTTTTATTTATTTATTTGAAATTGGAAACTACAAGAAAAATAGTCATCCATGAATTGAGCGTGTAATTCATGGAAATGCAAAGACACTAATGCAAAATTGGTCTTGATGGAATGATCAGTTTGTCTTATTTATAAAATATATGATATATATAAAAAATAAAAATATATATACACCACATATATAGAGGAGTCTTGCTCAAGATAGCAATAATAACCTTTTAAGAAAGAGCAGTAACACTTCAAAAGGATAAAGAAAAACAAAAGACAAAATTAGAAAGAAAGAGATACCAAAGGGAAGCTCAATCAATGCCGTTGGCTTAACACGTAAACCATATTGCTTGCAACGTTCATTCAAACCTTTCACTAGCTCCTCAAGATCAGATTGTATCCGCTCGGCACGTACCTGTATGAACCAATAACTTATCCTGGTTTAAACATATTGCGTCTACAAAAATGAAGTCAGATAACAATTTTCATTTACCTGAAGCAATCCATCAACACTTCCACCTTGTTCCATTTTAACAATTGCATTGTACAACTCCAGTTTCCTCTCCTATTAAGCAACCAACCGATAACATGGGTAGAGGTTACAGCATACGAAACAATTTTCAGTATTTGAGCTAGATATAGTAATATGGTATAGATGCCCACATGGGGCTGCACGGGGCACCTGAATTCACGAAATGTGGCCTCTTCAACTGTCAGTTTAGAGGCTACATCTCCAGATTGCTTGTACTTCTCCTCATATTTCTTTCCCAGGGACTCAACCTGATAAAAAATGATTGTTACACATCAATCATGGATTAAAATACCTATGCCCACAATTATATTAATAATGCAGCCAATGCAAATTTAAACGATAAATTTGATTTTTTTTCTGGACCAAACAAACTTGAACATCCCTTGTAAATGGTGGAATTTTTAATTGATTGAACAAAATACCATTCTACAAAAATAAAAACAGGAATAAAACAGGATGCCACAACAGAGAAAATTGAACTAATGAAAACAACACAGAAGACACTCAACCAGAACAATTTCATATAAGATGAGGAATTTTCATCTTGTTTGCTTTTATTTTATGTTTGGGCTTATGTTTGTTTTTCTGTTTGCTTTTGTTTTCAGCGTGGGCAGTCTATCATGTCATTCTCACATCCATATTATCAATTTGTCAATCATAACTTCATATTCTTAAACTACAACAAAAAAAAAGAAAATTAATATTGTTCCTTTAAAGGTTAAAAGTGATGCAACACGGATACTGATGTTCAACCAAAAAACCCTGACAGTTCCTTTATAACCATTGGGTACCCTGGACCACACAATCCAAATAAGCATATTATTGTTTCCTTCAGGATCCCCACACCAGGAGATGCTCATAATCTTGAAGCTATCAAGCATCCTAGTCGCATAACACCCAGAGTGGCACACATTTTTCTAACTATCGGGCCCCCTAAATGCACCACACCATGTGACATGCAGACAAGTGCAATCGTCACACCCCAGCCATAATCTCATTGATGCACAGAGAGAAGTAACCGTCCAGCCAGAAATTAAGGTTATTACAGCTGAGAATTGAGAGTTATAGTTGTTGAATCCCAACTGACCTAGAAGTCAACGTGACAAAGTAAATTGTAAAGATGTTACATGGGATGGCTAGACAAAGGCAATCATTGACCAACCCAACCCAAACTCGAACAGTTTCGGGGGATTATGTCTAACTGATAGATTAATAAAAGTAACCACCGGGCTCAACCAACTCAGCAACAAAGCAGTTTCAGTGTTTGTTACGGGTTAACAGTTCAATATAAGTAATCCTCGGACTTGCTTTACTCATCAATGATTGACCATTATTTCTCCAAATATAGATTGTGACATTCTATCTGCTACAACCAACCTTAAGTCCGTTTGTAGACCCATAAATAGGACCCGTTTGATGATGGAGCATACAACCAAGTTGTTACAAGATCTTATACAACTCCCCCATCCCCCCAAACTCCCAAGCACATAAATCCACAGCTGATATTGCAAAACACCCTCAAGCTATGTGTTGGAGAGTTTCTTTTTTTTTTTTTTTTTTGAGAAATAGATTGGCCATTTACTAGTTTAAAAGGCAGTACATAGCCACAACTCACAAGGAACCAAAAGAAAAATAGGAAGAAAATAGAGAAAAGGGACTATGAAGACAAGCTGTCTACAACATCCCCAATCCCGATGTTTAATACTCAATGATGAGTTAACCCCACTCAAAACACGCAGAAGAGGCCATCATACAAAAAAGATCCCATTCCGAGATGAATCTTTCACGGAATCCCATGTCTTCTTCATAAAACAAACGGAGCCCCCATTAAAAACCACATCATTTCTCGCGAGCCATGACACCCCCGCCGTCGCCAGGATAAGGATTTGGGAAATCTTTGCTTTTTTTCTACGATCTTCCTTTTTCTTAAGACTCTTGCACACCCTCCATAGATCCTCTAGCGAGGAGGAGTTGTGCTTTCATTGAATCCACAGCCAATATTGAGGCACAAGATATTGTGCGCTACTTTCCAAACCTCAAATCTCAAAGATAACTAGGGATTTTATCCCTTAAATTATCTACAATAGAACATATATAAAATTCAAATTAAATTAAAACAAAACCATAACACATAAAACATATCCAGGATCACCATATTCATCCCAAGTTTGGATAATACACATTGTTCCAACTACACTACTGTTAGGACAATGGATTAAATCACATACATATAAACCTCTCTCTCTTCCAAAAAAAGTTTCATAAAAAAGCCATATCCTGTTTTCAATTCCACGAGATTGACGAGGCAGATTTGTGAGACTCAAGTTAGTTCAAAGTATCTATGAGAAGGCTTTCTCATTTTTCTCTTATTATTTTGCAGTCCAAAATTTTCTAGAAGTTTAATCTGAAGAAAAAAAGATCATATATTTCTTCTTCAATTCTGACACGAATGGCTAATGGACAGAATTAAGATGATATCATCAAAACCCCTCGCACTGTGAAGTCTAAGCAATGTAATCGAATTCCCAACTACGTAATCATAGAGAATATTAAGAACAACAAGGATATCTCTATCTATTTCTACTAGAAATACAAATAAAATGCATTGTTTAATCTGGAAAACTTAAAAAATGCAAAATGAAATAAAATTTTATAAATACTCTCAATTATAACTTGCATAAAAAATAAAAATAAAAATAAAAACACCCCAAACAATAATTTGAGATAATAATCAGCATATGTACTGCATATATACACAGTAACATCGGGATAGATTTAATCTTGGCAGCCATGTTACAACAGAACATTTACGATGCATTTAGAGCTGAATTATGAGGATCAGTCATATCCAACAACAAGGTCCAGAAAAATAATGTCGATTAAGATTGAGATTCAGATGCGTTCACTTGGTGTATTTGCATAGCAAAACAGTTAAACTTTCAAAAATATTGTTGAGCTCCTCTACCATTTAAAGAGTGTGAAAATAACACATCTGAACACAAGAATAATCTGAACAAGATCAATGGCCCATGTAACTCCGTTGCCTGACCTGATCAAACCCCAAATGCCCCGAATTGATTTCGAAGACAAATGAAAATGTAATGAATGATAACACAGAATAATTTTATCTGCTGTAACTGAAACAAGATTAGAAGATTATGGCTACAAATGGGATAGCATTTTTCCAACTTAAATGCACACTTGATTCTATATAAGTTGGTTGTACAGCCAACTAGATATCAAGTAAAATGAAAAGCAACCAACTAGTGGGGGGATCCCAAAAAAAAAAAAACACAACTTCATTTATTTATTTAGCCATATCTATTTAAAAAATCTTTATCCTTGGAACAACATTGGGAATAAGATCTTTCCATCTTGTATTACTAAAGCTAATGCAGAAATAAGCTTTCAGAAATTTTAGTTGTAAAAAATTGCACATTGACTTGCAAGTGAAAATACTGCATAGTCACAATAAACATACAGAAACGCCAAATGGTACTTCAACACTGAAGACTTACAACTGGTTAGTAGGAAAAATGCATGATCAATGTTAAATCTGAAAGAACACTTGCTAAAGATAAAATGAATACCACCATGCACGCTACAAAGTTAATGCTGCTGAAAATTAACAATAATAATATAGAATTATTATTAGTATAGACAACAAAGAAGGCCTAAATGGAGACTTTTTAAGGAAACGCCTCTCACAATACTTTATGGTGCAGTAAGATTCATTACTCCATATCAAACATCATGAAACAAGCTTTGGAAAGTTAAGCATTACCGAGAGATGACAATCAACAGATGATCATGAATCAAAAGGAGAATGAGCAACACAAAATGAATTCCTATTGCAACTCATAGATCGCCTTCATACACAAAAACTAGAAATAAAAGATCCAAAACTGCCTACTCAAAGCACAGCAGATAAAATATCTCAAAAACCTCTCTCGCACAATGAGATAGACCCATTTGACATGGGGGGAAAAAAAACATACCTCACGTTTATCTGCAGAAGCCCTCTCAGTAATCTCATTAAGCCTATTATCACATCTGCTTTTGTATAGGACCTATAACAAAGTAGATAATGCATCAGATACATATAAATCTACAAGTAACATGTTCACGGGGTCCTTTCAATTCGATAACTGTTTAGAAACCAGCGTATATCAGGTATTGTGCGAGATATGTAATCCAGAATCTGTGAACGTGGAAAGATGAGAAATAACAACTTAAAAAGCATACAGATACACATGCAAATGATAGCCAAATAGGGCAATGAAACATGTATTCTGCATATATTGAAGGATTAAGAGAAACTTCATCCTCAAAAATTGAGCCATTATACACTTTAACATAGCTGAGAATTAACATGTATAGAAAGAATTATCATAATAGTAAACCAGAAATGATAGATTTAATGTCTTCCAAGCTATTTATGTATGCAATCAATTATATGGCATAGGACGATACATTTTATAAAACTCCTGTTAATCATCGAGCTACAGTACCCTTATATTCCTTCATCAATACATTATGCCCACATCTGAAGGGCACTTGTTTAGAATCACAAAATACGGGGGAAATATACACAAAAAGCAAATACTCACAAGTTCTTGCATCTTAGTGCGGTAGAACTCAATCTTTTCCTTGGAATCTAATATCTCCTTCTCCAGTTGTTCCACCTTTCATATGAAATGAAGATATGTTAGATCTTTCATTCAATAATTTCGGCGACACTTAACCACCACCCAAAATATTACAAACAAAAGATCAAAGAACACAGAGAAAGAAAAAAGATAAAGAAAGAGTGGAACACTTTGATATGGGCTCAAAACATACAAATGTGTAAATTAATAAACAAAGAAGAATAAATTTCAAATAAACAAGTTTTATTTAGAGCTAATATAAATACGGAAAGGGGAAAAGGGAAAGTGAAAATATAGGAGCACATGGTGAACAAAAGGAAATCCAATGAACCAAACACATCCAACTTCGAAGGTGGACCAGATTGTTGATGCCAGGAAGTTGTAGATAATTGGGGAATAACACGTTATTTATGTGCCATTACATGACTTTTTGTTTTTAATTTAGATGTTTTTTGCATTTGTGTTTGGCTTAGAAAAATATCCTGTCCTCTTCAATTTTATTCATTTTGGTGTTACCATCATATTGAATATCATTGAAAAAACACCAACTTTTTTTCAAATAGATGACGAGATGCACACTACAAACAATGGCAAGGAAAACATTCCCTCAAAGAAATATTTAAAATTGTCTACACTCAGTTCCTCATAGAAAAAGAGTAGAATGTTGAAGGTCAGGCACAATACTGCTGTAGAAACAATATAAAAACTTCGGAAACTATTTGGAAAAATAAATATCAGTTGGGGTAAAAGAATGCCTTTTTGTCTGCTTCTGTTGCTTCTTGATACTTTGTGCTTAGTGCACTCTGCTCCTCCTTACTTAGTTGGTTCACAAGATGTTTCTCCAATACTGGCACTCTCTGTCCCTGTTGCTGCAGAGATTGCGCAGGAACTTCACTCTGAGGAACAGGAACTTGTGCAGGTGGCCTCGTGCCGGCTGCAGGCATCGCAGCACGTGTTCCAGGAACTCCTTGCTGTGGATAACCTGAAAAGATGAGAACAAGGAGGCTATCAAGAAAACATGAAAGAAATCAGAATTACACCTATAAAAGAAAACTGATTACAAATACCAAATGTACAGAACAAGCAAATTGTTAAATTAATGCCTACATATGATTATTAACCAACAATATGTGCTTGGGAAATACCAGGAGTATGTTGCCATGCTGTATTGCCATATGCAGGGGTGGGTTGACCAGTGATACGCAGTAATGCCTCATCAAATTTAATGCTGTTTGGGAGCTCTGATGGAAGTGGACGCCCTTCTCGGTAGCGTTCCATCAAATAAAGAGCCGTACAGAATTCTCTTATTGTGAGCATGCTATCATTATCCTGATCGGATAAGTCCCACACCTGCTTTAAAACCTCTGATGAATCCAGATAAAAATGCATAATGAGCAAATCATGTTTATATACAAGATAGAACTACAACATAAAAAGTTTTGATATTTAATGAAGCGCAGCTCACCAAGCTTGTTGAAACACAATATGATGCCTACCTCTGGGAAGTCTCCAACTCAGGAAGAGATTCCGTGCCTGTTCACCTGTAATTCTTCCATCTCTGTCCTTGTCTACCTCAACAAACACCTTGGTGTATTTCTGAATATCAGATGGAGTAAATTTAGGCCATGGAAGCTGGGAATGACTGGAAGCAGGTCCAATGGCTCCAACTGACACTCCAGCTACAGTAAATGCAGAAGTATTCTGAATTGCATTGCTCTGGTTTTGCTTCACATGTGATTGAGCTTGTTGAAGCTGGCCACTAGCAGGAGGAATCACCGAAGTGTTCTTCGCATGATCAAATTGGCTCGACTTTCCTAAGGATTGAGTCCCAGTAGATAACAGACCAACAGAGGATGAGTTAGGTGTACCACTGGCAGTAAACATAGGTGTCGAAACATCTTGCTTGGGCTGAGTAATCGCAGAAAACACATCACTACCAAAAGATGAATTTGAACTAAAACCCTGACCAGAAACACCTAATGCTTTGGAGTCCCTGGCTGCTGGTTGAAGTGATGAAACAGGGTCTGCCACTTTGGGCGAAGTAGAAGGTGCTTGAGAAGATGGGGTTTGTGGTCTTGGTGGAGCTGTGGAAGGCATGACACTAGAAGTTACAAGCCCAAAACCATCTTGATTCAAAGGAGCAATTCCTCTACTTGGTGGTACTTGTGAAGTTACTCCTGTTAAGGCCCCACCAGGCCGCACACCAGACCAATTGTTAGATAATGATACATTAGAGCCTGAAGGGTGAGGACCTCTCACACTGCCTCCCCCAGGAAGCCCCGGAATGACACCCTGAATAGGAAGCGGAGCAGCAGCAGAAGTGGCTTGAGGCGGTCTCATGAACTGATTAGCAGGAGAGGGAAAGAACTGTTGGTTCACACCTGTATTCGGAACTGCCTGGGGGCCCCTAAAACCAAGATTTTGAGATGAATTAGGTGCCATGACACCCATGCGAGGGGTGGGTGTTTCCACGGGATTTAACTGTGGGGAAGGAGCAGATACAGAATTCAGCTGGGGTGCAGGAGCAGCCGCTTGATTTATTTGGGGTGGAGGAATTTTAGATGCAGCAGGACTAAACAAGGCTGCCTTAACAATATCTGGTGTCAACTCTCGGCCACTCTGTGCCACTGTTACAAGTCTGAGTGCATTGTAGAAATCTGCTCGACCAAGAAAACCAGTGCGATTTTGATCAGCGTGCATCCATATCTGCAAAGACCATAAAAATGTTGAAATGTTGCAAAAGGTTAGTTGGTAAAAAGCCCTGGTGATACAAGCATCCATGACATGAAAGGAAATTTTAAAAGGTTATATATTAAATGCCTAAATGCAAATATGATCTGTTTTAATTTTTAAACAAAAAGTTGTAAGCTATGCAGTGCGGGGTTTAAGACCACCAACCATCTTATGGTGCAAATACATAGTGAAGAAGGTGGATAAAATAGGATTCTGTTTGTGAAAGAGTGAAATTTGACTCCATTCAACAAAAATACATCTCATGCAGCTTGCAGGGTTGGGCAAGAAATAATAAATTTCCAAGGAGAATGAAGCTACATCTAAAATGCTTTGACTTGTATTTTGAATAGCACACAAGCTTCAGATAAATATATGTTGGGAGCAAACTCTGTAATTTAAATAGGGACGAGATATTCATTAATGAGTAGGAAGGGGTGTAAATATTGTGTGTGTGTTTTTTTTTTTTTTTGGCGTTCTGGAAAGACAATTTGTCCTCCATTCTCATGGTTGTTTACCATTTTTTATAATAGTTTTGGACCCTGCTGTTCAAAAAAAAAATCATAAAAATACAAATACAGTAATTCCAAATGGCAGACTAATAACAAAAGTTACAAACATGCTTCTAACCTTCCAAATCATTGGTGAATGCTTCTAAATAATCAAAGACAAGTTAGATTTTGTGAAATATTTCTGCAGAAATGTTCACCATAAGAGGCATGATGAGAAAGGCAATTCACCAATAAATATAAATATCAAATGAAAAAATTCCATAGATAATTTCTTGTTTGATTCATTAAATTCTCATAGATGAGGTGTACATAGCATACTCATTAAATATCATAGAAACAAAATCAAGCATAACGTCAGGACATGTCATCGTGTTCAAAAAATTTCAACAGGCTATATATCAATAATAACACATCACTTGCTTTATATCCATCATAAGTAAAAGAAACACATCTTATGCAATGGAGGGTTCCTGACAGTTTGATAAAAATAGCCTAATGTAGGTTCTGGCCATCTGATATTACAGCCTGATTCAACTGCTTTCAAATAATTTTATGGCTTGTCAATGAACTTTGTCAAATCATCCATCATATGTTTAAATTTGTCAAAAATTCAATTCCCAGAATCTACTCACATGCCCACAGAATCATAGACAAGGAGTTCACATTGGTTTCTCCAACCAGATATGAGCTCCCAGAAATTCTGGCTGCAAGATAGTACTATGATGCAAACCAGTTTTTGGAAAACACCTTATGAATCCCTCCTCAAAAAAATCCACACGTCCTCTCTCTTTTTTGTCTTTGGAGGCAAGGCTTTAACACGTGACCTATCCATTTTTTCTCAAAAAAAAATTGCTTTGCTAACATAATAAGAAAGTTACTTCATAAGATAATCGATACCATAAACCAAAAAGATTACCAATATGTTATTAAACACAATATGGAGCAAATACTCAATCATAAGATGATAAAACATTGATGAAATGTGTCCAAAACTGTTACATTCATATGCATTATCTTTTTCCTTCCTTTTTTAGAGTGAAGGGTGGGATGTCCATGGGGTTTTATTAATGGAACATCCAATGAAACAGAAGAAGGCACCTCCTCAATACAAAATATAAAAAAGTACCCTTCACAGAAAGATAAGCCTCCTGGGATCTTCCCATGTCTATCTCAGAACAAAAAAGATTAAATCATAAGCATTCCTTTCATATATTAAGAAATAAAAACCAAGATCATATTGCTAATTGAGTCATGTCAATTAGGACACCAC
Source organism: Acorus calamus (assembly GCA_030737845.1). Taxonomy (NCBI): domain Eukaryota; kingdom Viridiplantae; phylum Streptophyta; class Magnoliopsida; order Acorales; family Acoraceae; genus Acorus; species Acorus calamus. Next base: position 9,482,959 of record CM060873.1, on the reverse strand, counting down.
AAATCTTATCAAACAAGTAAAAGATGAACTACATCCGACAAACGCTGCATCCACATAGACTGCTTTTCACTATACATCTTATGAAATGTTGTTGTGTTGCAGTTATCAAAAATAAACTAGACAATTAACAAATGGCAGTTTCCTAAACATTACGGATCACCAAAAATTATATTTGACCAAAATTCCTTCTTTATGACTAATTCCAATCAAAACCTGGCAATCACAGTAATTACTTATCAACCCAACTAAATGTCTTATCAATAAAAAAAATACAGCTCAGTGCCCTCCACAATTACTTCTTAAGAAAGTGCATGTGCTCAACTGGGGGAAAAAAAGAGTGTTCCACTCATGATCCTCTCTCTGTTTCCTAGTAAAAAAAACACACACACCTGCCTCGAGAAGAAAATCAACAATAGATTGAAGTCTATACCAAATGCAGCAATTCTTTTGTCTCCAAAGTCATTAGGTGGTCAATGTTACAAATAGCAGGCAATTTTTACAGTATCCAAACCACAGGGGAAATGTTCCAAAGATTTCCACTAGCACAGTCTATGTTTGTCTGACATGCATGTGTAAATCCAAATCAACTGACTTTACCTAGAAGACCTTTTGATGTCTAACTTTATTTCAAAGGTCAACTTGCCTTCTTTTCAGGTGTGATCGTTCCATCCTCATAAATTTTTCGTCTCACTTCTTCTCTAATCTCAATTTCCCAGTATGTCTCACGATGAGACAATAATTAACTTGACTAAACCCTATGATGACATCACTTATGATTAGGCTCTTGCAATTAAAATAGTTCCCACCCCAAACTCAGAGAAAGTTTAATATTCCCCACTATCTCCTAAAGTCAATTCATATTGTCTATAAACCATAAATTCAAGAGATACCTGAAGCACATACCATGTCGACAAGCAAATTCAATAATATGTTCAATTAACGGATATCTTACATGACAGGCTCAATTTCTAGCCATTTTTGCAACCTGTCTCCTACAAATTCATAAATCCATCCAAGAATTGATGATAGATCTAAAACTAGACATAAACACTGTCCACTTCGAACACGCACAAAAAAGAACACACACAACACATCCATCCAAGTAATATCACGAAATTGAATGAAGTTATCATCGAAAGACGAGATTTTTTTAGTTTGCAGACCTGGGCAAGGACGTGTTTGGGGAGGTTGGAACCCTGGAAGAAAGAGACGGCCTCAGTTCCGCTTATCCGCCCGTCCTTGTCCAAATCGGCCCTCCTAAAGTATCCGTCGAAGACCGCCTCCATGTTCTCCGGCGACTGAGCCATCCTTTCACCTGTCGGATCGCTCCGGACCCTCAGATCCGGTCATGGACCGAGTGAACCAGGGAATTCAACGGCGGAGATGATCCGGTGAGATCCGGGCGTGAGATCGGGAGCATTCAAAGTTGGAGAGATTTGGATCTCTCTCTATCTATTAATCCCTGAAGCTGGAGTCGGTGATCGGGAACGAGTTGGGTTATGCGAAAGTGCGATTTGGGTTGTTCTGATGGACCATTTTTAGCGGAAGACGACGGGGATTGGCTAGTTGTTATGGCGGAACTTGGTAGTATTAGTGAAACCAACTGCATAAGAGAATGGGGATGGTTAGATCCACCCCTGAAGATGCAACCCCACTTCTTAGTTTTGTCTTTTATGGAATGTGGTCTACATTTTTAGAAAAAAAAAGAAAAATAAAGAACAGAGGAGAGAAAGCAAGAGAAAGAGGAGGGGCGGGAGGGCGATTGAGTTGGAGCAAATGCGGCTGAGGTGGAGTGGATGGAGGTGACCAGGGGAGGGGAGCTAGTGGAGGGTTGGGGAAAGAAAAATAGAAAGACAAAAGTGATCGACCGTCATCCTCCACCATCTACCACCACAATCTCTATTTCTTTCTCTCCCTCTTTTCTTCTTTTTTTTTTTGTTGGGGGGGGGGGGGGGGGATTTCACACCCTTTTTTGTTTTTTCCCCTTAGGGTGGGATTTTCAATTCAAGGGTGGCTTTAGTTGCCTTCTAAGCCCCCGTTTAGAGATAGTAACAGAACAGGTTGGGACAGGTTTTATGAAACCAAAATCAAATCTGCTAACAAAATTCATCTCAAACCTGTTATGAGTTTCACTTTCCCATCCCAACAGTAGATGTGTAAAACGGATCGTGTCATGCTAACCCGACTCGTTAGCAAACCGGGCTACCGGACTGGCACAGCACTGTAGATTCCTCGATTTTAACCGTCCAAAAAAATAAAAATACTTCAAGTAGTATTGAAAATGACCGTTTCGGGCATTACGAGCCTTAAGTACTGCCGTCAAGGTTAACGAATGCGCCGGATGCCTTTAGGGATTTCATAAATTTTATTGGATCTCCGCGGACTATTTAGAGGTAGTCTTCATCGAGATTGCTAGTGGCGCGATGTAAAGGCGACATGGGTGATTTTGTTTCCCCATGTGACATGCCTCAAACAAAGTTTGAGAATCATCATCGCGTTGGGAAGCGTCAGTCCATCTAGATTCCTCAATGAAAGTGGGAGTGGGTTATCATGGATTTCGTTACGGGCTTGCTAAAGTCGTGTTAGGGTCGTGATGCCGTCTAGGTGATCACTGATCAATTGATTAAGTCCGCACTTCCCTTCCTATCCGACTAACTGAGTCTCTGGACGATTTGACGTGGGTATTCACCTCCGTGATTGTTCATCTTCATGGCACTCCAGTCGATAATCATTCAAGCTGAGACGCGAGGTTTACTTCGGGGTGTTGGCATAGCCTTCAGTAGGCTTTGGCACAAGCCTCCAGTTAAGTATAGCGTTCATCGCCAACGGACGGCCAGGCAATAAGAACGATTTAGACCTTGAAGGACAGGCTAAGTGTCTGCGCGTTCGACTGTGGGGCAGTTGGAGAGGCATCATCCGTTTGGAGGCGGCTTGTCGAGTAGCCTTGCCCCCACGGCTGGCTCATGCCCATAACGCCGTCCTTGTCTCATATTTGAGATGTTATGTCCACGATACTGCTCATGTCACTCCGTTCGAGCGACTCATCCTCAAGCTAGATCTGTCGTTCGTGGAGCAGTAGATCAAGATTATGGACCAACATCAGAATAGACTCCACAACAAGACCGTTCCTTTGGTTAAAGTGCGTTGGTAGCATTAGTCTGGTGCCTAGGCCACTTGGGAGTAAAAAGGATACCATGCATGATGCATAACCGTATCTTTTCCCACTAAGATTCTTAAATTTCGGGGATGAAATTTCTCGAAGGAGGAAATGATGTTAAGACCGTGTCACTTTTTAAATGTCAAATATCGCATTTTATTTATTTTAATAGTTCGGGCATTCAGTTTCAAAATCTAATTGCATATTTGTGGTTCTGGTGTTCACTTGGGCTTACATAGAAATTTTTGTAGCATTTTGAAGTCGTTTTAGAAATTATGCAGTTCCGATTGGTATCCGAATTTAGCCGTTACGAGGTTGAATAGATGGGATATTTTTCATTCGAGTATGACGCATTTGCCGTGTAATGCAAGCCACCTAGGATATTTGTTTGTTTGTGGGTGAATGAAGGGTTAAACTCACCTCTTCCCTACCTTAACCCACCTAACCCCTTTTTATCAATTTAATGTCACCCTCTCTCGTCCTCGAGGAATGCTTGGGGAACAAAGAAATGGAGGCCATTGATGTCAAGAGGAGCGAGTCCGTGGAGGATCTCCTCGATCGCGGCGACTCCGAATCCGCCTCCGCCCTCCTCCACTCCCTCATCGCCAAACTCGACTTCCCCTCCTCCTCCGCTGACCTCCGCCTCGTCTCCACCCTCACTGATCCTGCCAGGATCTACTCCTCCCGCGGCCTATCTTTCAAGGCCGACGAGCTCCGCGAACGCGCCCTCCTCGTCAGGGCCCGAGCCCAGCGTTCCGTTGTCCCGGCCCCTCCCGTTCTAGGGGATTCTGAGGATCCAGTGAAGGAAGACTATGGTGGAGTTAGGGTTTCGGCGTCCGCAGAGGGGGATGATGATGAAACCCCACGGCAGCCATTAAAAGAGAGGTTCCGAGCGAGGTAACGGATGGAGTGCGTGCTTGGGATACTCGGGTATGCTCGGAGCGCGCGGTGTGCATGCGAGGAGTACTCGCTTAGGCTCGACAGTGTGTGTAGCGTATGCACATGTTGCTCGGAGCTGGCCGAGGTTGTATTTGTGAGTGTCTTGACCATCTCACTCTTTCAATATCAATGAATTATACATGTTAAGGCAATATTAAGAGTTGGTGCTCTATTATCCTTGATTTACACGCTTCTCTATGTCAAGTAGATTGACCCCTGATCCTTTATTTATATGTCTTTGGGTGACTTTCATTCTAGATACATTTTTGACTATTGTGCATTTTTGAGCAGTTGAACCGATATAATCTCTATTGAATGACACTGCAAGGATTCCTTTCATGAAATGTCAAATGCTTTTAATTTAGTTTCCCATCTATTGGTAAATTTTGGAAACACTTGCCATTTCTGTAACCTAGTGGATTTTCTCATAGCTAACCATGCTGAGATGCTCTGTCTATTCTAAGATTAGATGAAAATAGAGAAATTCGGTCACTGGATTTGTGAGACATCATGGCACGTGTTATTCTTCAATTAGATTTGATTAAATGAGCGGATAGCTGTTCTGTCTGGAGTCCACTAAACTGTCATCAAAGTATCATATGAAATTATATGCTACGGACCAATTAAAGAATTTATATATAGGTTATGGTGGACAATTCATTTTTCTGCTTAGTAAGAAATGCATGTTTGGAGTTTAACTTTCTTCTCTTAATGGCATTCCCTTTATGTTACATTGTAATGTAACGGTTTCATCAAAAAACCACATTATCATTTCTTTGGCCATTGCTATGAAACATAAGATTGATTTACCATGTTGATGATTCGTCACGGGTAGCTAACGAATTCACTCTAACTGAGTGGCTAGGTTTATATCTTCTGCATCCTGCAACTTGTTTTATATATATTTGCTACAGTTTCTCAGAAGTAGGTTGCTTGGGACGTAATTTGATCTTTATATATTATACTATAATGTAATTTATAAGGCCAACTTATCATTGTATTCTATTTAGCTGATGGTATGGCCATTATGTTAGCTTATTAGTGGCCTATGTCAGATTTTATAGGTGTGTATATACATGGTTTAATCATAGGTTACTTGGACATATGGTCCATATATCTCTTTTATGATAGAAATTCTCTTGTAATAATTGTGTGTGTTTAATTAGTCAGTCACAACTATGACAGGCATATATGTGTGATCCGAGGTTAGGATCACACTTTGTTTTACTATGCAAATGTGATAGTTTATCTACCTTGCATCCACGCGGTGCTCTCATATGGGAATTCGGAAGAATGCGTTCTATTGCATCGGTGTTCGTTAACCGATAGATTGAGTGCAAGAACTTAACTAAATTTCCCTGCATCCGAGTGACGCATCTGTATTGGAATTAAAGATAATTCATTAGAATTGTTAATTGCTAGATGATTATAGTTGATCCTTGAGGATCGTATTGCGAGCTCGGAATGCTTCTCCCCTACCTCGTATCCGCGTTGAAGTTACCCGGTGTTGCAGCTGTCATGGATTCTGCTCATACATCATAGGAGGCCCAATGTGTATTTCGATACCATTGTGGCTTGGTACCTATCTTGGAAGGCTGTCAGGAAGAGGGCTACCCGGGAGAGGGCTACCAGAAGGTTAAGGGAGTTAGCGAGTTGATTTCTTTTCTAATAGTCTCATGCCACCCTAGGGGTGAAGGTGGGGATGAGGTTGGAGTGCTTCCTCCCGTATCGTCATGCGTCGAAGTTTCTGAGCGTTGGATGTTTCTCCCCTACCTCGTATCCGCGTTGAAGCTACCCGGTGTTGAAGTTATCCTGGACTATGCCTCCACATCGTAGGATGCCCAAGGTATATCTTAATATTGTTTTGGCATCGGACCTACCATGGATGGTTGCTAAGAAGAGGGCTACTCGGGAGAGGGCTACCGGAAGGTTAAGGGAGTTAACGGGTTGGTATTCTGTTTTCAATAGTCACATTTCACCCCCTCGGGGTGAGGGTTAGGGTAAGTTGGGGTCACGTTGTCACGTGACATTTATATTGGGAATGCCTAAAGTATAATACATCTGTTGAACGATGTGAGACATTGCGATTAGATTTAAAAATACTGTGTTATCCACTAATGATATGCATTATGGTTAACCGTTTGGTTCCCCTCCAAGAGTTCTAAGAGATCCTCCCTACGGGTCGAGGGTTAGGGTGAGGTGAGGTCACGTCTTCATGTGACATTTATATATATTGGGTTTCATCCCATATTCCTTTTCCTTGGAAAGGAAAATGAACTAATATTATATGATTATTATAGAGCTTGGATTCTTGTCACTCACTGAGCTTGTAGCTCACCCCTTGTGTTTTGTTATCCACCAGGGATTGGGTTGGCGTGGAGCTAGAGCATCTCTCTCGCGTGGTTCGTGCATGGAGCGTCCCACCTTTTGGTTAGCGAGTGCGAGGTTGTCAACAATCCTATCTTTTTATGTATGTACTAGTATCGTGCATGTTGCATCAATGATTTTATTTGGACTAGACTTGGACTCTCACAGGACAGTGATCATGTATTCGGGTCTGTAATAATATTTTTGATTTACAGACTTAATTGTATATTATACTTCCGCATCATTTCTTTTTATAGGCTACCACTTTTCTGTAGCCTTGTTATCTTATTTGATCCCTGTTAATTATTGTATGATTGGTAACGCTTCGGGGACGACCGCCTCGGGGCGTAACAAAGATGGTATCAGAGCCTGGTCCTGTCAAAGCCTAAGTCTAGTCGTGTAGATGAGTCGTAGGATTTCTATCTAATTACTCTGATCTTAGTTCTTCACCTTAGGTTGCTGACACGCCTCCTCGCTTCCGTTGACGTGGTCATGGTTGCCCTTGTGCTCCATGAGTTGCTGACTTGGTCGGCGGAGCATGGTAAGTTGTTGGGTCCCCTGTTGTGGGACCAGGGCCTAGATAGGAGTCTAGCCTTGGAATTCCATATTGATAGATTTATATTTACCGTTTGCGTGTGGATCGCGCTTCGATCAGGGAGTTTTATTCCCCTGCATCGGTATTGCTTGTAACTGCGGAGTCCGCGTACGCTGCCGACTTCTAGTGTTTGAGTGTAAGGTGTGTGCCATCACCTGATGTGATGCCTTCTTTCTTTTCCCTTCTCGGGGTTAAAGGGCCTTGCGGGGTCATCGTTGAGACCCGAGCTAGGGTGCTCCGTGTTCCTTGTTTGGTTGTCGGGATATCCTATATCGGGACCTCATGGTGCCCTCCCAAGGGGTTCTTTTCCCCAGTCAGGGAATATGTTTGAAACATTTGTTTGATGATTGTCTTTCCCTCTCGCTTGGAAGGTGCTGTAGCGAGTGGTGATGCGTACGATCGAGATTGGATGCGTCCTTTTGCAGCTTGTTGGGCGATTTCCTATGGAATGGGTTCCATAGCCACATCTGGGGTCGCTTCGATATATCATCGTGCGTTGAAGCTACCCGGTAGAGGCCAGAGCTCTGTGAGGCGCTCCCAGGTACTATCCAGGACGCTTGTTGGTGTGCCCATATGGCAGAGATAGTGGACAGTGGAGGCTACCAGGTAGAGGCCACACCGGGAGAGGGCTACCGCATGATGTCGAGAGCGTGGACTCCCCGTGATGAATCTGCCCATTGAGTGCAGGATGTTGGAGTTCCAATGGTTGTAGTTTGGCAACCTGTCGGTGGCGGCATGAGAAGCACAGTTGTTGATATTGTCGCATTTTGCCCCACATTGGTCGTAAATGAAGAGACGTGATGCAAGCGTTAATGGTGGGACTCAACCGCCGTATTTGATAGATGACGTCGCATAGGCATTGTTGGGGTTTGACGACCTGCTGTTGTGCGTCTTGCGGATTAAGTGCGGTTGTGTAGCTTACCCAGCGTGTCAGGGTCATCATGAGCGCCAGGCTGGGAGCATCGAGATGCTCAAGGAGAAGAATTTGGACTTAATAGTTTGAGGAGTTGTTCTAATCTCCCCGTGAGGGGGGGGGGTTGAAGATCAAATACCCCTTATCGCGAATTGATGATATGTTTGACTAGCTCTGGGAGCGAGTGTCTTCTCTTAGATCGATCCTCGCAGGGTACCACTAATTGGAGATCCGGGAGTTGGACTTCCTATAGATGGCATTTCGTGACCGTTTCAGGCATTACGAGCCTTAAGTACTGCCGTCAAGGTTAACGAATGCGCCGGATGCCTTTAGGGATTTCATAAGTTTTATTGGATCTCCGCGGACTATTTAGAGGTAGTCTTCATCGAGATTGCTAGTGGCGCGATGTAAAGGCGACATGGGTGATTTTGTTTCCCATGTGACATGCCTCAAACAAAGTTTGAGAATCATCATCGCGTTGGGAAGCGTCAGTCCATCTAGATTCCTCAATGAAAGTGGGAGTGGGTTATCATGGATTTCGTTACGAGCTTGCTAAAGTCGTGTTAGGGTCGTGATGCCGTCTAGGTGATCACTGATCAATTGATTAAGTCCGCACTTCCCTTCCTATCCGACTGACTGAGTCTCTGGACGATTTGACGTGGGTATTCACCTCCGTGATTGTTCATCTTCATGGCACTCCAGTCGATAATCATTCAAGCTGAGACGCGAGGTTTACTTCGGGGTGTTGGCATAGCCTTCAGTAGGCTTTGGCACAAGCCTCCAGTTAAGTATAGCGTTCATCGCCAACGGACGGCCAGGCAATAAGAACGATTTAGACCTTGAAGGACAGGCTAAGTGTCTGCGCGTTCGACTGTGGGGCAGTTGGAGAGGCATCATCTGTTTGGAGGCGGCTTGTCGAGTAGCCTTGCCCCCACGGCTGGCTCATGCCCATAACGTCGTCCTTGTCTCATATTTGAGATGTTATGTCCACGATACTGCTCATGTCACTCCGTTCGAGCGACTCATCCTCAAGTTAGATCTGTCGTTCGTGGAGCAGTAGATCAAGATTATGGACCAACATCAGAATAGACTCCACAACAAGACCGTTCATTTGGTTAAAGTGCGTTGGTAGCATTAGTCTGGTGCCTAGGCCACTTGGGAGTAAAAAGGATATCATGCATGATGCATAACCGTATCTTTTCCCACTAAGATTCTTAAATTTCGGGGATGAAATTTCTCGAAGGAGGAAATGATGTTAAGACCGTGTCACTTTTTAAATGTCAAATATCGCATTTTATTTATTTTAATAGTTTGGACATTCAGTTTCAAAATCTAATTGCATATTTGTGGTTCTGGTGTTCACTTGGGCGTACATAGAAATTTTTGTAGCATTTTGAAGTCGTTTTAGAAATTATGCAGTTCCGATTGGTATCCGAATTTAGCCGTTACGGGGTTGAATAGATGGGATATTTTTCATTCGAGTATGATGCATTTGCCGTGTAATGCAAGCCACCTAGGATATTTGTTTGTTTGTGGGTGAATGAAGGGTTAAACTCACCTCTTCCCTACCTTAACCCACCTAACCCCTTTTTATCAATTTAATGTCACCCTCTCTCGTCCTCGAGGAATGCTTGGGGAACAAAGAAATGGAGGCCATTGATGTCAAGAGGAGCGAGTCCGTGGAGGATCTCCTCGATCGCGGCAACTCCGAATCCGCCTCCGCCCTCCTCCACTCCCTCATCGCCAAACTCGACTTCCCCTCCTCCTCCGCTGACCTCCGCCTCGTCTCCACCCTCACTGATCCTGCCAGGATCTACTCCTCCCGCGGCCTATCTTTCAAGGCCGACGAGCTCCGCGAACGTGCCCTCCTCGTCAGGGCCCGAGCCCAGCGTTCCGTCGTCCCGGCCCTTCCCGTTCTAGGGGATTCTGAGGATCCAGTGAAGGAAGACTATGGTGGAGTTAGGGTTTCGGCGTCCGCAGAGGGGGATGATGATGAAACCCCACGGCAGCCATTAAAAGAGAGGTTCCGAGCGAGGTAACGGATGGAGTGCGTGCTTGGGATACTCGGGTATGCTCGGAGCGCGCGGTGTGCACGCGAGGAGTACTCGCTTAGGCTCGACAGTGTGTGTAGCGTATGCACATGTTGCTCGGAGCTGGCCGAGGTTGTATTTGTGAGTGTCTTGACCATCTCACTCTTTCAATATCAATGAATTATACATGTTAAGGCAATATTAAGAGTTGGTGCTCTATTATCCTTGATTTACACGCTTCTCTATGTCAAGTAGATTGACCCCTGATCCTTTATTTATATGTCTGTGGGTGACTTTCATTCTAGATACCTTTTTGACTGTTGTGCATTTTTGAGCAGTTGAACCGATATAATCTCTATTGAATGACACTGCAAGGATTCCTTTCATGAAATGTCAAATGCTTTTAATTTAGTTTCCCATCTATTGGTAAATTTTGAAACACTTGCCATTTCTGTAACCTAGTGGATTTTCTCATAGCTAACCCATGCTGAGATGCTCTGTCTATTCTAAGATTAGATGAAAATAGAGAAATTCGGTCACTGGATTTGTGAGACATCATGGCACATGTTATTCTTCAATTAGATTTGATTAAATGAGCGGATAGCTGTTCTGTCTGGAGTCCACTAAACTGTCATCAAAGTATCATCTGAAATTATATGCTACGGACCAATTAAAGAATTTATATATAGGTTATGGTGGACAATTCATTTTTCTGCTTAGTAAGAAATGCATGTTTGGAGTTTAACTTTCTTCTCTTAATGGCATTCCCTTTATGTTACATTGTAATGTAACGGTTTCATCAAAAAACCACATTATCATTTCTTTGTTCATTGCTATGAAACATAAGATTGATTTACCATGTTGATGATTCGTCACGGGTAGCTAACGAATTCACTCTAACTGAGTGGCTAGGTTTATATCTTCTGCATCCCGCAACTTGTTTTATATATATTTGCTACAGTTTCTCAGAAGTAGGTTGCTTGGGACGTAATTTGATCTTTATATATTATACTATAATGTAATTTATAAGGCCAACTTATCATTGTATTCTATTTAGCTGATGGTATGGCCATTATGTTAGCTTATTAGTGGCCTATGTCAGATTTTATAGGTGTGTATATACATGGTTTAATCATAGGTTACTTGGACATATGGTCCATATATCTCTTTTATGATAGAAATTCTCTTGTAATAATTGTGTGTGTTTAATTAGTCAGTCACAACTATGACAGGCATATATGTGTGATCCGAGGTTAGGATCACACTTTGTTTTACTATGCAAATGTGATAGTTATCTACCCTGCATCCACGCGGTGCTCTCATATGGGAATTCGGAAGAATTCTTTCTATTGTATCGGTGTTCGTTAACCGATAGATTGAGTGCGAGAACTTAACTAAATTTCCCTGCATCCGAGTGACGCATTTGTATTGGAATTAAAGATAATTCATTAGAATTGTTAATTGCTAGATGATTATAGTTGATCCTTGATGTAGATACCCCAATTTTGACCGTCCAGGGAGACAGAAATACTTCAAGTAACACACGGAAATATCCCATAATTGGACATCCAATAGAGAACCAAAGGTTCGGTAAACCGGAAACCCTAACCCTAGCCTAGACCTAAACCTAAACCGGAAACCTTAAACCTAGCCTTGACCTAAACCTAAACCGGAAACCCTAAACCTTGACCTAGCCCTAAACCCTAACCCTAGCCTTGACCCTAATCCATAAACCTAAACCAAAACCTAAACCCTAACCCTAATCCAAAACCTAAAACCCTAGCCCATACCCTAACCCTAAACCAAACCCTAGCCCGGACCTAAATCTAAACCTACCCTAAAACCCAAAACCCTAAAAACCTAAGTCCCTGGAAAGGGGCGGCTAGCCCTAACTAGCCGCCCCTCACTGGGCGGCTAGTTTACACTAGCCGCCCCCCTAAGCGCCCCCTGGCCGACTTTGGACCAGTCCCCTGGATGGGACATAAAGCTATATTAAATGCTGATCATTGCGGCGGGTCATGACCTTTAGCCGCCCTCTCTTGGCCGGATCAAACCAAGTAGCCGACCCAAGCCACCGCTTGTCAGAGATGGGACGTTTGGCAGGTCATGATAGGGGCGGCTACCAGGAAGTAGCCGCCCCATCCCGGGCGGCTAGTTAGCACTAGCCGCCCTTCACCTGGTCTCTGACAGAAGAACCAGAGAATTAATGAGAGGTCCAATCGAAGCCACCCACTCCATTACCCTCGGGATATTTCCCTGCCGCTCTTTTACTATAAATAGAGGGGTCCCAAGCCCAAATACAACATCAACAAATCCACAAACAACCATTCCACACCAACATCCCACAATTCACATTCCCTTTCCACACTAGAAATCCCAAGAGAGAGAGAGAGCCTTTTTTTGTGAGAGGAAGAAACCATTCCCTACACAAAAACACCCTCTCATTCCACCCTCCAAAAGCCCGGGCTAAACCTAGCTTAGCCTCTGCCCAAAACCAAACCCATTTCCTACCAAACCTCTGCCCAAATCAAACCAGACCTGGGACGGCTAAACCCTAGTAGCCGCCCCTCACCAGACGGCTAGATCCAACTAGCCGCCCCCCTATACACACCCCATACTCACACCCCTTTGTCCCATAACTCCTTTAGTCAAGCCCTAGAAGCAGAATAGGATACCTGTTTTTCACCTCTGTGTACGGTATATCCGTGTCTCAGAGAGGAGACCCCACAAACTCCCCACGTAGGCCACTAAAACCAAACCCAACCTTTTCCTGCTTTTTAGAAAAAAAGCAGGTGGCGATCACACAAACCCCTGAATCCTCTTGAGACGCTATCGGGCGCCTCAACCAGGAACGACACACCCTCACCCCTTCCGAGAAGACGATCCGACCGAGCCCGCCAGGGCACGCGTCCGATCCGAGTCCCCGAAGAACCCCCACACACGCACACGCGCGCTCACCGCGCACCCCGCCGGGACATCCGCAACCGACATCCGGAGGCCTCCCCGACGGTACCGACAAAATCTGGCGATCACGGTGGGACGTCCCTCGTGAAAAACAACAAAAGGTAATCCTCTTCTGCCCCCTTTTACAAGCTTGACTAGAATGCCATCAACCCTCTAGGAAGGTTAGAGTTTCCCACCCCTCGAATCAGATCCTCCTTTACTTCGCATCACTGCATCATTTACTGCTTTGTAAGCCGCACACAACTGCGCAATCCTTTATTGCTTTGTAAGCCGCACACCGCTGCGCAATCCTTACCGCTTTATTTACTGCTTTATATCTGCATTCGATCCCTTAAAAACATTTCACACGCATCATGGAATCCCACCTAGAGGAGGAGATACTAGAGGAAAGAACCCACCAAGAGGGTCAGGCCACGCAATTCCTGACCCATCTAGAGGAAAAGATGGCCAGTCTAGGATACCAATCCGTAGAGGACATGTTTCATGACCTCACCGACTACCGCCAGGTCAAAATCCTAAGACAGGAGACCCCTGTCGAAGCCCCTAAGGCCATTCCCAAAACCCCATTCACACCCAGTCACTCGGTCAACCCGAGCGTCTTTTCGTTCACCCCCCTTTCCCCGCGAATCCAATATTCCCAACCATTTCCACCCCAGGCCCTTACCAGACCACCCCAAACCCGGGACCGCTAGGCAGCCCTCCCCGGGGAGAAACGCTGGACGATACCATCCGGAGAATCCTCTCCGAAACTGGTCCCTCGGCCCCCAAACACATGTCTCTACATAACCTGAGACAAATCCCGTCAGTCCACCTACCGGAGGGATTCAAAATCCCCAAATTTCACCGGTATAACGGTCGTGGAGACCCAGACATTCATTTAACTGCCTTTTATCTAGACGCACGCCCGTTTCTAGATAATCAACCTCTGCTAGTCTTCCTCTTCCAAAAATCATTGGAAGGAGAAGCACTACAATGGTTCTCCACCCTCCCTGTAGATCACTTGTCGAATTTCTCGGCTGTAAGCGAGAAGTTCTTGGGCCGCTACGGTTACCAGAGGATTAGGACCCCCTCTATTTCAGATTTAACCGTAGAGAGAATGAGGCCTAGGGAGGAATTCGAACAATATGTGTCTCGGTGGCGCACGCTTGTCCACCGGACCGGCCTGCAACTCACGGAATGTCAAGAAATTGACATGATGTTACAGAGCCTGAGTCCAGAACTTCGTACGAGCCTTTCGTACGGAGACTGTACTACGTATCAGCTTCTGATTGACCGCCACAACAGGATTTCCCGTTGTGCAGCCCCAGTAGTACAAACCCAGTCCCCACCTATCAGCCATAGGGTTGGACAACCGCCTCGCAAGGCACAAACCCCCACGGTAGAGGGGATTATTACACAAGTATCGGCACTCTACCCGAACGGAGCACGAGTTCCTGATCGAGGAATGGCTCCGAGACAGTACACGTCCGGTTCATCCGGGTATGCGCCGCCTCGGCCAATCAACCAAAACTTCACTACTCGATCAATACCCGTCCCGTGCCAATACGACAAAACCCCACAACCCATAATTCCCCAATTCAGGCCCCCTCAATCCAAAACCAAGACCAAAACAGGAGACCCTTCTACCCTATCTCCCCAAGAACGCAAGGCATAACCCCTAGAGAACCCACGCGCAGCCTCCGTGATGAGGCTGCACCTCCCTCCTTCTACGGCCCAAAATGGTCAAACAGAAGAGATAGCTACCCTCCCCTTCCAGAAACCCTAGGGAACATCTTTAAAGCCTTAATAAAAGTCAATGGCATTTCCTTACCCATGGCTGGACCTTCGCCTATCGGTGCCGACCCCACCTGTTTTTGTCAATATCATCGACATCACGGCCACACCATCGAACAATGCTCCTCGTTTCGAGACATTGTCTACAACCTTGATGAAGAAAGGCGCTTAGACTGGGCCACCATCAGGGGACTCAAAGACAACCTAGCTACAAGGGCCCTAAAAGTCAAACCAACCCCAGAAACCCCCAACCCTGTGGAAACCACAACCCAAGACCCAAGGCCAGCCACGAAGGCCCCCTTGGAAGAACCAGAGAGCTTAAGCTATGAAAGCGTCTACACCATAAAAGACGCTGAGCACGAAGAGTCACCCAGGATCATCCCAGGTGGCTTAATCTTACCAGCCTTTTTACCAGCCCCCTCCCCCATTCTCCCCAAACCCACAAAGCCCTCTCTCCCTAAAAAACTCCAGCCATTATCCCCTTCACCAATTGACGAAAGCCTATACCCATTAAAACAAAACCCCCGAACCACCATTGACGCACTGAACCATCATACTACTAGAGCAGGCAGAATTTTCAACACTGTACCCTCTTACAGACACCCCCTGCCTGAAACAGAGACTGAGGAGCCCCACACCGGAGATAAGATCGACATCCTAGACCAACTCCGAAAAATCCCCGCAAAAATTTCTATTTTAGAGCTAATCGAAACCTCAGAACACCACCAGCACGCTCTAAAAATGTTCCTAGAAAGAATCCAAGTCGACCCCCAAATCTCTACCCTAGGCGTACCAATAGCCCTAGCCACCGCAGGACTAGGGCCCATCATAACCTTTAGACCTAAAGAAGAGATTCACGATAAAGTCGTTAGCACCTCAACCCTATGCATAACGATCAACCTCGAAGGATACTCGGTGGATAAAGTTCTAATTGACACCGGGGCGGGAGTAAACCTCATATCACTACAAACCTTCAAGCACATTGACGGACGCATAACTACACTCTTCGAAACGGACACCCGTATATTTGCCTATGACAAAACGGCTCGTCCGGTTCTAGGCTTTAAGGACTTCCGATTAAAGGTAGGGCCGCTAGAAACTAGCGCTAAAGCATATGTCCTAGAAATGGATTCAGATTATAATATGATCCTAGGACGTAAATGGCTAGCATCCATAAAGGGGTCTCCTCTCCCCTACACCAATGTTTGAAATTCCCCTTGGGAGGTCGAATAATCAAAATACAAGGGATGCGATCAAAGGACCTAAATCAAGGTTCGCCGATAATGAAGCCATCACTGTAAAAACCAGTAGCCCAAAACCCATAGAAGCCACCATCCACATCTTAGATTTTCCAGCCGATTGGCTAAATCCCCGGAGTACTCTCCCTGCTACCTCAAAAGCAAGCCACCCTAGGCTTGAAAACCCTGGCTGGCGTATCATGGGAATCATGGGTTACCTTCCCGGGGAAACCCTGGGACACAAAAATGGGATCTTGGACCCCATCAAACTCCCAGCATGGCTAGATAAGAAAGGCATTGGCTCATCCAAACATCACCCTAAACTAAGGGAAAAATGTGATTGGAAGTTATACGAACATTTCGTGAGAGGAATAATCGTAGAACCCGCAAAAAATCGTATACCCCTACCCCCTGGACCCTATCCCAGAAACAGAACCAGACTATCTCTCTGGCTCCCTAGAATGGCTATTCCCACACCCTTATAAACACCTAAACACACACTCACCGCCAGACGATAAAACTCCAGCTGACCCAGCCTCCTTTTCTCGCAGTGCTCAAGCATCGCAACAAAGGAGCGCCAGCTGCTGGAGAAAAGTCGGTTGAAATACTTCCATTAATCCAGTAGATTGTAAATAATAAGTGTCTTTTCTGTTAAAAAAAATGGAAACCAAAACCCTAGGATCCCTGTTCGACAAGGATGATTTTACCCCAGCATGGCACCCCTTTAGCGAGGACTCTGACCTCCTAAATAAACTACAACGTCTAGCCAGTCAGGCCAAAAATCCCTACCCTAGTACCTCATCCAAAACTGTCAAACCTACTAGGGGTCAAATTCCTGACCAGACCATTAGCAACTTAGAAGGGTATAGCAGGACCATGTTAGGTTTAGAAAGATTTAAAACAATAGCAGTTATAGAAGAACCAGACCTAGATAACGTAGAAAACCCAGACGATGGTCTAGGAGTCTTCGAGATATGTGATGAGGACGATGAAGAAAAAGGGGACCTGTCTGAAGAATTCAAGCAGAGCCTTCAAAGGTTCGATGAAAAGACGGAGGAAGCAGATGAGAAGATAGAGGAGCTAAACCTAGGGACAAAAGCTGACCCCAAAATCATTTCATTAGTGCAGAACTAAATCACGATGAGAGAGAGGGCCTGGTTAAAATATTACTCGAGTATAAAGACGTCTTTGCATGGTCTACAAGGACATGCCCGGGCTCGATACCTCGTTAGTCGAACATCAGTTAATTTTAGAACCAAACGCAAAACCAGTAAAACAAAAACTGAGACGCCTTCATCCCGAGGTAGCTTTAAAATCAAAGATGAGGTAGACAAACTCCACCAGGCTAAATTTATCCGGGTAGTTTTATACCCTAAATGGGTGGCAAATATTGTTCCAGTGTCCAAGAAGGATGGGAAGATCCGGATATGCATCGACTTCAGGGACCTCAATCGAGCGTGCCCAAAAGATGACTTCCCACTCCCACATATTGACCTCCTTGTCGACAATACGGCAGGATATGAGATGCTCTCGTTCATGGATGGCTTTTCTGGATACAACCAGATCCGGCTGGCAGAAAAAGACCAAGAAAAGACTTCCTTTACCACACCCTAGGGAACTTACTGCTACATAGTGATGCCTTTCGGGCTCAAAAATGTGGGTGCAACATATCAAAGGGCTATGACCTCAATATTCCATGATATGATGCACAAGCTAGTAGAAGTATATGTGGATGATATCTTAGTCAAATCTAGGACTCGAATAGGACACGCAGACATACTTAGACAAGTATTACAGAGATGCAGGGAATATTCACTCAAAATGAATCCAAAGAAATGTCGCTTTGGGGTCTCCTCTGGAAAACTTTTAGGATTCATGGTAAGTAAGCAGGGAATAGAAATAGATCCGACCAAGGCAAAACCTAAAAGAGTTGAGAGGGCTCATAGGAAGGCTGCAATTTATTAGGAGATTTATTTCGCAACACGCTAAAAGATGTCGCCCCTTTTACAAACTGTTGAAAGGAGGAGTCAAGTTTAATTGGGATAGTGAATGCCAAAAGGCCTTTGATAACTTAAAAACATACCTTCTTAATCCCCCAGTCCTTTCGGTTCCAGTACCCGGACGACCCCTGCTCCTCTATATAGCTGCAACTAAGGAAGCCATTGGCGCGGTGCTTGCACAACACGATGACATTGGAAGAAAGGAAAAGGCCATTTACTACCTAAGTAAAACCCTGATTGAGTACGAAAAAGCCTACCCTCCTACAGAAAAGACTTGTCTAGCATTAGTATGGGCTTCCCAAAAGCTGCGACATTATTTTCTTGCCCACAAAGTCAAATACTTTGCCAAAATGGACCCAGTAAGGTTCCTATTCGAGAAAGCCATATTAACTGGACGCTTAGCCCGATGGAAAGTACAGTTAAACGAGTTTGACATCACATATGCCACTCAAAAGTCCATCAAAGGGCAAGCCATCGCTGACCACCTCGCTCAACTACCCCTCCCTGATTACGAACCAGTAAAAACTGACTTCCCGGACGAAGAAATATTTGCGCTTATTGAAGAAAAGGATAGAGAGACATGGACGCTATACTTTGACGGAGCGGTCAACCAAAGGGAAAGGGAATAGGAATAGCACTAATCTCCCCCGAAGGCGTCATTATCCCACAAGCGTTTCAGCTTACGTTTAAAGCCACCAACAATATTGCCGAATACGAGGCCCTGATAGCAGGTTTGAAGGCGGCCCTAGCCCTAGGAGCTAAAAATTTAGACATCGTTGGGGACTCCCTCTTAGTAATCCGCCAAACTCTTAAAAAATATCAGACTAGAGACCCAAAACTAAAGCCGTACAGAGAACTAGCCATAGTCCTGCTAAAACAATTCCGTAAGGTTACTAACATTTTCATACCCCGGACCGGCAATATTCTTGCAGATTCTCTAGCCTCTTTAGCCTCATCGCTCACCTTTCCCTTATCTAGGACATCTGAAACAGTCACTATCCAGAGACTAGAAACACCTGCCACCGAACTCGGTGACTATAAAACTCAAAGTCTCCTAAAAATGAACCGGGCCAACAAAAATGCTAGTACCACGGGATCCTAGCCCTTGAACTAGGAGATATAGACGACGGAAACCCCTGGTACTTTGATATTAGAAACTACCTTAAAAACGGTTCATTCCCAAGCTACGCTACCAGCAACGACCAGAAAATAGTCAAAAGGATAGCAGTCAAATACTGCCTCCGAGGAGGGATACTCTTCCGAGCCTCCTTCAATGGGGAACTACTTAGGTGCTTGGACGACGAAGAAGCATATACCATTGTAGAAGAAGCTCACTCCGGAGTATGCGGAGGACACGTCAACGCCCAGATGCTAGCGAAAAAGGTATTAAGAATGGGCTACTATTGGCCCACGCTTGAAGGGGACTGCAACAAATACATTAAGCGTTGTATCCAGTGTCAAACTCATGCCAACAAAATACACGCACCAGCATCTTCTTTACATCCCATGACTTCACCATGGCCCTTCTCTATGTGGGCATTAGATGTGATAGGACCATTCCGGGACACTATAGAAAACACTACCCAAAAAGCTTTCATCCTCACCGCTACAGAATACTTTACCAAATGGGCTGAAGCCGAGTCCTATGTAGTAATTAAAAGCTCTACCCTGACTCGTTTTGTCCGCACCCACATCCTTGCACGGTTCGGTACCCCCAAAGCAATTATAACTGACAATGGTCCCCAATTCATCTCCCAAGAATTTCGAGACCTATGCGACAAACATCATATAGAACTTCATCATTCCATGCCATATTATCCACAGGGGAATGGACAGGCAGAGGCCACCAATAAAACCTTGCTCAAAATTATAAAGAAAACGGTAGAAACCCATAAGGCAAACGATTGGCCTGATAAATTGGTAGACGCCCTCTGGGCATACCGAACCTCCATTAGGACACCCACTGGTCAAACCCCCTATTCACTCACGTTTGGAGCCGAAGCAGTAGTACCCTACGAAATCCTTGTCCCATCCTTAAGAATAGTGCTAGAAGAAGACCTCCAAATTGAGGAAAGGAGAGAGGCACTCCTACTACGCCTCGAACTACTAGACGAGAAAAGATTAAGAGCGGCAGACCATGCCCAGGCCTACCAAAGAAGGGTGGCAAGGGCATTTGAAAAGAAGGTAATTAAAAGAAAATTTGAAATCGGGGAATTAGTACTTAAGCAAATCATGCCATCAAGACAGCCTCACCCAAGAGGAAAGTTACAACCCACATGGGAGGGACCCTATGTGATCACCCATGCCTATTCCGGGAATGCCTACCGCCTGGTAGATGCCGAAGGAGTCAAGGTTCCAGGTTCGTGGAATGCACTTTATCTAAAGAAATTCCATGCATGAATAGCTTTCAATACTTAAGAACTATTATTCTTCCTTCCTGCGATTTCCAGCGTTTAGTACTTGATGATAGAATTATAAGACTCTCGAAGATAAACTCGTATCTATTTGAACACATCTCCGCCAAATCATGCCGTTTCATTCACACACGTATAACTGGACGATCGATTTACCTGATAGAAGAGAAATTGCCTACCCCGTAGACTGGGACAATTTAAAACCCCCAAAGCAAAAAACATCCCTTATTCCGCCCTACTCGTATTAACCCTAGGTCAAAATGAGGAGTTACCTAGACCTGGCATATGTCCCAAAACTGGCTCTGGCACTATATAAACACTTCTAGAGGGGAAGCATGAAAAGAATCGGGGTGAAAAACAGAAAAGCCCCCCCCCCCTCAAATCAAACAAAACAAAAAAAAAGAGAAATCGGGCAAGGAGAGGCCAAACACCCAGGTGAACGGGTTAAACTCTCTATTTAGCAGGCTTTCACGCCTTTACGCACGGTATACGCTAGACAACGGCTATACCAGTACAGATCCAAACAACGGGCTGTACTTTCCATCCCAAAATAAAGAAGTGGTAAAAAGAAGAAAGCCAGAGGGACCTAGAAAGTAAGACATGTGCTAGACTAGGACAATTCTAAATATTGCCCAAAAGGAAGATATTACTCTTACCCCATTCTCCCCCTCCCCTTTTATTTTCGCGATGGGATTCTGAATTGAACTACGTCTGCCGGGAAAGGCAAAATTTTGACCAAAGATAGATCGTGTCCAGGTTTACAAACTACACACACTCACATGAATTCACTTAGAAACTTGTTTATCCAAGAGAAGCTTATTTGACTCAACTCTTGGTACACTCATGGATTTTTCAGCATGTTTAGAATAATACGATCAAGCATTTGAAACCCATGAACCTAGAAAAATCGACACCTAAGGCCTATACCATTCAAATACAATCCTGGTCCGGACATGGGTGACCACAAGGGCTCCTCCACGGGGACTTGATGGCATCCTTTACTTCAGAAATTCGAGAACATTGCCCTCTCACATGAAAAGCCATTGAAGAACTAAAATGCCCCCTTATGCCACATATACTTACGCATAAGCGTGCATTTTCCTTTTCCAAAACACCTTGGCATCCGATTTTCTTTAAAATTGTCCTCACATATTAAAATTGTCCCCACTCATATTAAAATTGTCCCCACACATTAAAATTGCCCCCACAAACATTAAAATTGTCCCCACTCATTTCGTACCCTTGCCGCACATACCTGAGAAGAAATTGTCCCACCTTTTTACACATACTTAAGAATTTTCTTCACTCACGCACTTGGAATCCCTTCCTTGCGCACTAAGGCATGGTCTCCCGCACGTTATTTTCTCGCATTACCCTTCCATTTTACCTTAAGATGGATTGTAGCCCTTGACAATTCAAGCAAGAAGGGCTCGAAAGTCAGTGCAGGGGCGCAATCTGGACAGATTTAACACTTGGTCCATGGAAAGAATGTTTTTATAGGTACTGAAGGTTGGAACGGTCACAAAGACTTTCAGCGGCAGCAACAGACAGAAGCAGCAGGACCAAACTGCCCCAGGCAGGGGCGGCTAAGCTCGACTAGCCACCCCTCACTGGGCGGCTAGTTTATACTAGCCACCCCTGCCCTTTGTCTCAGGTGAGCATATCCCAGGCAGGGGGCGGCTAAACCTAACTAGCCGCCCCTTGCCTGCACCCCTGTCAGTTATGTCAGTCCATATCCAATCAACTCTTCAACACTTCTTTACCTATTAAAATCAAATTCTTTCCAAAACCTGCACATACACATATTCATACGCAAAACCTGTATAGATACCATGCTAAAACGAATTATATATCAAAACCTACACCCATCCATGAATCAAACCTATAAAAATCCAGATTCATCTACACATACATACATATCCATGAACATCCATACTAACTATTCCAAGACATGCATACAAAGGAGAATGATTAAATTGTCCCACCCAAAACCACAAGCATAGACTGTTTTTCTAAACCTAAGAGAGGACATAAAAAAGGGAATCTTTTCCTTCGAGACGCTCCAAACTCCGAAAGTCTTGAGCTATACCTCACCGAAATATCACCTAAAACCAAAACAAAAGAAGAAAAGCTTGAATTCATCGCATATATACTATTCTTCTACTTAAAACCAAGACACAAAGAAGCTATACCTCGACGTATCGTCATCCACTGGAGGCTGAGTAGGAGGAACGTCCTGACTTGGCTGAGAAGGGAGCGGCGGATGAGGAGAAGACTGAACCTCTGGAACATCGGGAGCAGCAGGAGTCTCTCGAACCGAAGACGCGGCCCTCGCGTATATCCCACGACTCCGAGACACTGAAGGACGAGAGGCACGGCTGAAGGTGGCCCCGGTAGCCAAGGAAACCGAGAGAGAATGGTCAGGCTCAAGTGGAAGAAGATCAAGGTCCGCCTCGGTCATAGAGCCCCCTCCAACCAATTTCCCCCTCATAGTCGCCTCCCAGAGACGGACCTGCTGCATGCCTTTGTCTCTCCTCTCCAATCTCTGTCGGAGGCGACTCTCTGTCCCTCTGGCCCGATCCTCAGCGGCCCTCAACCTCCCCTCCAACTCCCGCGCCCTCGCCTCCGACGCCCTGAGTGCCTCTCGATCCCTATCCCCAGCCGCCTGGAGAGAACGAACCAGGTCTCCCATCAAACCTCCCGGAACGCCCGCCGAAGCCTCCAACTCCGACACCCTCATCTGGAGGGAGTCCCTCTCACGGCCTAGGGTAATGAACCCCTCCTCTCTCAAGGCCACCATGGACCTCAGCCGGTCCGCCTCCTCCTCAGCCCGAGAAGCCCTGCCCCTCGCCTGGCCCAACTCCATCCGTATGGCCGTCAACTCGCTTCGGGCCACATCTAGCTCCCTCGTCAGTCCGAGCTCTCGCTCGGAAATCATGGAAGAAGGAGGGGCGGAAGAAGAGGAAGCACTGTCAGCCCTTGCTCTCGACAGAGCATCCACCTAAGCCTCGAGGACCCGGACCTGGTCCTGCAAACGTCCTCTCTGTGCCCGCAAGGCCTCTATCTGCTTGGCCCGCGCTTGGAGGTGCTCATTGGCGGTCTTGAGCCTCTTCTCCATCTCATTCAACTCTACCTACAAAAAGAAATACCATTCAGAAGATGCTCAAGCAAGAGAGAACGAGGAAAGGAAAAAGGATTTTTCAACTTACATAAGCGTCCGGGATCTCCTCCTCCATCGTCCCGAGGATATCCACATACTCCCGACGATACCAAGCTAGGTATTCGTCACTCGAAGTCACCTCAGGACGACGCTCCACCAAGACGCCTCGACCCATCCATCCTGCCACATACGTAGCATAATTCCTCGGGAGATTTCGTGTCCCGAGGAATCCCGGCCACCGAAATCGAGGGGTGCCGCGGAAGAGGACCGGGCACCCAATGATGGTACCCAAGCTGGCGGACGACCTGGCTGATCGCATGGAACATGACCTCATTGAAGTAGATCAGCCAGACGTCTCGCGCCAGGGCCTCAGGAACCTCCTCCGAGTAAGGCCTCCACGTCATCTAAAAAAACATTGAAAGATAGGAAGAGCGCTTAGTCAAAAGAAAACCAAATACAAGCCAAAGAAATTCAAAGAAAACTCATACCTCTTCCTCCGACAAGACGCAGAAGGCCTCTCGGAATTGGGCGAGACGGTGCAAGCGGGAAGATCCCCGGGGTTCCCATCTCATGGCCCAAGGGAGGGCATGATCGAACGGAGCCAAAGTCGGGCGATCAATGGAGAAATGCTCATACCCAAAGATCTAGCAAAACAAGAGGGGAATCGTCACGATCAAAGAGAGCTAAGCCAAAGAAAAGACATTTACCGCTCACTTACACGTACCTGAAGAAACGGCGCAAAGCCGCCAAGGTTCTTTCCCCCGGCCCTCTTGACTTTCTTCGAGAGCTCCGCAAAGAGATGGGCGAGCATCACCGCTCCCCAAGCATAGCGTCCCATGCCCTCTAGGTCCCTCATCAGCAGAAGGGAGTGCGAGGAAACCTTATCAGAGGCCGTCGAAAAGAGGACCCGGCCAAACAAGTACAGGAAGAACGCTCTCAACTCCCTCCGTGCCCTCTGTGGGCACGCGGCCACCTCTCTCGCCTCGATCATCGCCCGCCTCCTCTCGAAGCTAGCTGCAGCTTCGCCCTTCTGGCGCTCTGTAAAGGAACCGAGGCCGTACTGCCCCGAAAGCCACCCCAAAGGGATCCGGTTCAGCGTCCGCTCCCGCTCCACGAACTCCCATTCCCCGATCAACTCTCGGAAAAGCCCCCTGTAGTCCGCAAGAGTGGCCGCAATCACTGCCTCCCCCAAGACTGGAAGGCCGGTGATCCGATGGACGTCCTCGAGCGTCGGCATGACAGCATCGGTAGGGAGGATGAACGTGCAACTCTCCGGATCCCATCTCTCCGCCAATGCCTCCACATATGGACGGTGGACGTGGAATGGCTCGATCAGGAAGAAGGAACGGAAGCCCGCTCCATCCACCAAGCTCCTCTCCCCCTGCCCCAAGGCGTCGTACCATCTCTTCGTCCCGTGCCATAAAGCCCTGATACGGTTCGGCCTCTACAAAACAAACAAAGGGAACATGGGTTAGTTTAAAAGCGAGCGAGAGATAAGAGTCCAAATCTACGAAATCATTTTAAACCATGCTTAGCAAAATAAAACTTCCACATGCTAAAAGAAACAAAAGCATGAAAGAAAGAAGCTACACTCCTCATATGATCACGCATGCTAGACGAACATCAAACACATCCCACCGTGGTCACCACTCACATGCTTTCTTACATCACGGCCTATCGTACCAATATAGAACTCGAACCCATGAAATGCATGCATACACTCCCTCATGCTCTACCATGATCAAACACGTACGAAACCACATACACATAGAAAAGTATCGCATGCAAGCGTATTAGCTATATCATTTCTCTCTCCTTTGTATGCATATAACAAACATGGATATATATATAGAAATTGTCCCCCTCCCTATAAAAACAAACCCATCTCAGCATACTTACACATCCCACCATGACAAAACTTATACACAAGCATGCCTATTTAAAACACACATACGAGTATAAATACACATATACGACCTGTTCATACCAACCAAAACACATGCATATACACCAAAATAAAAGGCTAAGACTAAAAGATTAGGAACATATCGCGGCCCGTGTGGACCCAGGAGCGTCCACCTCGGCCTCGTCGGGATCGTCCATCCCGTCGTCATCCTCCTCCTCATCCTCCTCGAACACGGCCTCCTCAGCCTCAACCCCAACACCCACACCAGCCTCGGTGGCCCCAGTGCCCATACCCTCGGCCTCCCCGGCCCCGTCCCTAGCCTCTCCTATCCCCTCCACCCTCCCCACACCGGAGATAAACTCCGCAAAGGCCCCCATAGCCCTACTCTCCTCCTCCTCAGCCCTGGCCTCTGTGGCCTCCCTATCCAACATCCCAACGAGGGCATCCAACGACGCCCTCACCTCCTCGCTAACTCCCTCGACCCCTACCCCCTCGGTTGCACCCTCAATCGATCCTCCAACCCCCAGAACCACCTCCTCGGCCACCACTGGTTGATCCCCACGCCTCCTTTTGCGTGTATAGCCTATCACACTCCCCCCTACCTCCGGGACAGCCCCCAAAGGTAAATCCCCGACCTCACCTACGCCAATGTCCGCCGGCGGCACATCCGTCGTACCCATACCCTCCCCTACGGCCTCGACCTCCGGCCTATTGCTCTCCGATGATGAAGAGCTCGGGCTACGCTCTCCACGAGCCACCCGTGATCGTTTCCCCCTCGAAGCAATCGCTTTCGACCTCGTCATCTCCTCGGTTTGATAAAGAAAAAGGAGAACCCAAACTAGGGTTTCGAAATCAAGAGAAAGAGAAAGATTAAGGTTGAAATGGAGGAAGGAAAGGCAAAGAAATCAGGGTTTTTGAGTTTGAAACCGAAGGGAAGAAGAGAGGAGGGAAGAGAAACCGTTTTTGAAACGTATGGAGAGAGAGAGGGTCTTTTCGGTTATAAGGGACCCAGTCCAGGGGCGGCTACCCGCGAGTAGCCGCCCCCTCTCGGGCGGCTAGTTACAACTAGCCGCCCCTCCCAGTTTCTTTGTTTTACTTCAAAACCCCTTTCCAAACTCTTCTCAGCCCTAAATTCCAAGGTTCTTCAAACCAAACAGCCATGTATTGGTTTATTTCCAGACATTACTTGATCAAACACGACTTTCCTGAAGTTTCGCCACACTTTCAGTACCATTCAAATTCAAAATTCTTCAGTTCTGGTTCTTTTCCAGAGTCCTTCTCCTTCGGATGATCCAATTCACCCAAATCAACTTTTACTTGCTTTCTGTCGGCGATATCCCCTCCTTGCTGAGTTTTCCCAAGCACGGGAACGGTAGGCACGAGGAAACTGACGCTGGGCTGCTCCGCGCACGATAGCTAAGAACCCCGACCGCGGGTTGGATCACTCACCATTAACTTTTCCCCGCCTTCCACCTGGATCATCCTTTAGGCTAAAAATTCTAAGTCAAGACCTAGCCTCTGACAGTCTAAATCAACTCCCCGAATAGTACTGTTCGTGTTGGCATAACTTCTTGAAGGTCAGGCCGGCCAAAATAGGGGTCTCTTTCCTTATCATCGGTCGAAGTCTTTCTCGCTTTGCGCAAAGACTCCATCCGATGAAGGACAATTGTAGATACCCCAATTTTGACCGTCCAGAGAGACAGAAATACTTCAAGTAACACACGGAAATATCCCACAATTGGACATCCAATAGAGAACCAAAGGTTCGGTAAACCGGAAAAACCCCCTAGACCCCTAAACCGGAAACCCTAACCCTAGCCTAGACCTAAACCTAAACCGGAAACCCTAAACCTTGACCTAGCCCTAAACCCTAACCCTAGCCTTGACCCTAAACCATAAACCTAAACCAAAACCTAAACCCTAACCCTAAGCCAAAACCTAAAACCCTAGCCCGGACCTAAACCTAAACCTACCCTAAAACCCAAAACCCTAAAAACCTAAGTCCCTGGAAAGGGGCGGCTAGCCCTAACTAGCCGCCCCCCTAACCGCCCCCTGGCCGACTTTGGACCAGTCCCCTGGATGGGACATAAAACAATATTAAATGCTGATCATTGCGGCGGGTCATGACCTTTAGCCGCCCTCTCTTGGCCGGATCAAACCAAGTAGCCGACCCAAGCCACCGCTTGTCAGAGATGGGACGTTTGGCAGGTCATGATAGGGGCGGCTACCAGGAAGTAGCCGCCCCATCCCGGGCGGCTAGTTAGCACTAGCCGCCCTTCACCTGGTCTCTGACAGAAGAACCAGAGAATTAATGAGAGGTCCAATCGAAGCCACCCACTCCATTACCCTCGGGATATTTCCCTGCCCCTCTTTTACTATAAATAGAGGGGTCCCAAGCCCAAATACAACATCAACAAATCCACAAACAACCATTCCACACCAACATCCCACAATTCACATTCCCTTTCCACACTAGAAATCCCGAGAGAGAGAGAGAGCCTTTTTTTGTGAGAGGAAGAAACCATTCCCTACACAAAAACTCCCTCTCATTCCACCCTCCAAAAGCCCGGGCTAAACCTAGCTTAGCCTCTGCCCAAAACCAAACCCATTTCCTACCAAACCTCTGCCCAAAACAAACAAGACCTGGGACGGCTAAACCCTAGTAGCCGCCCCCCTATACACACCCCATACTCACACCCCTTTGTCCCATAACTCCTTTAGTCAAGCCCTAGAAGCAGAATAGGAT
The DNA here is from genome assembly GCA_030737845.1 of Acorus calamus. Classification (NCBI taxonomy): domain Eukaryota; kingdom Viridiplantae; phylum Streptophyta; class Magnoliopsida; order Acorales; family Acoraceae; genus Acorus; species Acorus calamus. Next base: position 9,454,757 of record CM060873.1, on the reverse strand, counting down.
ACCTGTTTTTCACCTCTGTGTACGGTATATCCGTGTCTCAGAGAGGAGACCCCACAAACTCCCCACGTAGGCGACCAAAACCAAACCCAACCTTTTCCTGCTTTTTAGAAAAAAAGCAGGTGGCGATCACACAAACCCCTGAATCCTCTTGAGACGCTATCGGGCGCCTCAACCAGGAAGACGATCCGACCGAGCCCGCCAGGGCACGCGTCCGATCCGAGTCCCCGAAGAACCCCTACACACGCACACGCGCGCTCACCACACACCCCGCCGGGACATCCGCAACCGACATCCGGAGGCCTCCCCGACGGTACCGACACTTGAGAATCGTATTGCGAGCGCGGAATGCTTCTCCCCTACCTCGTATCCGCGTTGAAGCTACCCGGTGTTGGAGCTATCCTGGATTCTGCTCATACATCATAGGAGGCCCAATGTGTATTTCGATACCATTGTGGCTTCGTACCTATCTTGGAAGGCCGTCAGGAAGAGGGCTACCCGGAAGAGGGCTACCGGAAGGTTAAGGGAGTTAGCAAGTTTATTTCTTTTCTAATAGTCTCATGCCACCCTAGGGGTGAAGGTGGGGATGAGGTTGGAGTGCTTCCTCCCGTATCGTCGTGCGTCGAAGTTTCCGAGCGTTGGATGTTTCTCCCCTACCTCGTATCCGCGTTGAAGCTACCCGATGTTGAAGCTATCCTGGACTATGCCTCCACATCGTAGGATGCCCAAGGTATATCTTAATATTGTTTTGGCATCAGACCTACCATGGATGGTTGCTAGGAAGAGGGCTACCCGGCAGAGGGCTACCGAAAGGTTAAGGGAGTTAGCGGGTTGGTATTCGGTTTTCAATAGTCACATTTCACTCCCTCGGGGTGAGGGTTAGGGTATGTTGGGGTCACGTTGTCACGTGACATTTATATTGGGAATGCCCAAAGTATAATACATCTGCTGAATGATGTGAGACATTGCGATTAGATTTAAAATACTGTGTTATCCACTAATGATATGCATTATGGTTAACCGTTTGGTTACCCTCCAAGAGTTCTAAGTGATCCTCCCTACGGGTCGAGGGTTAGGGTGAGGTGAGGTCACGTCTTCATGTGACATTTATATATGTTGGGTTTCATCCCATATTCATTTTCCTTCGGAAGGAAAATGAACTAATATTATATGATTGTTATAGAGTTTGGATTCTTGCCACTCACTGAGCTTGTAGCTCACCCCTTGTATTTTGTTATCCACCAGGGATTGGGTTGGCGTGGAGCTAGAGCATCTCTCTCGCGTGGTTCGTGCGTGGAGCGTCCCACCTTTTGGTTGGCGAGTGCGAGGCTGTCAACAATCCTATCTTTTTATGTATGTACTGGTATCGTGCATGTTGCATCAATGATTTTATGTGGACTAGACTTGGACTCTCACAGGACAGTGATCATGTATTCGGGTCTGTAATAATATTTTTGATTTACAGACTTAATTGTATATTATACTTCCGCATCATTTCTTTTTGTTGACTACACTTCCCTGTAGTCTTGTTATCTTATTTGATCCCTGTTGATTATTGTATGATTGATAATGCTTCGGGGACGACCGCCTCGGGGTGTAACAGATACCGACAAGCACGACCCGTTCATCTTCACGTGTCGTGCCAGCACAGCATGGCCAGTAGGAGGCCAGCCCAGCACGGCCCTCTGTACCAACCCGACGTGCCAAACGGGCCAACAGGCTAGCCCGTTTAAATGGCCCATTTTTTTTCAATTTTTTAGGTTAATATTTAATTCCATATTTACATAATTAATGAAATTTGATTTAATAGTTTCTTTAATTTGAAAAATCATAAAACACATATAAATCATTCATGAAAATTGAAACTAGAAGGAATTAAGAATACAAATATTCCTTTTATTGAATATTGAATTTCTTGAGTGCGTGAACATTAATTAAATAAATGATAAAATGAATAAGAAATAAACAAATAGTACATTGATAAATAAAAATAAACCATACAATTCTTAAAAAAATACTTTGACAAATACAAAAAATTAATATAATATAAAATGTGAGAGATAATTGCATCACTATAGTTTTAATGCGTCCTAACTAGGTTGACACCTACTAAAATTAACACTCACTTGCAACTCACCTTCCAAAAAAAATTAAAAATACAATAACAAGAAGATTTAAATGTTAGATCTTCATTGATCATCATCTATACTGAATTTTGTAAAATTCACTTCAATCATCTACAAATTCTTGTTCTTTTTTACAGCATCTCGTCGGTCCTTCACACACATAAGAGCCTCCAATGAACTTACTCCCAACCTGGTCCTTCTCTCATATAATGTTCTTCCACTTATATTAAAAGAAGATTCTGATGGCACTGTAGACACTGGAGGAGTTAATAAATTTCTTTCAATTATAGAAAGCATAGGAAATGTCACTTCATGTGCTTTCCACCATTGCAAGAGATCAAAATTTATCATCTCCTTTTCAGTTAAAAGAGATTTTCAATGATTTTTTAAATATTTAAACAGTTCATTAAGATGAGAACTACCACTCCTAGAATCATGTGAAATGTGAACCTTGTCAAACAAAATTAAAAAAATAATTTTTTTCTTACTTTCACATAATAAACTAACAGATGAAGTGGAGGATGGTGTTCTAGTTCTATTTGCATATTTATTTTCATATTTTTTATACATTTCAGTTAAAGCAAGTTTTACATATATCTTCACCAGTTATAACCATTGGAAATCTAGCATTATCACTTATTCTTTTAATTATAATTTTAACAATGTCTAATTTAATAGTAATATCCATTACAGAAGCTAAACAAAAAGGCATAGCAATATCTTTAAAATATTTTTTTAATTTTTGTTCCATCAAGATAACAGATTGTTGAAGTATACTATAATCTTTATATTCTTTAAATGCATAAGAAATATTAAATAATTGTCTAAGTATAAGATTTGAAGTAGGACAATAAACATCTGAACAAGCAATAGCATCATAAAAAACACTTAAAAAATTACACAAAAACTTTTGAAATATGTCAGTCAATAGGAGAAATAACAACACGATTGTTAAACATTTCATTAAATTCAATAATTAAGTTTTCATAACCCTCATGACTTTGCAACATTATATATATTGAACTCCGATGAACATGCATATCAAGAGAAAAATTTCTAGGGGAAACATTGCGTGTCACACAAAAATCACCTGATGCTTGTACTCTAGAAGGTGTACAAATAATAAATTTTATCGCTAATTTAATATTTACTAAAGATGATTCAATATGGGTTAATCCATCTTGCAAATTAAATTAATCGTATGACATATACATTTACAATCATAAAATTCAAAATCATAAGGTATCCAAGGAAGATTTAATTTTGAAATAACACTAACATTATTATTAGAAGATTTAATTTTGAAATAGCACTAACATTATTATTAGCATTATCAAAAGTTATGGACAAAACCTTTTCAGTTATATTATATTCCTTAAGAATACTCATAATATTGCTTGCTATGCCGGTGTGTGGAAATGTAAGTGAACGAAAAGCTAACATTCTTTTATTTATTTTGTTTGTTTGGTAACATTCTTTTATTTAACATCCAATGAGAATCAATATAATGTGAAAAAACACAAATATAAGTTAAATCATTCTTACCGGTCCATAAATCAAATGTGCATAATTTTTTTTGAATATTCATGAATGATTAAATTAAATCATTTTTCATTTCATTATAAACTCTAATAACATCAGTTCTAATAGTATTTCTAGAAATAATTCTATATTGAGGATTAACATACATTTTTTGAAAATGTTCAAATCTTCTACTTTCAGCAAATGTAAATGATTGTTCATCAGATTCTATATATATAGATAGATAAGCCTTCTCTCATACTAGATTGAGGGTGCGTTTGGTTGCGCGATTGCGTTGTGATTGCGATTACAGGAAGCTGCGTTTGCAATCGCGCAACCAAACAGTTTTGTAATCGCAGTTTTAAACCCAGCGATTGCAGGCAAATAGTGCCCAAAAGCTGCGATTTCAAAAAGCTGAGAAAGTGAGCTTCCTGCAGAATCAGGTTTGCAATCGCAGATTCCTGCAAAATCAATTTTGCAATCGCGCAACCAAACGCACCCTCAAGAGTATAACAAAATGTTGAAATTGTACCTTCACTACAACCTGTTTGACCTAAACTCCTAATTTGAGACCGCGTACTGGGATTCAATTATTGTTAATGTCTTTTTAGACATGATTCAACATGTCTCTTAAGATGTCCAGTACCACCAGCGCTTGCACAACTAAATTTTTTATTGCAAAATTTACAAACAACTCTATTTTCCATTCTATCTTGGTGTTTAATATTTTGTATTGTGTAGTGCTCCCAAACTTCAGGCTTCCTTTTTTTTGTTTACCAATTGGGGGTGACTAGATGATGCACCAACATCACCTCCAACTAATTCATAAGGGTTTGGGATTGGTTTTGGGGTGAATCATGTGGTGAGTTATCTATATTTTTAAATTCATCATCAGTGTTTGAATATTTTATATTTGGGTTGGCCTTTTGAAATTTGAAAAGAGAAAATTTAAATTTAAAATTTGAAATTTGAATAATTAAAATTTGAAATTTAGAAATTTGAATTACACTTTTTTTTTAAATGTAGAATTTGAAATTTGAATTTAAAATTTGAAAATTGAAATACATTTTGTAAAATTTCAAATGTGTAGAGAGGGGTAGTGTGAGACTAGTAGAGAGTAGAGACTAGAGAGAGAGAGCTTCCCCTAATCTCCTTGGCTTAGACCTTTCCACCTTGGAGAAGAACTTCCCCTTAAAAAGAGCCTTGAAGAAATGGAGATTGGAGAGAAAGGGAGAGAGCTCTTCCACCACCACTTCAATTTGATTGATGCTTTCACTTGGAAAGAAAAAGAGCACTTGAACACTAGAGCACTTGGAATTTTAAGTTTCCAACACAAAACAAAAGAAATTTAGGAGAAGAGGAGAGTATAGTAGTGGAGGAGTAGAGAGATTTGTGATTGAATTGTTGAATAAATGGGTGGATGGGGTGGGGTATTTATAGGTAGAATTTGGGTGAAAAATTACCCTATATACCTAAGGGTCATCAAAAAGCCCGAGGCCCGAAAACCTAGCCCGGCCCGATCTGAGGGAGGGCCGGGTTCGGTTTTGCTTCTGGAAACACGGCCCGGCCCACGGGCCAGCTCGAAATGGGCCCGTTCAGGCTGGCCCGTAGGTCGCCAACGGGCCCGGCCAGTGGGGCCCATTGGGGCCCAACATTTGAAAATAAATAGGGGCAATTGCCCCATTTTATTTTTTTGAAAATGGGGGACACATGTCCCCCCTTAATTATGGGGGGACAGGTGTCCCCCCATTGGAAAAAGGGGGCCCTCCTCGGGCCCCCTATGTGATTTAATGGGGGGACAAGTGTCCCCCACCAAAAAAAAAAAGGGGGGCCCAAGGTGGGCCCCCTGTTGCATTTAATGGGGGGGGGGACATCCCCCACTAGAAAAATGGGGACTAAGGTGGGCCCCCTTAATTAATGGGCGGGAGAGGCAGACGCCTCTCCTGCCAATTTCATTTTTTTTTTAAACAGGCTCATAGCCCGCCCTTATGCCCGAAACTGAGCCCGGCCCATAAGGCCCGTTCAGGCCCGAGCTCGTGGGTGGGCCGCGGGCCTGGATTTTTCTGACGGGCCAGCCCGGCCCGGGCCCGCTGGCCAAAAAAGCCCACGGGCTTGGGCCTGTTTTTCACGTGCTGGCCCGGCCCGTTGACGATGCCTACATATACCCTTAAATTTAGTTTTTTTTATGGGAGTGGGATAATTTGGCCCACATGAGGGTATTTTTGGTTCGGACGGGCCAATACTAGCCATTGGCAATGGTGGGGGCGTGGCACAAACCGTGTGGTAGGCCTACCATGCCCCCTAACCTGGCCCGCCCATCCCGTTTTACACCTCTACCCAACATGCATGTAAAAAACCTGAACCCACCCTACCCCCATCCTATTTAGGTCGGGTCAGGTTGGGCTAGAACAGGTTTGAAAAAAATATTATTAATTTTAAATAGTACCTAAAATCATAATAAGGCAGAATTATGACAAACATATGTACCAAGAGGGTGATAATTAGATGCGCACATTCATCATAGAACATGAACGAAACAATTTTAATAAAAAAAACCCAAAATCCAATTATGTGTGATACCTTTCAAGAAGATAGAATGAAAAAGAACGGTAGAATGATGAATGATGTCAATAACGGGTAATGGTTGGCTGCAAATGGTGGCCGATGTGTTTATGCCTTAGCGATTGCAAATGGGGTGCAATTATGTGTGATACCTTTTAAGAAGATGGATGAAAAAGAACGATAGTGATACCTTTCAAGAAGATAGAATGAAAAAGAACGGTAGAATGATGTATGATGTCAATAACGGGTAACGGTTGGCTGCAAATGGTGGCCAATGTGTCTATGCCTTAGCGATTGCAAATGGGGTGCAATTATGTGTGATAGCTTTTAAGAAGATGGAATGAAAAAGAACGGTAGAATGATGTATGATGTGAACATATTTATCAATTATCATACATTCATCAAAGAACATGAAAAAAAAGAACAGTAGAATGGGTGCACATATTCATCAAAGAACATAAAAAAAGAATGGTAGAATGGATGCGCATATTCATCAAAGAACATGGAAAAAAATAATTTTGATAAAAACTATTAAACCAAAATCCAATTATATGTGATACCTTTCAAGAAGATAGAATGAAAAGAGATCGGTAGAATAATGTATGATGTCAACAACGTGTAATGATTGGTGGCAGGTGATGACCGATGTGTTTGCGTCTTTGCGAGTGCAAATGGGGTGCAATTATGTGTGATACCTTTCAAGAAGATAGAATGAAAAAGAACGATAGAATGATGTATTGATGTCAACAATGGGTAATGGTCGGCGGCAGCTGATAGCTGATGTGTCTGCGTCTTTACGATTGCGAATGGGGGTGTGGGTGGTCGTCTAGTGGACTTGGTGGCTGGTGGTGAGGGACTAGAGGGTGAAAGTGTGAAACAGTGGGATTTAAGAGGGGGGGAGCTTTTGGTTTTGGGGATGTATATTACTCGTTCCTTTTTTATTTTTCTTCTTTTTTAGAATACCAAACATTCAACAATCTCCATCACCCGAGTTAATGCTTTTTATTCATTCTTTTTTGTTTTTGTTTTTAGAATACACAGGCATGCACCAAAATATATAATTATTATAATACACACACACTCTTATAAAATGTAATGATAAAGACAAGAGATTTGATCAATTTTTGTCATCGTCTACATACACTTAGGGGTTGTTTGGTTGCACTTATTATCAGAGCTTATTCGGCTTAAAGCTGGAATTCTGCTTTAAGCTTTTTTGGTTGTGCTTCAAATAAGCACTGATTCAAATCCTCATTCAGTCATTTTGATTCAATTTTTTTTAGCTTTTAGTACCCCACTTATTTACTCGACAAACGCATTCAGTGATTCGTCCCGTCTGTGAAAAGACGTGAATGCCCCCTAAAATAGTTCGGTATTTACACACTGTATAAAAACCCTCTTTCACTGAAGGGGCACTCTCTCTCCTCCCTTTTTCTTCTCTGAGGACAACCCTCTTCACTGACAAACAAGGACGATGTAATCCCTAATTGAAAAAATTGTTCGACCTGCTGAATTCTTGTGTGCCAAAGACCCAAAAAACGGACGATAAACTCGGGATCACGGATCTCCTTCAAGAAGACCATGATGTTTATCGACTGATCCTCACTCCGATCTGCTTCCTCTCACGAAGCGTGAGGATACCCACCGATCTCCCTCTCACCGTCTTCGACGAACCATCCAACTCTCCGATCAGCTTCATAGCCTCTTTGAAAAGTCCTCCCCAGCCAACGACTTAGGTAAAACCCTCCAGATCTCCTCCATTCATGCGTATATGCTTCAGATCTGTTGATCTTAAACTATTTAGGGTTTCATGGAGATGAATCTATATAGAACGTCGCTGCAATGTGTTTTTTTCTATTATTGGTAGATCAGATTGAATGGTACTTGATTGATAGCTTTTAGAGTGCAATACCTGTTTTTTTGAAGTGGGATTGTCTGTAGAGATTGATTTAATTGATTGGCGATGCCCTGATTTGTGGGGATCTTTCTATGTTTCCAGATCTCATTGGGTTGAAACTTTTACTTTTTCTTTAAAAAAGATGGAACATTGTTTGTTTATCTTTGAAGAAGTTGATCTTCATTAGGAAGTCCAGTGCAGTCTCACAAGTTTTGATCGATCTCTATATTCCTCCCTCTGTTTATAAAGCTCATTCTCAAAATGTAGAGGCATTTCTCATCCTTCATTAATGAATCAAATCCAATCTCATGTATTTATGTTTATTGTATGCTTTCATCGCACCTCTAAATTCACACACAAAGTTCTCATGTATTTGATCTCTTTGGGGACACAAAAACAGTGTTAAAATATATCCTGAGTGACAATAGACAACCAAACATGATAACCAGACATGAGGGGACAGACAATGAAAATATCAGATTATAGTTTTTGGTATTGTTGTGTATGTTTCTCTAGTTTGCTATATACACTACAACAAATTTGATTATTAGCTACGAACTTTTCTCTGTGAAATTAATTTTCATAGCTAAAGGTAATTTTTACCGACGAAATTTTAATTCGTAGGGAATAGTTTTATCTTTCTCGACGAAATCAATTTTCGTAGCAAAAGATATAACCTAGCTGCTGTAGATACCCCAATTTTGATCGTCCAGAAAGACAGAAATACTTCAAGTAACACCTGGAAATATCGCACATTTGGACATCCAATGAAGAACCAAAAGTTCAGGAAACCAGAAACCCTAACCCTAGCCCCGGATCTAAACCTAAACCCTAACCCTAGCCCCAAACCATAAAAACTAAACCTAAACCCTAGCCTGACCGGAAAACCTAAACCCTAGCCTGACCGGAAGACCTAAACCTAAACCCTGACCTAAACCCTAACCCTAATCCTAAAACCTAACCCTAGCCAGACCCTGGCCCAAACCAGAACCCCACCTAAGAGAAGCTCCAAAAACCCCAAAAATCCTGAGTCCCTAGCAAGGGGCGGCTAGACCTAACTAGCCGCCCCATGCCAGGCGACTAGTTAGCACTAGCTGCCCCCCTGGCTGACCTTGAACCGCTTCCCTGGATGGGACATAAAGCAGCATTAAATGCTGATCATTACGGCGGGTTGTGACCTTTAGCCGCCCTATCTTGGCCGGATCAACCCAAGTAACCGACCCAAGCCACCGCTTGTCAGAGATGGGACGTTTGGCAGGTCATGATAAGGGCGGCTACCAGGAAGTAGCCGCCCCATCCTGGGCGGCTAGTTAGCACTAGCCACCCTTCACCTGGTCCTAACAGAAGAACCAGAGAATTAATGATGGGTCTAATCACACACACTATTAGCCAAGCCACCCTTTTACCCCCTGGGTATTCCCCTGCCTCTTTTTTACTATAAATAGAGGAGGTCGCAAGCCTTTAAACAACATCCACAATTCACATTTCCAATCCACAATCAAAACACACATCATTCATTCCCTTTCCCCACTAGAAATCCCAAGAGAGAGAGAGAGAGAGATTCCCTTTTGTGAGAGAAATACCCATTCCCTACATAAAACACCCTCTCATCCCACCCTTCAGAAACCCGGGCTAAACCTAGCTTAGCCTTTGTCCAAACTCATTTCCTACCGAAGCTCTGCCCAAACCAGACCAGGCCCCGGACGGCTAAACCCTAGTAGCCGCCCCATACCCGACGGCTGGATCCCACTAGCCGCCCCCTATCCACACCCCATCTACACCCTATGTCCCAAGACTCCTTTAGTCAAGCCCCAGAAGCAGAATAGGATTACCTATTTTTCACCTCTGTGTACGGTATATCCGTGTCTCAGAGCGGAGACCCCACAAACTCCCCACGTAGGCGATCAAATCCAACCCAACCTTTTTCTGCTTTTAGAAAAAGCAGGTGGCGATCACACAAACCCTGGAATCCTCTTGAGCCGCTGTCGGGCGCCTCAACCAGGAACGACACCTCACCCTTCCGAGAAGACGATCCGACCGAGCCCGCCAGGGCACGCATCCGATCCGAATCCTTGAAGAACCCCCACACACGCACGCACCCCTCCACCGGCGGATTCTTTCCGACACCGACATCGGAGATTCCGACGCACCGACAAATCTGGTGATCACGGTGGGACCTCCCTCGTGAAAAACAACAAAAGGTAATCCTCTTCTGCCCCCCTTTTACAAGCTTGACTAGAATGACCCTCTAGGAAGGTTAGAGTTTCCCATCCCTCGAATCAGATCCTCCTCTACTTCGCATCACAGCATCCTTTACTGCTTTGTAAGCCGCACAACACTACACAATCCTTTACTGCTTTGTAAGCCGCAGACCGCTGCGCAATCCTTTACTGCTTTGTAAGCTGCACACCGCTGCGCAATCCTTTACCGCTTTATTTACTGCTTTATATCTGCATTCATTCCCTTGAACCAGTTCACACGTCATGGAATCCCACATAGAGGAGATACTAAAGGAAAGAATCCACCAAGAGGGTCAGGCTACGCAATTCCTGACCCATCTAGAGGAAAAGATGGCCAGTTTAGGATACCAATCCGTAGAGGACATGTTTCATGACCTCGCCGACTACCGTCAGGTCAAAACCTTGAGACAGGAGGCCCCTGTCGGAACCCCTAAGACCATTCCCAAAACCCCGTCCACACCCAGCCACTCGGTCAATCCGAGCATTTTTTCGTTCACTCCCATCCAATATTCCCAACCGTTTCCACCCCAGGCCCTTACCAGGCCACCCCAAACCCCGGACCGCTAGGCAGCCCTCCAAGGGGAGAAACATTGGATGAAACCATCTGGAGAATCCTCTCCGAGACTGGTCCCTCAGCCCCCAAGCACATATCTCTACATAACCTGAGACAAATCCTGTCAGTCCACCTACCGAAAGGATTCAAAATCCCCAAATCCGCCGATATAACGGTCGTGGAGACCCAGACATCCATTTAACAGCTTTTTATCTAGACCCCCGCCCCTTTCTAGATAATCAACCTCTGCTAGTCTTCCTCTTTCAGAAATCATTGGAAGGAGAAGCACTACAATGGTTCTCCACCCTCCCTGTAGATCACTTGTCGAACTTCTCGGCTGTAAGCGAGAAGTTCTTAGGCCGCTACGGTTACCAGAGGATCAGAACCCCCTCTATTTCGGATTTAACCATAGAGAGAATGAGGCCTAGGGAGGAATTTGAACAATACGTGTCTCGGTGGCGCACACTTGTCCACCGAACCGGCCTGCAACTCACAGAATGTCAAGAAATTGACATGATGTTACAGAGCCTGAGTCCAGAGCTTCGTGCGAGCCTTTCGTACGGAGACTGTACTACGTATCAGCTTCTAATTGACCGCCACAACAGGATTTCCCGTTGTGCAGCCCCAGTAGTCCAAACCCCATCCCCACCTATCAGCCATAGGGTTGGACAACCGCCTCGTAAAACCCCCACGGTAGAGGGGATCATTACCCAAGTATCGGCACTCTACCCGAACAGAGCACGAGTTCCCGATCGAGGAACGGCTCTGAGGCAGTACACGTCATGTTCATCCGGGTATGCGCCACCTCGGTCAATCCACCAGAATTTCGCTACTCGATCAGTACCCATCCCTGTGTTGATACAACAAAACCCCGCAATCCATGATTACCCAATTCAGGCCCCCTCAATCCAAAACCAGGACCAAAACAGGAAACTCTTCTATCCTACCCCCCCCCCCAAGAACGCAAGGCATAACCCTTAGAGAACCCGCGCGCAGCCCTCGTGATAAGACTGCACCTTTCTCCTTCTAAGGCCCGAGATGGTCAAACAGAAGAGATAGCTATCCTCCCCTTTTAGAAACCCTAGGGAGCATCTTCAGAGCCTTATTAAAGGTCAATGGCATTTCCTTACCCATGGCTAGACCTTCGCCTATCGGTGCCGACCCCACCCATTTTTGTTAGTATCACCGACATCACGGCCACACCATCGAACAATGCTCCTCGTTTCGAGACATTGTCTACAACCTTGATGAAGAGAGGCGCTTAGACTAGGCCAGCATCAGGGGACTCAAAAACAACCTAGTTACAAAATCACTAGAAGTCAAGCCAGCCCCAGAAACCCCCAGCCCTGTAGAAACCACAACTCAAGACCCAAGGCCAGCCACGAAGGCTCCCTTGGAAGAACCAGAGAGCCTAAGCTGTGAAAGTGTCTACACCATAGAAGCCGCTGACCACGAAGAGTCACCCAGAATCATCCCGGGTGGCTTAATCCTACCAGCCTCTTCCCCCGTCCTACCAGTCCCCTCCCCCATTCTCCCCAGACCCGCAAAGCACTCCCTCCCCAAAAAACTCCAACCACTATCCCCCTCACCAATTAACAAAAGCCTATACCCATCAAAACAAAACTCCCAAACCACCATTGACGCACTGAACCATCATACTACTAGAGCAGGCAGAATTTTCAACGCTGTACCCTCTTATAGACACCCCCTGCCTGAAACAGAGACTGAGGAGCCCCGTGCTGGAGATAAGATCGACATCCTAGACCAACTCCAAAAAATCCCCATGAAAATTTTTATTTTAGAGCTAATCGAAATCTCAGAACACCACCAACAGGCTCTAAGAATGTTCCTAGAAAGAATCCAAGTCAACCCACAAATCTCTACCCTAGGCGTACCAATAGCTCTAGCCACCGCAGGACTAGGGCCCATCATAACCTTTAGACCAAAAGAAGAGATTCATGATAAGGTCGTTAGCACCACAACCCTATACATAACAATTAACCTCGAAGGATATTCGGTGGATAAAGTTCTAATTGACACCGGAGCAGGGGTAAACCTCATATCGCTACAAACCTTCGAGCACATTGACTGACGCATAACTACACTCTTCGAAATGGACACCCGTATATTTGCCTATGACAAAACGGCCCATCCGGTTCTAGGCATTAAAGACCTCCGATTAAAAGTAGGGCCGCTAGAAACTAGCGCTAAAGCTTATGTCCTATAAATGGATTCAGATTATAATATGATCCTAGGATGCAAATGGCTAGCATCCATAAAAAGGGGTCTCCTCTCCCCTACACCAATGTTTGAAATTCCCCTTGGGAGGTCGGATAATAAAAATACAAGGGGATGCGATCAAAGGACCTAAATCGAGGTTCGCCAATAATGAAACCATCGCTGTAAAAACCAGTAACTCAAAACCCATAGAAGCCACCATCCACATCTTAGATTTCCCAGCCGATTGGCTAAATCCCTGAAACACTCTCTCCGTTACCACAGAGGCAAGCCACCCTAGACTTAAGAACCCTGGCTGGCATATAATGGGGACCATGGGTTATCTTCCCGGGGGAACCTTGGGACAAAAAATGGGATCTTGGACCCCATCGAACTCCCAGCATGGCTAGATAAGAGGGGGATCGGCTCATCCAAGCACAACCCTAAATTAAAGGAAAAATACAATTGGAGGTTATACGAACATTTCGTAAGGGAAATAATCGTAGAACCCGCCAAAGAGGCCGTATGCTCCTTACCCCTGGACCCTATCCGAGAAAGAGAGCCATACTATCTCTCTGGCTCCCTAGAATGGCTGTTCCCACACAAACACCTAAACAAACACTCACCGCCAAACGATAAAACTCCAGCTGACCCAGCCTCCTTTTCTCGCAGTGCTCAAGCATCGCAACAAAGGAGCGCCAACTGATGGAGGAAAGTCGGTTGAAACACTTCCACCAATCCAGTAGGTTGTGAATAATAAGTGTCTTTTATGTTAAAAAACAAAAAAAAGGATGGAAACCAAAACCCTAGGATCCCTGTTCGACAAGGACGACTTCACCCCGGCATGGCACCCTTTCAGCGATGACTCTGATCTCCTGAATAAACTACAGCGTCTAGCCAGTCAAGCTAAGAGCCCCGACCCTAGTACCTCGCCAAAAACAGTCAAACCTACTAGGAGTCAAATACCTGACCAGATCATTAGCAACTTAGAAGGGTATAGCAGGGCCATATTAGGCTTAGAAAAATTTGAATCAATAGCAGTTATAGAAGAATCAGACCTAGATAACATAGAGAACCTAGACGATGGTCTAGGAGTCTTCGAAATTTGTGATGAGGACGATGAAGAAAAAGAGGACCTATCTAAAGAATTCAAGCAGAGCCTTCAAAGATTCGATGAAAAGATGGAAGAAGAAGATGAGAAGATAGAGAAGCTAAACCTAGGGACAAGGGCTGACCCCAAAATCGTTTCAATTAGCAAAGGACTAAAACACGATGAGAGAGAGGGCTTGGTTAAAATATTACATGAGTATAAAGACGTCTTTGCATGGTCTTACAAGGACATGCCTGGACTCGATACCTCTTTAGTCGAACATCAGTTAATCTTAGAACCAAACGCAAAGCAAGTAAAACAAAAGCTGAGGCGCCTTCATCCCGAGGTGGCTTTAAAAATCAAAGATGAGGTGGACAGACTCCACCAGGCCAAATTTATCCAGGTAGTCTTATACCCAAAGTGGGTAGCAAATATCGTTCCAGTGTCCAAGAAGGATGGAAAGATCCGGATATGCATCGACTTCAGGGACCTCAATCGAGCGTGCCCAAAGGATGACTTCCCACTCCCACATATTGACCTCCTTGTCGACAACACGGCAGGGTATGAGATGCTCTCATTCATGGATGGCTTTTCTGGATACAACCAGATCCGGCTGGCAGAAAAAGACCAAGAAAAAACTTCCTTTACCACACCCTGGGGAACTTACTGCTATATAGTGATGCCTTTCGGGCTCAAGAATGCGGGTGCAACATATCAAAGGGCCATGACCTCAATATTCCATGATATGATGCACAAACTAGTAGAAGTATATGTGGATGACATCTTAGTTAAATCTAGAACTCGAATAGGACACGCAGACATACTTAGGCAAGTGCTACAGAGATGCAGGGAGTTTTCACTTAAAATGAATCCAAAGAAATGTCGCTTTGGGGTCTCCTCTGGGAAACTCTTAAGATTCATGGTGTGTAAACGGGGGATAGAAATAGATCCGACCAAGGCAAAAGCCATCGCTCAAATGCCCCCACCTAAGAACCTAAAAGAATTAAGGGGGCTCATAGGAAAGTTGTAATTTATTAGGAGATTTATTTCGCAACATGTTGAAAGATGTCGCCCCTTTTACAAACTACTAAAAGGGGGAGTCAGGTTTAATTGGGATAGTGAATGCCAAAAGGCCTTTGATAATTTAAAAGAGTACCTTCTTAATCCCCCAGTCCTTTCGGCTCCAGTGCCCGGACGACCCCTGCTCCTCTATATAGCTACAACTAAGGAAGCCATTGGTGCAGTGCTTGCACAACACGACGACATGGGAAAAAGGAAAAGGCCATTTACTACCTGAGTAAAACCCTGATTGAATACGAAAAAGCCTACCCTCCTACAGAAAAAACTTGTCTAGCATTAGTATGGGCTTACCAAAAGTTGCGACATTACTTTCTTGTCCACAAAGTCAATTACTTTGCCAAAATAGACCCAATAAGGTTCCTATTCGAGAAAGCTGTATTAACTGGACGCTTAGCCCGATGGCAAGTACAGTTAAATGAGTTTGACATCACGTACGCCACTCAAAAATCCATCAAAGGACAAGCTATCGCTGACCACCTCGCTCAACTACCCCTCCCTGATTACGAACCAGCAAAAACTAACTTCCCGAATGAAGAAATATTTGCGCTTATTGAAGAAAAAAATAGAGAGACATGGACACTATACTTCGACGGAGCGGTCAACCAAAAGGGAAAGGGAATAGGGATAGCACTAATCTCCCCCGAAGGCGTCATTATCCCACGAGCATTTCAGCTTACGTTTAAAGCCACCAACAATATTGCCGAATACGAGGCCCTGATAGCAGGTTTGAAGACAGCCCTAGCCCTAGGAGCTAAAAGTTTAGACATTATTGGGGACTCCCTCTTAGTGATCCGCCAAACTCTTAAAAAATATCAGACTAGAGACCCAAAGCTGAAGCCATACAGAGAACTAGCCATAGTCCTGCTAAAACAATTCCGTGAGGTTACTCACATTTTCATACCCCGGACCGTCAATATTCTTGCAGACTCTCTAGCCTCTCTAGCCTTCATCGCTCACCTTCCCCTTATCTAGAACATCTGAAACAGTCACTATCCAGAGACTGGAAACACCTGCCACTGAACTCTGTAACTATAGAACTCAAGATCTCCTGAAAATGAACCAGACCAACAAAAATGCTAGTACCACGAAAATCCTAGCCCTTGAACTAGGAGATATGGACGACGGAAACCCATGGTACTTTGACATCAGAAATTACCTTGAAAACGGTTCATTCCCAAGCTACGCTACTAGCAACGACCAGAAAATAGTTAAAAGGAAATACTGCCTCCGAGGGGGATACTCTTCCGAGCGTCCTTCAATGGAGAACTACTCAGATGTTTGGACGATGAAGAAGCATATACCATTGTAGAAGAAGCTCACTCTGGAGTATGCGGAGGAGCACGTCAACGCCCAGATGCTAGCAAAAAAGGTACTAAGAATGGGCTACTATTGGCCCACGCTTGAAGGGGACTGCAACAAATACGTTAAGCATTGTATCCAATGTCAAACCATGCCAACAAGATACATGCACCAGCATCCTCTTTACACCCCATGACCTCACCATGGCCCTTCTCTATGTGGGCGCTAGATGTGATAGGACCATTCTGGGACACTGTGGAAAACACCACCATAAAAGCCTTCATCCTCACTGCTACATAATACTTTACCAAATGTGCCGAAGCCGAGTCCTATGTAGTAATTAAAAGCTCTACCCTGGTTCGTTTTGTCCGCACTCACATACTTGCACGGTTCGGCACCCCAAAGTAATTATAACTAATAATAGCCCCCAGTTCATCTCCCAAGAATTCCAAGACCTATGCAATAAACATCATATAGAACTTCATCATTCCACGCCATATTATCCACAGGGGAACGGACAAGCAGAAGCCACCAACAAAACCTTGCGCAAAATTATAAAGAAAACGGTAGAAACCCATAAGGCTACCGATTGGCCTAATAAATTGGTAGACGCCCTCTGGGCATACCGAACCTCCATTAGGGCACCCACTGGTCAAACCCCCTATTCACTCACATTTGGAGCCGAAGCAGTAGTACCTTACGAAATCCTTCGTCCCATCCTTAAGAATAGTACTAGAAGAAGACCTCCAAATTGAGGAAAGGAGGGAGGCACTTCTACTACACCTCGAACTACTAGACGAGAAAAGATTAAGAGCGGCAGACCATGCCCAGGCCTACCAAAGAAGGGTGGCAAGGGCATTCGAAAAGAAGGTAATAAAAAGAAAATTTGAAATCGGGGAATTAATACTTAAGAAAATCATGCCATCAAGACAGCCTCACCCAAGAGGGAAGTTGCAACCCACATGGGAGGGACCCTATGTGATCACCCATGCCTATTCCGGGAATGCCTACCGCCTGATAGATGTTGAAGGAGTCGAGGTTTCAGGTTCGTGGAATGCACTTTATCTAAAGAAATTCCATGCATGAATAACTTTCAATACTTGAGAATTATTATTCTTTCTTCCTGCAATTTCCATTGTTTAGTACTTGATGATAGAATTATAAGACTCTCAAAGATAAACTCGTATCTATTTGAACACATCTCCGCCAAATCATGCCGCTTCCTTCACACATGTATGACTGGACTAGATTTACCTGATAGAAGAGAAATTGCTTACCCCGTAGACTGGGACAATTTAAAACCCCCAAGCAAACCTCCCTTATTTCCGCCCCACTCGTATTAACCCCATGTCAAAATGAGGAGTTACCTAAACCTGGCATATGTCCCAAAACTGGCTCTGGCACTATACAAACACTTCTAGAGGGAAAGCATGAAAAGAATCGGGGTGAAAAACAGAAGAGCCCCCCCCCTCAAATTAAAAAAAAAGCAGGCAATGAGAGGCCAACAAAAGAAAAATAACACCCAAGTGAACGGGTTAAACTCTCTATTTTAGCAGGCTTTCATGCCGTTACGCACAAGTATATGCCAAACAAACGGCAATACTAGTACAGGGTCCAAACAACGGACTGTACTTTCCACCTGAAATAAAGAAGTGATAAAAGAAGAAAGCCAGAGGGACCTAGAAAGTAGGACATATGCTAGACTGGGACAATTCTAAAATATTGCCCGAAAGGAAGATATTACTCTTATCACATTCTCCCTCCCCCCTTTTATTTAGCAATGGGATTCAAAATCGAACTATGTCTACCGGGAAAGGCGAAATTTCGACCAAAGGTAGATCATTTCCAGGTTTACAACTACACACACTCACATGAGTTCACTTAGAAACTTGCCTATCCAAAGGAAGCTTATTTAACTTGACTCCTGCTACACTCATGAATTTTTCAGCATGTTTAGAATAATACAATCAAGCATTTGAGAACCATGAACCTAAAAAACGACACCTAAGGCCTATGCCTTTCAAATACAACCCTGGTTTGGACATAGGTGACCACAAGGGCTCCTCCACAGGGACTTGATGATATCTTTTACTTAAGAAAGTCGAGAACATTGCCCTCTCATATAAATAAAAAAAAGAAAAACCATTGAAGAATTAAAATACCCACTTATGCCACTCATACTTACGCATAAGTTCGCATTTTCCTTTTCCAAAACACCTAGGCATCCGATTTTCTTGAAATACTAAAATTGACCCTCATACCAATGTTAAAATTACCCCCATCTACACTCATTCTACGTCCTTCCGCACATGCTTGAGAAGAAATTGTCCCACTTTCACACATACCTAAGAGTTTTCTTCGCTCACACACTTGGAATCCCTTCCTTGCGTACTAAAGCATGGTTTTCCGCACTTTCCTGTCTCGCATTCGATTTTCATTTTACCTTAAGATGGATTGTAGCCCTTGACAATTCAAGCAAGAAGGGCACGAAAGTCAGTGCAAGGGCGCAATCTGGACAGATTTAACACTTGGTCCATGGAAAGGATGTTTTTATAGGTCTCGAAAGTTGAAACGGTCACAAAGGCTTTCAGCAGCAACAGGCAGGAGCAGCAAAACCAGAAGAATTGTCCCAGGCAAGGGGTGACTAAACCTGACTGGCCGCCCCACACCAGACGGCTAGACACCACTAGCCGCCCCAGCCCTTGGTTTCAGGTAAACATGCCCCAGGAAGGGGGCGGCTAAACCTAACTAGCTGCCCCTCACTGGGCGGCTAGTTTTCACTAGCCGCCCCCCACCTGCTGCCCAAAAAAACCTGCTGTCAGTCCCATCTTTTCAACTCTTCGACTCCTTTGGTACCTATAGAAAACATTCTCCCCCGAAACCTGTGCACACTCATTTCATACATTCATACACACATAAAAACAGTATGACTACGAATCAAATAACAACCGAAACGAAAATCATATACCAAACCATGCCCCCATTCATCCTTTTCATCCACCCATACAACCTTATAAACCATTTCACATACATGACCAAATTAAAACCAATAAGCTAAAAATTAAAAACACCCATGTTTGTTCATACACCAAAGAAAGAAGGGAAAAATTGTTCATGAAAAACAGAAAATTCAGGCCTGATTAAACTAGAGGAACGTTCTAAAGCGAATAAACTAAGAATATGTAGCTAAGGATCCGCCCAAAGCTTCCCTCTATGTGTCTTGAGTCATGCATCACCGAAACAATCACCTAAACCAAAAGGAAAAGAAGAAAAGCATGAATTCCTTGCATATATACCATTCTTCTACTTAAAACCAAGACGCAAAGAAGCTATACCTTGGCGTATCGTCACCCGCTGGAGGCTGAGTGGGAAGGACATCCTGGCTTGGCTGAGAAGGGAGCGGCGGCTGAGGAGAGGACTGAACCTCTGGAGCATCAGAAGCGGCAGGAGTCTCTCAAACTGAGGACGCAGCCCTAGCATATATCCCGCGACTCCAAGACACCGAAGGACGAGAAGCACGGCTGAAGGTGGCCCCAGTAGCCAAGGAAGCCGAGAGAGAATGGTCAGGCTCATGCGGAAGAAGGTCGAGATCCGCCTCGGTCATAGAGCCCCCTCCAACCAATTTTCCCCTCATAGTTGCCTCCCAGAGATGAACCTACTGCATATCTCTGTCTCTCCTCTCCAACCTCTGTCGAAGGCGACTCTCTGTCCCTCTAGCCCGATCCTCAGCAGCCCTCAACCTCTCCTCCAACTCCCGTGCCCTCGCCTCTGATGCCCTGAGCGCCTCTCGATCCCTATCCCCGGCCGCCTGGAGAGAACGAACCAAGTCTCCCATCAAACCTCCAGGAACACCCGCTGAAGCCTCCAACTCTGACACCCTCATCTGGAGGGAGTCCCTCTCGCGGCCTAGGGTGATGAACCCCTCCTCTCTCGAAGCCATCATGGACCTCAGCCGGTCCGTCTCCTCCTCAGCCCGAGAAGCCCTACCCCTCGTCTGGCCCAGCTCCATCCGTGTGGCCATCAACTCGCTCCAAGCCGCGTCTAACTCCCTCGTTAGCTCGAGCTCTCACTCGGAAACCATGGAAGGAGGAGGGGCGGAAGAAGAAGAAGCACCATCGGCTCTCACTCTCGACAGAGCATCAACCTGAGCCTCGAGGACCCGGACCTGGTCCTGCAAGCGTCTCCGTTGTACCCACAACGCCTCTATCTGCCTGGCCGCGCTTGGAGATGCTCATTGGCGGTCTTAAGTTTCTTCTCCATCTCATTCAACTCAACCTACAAAAGGAAGCACTATTTAGAAGATGTTCAAGCAAAGGAGAACGAGGAAGAGAAAAAAAAAGGTTTTTCAACTTACATAAGCGTCCGGGATCTCCTCCTCCATCGTCCCGAGGATACCCGCATACTCCTGACGATACCAAGCCAGGTATTTACCACTCGAAGTCACCTCAGGACGACGCTCCACCAAGACGCCTCGGCCCATCCATCCCCCCACATATGTAGCGTAATTCCTCGGGAGGTTCGTGTCCCGAGGAATCCCAGCCACCGGAATCGAGGGGCGCCGCGGCAAAGGATCAGGCACCCACTGATGATAGCCAAGCTGGTGGACGACCCGGCTGATCGCGTGAAACACGACCTCATTGAAATAGATCAACCAGCCGTCTTGCGCCAGGGCCTCAGGAACCTCCTCCGGATAAGGCCTCCACGTCATCTAAAAGCATCAAAAGATAGGAAGAGCGCTTAGCCAAAAGAAAACCAAATACAGGCCAAAGAAATTTGAAGAAAAAAACTTATACCTCTTCCTCCGACAAGACGCGGAAGGCCTCTCGAAATTGGACGAGGCGGTACAAGCGAGAGGATCCCCGGGGTTCCCATCTCATGGCCCAAGGGAGGGCATGATCAAACGGCGCCAGAGTCGGGCGATCGATGGCGAAGTGCTCGTACCCGAAGATCTAGCAAAGCAAGAGGAAAATCATCATGATCAAAGTGAGCTAAACCAAGAAAAAGATATTTACCACTTACACATACCTGAAGAAATGGCGCGAAGCCGCCAAGATTCTTTCCCCTGGCCCTCTTAACTTTCTTCGAGAGCTCCACAAAGAGATGGGCGAGCATCGCCGCTCCCCAGGCATAACGTCCCGTACCCTTCAAGTCCCTCATCAGCAAAAGAGAATGCGAGGAAACCTTATCAGAGGCCGTTGAAAAGAGGACACGGCCGAAGAAGTAAAGAAAGAACGCCCTCAACTCCCTCCGTGCCCTCTGTGGGCACGCGGCCGCCTCTCTCGCCTCGATCATCGCACGCCTCCTCTCGAAGCTACCTGCAGCTTCACCCTGTAGATACCCCAATTTTGACCGTCAAGAGAGACAGAAATACTTCAAGTAACACACGAAAATATCCTACAATTGGACATCCAATAGAGAACCAAAGGTTCGGTAAACCGGAAACCCTAACCCTAGCCTTGACCTAAACCTAAACCGGAAACCCTAACCCTAGCCTCGACCTAAACCTAAACCGGAAACCCTAAACCTAGCCTTAACCTAAACCTAAACCCTAACCCTAACCTAAGCCTAGACCTAAACCTAAATCGGAAACCCTAACTCTAAAAACCCAAAACCCTAGAACCCCAAGTCCATGGAAAGGGGCGGCTAGCCCTAACTAGCCGCCCCACTGACCGCCCTCTGGCCGACTTTGGACCAGTCCCCTGGATGGGACATAAAGCAGCATTAAATGCTGATCATTGCGGCGGGTCATGACCTTTAGCCGCCCTCTCTTGGCCGGATCAAACCAAGTAACCGACCCAAGCCACCGCTTGTCAGATATGGGACGTTTTGCAGGTCATGATTGGGGCGGCTACCAGGAAGTAGCCGCCCCATCCTGGGCGGCTAGTTAGCACTAGCCGCCCTTCACCTGGTCTCTGACAGAAGAACCAGAGAATTAATGAGGGGTCTAATCGAAGCCAAACCACTCCATTACCCCCGGGATATTTCCTGCCCCTCTTTTACTATAAATAGAGGGGTCCCAAACCCAAATACAACAATCAACAACATCACCAATCCATCAAAGAAACCATTCCACACCAACATTCCACAATTCACATTCCCTTTCCCCACTAGAAATCCCAAGAGAGAGAGAGAGAGAGAGATCCCCTTTTGTAAGAGAAATATCCATTTCCCTACATAAAATACCCTCTCATCCCACCCTCCAGAAACCCGAGCTAAACCTAGCTTAGCCTCTGTCCAAAACCAAACCCATTTCCTACCAAAGTTCTGCCCAAACCAACCCAGACCCTGGACGGCTAACCCTAGCTAGCCGCCCCCTGGCCGACGGCTAAGCACAACTAGCCGCCCCCTATCCACACCCCATTTGCACCCCTATGTCCCAAGACTCCTTTAGTCAAGCTCCAGAAGCAGAATAGGATACCTGTTTTTCAGCTTTGTGTACGGTATATCCGTGTCTCAGAGCGGAGACTCCACAAACTCCCCCACGTAGGCGACCAAAACCAAACCCAACCTTTTCCTGCTTTTAGAAAAAGCAGGTGGCGATCACACAAACCCCTGAATCCTCTTGAGACACTATCGGGCGCCTCAACCAGGAACGACACCCCTCACCCTTCCGAGAAGACGATCCGACCGAGCCCGCCAGGGCATGCCTCCGATCTGAATCCCCGAAGAACCCCCACACCCGCACACGCTCACCCGCGCACCGCCGGGAGGCCCTCCCGACGATACCGACACACCCTTCTAGCGCTCTATAAAGGAACCGAGGCCATACTGCCCCGAAAGCCTCCCCAAAGGGATCCGGTTCAGCGTCCGCTCCCGCTCTACGAACTCCCATTCTCCAATCAACTGTCGAAACAGCCCCCTATAATCCGCAAGGGTGGCCGCAATCACCGCTTCCCCCAAGACCGGAAGACCGGTGATCCGTTGGACATCCTCAAGGGTCGGCATAACGGCGCCAGTAGGGAGGATGAACGTACAACTCTCCGGGTCCCATCTCTCCGCCAATGCCTCCACATATGGGCGATGGACGTGGAACGGCTCAATCAGAAAGAAGGAACGGAAGCCCGCCCCATCCACTAAGCTCCTCTCCTCCTACCCCAAGGCATCGTACCACCTCCTCGTCCCATGCCATAAAGCCCGGATACGATTCGACCGCTTCAAACAAACGAAGAAGAGATGGGTTAGTTTAAAGAGCAACCGAGAGGTAAGAATCTAAAACCTAAAAATCATTTAGAGATCATGCTTAGCAAAGTAAAATTCTCATATCAAATACAAAAGCATTCACGTAAAGGTTCACCCCCCATTATTCACAAAACACTCCTCATATGACCACGCATGCAAACAAAAATATGTCAAAATCTCACCGTGGTCACCATTTACGCTCTTTCTTGCATCACGGCCTATCATGCTTATATACTTTCCCTAAACACACCCAAACATATAGAAAGTACTTGAACCCATGAAATGCATGCATACAATCTCTCATGCTCTACCGCGATCAAACGCATACGAAGACACGCCTTAAGAATTATATAAAAAGGTATCGCATGCAAGCATACTAACCATGCCATTACTTCCTTCTAAGAATAGAACAAACACGGATATATATATATACACGAAAAATTATCCCCTTTCCTAGAAACAAACCTATATCACATGCTATCCCACCATGATTACCTTATACACCAAGCATGCTTATTAAAAATACACACATACAACCTGTTCATACCACCAAAACACATGCATATACACCAAAATAAAAAATAAAAATAAAAAAAGAAAAAGAAAAAAGAAGGTTAGGAACATACCACAGCCGTGTGGACCCAGGAGCGCCCACCTCGGCCTCGTCGGGATCGTCCATCCCGTCGTCATCCCCCTCCTCCTCATCCTCCTCAAACACGGCCTCCTCGGCCTCAGCCTCAATGCCAACACCGGCCTCTACAGCCCCGGTACCCACACCCTCGGCCTCCCCGGCCTCATCCCTAACCTCTCCAATCCCCTCCCCTCTCCCCGCACCGGAGATAAACTCTGCAAAGGCCCCCATAGCCCTGCTTTCTTCCTCCTCAGCCCTGGCCTCTGTGGCCTCCCTATCCAACATCCCAACAAGGGCATCCAATGATGCCCTCACATCTTCACTAACTCCCTCGGCCCCCACTCCCTCGGTTGCACCCTCAACCGGTCCTCCGACCCCCAAAACCACCTCCTCGGCCACCGTCGGTCGATCCCCACACCTCCTCTTGCGTGTATATCCTATCATACTACTCCCAACCTCCGGGGCAGCCCCCAAAGGCAAGTTTCCAACCTCACCCGCGCCGATGTCCACCGGCGGCACCTCCGCCACACCCATAACTTCTCCATGGCCTCTACCTCCGGCCTATCACTATCCGACGATGAAGAGCTCGGGCTACGCTCTCCACGAGCCACCCGTGGTCGTTTCCCCCTCGAAGCAATCGCCTTCAACCTCATCATCTTCCTCGGATTGAAAAGAAAAAGGAGAATCCAAAACTAGGGTTTCAAAATCAAGAGAGAAGGACGGATCTAGGTAGAAATGGAGGAAGAAAAGGCAAAGGAATCAAGGTTTCACTGTTTAAAATGAAGGAGTAATGGAGGGAGAGAAACCGTTTGAAATGTATGAGAGAGAGAGAGAGAGGGTCTTTTCGGTTATAAGGGACCCAGTTATGGAGCGGCTACCCACGAGTAGCCGCCCCCTCTCGGGCGGCTAGTTAACACTAGCCGCCCCTCCCAGTTTCCTGCTTTCACTTGAAACCCCTTTCCAAAACTCTTTTCAGCCCTAATTCCAAGGTTTTCTATACCAAACAGCCATGTATTGGTTTATTTCCAGACACTACTTGATCAAACACGACTTTTCTGAAGTTTTGCCGCACTTTCAGTACCGTTCAAATTCGAATTTCTTCAGTTCTGGTTCTTTTCCAGAGTTCTTATCCTTCGGATGATCCAATTCACCAAATCGACTTTTACTTGCTTTCTGTCGGCAATATCCCCTCCTTGTTGAGTTTTCCCAAGCACGGGAACGGTAGGCATGAGGAAACTGACGCTGGGCTGCTCCGTGCACGATAGCTAAGAACCCCGACCGCGGGTTGGATCACTCACCATTTACTTTTCCCGCCTTCCACCTGGATCATCCTTTCGGTTAAAAATTCTAAGTCAAGACCTAGCCTCTGACGGTCTAAATCAACTCCCCGAATAGTACTGTTCGTGTTGGCATAACTTCTTGAAGGTCGGGCCAGCCAAAATAGGGGTCTCTTTTCTTATCATCGGTCGAAGTCTTTCCTGCTTCGCACAAAGACTCCGTCCGATGAGGGAGAATTGTAGATACCTCAATTTTGACTGTCCAGAAAGACAGAAATACTTCAAGTAACACCCGAAAATATTCCACATTTGGACATCTAATGAAGAACCAAAAGTTCAGGAAACCGGAAACCCTAACCCTAGCCCCGACCTAAAACCAGAAACCCTAACCCTAGCCCCGGACCTAAACCTAAACCCTAATCCTAGCCCCAAACCCTAAAAACTAAACCTAAACCCTAGCCTGACCGGAAAACCTAAACCCTAGCCTGACCGGAAGACCTAAACCTAAACCCTGACCTAAACCCTAACCCTAATCCTAAAACCTAACCCTAGCCAGACCCTGGCCCAAACCAGAACCCCACCTAAGAGAAGCTCCAAAAACCCTGAGTCCTGGCAAGGGGCGGCTAGACCTAACTAGCCGCCCCATGCCAGGCGAC
Source organism: Acorus calamus (assembly GCA_030737845.1). NCBI lineage: Eukaryota > Viridiplantae > Streptophyta > Magnoliopsida > Acorales > Acoraceae > Acorus > Acorus calamus. The sequence goes on along the minus strand of CM060873.1, from coordinate 9,428,432 downwards.
TAGTTAGCACTAGCCGCCCCCCTGGCTGACCTTGAACCGCTTCCCTGGATGGACATAAAGCAGCATTAAATGCTGATCATTACGGTGGGTTGTGACCTTTAGCCGCCCTATCTTGACCGGATCAACCCAAGTAACCGACCCAAGCCACCGCTTGTCAGAGATGGGACGTTTGGCAGGTCATGATAGGGGCAGCTATCAGGAAGTAGCCGCCCCATCTTGGGCGGCTAGTTAGAACTAGCCGCCCTTCACCTGGTCCTGACAGAAGAACCAGAGAATTAATGAGGGGTCTAATCAAACACACTATTAACCAAGCCACTCCATTACCCCCTGGATATTCCCCTGCCTCTCTTTTACTATAAATAGAGGGGGTTCAAAATATTTCTACACATTCCCAATCCACAATCAACAACACACAATTCACATCCACTTGGAATCCCAACCTCCCTTTCCCTACTAGAAATCCCAAGAGAGAGAGAAAGAGAGCCCCTTTTTGTGAGAGAAAAATTCATTCCCTACACAAAAACACCCTCTCATTCCACCCTCCAGAAACCCGGGCAAAACCTAGCTTAGCCTCTGTCCAAGACCCAACCCATTTCCTACCGAAGTTCTGTCCAAACCAACCCAGGTCCCGGACGGCTAAACCCTAGTAGCCGACCCATATCCGACGGCTGGATCCCACTAGCCGCCCCATATCCACACCCCATTTGCACCCCTTTGTCCCTAGACTCCTTTAATCAAGCCCCGGATAGCAGAATATGATTACCTGTTTTTCACCTCTGTGTATGGTATGTCCGTGTCTCAGAGCGAAGACCCCACAAACTCCCCCCGCGAGGCGATCAAATCCAACCCAACCTTTTCCTGCTTCTAGAAAAAGCAGGTGGCAATCACAGACAGAAACCCTGGAATCTTCTTGAGCCGCTGTCGGGCGCCTCAACCAGGAACGACATCCACCCTTCCGAGAAGACGATCCGACCGAGCCCACCAGGAAGTAGCCGCCCCATCCTCACTAGCCGCCCTTCACCTGGTCCTGACAGAAGAACCAGAGAATTAATGAGGGGTCTAATCACACACACTATTAGCCAAGCCACCCTTTTACCCCCTAGGTATTCCCCTACCTCTTTTTTACTATAAATAGAAGAGGTCCCAAGCCTTTAAACAACATCCACAATTCACATTTCTAATCCACAATCAAAATACACATCATTCATTCCCTTTCCCACTAGAAATGCCAAGAGAGAGAGAGAGAGAGAGAGAGAGAGAGAGAGAGAGCGAGAGAGCCCTTTTGTGAGAGAAATACCCATTCCCTACATAAAACACCCTCTCATCCCACCCTTCAGAAACCTGGGCTAAACCTAGCTTAGCCTCTGTCCAAACCCATTTCCTACCGAAGCTCTGCCCAAACCAGACCAGGCCCCGGACGGCTAAACCCTAGTAGCCGCCCCATACCCGACGGCTGGATCCCACTAGCCGCCCCCTATCCACACCCCATCTGCACCCCTATGTCCCAAGACTCCTTTAGTCAAGCCCCGGAAGCAGAATAGGATCACTTTTTTTTCACCTCTGTGTACGGTATATCCGTGTCTCAAAGCGGAGACCCCACAAACTCCCCACGTAGGCAATCAAATCCAACCCAACCTTTTCCTGCTTTTAGAAAAAGCAGGTGGCGATCACACAAACCCTGGAATCCTCTTGAGCCGCTGTCGGGCGCCTCAACCAGGAACGACACCTCACCCTTCCGAGAAGACGATCCGACCAAGCCCACCAAGGCACGCATCCGATCCGAATCCCTGAAAAACCCCCACACACGCACGCACCTCCCCACCGGCGGATTCTTTCTGACACCAACATCGGAGATTCCGACGCACCGACAGCTGCGAAATTAATTTCGTAGCAAAATATATTACTTTTGGCCACGAAACTAATGCCCTTTTGTTGCGAATGTAATATTAAAAAAAATAAATATCTAAAAAGTGGTTAAAGTTTCCAAATTATGCCAAATATAGGAACGAAGTCCAATTCTCCACCGTCCATTAAGTGGATCCTATATCCATCACAACCGTTAGATGTCTGAACTTTGAACTCAAAACAGTCCTTTCACTTATTTACGGTTTCATTGCACTTCGATCTTCTCCTCATACAAAACACAGCCGCCGATTTAGGGTTTCCACTACATTCCGTCAATGGCGCTGGCGATGAAGAAGCAGCCCCGGATTAGCTAGAACCCCTGTCCTGACACGGCGGATCGACAAGTATGCGCGGTCGAAGATTTACCACAAGAGGGACATCAGGGCGATCAAGGCCAAGAACGGTGGAGTCTTCTCCAAACATGAGAAGAAGCTCGACCCGGAGGTTCCGGCAGTCAAATCTCCGAAGTTCTACCCCGCCGACGACGTCAAGACTCACGTCGCGAACCGCCGGAAGCCCAAGCCCACCAAGCTCAGGTGATTGGTGGGTATCTCGATGTTTCATTAGGGTTTCTGTTAAAGTTAGGGTTTTGATGGTTGTTTGATGTTGGGGATGTGATAGGGCAAGCATAACTCTAGGGATGGTGTTTATTCTGATGGCGGGGAGGTTCATGGGGAAGAGGGTGATCTTCCTCAAACAGCTCGGTTTAGGATTGCTTCTCATCACTGGTATTCTCTTTTAGGGGTTTTCAAATGGGTTTTTTCTATTTTAGGACTTTAGGATTTTTTGTGGTGTTTGATTTTTGGGGTTTTGAATGCTTGCTATTTTGAGGTTTTCAAATGTTTTTTTTTCTGTTTCAGGGCTTTATGTTTTTTCCTTTGTGTTATTTGATATTGGGGTGTTGAAGTGGGTTTTTTGGTTTCTTAAGATTTTTTTTTCTTCTTTCTAATTCTCTTATGCTTGCTGTTCAGAGATTTTTTTTTGGGGGGGGGGGGTTTGAATGCTTGCCATAAGGTATGCCTTTAACCTTAATACATAATTACCTCTGTTTCTATTTACCATTCTTTTTACATCAAATATTTATGTTTAAAAAGTGCTAGAAAATCTGTCATTTCATTAGTACCCAATGATCGAATCATATGTTGATCGAATTAGATTTTTTTAGCTTGTATTATAGATGTACACGTTTCATTTTTAATTGTATTGCTTTTTTTCCCTGTAAAAGTTTACCTGTATGCAATTTTCTCTCAGGGGTCTTTATAGCAATGGCAAACTGAACCAAGAGCAGAAAATAATTTCTTATACATTACTTCCATTAAATATAGTCATGCATGACAAAGGTATTTGCCTTTATGTCAAATGTCATTGCTGAAATGACTTCTTTGACTCCCCTTTCTCTAATGACCAAGTTCTACATTCAGCTTCAGAGAAAGCTCTTTGAAATAGATTTTGCCAATGAGTATTTAGGAGGAGGTGCTCTACATAGGGGCTGTGTACAGGTTTTTTACAATGAACAATTTAAATCTGGGGAGACTAGTTGGCTTGATCTTAATGGGATGTCATAGTAAATAATAACAATAACAAATAAACGGCACTATGTTATTTTCTCATGTAAATGTTTTTTTTTATTGTCTCTGTCCTGCAAATATGTAGTTGTTAATGTGTGCTTTTTAAACTCCTCTTCAATTTTTTTAATTAGCTTGTTATCAGTTGTGAATATTCCCCTTTACCACACACAATAGCCCACATCACTTTGCTGTTTTAGTATGTTATCTACCTTCAATGAAATTGATTCTTACTGGTATATATCCATTGCCATCTCATGAATTTATTGGCTCTTTGTTATCTTTGCAGGAAGAGATTTGTTTCATGATTAATCCTGATTTGATTGCAGGTATGCTTTTCATTCTTTGCATGGAAAGTAATGAAGCTATAGAAATTGTGGGTGTGAAAGGTTTGTGAATTATAAAGGGTGAGTGCTTTTATGCAAAAGGGCACTTATTAGCATGAGTTAACTTTGTTTCCATATGCAAAACATGTCACATGGGGAAGGCGGACAATACGAATACATGACACATGTATGAATTCCTGATGGTAGTTGCGGTTCAATATTTTTTTCTTCTCTGATGGTTGATGGATGCATTCGTTATGCTTAGTGCTTCACATGTGTCTTAGGACATCTTATAATATCGTGGTTCTGCATTATAGGCTAAGTCTTGTATATCTAGTCTATCTACTTGTTTATTTAGCTTTAACAGCATAACTTAAGGACTTTGTTGGTATATGTTGTGTGTTTGAGTGATAAAAAAAATGTGTAAATGATGTTCGACTATCATGGATGGAATTGATGAATATTGTGATAGCTTTTATCTTAAAAGGAGCATTATTCATGTTCGACTGATGTGTAATTTCTCTCATGTTCTGGAACTATATTCCTGTCTAACCATGGTCTTCGTCAATGGTACATGTCACTAAAACATTGGTTTCATATGTTCATAGTGAAGCCTATTGTGTGCTTACACATCTATATGAAATGTTTATGCCTAGTCTTGACAGTCTTTCTAACTTTGTGGAGGTAAATGTGTTTAATTTGTGGTTAGATTAGTCATTATATTCTTATCCATCTTTCAAATGGTATGCTCTGGTCTGTGATGTAGGTATGCTTCCTCTTTCTGCTTTATGGGTGACTTCGTGGATAAGAAGTCACTGGACTCGGAAGAAAAAATTATGTAATCCAAGAACAAGACAACATAAAAGTAAAAATTTTCTCTGATATGTATTTGCTATTGAGTAGATGTATATATATATATACATATATCTAGTATGCTATTACTTCTGAATTGTGGTGTGTTCCTATGGTACCAGTCATAGATTGACAATTTGTTAATATTTTCCCTTTAGGCTGTCAATCCTGGTAAGTTGTTATCAAGATGTTGAAAGTACAGAATATTGAGAGGTGCCAATAAGTTTGCGAGATTACTTTCCTAGGTTCCAATTGTTGAAGCTAGACCATTATATTCTTGGTGTCTGCTCCCCTTGATAAAACATTGATTATGAGTTAAATTTATTGGTTATGCACTTAGAATTGCTATGATCTCTTAACACTAAATCATTATCAGTCTAAACTTGAACTTGTTCCTGTTCAACTCTTATTAAATCATTCTGCAAAAGTGACTTGTATGGTATCTAGTCTAAATGATCTATATCAAAATTTATGCATTTGCTAAGCTTTTCATGCATCAACTGGTATATTATGTTAATGTGTCTGACTGCCCAATTATGATCCTCTCTGGCCATATTTATATTAATGCTTAGTTAGATGGAATACTTTACAATTTGATGCAGATCTTTATCCTTTTTAAATAGAAATAGAGCGAGTTACCATTTGTCAATGCCATGAAAAATTATATACTGCAACAGGGAGACAAATAAGGTGTTCTGTGGATTTCTTTATCATGCAAAACATCAAAGCTACCTTAAAGACCCTACTCAGTTTGCATGTGACAATGATTCTGGTCTAGGAAATAAAGGCATGGATTATGAAGCTCAAGATATAATTTTCATGTGAGTAGTGTTTATCTTCAACCAGTATCAGTTAATTTGTCCTTTTTTCTGTGCATGCCTAGCTTCTTTTTCCCTTGTGACTACTGTATCTTCTCAATAATCTGTGAATTGATGAACCACCTTAGTTCTCATACCTGTGAAGGTCTCTATAGGCATCTTTGTTCTGATTTAATCTGTACACTTCTGCACACACCAATAAAATACATGCGCATATGTTAAATGGATAGAGTAATTGGTTTGTTTCTCATGTTCCTGCCTTTGGGGCTAATCCAATATAGCTTAGCAAATTTTGACTTTTATCCACGAAATATTTCGCAGAGAAAGGTCTGTATCTTTTTTTATTGAATATATACACTTTTAGCTGCGAAAGAGTTTCGTAGCAAAAAATTATCTTTTGCTGCGAAAACATAATTTCGTAGCAAAAGGTAACCTTTTGCTACGACACTATATTCATAGCAAATACCTTTAACTACGAAATAAATTTCGTAGCAAAAGGTAATATTTACTACGAAAATTAAATTTCACAGCAAAAAGGAATCCCATACGAGGCTTTTGCAATGATAACTGCAACAAATAGATTTAGTCGAGAAATAGATTTTGCTACGAAAGTAATGGTTTTTGCTACGAATTATTTCGCAGTTAATGCCCGAATTTCTTGTAGTGATACTAACCTTATTTACACACAATGAAAATGTAGTTCTAAAAAATCTAAATTGTTTGTCATAGCTTTTCTATATCTAAGGACAAATGTTTAATATATATTCTTAAATAGAGAGGATACACTTATAAAGTTAAATGAAGGGCAAGTTAAAACATGGACACCTGAGAATACATGTGAGGTGAAACAGTTTTACACCTCATTTAGTTTAGCACAGTTGAATGAAAATTGCATATTAGAGAGAAAACTTGTTATGATACAAATGTTAGAAGATAAACTTCTTATTAAGATAAACAACAAATTTTAGGGATTTGATTTATCTAGGCAGCCTTGTATAAATATTTTTTTATGATACGATTAAGATAAGTGTGTTGTGTATTATGAATTGAAAGTCCATACTTTAGAAATCTAGGCAGCCTAGTATTATTTATCTGAATTTGTTGGGGTTTGTGCCTCCAATGCACTGTTGTTGTCATATTCAACATATTAGTTTCATGTAATGGATGCTTTTTTTTATAAAAGGTCTGTTAATTATCATTCCTTAACTGAACCTTGACCTTCTGTGTTGAATCTAAAAATTATCCTTTACGGGGAGAAACAAAACTTGTTGCTTTGGGCATGAGCACCCAGCCCCACAGAAAAGCTAAGAGCATTATTGTGGTTCTATTTTCAATTTGTAATTCTATTAAGGAATGTTCATTGGACATTTTCAGGTGGTCTGAAGGAACCAGGTATAGATAGAAATGCTTCTGATTAGGGGGCAATCACAAAATTATTTTGATCACATGCATGACTATCAAAAGGAATTAAAGGAAGACAGTGGTGATACCCAGCAGTACCTTGACATGTGAGATGAGTGATGTATGTTAATTGTTAAAAGTGATTGTCATGGTGTCCTTGTTGATATTAACCATAAACATACAAAATAAAAGGTAGAAAGAAAAGTATTTATCTATGATGATCACCGGTAATAAAAATAGAAAGATATATATAAATTCCTATACTTCAATCTTATTGTGGTTCTTCTTGTGGGTTCGATCTATGTTTATTCTGTGGCAGAATAGAGTGTTAGGAATTATAGGGTTCTCTTAATATTTGAGCAATTATGTTTACATTGTGTACATGAGTTCCTATTGATGATTTGAGCTATCAGGAACACCCACAATGCTTCATGTGGGTTGATGAATTGCGTCGGGCGCATGGACGCTAGTATTACCAGGTGCCAGTTCAGAAAAAGGTGGAGAAAGCCACCGCAGTTCAACGCCCCACAGGGATACTCATCTTTGGATGTTGTATTATGCTTATGTATCATGTTGATGGTGTTTGTGACCTTTTTTTTTCTTGTACTCCTGGCCATCAAATGACTGTAGAAGTTGGATTATGAAACCAACACTGTAATATAAATATTAAATGCTCTGAAACTTTTTTTTTATATTTGAGAATGTTGTAACATTCTCATGTATTTATCTATTGTAGCATGAAAATATATGCAGCTCTAGTACCATGTTTGTGTATATGGTCTTATGTTTAATGATCTATAGGTTTTTTTTAATCATAAAATGTTGTAATATTCTCTTGTATTTATCTTGCGTAGCATGACATGATATGCAGCTTTGCCACTATTGGTTGAGACTTGTCAAAAAATTTCGACAAGTATGTGATTACTATGACTTTTCAAATATGGTAAATGTAGATTACATATTTACCGCATCATAAAAAGCACACATGTCCCATGTTATTTTTTAAAATCTGTATAGGCTTGTATCAGGTTCTAACAAGTAATCAAAGTGCAGTATCTAATAATTTATTAAATATACATATATCAAAGTATCTTTTTTTAATAAATAGAAAAAATAAGCAAATAATCAAGTTTCAACCAAACATCAAATTACATTCAGTACTTATTAAATGGACCAAAACACCCTTATCATAAGCTCTACTCTTTAGTACTGAACCAAACACACTTATTTTCATAAGTGCTTATAATTTTCGTTGAACCAAACATTTTTTCTTCTGAACTGATTAAAACTTATCAGAACTAATATAATTTGCACTTATGAATGAGGACTTAAAATCAGAACCCTCAACCCAAATTCAATCCAAATTAAGTTTGGGTTGCTCAGATTGAACCCGAACGCTAAAATTCCAACCCAAACCTACTCAAATTTCGAGTTGGGTTAGGTTCAACCCGTCCAACTCGCACCCCTAATTCTAAAGTATTTAAGTTGCACATAAAACTTTATTTTTTATCTATTCGAGCGATATTGTTGGTTTTAGAGTTTCAAATTATTACAATATAGGATTGGTAGAGGGTATATATGCAAAAAAAACTCTTTTTTAGTTGTAACATCTTTTTTATGTTTCATTTTAAATTTTACAAATGATTTATTTTATCATTATTAGAATTTTTATTATATCATTTATGTATATATTATATTATATTATATTATATTATATTATATTATATTATATTATATTATATATAATAGATTAAAAAAATCAAAATATTTTTTTAATAAATGGAAAAAATAAGCAAATAATCAAGTTTTCAACCAAACATCCAATTACATTCAACATTTATTAAATTACAGATAATGACATTTCATTTAATACATAAATAACTCAGTCATTTTTTTTTGGGTTTTTTTTATTTTTAAGTCATCATAAACCGTATGATTTAGTGATCGATCCATCACTTCTTCGTATTTTGGTTTTAGTCCCTAAATTTAAAAGTCCATGGGAGGGACTAAAAAGAAAACCAAATAACTTAGGGATATGTCCCTCCCAGGGATTAAAAAGGAACATATCATTTAAATCTAGGGACTAAAACCAAAATACGAAGAAGTGAGGGATCGATCACTAAATTCTATGGCTTAGGGGTACTTAAAAATAAAAAACCCTTTTTTTTTACACTTGTCATAAAATGTTGCCTTTTATATCACATTTTTTTATAAACATCATAAAACGAGAGGATTGATGTTTTTTATAAACTTTTGAACGTATATATTTTAATTAAAAAATCAAATAAGATAATGATGAATGTGATCACAAAGGGCTGAGAGAGATAGCTAGAAAACAAGGAAACAAAAGAAAACATGATGGATGGATGTTATTTTGCTCTTATAAGTCTATGTTAGTTTATTTCATATTTATTAGATAAGAGATACCTAAATGATTGAGATAAAATATAAATATATTTTTTTATTTTTAATTGATTGAAACAATAATGAACTTCTTTTTACTAAATATACAAAAATTATATATATATATATATATATATATATATATATATATATATATATATATATATAAACGATATATGTATTCCACTGAATTTTAAACGATGCATTTAAGACATATTTTAAACTGTACACGGCCTACATGAGAAACTGACAACACTTACATCCAAAATGATAGATGACATGCTATGTGACCATTGTTGATTTAATATATGTTGTTAAAAAATTGTCTGCGGGAAGGCTACACGATCTCTCAAGAAATCATCACTAACCTCCACAAAGACAAGCGGAGTGGGGTTATTCTAAAGCTGGATTTTGCTAAGGCCTACAACAACGTCTTGTGGGACATTCTCCTTCAGGTGATGACACTCCATGGATTTAGTTCTAATTGGATCCGTATGATCAGAATGTGTGTAGGATCAGCAAAAGCGTCAGTCTCCATCAACGGATCTTTATGTGGTTTCTTTCCAATCAATCGCGGCCTTCGACAGGGCAACCCACTGTCCCCGCTACTATTTTCAATTGTGACAAATGTCTTAAGTAGAATGTGTCTAAAAGCCGAACGCGCAAGGTGGATTGTAGGGCTGCCATGTTCAAATGGAGGAACCCCGGTCACGCACCTCCAATTTGCAGACGACACAATGATGTTTGCCGAACCGAAGGATGATGTACTGTGTGGCTACAAATTCATCCTGAGTTGTTTCTCTATACTCTTCAGCCTGACAATCAATTGGTCTAAGAGTGCAATGTGGGCAATACATATCGATGTTAACCACGCAGAGGCCTTGGCAGCTTTGCTTGGCTGTGAGCTCCAGCAGGCATCCCCAAAGCACCTCGGACTACCTTTGGTGCAAAGTCGACTACTCTGAAAGAATTGGGCGCCGCTAGTAGAACGTGTCGAGAAGCGTCTTGCGGGCTGGAAGAACCGGTGTCTTAGCTCTAGAGGTAAGTTGGTTCTTCTAAAAGCTATTCTCTCGAATCTCCCCACTTTCTATTTATCGATCTTCTGGATCCCTCAAACTATCTTAAAGAAGATTGACGTGATTCGACGCCGCTTCTTCTGAAACGGTGTGGATAGGGGTGCCATTAAGCCACATCTGGTGCATTGGTCGAACATCACGCAGCCTAAAGAAGCTAGGGGCTTCGAGGTCCTCGATCTAGATCTCATGAATATAGCACTACTCACTAAATGGCTATGGAGATGGGCACTACAACCAAATTCTCTATGGGTACGCTTGTTCAAGGAACGTTATGGGGCGGGCCCGAATTTATTCCCGTCGTTGTCACCGGCCATGACATTTTTATGTAAAGGTTGGTTCAATCTAGCGGGGGTTTTCTCTATGGCCCTATGTTGGAGGCTAGGCACGGGGGAATGTGTGCTCTTTTGGGAAGACTGCTGGTGCAGCGACAAACTGTTGAGCGAGCTCTTCCCCCGCTTGTATTGTTTGGTCGAGAACAAGCTATGCAAGGTCTGTTGTTGCTGGTTTGTAGCGGGGGACTAGACACTACAACTGCGGCACATCACTTTAGAGGCGGAAGTGGTTGATACAGCGAACTTGATGCACCTTCTACAGGCGGTGACACCATGTCCTAACACAAAGCACTCACTGGTATGGGGAAGGTCAACTCCGGATGTCTATTTGGTCAAGGAGGGCTATGCTTGGTGGCGACGTGACATACCGGAAGTTTCGTTAATGACGGTGAAAACAAAGTGGATATGGCAGTGCAAGATGCCTCTCAAAATCAAAATCTTTCTTTGGCAAGCATTCCAAGGCCATATTCTTACTAAAGCCACCCACGCAATATGGTGTATGAGGATGTCGATGGTGTGTGAGTTATGTAAGCAGTCTTTGAAGATGGCATAATACCTACTCTGCTAATGCCCCGCCCGACGAGCTTCTCGAATGAAGAGGAATTGTGGCATCGCATGGGGGGTTGGGAGTTCGAGAGTGCAAGCGCGGGTGGCTAACATTATCATACCGGCTGCGCTATGGGCCGTGTGGTTGAGTAGAAACAAAATACTATTCTCGGGCCAACCTTTCTACATTGAAAACATTTGGGAGGACATAGTGCACTATATCATTGCATGGGGCTGCAAGCTAGCAGGTGCACATAATATACACCTCACCGGAGGAGCTTTCATGATCGATCCGGGCTAGTTTTGAATTCTCCTGGAGGCGGGTCTTTGCCGACGGAACCACGTTTAAGGGGCGGCGCATGCACATGTTCGGGTTCTAAGTGGGAGGCATTACCCCACTACTCGTGAGAGTTATGGTCCCGCTTGGAACGGGTTTATTCCCATCTTTTTGTAATTTTCATATCTTCTCTCCTCTCTTTGGCAAGATTCAGACTTATGTAACATCCTTTAAGTTATATAATGTCTATCTTTCTAAAAAAAAAATGAGTCACTTGTATAATGTCATTGAAGATCAAGAATCAATTGAAGACTCAAATCAACTCGTTAAGATTTGACACACATTAATGCAATCTTTCACTTGATATTTTTTTAGTTTGATTTCTGAATTAATTGATTGAATTTTTGAGCGAGTGTTTTTAATTGTGTTAATGTTTTAAAAGAGCATAAAATTATCTAAACATATTTTTAAAATTAATTCTCAAATTTAAATAAAAAGGTTTTGAAAGAATCCCATGGTTTCACAAAGTCTCTTGTAACATAAAATTTAAAACATGTGAGGTCTGAGTTTTGGTTGGTGAATATGACTGAGTGTATGATTTTCCTTCTAGAAATCTGCAAGTGATAGTCAGATGATGGGCTTCATCCGAATGACTAAGGGGCCGTTTGGGTAATTGAATTAGGGTGGAATAGGGGTGGAATAGGTAAAATAGGTGTTTGGGTAGGCGGAATAAGGGGGTATAGCTACGCGGAATAAGGAGAGAATAAGCTGGTATTTGTATTCCAAGTCCACCCATGGAATTGTGTTATTCCTCCACTGGAATAAGGAAACCCACCTATCAAATCATATATTATCACATCAAATCATCTGTCATCATCTCTTATACATCAATGGGGCCCACATGCCAAATCAACTTTTTACACCTTATTCACATCTTATTCTTCATCAACCAAATACCCCAACCTTTATTATTACGTTTCCCAATGAGAATAACAGAAAACACAACCAAACACAAAATCTCTTATTCTTTGATAAAGTCAACAATTCCTGGAATAAGTATAAACCCCAGAATAGCTTATACCTTTATCCAAACGGCCCTAAGCATAGAGACCAATTTTTTAACCTAATGCTAATGTACCATGTGAGGGCCCAATCCTTATCTAGGAGTTCGGTCCGTCGATCCACTTATAACCGTCAACCAGTGAATCCGAAGTCAAGATTGAGACCAGATGCATATCCCAAATCTCAAGTCCTCACAAAATTATTGTGTAAAACTCTTTTTTCTATAAAAATCTATATTTCTACTAGCTGACTTGGACGTCAGAGTAACTTTTGCAGGATACCCCTCGGGTCATAGGCCGGTTCATCTATTCTGTCCCCGCCACCGAGGGTCAGGTTTGATTCCAAAAACAATCATCCAGTATATTTTGGGACTTGGGAGGATGATTTGAATGTCCAATCTATTTTCATCGAGTTATAAGAATGATGTGGTCATGATTTGGATGATGTGTTTGGATATTGAAACCATCAAGATCCAACTTATTTGAGATTTCAATTAATGGAATAAAGGATCCATGGGATTGATTTTATCGGAGAAATCATATTGTCATACGGACAATCTTGGGGTCGTCCAAGCTTGAAAACACTGCAATTATAAAAATCATTTTTTTTTGACAATTTTTATTGATCAAACATTGAAAACACTGCAACCAGGAATTTAACAAATGAAACCAACAAAAACACAGCAAACCAATCAACCATCCAACAATCTTAACTATATGACACACAGAGGCAACCATCGCACAAATTCATTCAAACACACATTTCAGTGCACTACAAAACAAAAGCTAGTCTTAAGGTACACATTTGACAGTCCTCAATTTTTTTTATTCTATATATTTGGTAACTGGCTCCTAGTACCTTTGTGATTTGCATAGGTGAGTAAGAAGAGGCATGGAAGAACAAAGAACAGCTTCAAAATGCCCAGTCTATCAAAGGCTATACCCCAACAACTGTATGTGATGCACAAACAAACAAAAGCAGATGTATTTAGGATGACCTCCTGTTAAAGCTATAAGCCATAGCAACCGATGCGACTGCTCCAGCTACAGCGATGGCCGCCAGAGTCTCACCATTCTGCAATTTCTCCATCCATGAAGAGATACTCTTCAACCCCTTCTTCCAGGATACCTCATGCTTGTTTTCACCGCTCTCGGCAACGTCACTCACCTCTGTCTTGATCTCCAAGGGTCCGACTTTCTCCTCCACACTCATCTGCCTGCAGCAAGTAAACCCATCAACACCCTGACAACATCCTGACTCGGGGTTTGTTACTTTGTCCACAGAGCCACCATTTTCGATCCCTTCCTTTCCATTCATGTCGATAGAATCCTTAGTCTCCTGAAGGCTTTCTTCCAATATTTTCTTCTGCTGCTCAACAGACAAACCCATCTGACCCCTGCAAATGAGGAATGCTGATTAAAAATTTACCCCAAAGAGATTGCATAGGAAAACCAAACAATGCAAAAACAATAATTAAAAAAAAAGTTTATGACAAGTTTATGACAGCAATATCAATACTTCACCCTGATCATCATGCTCTTATCATCAAAATAGGAAGCTTTAGATCCATGAAAAATAAAGTAGATATACCCAATGAACTGCCAAATAAAATCATATTTGGCTATCTAATAGCCTCCAACCTTTCCCAAACTGCTTTGGATATTCAGCTCCAAATTAAAACCTCTCACAATTCAAATGGTTTTAAGGAAAATGCAACTCGCAACTCCACACATTTTCAATGAATACCCAACAATCCAGAGAAAAGTACATATGTATGCAAACATGTCCCTTTGGTTCGTAATCAATATTTTAATTATCAAATTTCCAAAAGCCTCAAGCTTCCCAGAAACTGTATTCTGGCCTTGACTAATACAGCTGTGTGTAGTTTAAAGTGAACCGGGAAAAAAATTAGCTCATATTTTCCATGAAATTTTGGTATTCATTACATGGAATCAGTACAAACATTCCAGAAAACATGCCTATAATAAAAACTTCCAGAATTTCTAATCCTCAATGAACAAACTGAAGAGTAGACGAAAACTTCAAGATTCCAAAAATTACAAGAAACTACTCTCTCTCAATATGTGCATCTTCTTTCAGAAGCAGTTGTAAAGTGCAATCACCGATAAGAGAGAAGAACAGATCCGCTACAAAAAAAATAGAGGATAAGCTTTACTTGTAGTATTCCTAACAAGAAGCAGGCTACATCCAAGATGCCAGGTCCTCAAACATAATCTTAGAAATATCTGCACTAACAAAATAATTTTTGCTCCATTAAAGAATTGTTAAACACAGATATGGAGTGGATACCCAAAGTTTAATTTATTATGCTCATTTGATATAAGAAAACCACAAAATAACCACAGCTATATAAATAGTGACAAACTAAATGAAATTTAAGAATTTTTATGTCTACTTAAAGCATTCACGCAGATGGCATAAACTTATGGAAAGTTTTTTATTTCAAGACAAGAAATGAAAATTGTTCTCATGTTCAACATTCATACCTAGTAGTGAAACAAGGATATACTATGTCCAGGTTATTTATCGTCAGGCAAACATTGAATGATGGTTGACCAAACATAAAATGCTGCTACTTATTCTAACATGTTCACCATCCCACAAGCAAACATGAGAATTGTTTCAGATTATTTGACAATATAGCTAACCGAAAGGAGATCTACAAATGAGGCATTATTATGTACATGATGTGTGCTTTGAGACTCTGCAAGATGTCCATCATGTTTTGAGAAGCTTGATTTAAATAAGCAAACAGTAAAATTTATAAGTTATTATATTGTGTATATCGATTTATCAAGAGTAGACTTCTTTCAGACATTTCATTGTCATCAATGCTCTGTAAACCTGTGCTTTCATCCTAGTCCATGCAAATTTCCCCAACTTTAGAAAGGACTGAAAAAAAACTTTTAACTCTGTTGGATATAGATGCTCACCAAGATCTATAAATCAATGCACACAATTAAGGACAAAATCTGAGTTCAACATATTGGAGGAGCTCCCAACATACATATTAGTTAACTGTCTCTCTCAGAGAAATTATTTAATTAAATCATAGAGAGACCACAAACCCTCAAGAATCTGGACCTGGAGGCTTCTCACTAATAGAATTAGCAAATTTATAAGAATAGAGAGACCACAAACCCTCAAGAATCAATTGTGCCCATAATTCTAGAAAGGTAATCTGGCTTCTCAGATCATGATTATTCACCTTGATTCAATCAATTAGCATCTTATTGCATTTCAATATATATTTTTTTAAAGCATCCTATTGCATTTAGGAAAATGGGGCAGCCAGCAAGAGAAGTCAGCAGACCAATTAAATGAAAAGTCAGCAAACGAATTAAATGCAAAGTCAGCACACAGATTAAGTACTCATCTATCATACACCACCTTCCCGACGGAGTTGTAATTTTGCCAACATTGTAAACAAGTCCAAGATTTAAAAAAATATATATCACATGTCCACTTTACAACTTGAGCAACCACAATGCATTTTCCTCTTTGTTAGGGCACACCAAGTGAAAAACTGGACATAAACATCCCAAAAGAAATTCTAATTTAATAATACAGATGTACATTTATTAGAGTCCAAATTTATGTCAGATTGTGTAAAAACAATAAATCCATGAGAAAAGAAATCATCAACACATGTCACTGAGCAGAAACATTTGCTAGAAAAAAAGAACATGAACCATCATATTTGACACTGATAACTCTTTATCACACAAAAAAGCTAGATACCAGATGCCCATTTGAAATTTTGTATCTCTGATCAATAAAATATTACACTATCTTTTCAAATCTTATTCAAATATGTTTAGCATCAGTTGCACACAAAGAGGAAAAAAAATTAATAAACAAACTCAGAACTGTTCTTCCCCCTTTCTCACACAGTCTGGGTTCATATTTATTTGGTTCATTTGGGTTTATTTATTGAAAATTAATAAGTTGTTTATTTAAAAATCGGTTTGGATCTACTCAGGTTTAACTTACTTGAGTTGCACTATGAGATAAAAATAACATAGTTGTAACACATAAATATTTGTTCAGGTTTGGTTTGATTGACCCAGGTTACACCTCTAATTGTTTCTATTAGCATTATAAACGTAACTAACATTGTTGTAACAGAATGTACTTGAATATGGATGTAATAAAACAAAATAAACATAAGTTTGAGATGGAAAAAATCCCTCATAGTGAATAACAATGAAAGGCACATACATTGGATGCTGGAGATGGAGAGAAGAATGTGTTTATGACATATATAAAAGATAACATAGCATTTTACAAATAAAAAGGCTCAAAATATTAATACTATTATTCATTTATAATTAGTATTCTAAACATACAAGACACGGAGAAGATGAATTGCATAACACAAGAGAAACCAAGAAACAAATTAAAACTATTATTCATTCACAATTAGTAAGCTGGACTGCAAATAACAAATCAAGAAAGATAAAAGCAGACGATAAATTAAGCACAAATTAAAAGAAGAAAAAGAAGAAGAAAAGAACAAACCTCCAAAGCCGATGCACAATCTTCCCCTTCCGAATATGCTCGTTGACCAAAACCGGCACATCATCAGGAGTGACATAACCATACCTACCAAAAAACAAAACAAACATAGACATTAAAATTCAAGCTACAATTCTTCCAATTAAAACAAAGAATCCAACACAGTTCGCACCAGTGACCCGCGATTGCGACTCCACCACACGGACCAAAGATGATCAGATTCCCCGCATACTTGTGGCCACCCACATGAGAGCACGCCCTGACATGCACCTCATCATCCATCCCCTCCGCCGCGATCTCCTCTTTGAGCCTCTGAACGAGTTCCGGCCCGCAGACGCCGCACCTGACGTCCCTGCTCCCGTGACAGCACACGAACACGTGACACCCCGTCAGCTTCTCCGGTGGCTCACCGGAATACCACTTCCCCTCCTTCCTCACCATCACCTGGTCCACGAAATCACCCACGTCACTCACTCCCACTCCACTACAAAAACAAGAAACACAAGAACGATCAATTCCGACCCTAGAAAACCTCAAGAGAATCAAAGAATCCAAAAAATTCACTCACTCGTATTTCACCATGTCCGGGAAGATGAGGACCTGTGCGTCGAGGCCTTCGCAGAAGGTGAGGCGGATCTTCTTGAGGATGTCGTCCTTGCGAGCTTTGATGGCGGAGGCGAGGCGGCTCGGGAGGGGATCGGCATCGGGGGGTAACTCGATGTGGGAGGGCCAGTGCTCGGGGGACCGGTGGCAGAGGAAGATGTGGCGTTCGTAGGGATCAACAGTGCCGGCGAGAATGGTTGAGTTCATCTCGGGACGAGAGAAGCCGTGCTCACGAGAAGGTCCGTCCATGGTGGAAAATAGGGTTTGGGAGAGACGGAGGAGGAGCTGAAGAGGAGATGAGAGAGGGTTTGCTGTTTTTGAATGAAATGTGAGAGACTGTAATAGTTTTTTTGTCATTATTTATTTATTTATATATATATATAAAGGAGAGTCGTCATTGTATCGGTGATAGGGAGGGAAATGGTGGTGTCGTGCGACGCAAGCGGCTGTGGACGACCTGGCTTTTTAGTTTTTTTACTATTTATTGAAAAACAATCCATATAACCCCCTATAAACTGTTGAAATCAATATAAACCCCCGACTTTTCCAAAAATCCATGTAACCCTTTAAAAACAAATATGTAAATCCAAATAACTGCTTGAATTAAGTTTTGTTGATATACGATGAATATTCTGTAAAATATTCTCTTTAGCTAACCTGATTGAAAACATATTATACCAAAAAAACCTTTAAAATTTGTTAAAATTATAAAAAAATTTATGTAAATGATAATTTTACCCCTTTTTAATAGATTATGAAATCCTATTCAGATCATGTATAGAGGATTTTTTAAAATTTTAACATATTATAAGGGTTTTTTTGTATATTAAGTTTTTAGCCATGGTTAACCAGGCATAATATTTATATAATAATCCTAATCTGTCAACGGAAGCGGCTATTTGGATTTACATAAGTGTTTTTAGGGGTTATATGGACTTCTAGAACATTCAGGGGCTTATATGGATTTTTGGTATTTTACTGGGTGTGATATGAATTTTTCCCTTTAGCGGGTCAACTGAGTTGTTATTAGGAGCACCAGTGGTCTCGTCATTGGAGTAGTCAAATTTTATGTTCTTGTATTCTTTTGGTTCGTTGAATGACATAATTCATATGAAAATTTTTTATCTGAACTGTACAATTTTTATCGATTTTTTTTTATTATACAAGTTTTTTGGGTTTTTTTTTTTTTTTTTTTTTTTGGTAAAGTTTTTTGGTTTCTTTGAATGACATAATTTACATGAAAAATTTTATCAATTTGTACATTCTTACATGAAAATTCCATAAATTTTTTTCCTCATACAATTTTCATCGATTTTTTTTCTTTTTTATACATTTTTTTAATTTTCCTTTCTTATACAATCGAGGAAATTAATTAGAGGTCTATGTGATCACCCGTTTATTATTTTTAGGTACTTGAAATTTTTCAAATTTTTTTTAGATCTTTAAGACGGTGAAAAATTATCTTTAGATCCTCTAATCAGATGTTGTTTAAAAATACTGAAAATGTCCTCTGCTCAATTATTTTATTACACTTTTAACACTCTTTAATACATAGTTAAATATCTTCAGTATACTATTAACATTCTCCAGTATATTGTTAACATTCGTATAAAATCCCCCCCCCCCGGCCCAATTATTTCAGTACACTGTAAACACTCCCCAGTACGCTGTTAACACTTTCCAGTACATTGTTAACCTCCGCATAATTAGGCAATGGCATTTTTGGTATGTTTGAACAACATCCGGTTAGAGGAACCTAAAGATAATTTTTCACCGCCTTATGAATCATAAAAAACTTAAAAAAATTTCATGTACCTAAAAATAATAGATGGGTATATAAGAACCCCTAATTAATTTCCCTTATACAATTTTTATCCATTTTTTTTATAATTATTTATCGATTTTTGTACATAATTTATATGAATTTTTTTTGTCGATTTTCCCCTTATAAATTTTTTTTATCGAATCTGCCCTTTCTATACAATTTTTATCAATGTTTTGTACATAATTACATAAAAAAATGATTGACTTCTTTTTATACATTTTTTTAACGATTTTTCCTTCTTACATGGAAATTCCTCTCAAATTTTCTATTCTTGTACAATTTTTTTTTATCGATTTTCCCTTATTCAATTTTTTTTGTTTTTCCTCTCTTATAAAATTTTTAATATACAAATTCTTTTGGTTACGTTGAGTGATAAATTATATGAAATATTTTTTTATTGATTTTCCCCTTATACATGAAAATTAGGTTAAATTTTCCCTAGAACAATTTTGCCCCCATGTTGATGGGAAAGATTTTAGTTTTATTACAATGATACATTTTTCATTTAATCATATATTTCTTTAGACAAAGTTTATTATTTTTAAAAAATGATAGCATACGAGGGCTGTATTTAAGATAATATTTAACATTATTTATTTATTGTTATGGACAAGTCAACTAAATTATTGGAAGAGCATCAGCGATCACGTCACTGGAGAATTAAAAATATTCCTTATACAAATTCTTTTGGTTTCGTTGGCTAACATAATTTACATAATTTTTTTATCGCGGTGTGGATAGGGGTCGGCAACGGGCCCACCTGGCCCGTTGAAACTGGGCCCTGGGACCAGGCCCGCGGGCCTGCTTGGCCAGTGGGCCCGGGCCGGGCCGGCCGTGGCAAAAAAGAGCCCAGGCCCTCGGACCTGAACGGGCCTCACGGGCCGGGCCTGGGTTCGGGCCCACGGGCGGGCCTATGGGCCCAAATTCAAAACATTTTATTTTTTTATTTTACGTTGTTTATTTGTATATAATGTTAAAATAACACAATTTAAAAAATAACGTTGAAAAAAATATTTATATCTATTAAATTTTCAAAATAAAAATATTAAATGAATTAATTACTTACAAAAATGAATGACTACATGTACCTAAGTAGGTTGATACCTACATAAATATTAATAATTTGTATAACTCAACCACAATTCAAATAAAAATTACAAGTTACTAATTTATTAGATTACCCTCCACGGGCCTACGGGCCAGGCTCGGGCGGGCCCCAGAACCAGGCCCAAGCCCGGCCTGACCTGAAAACGGGATTTCGGGCCTCGAGCCTATTGAAGACCCTTAGGTGTGGATGCCTGTTTTATGAACCCAGGGTAAATCTCGCATTGGATAATCATTGTTTTGGAGGCTTTTAACAAGGTTGGAACAAAAAATTAATAAAGAGTGCTGATATACGCAGTCTGTTTTTACAGTCCGTTTTACAGCCCATAAGCTATGATAAGGTAGTATATACTGCACTATCATAATATATACTGCAGTCCGTTTTTTTTTTCACTGTGAAAAAAATACACTAATATATCTCGGTATATACTTAATTTCATATAATAATATGCACTTTAAAGGGTGAGCGTATAATTTTATAAAAAAATAAAAATAGGATGAACTACAATTGGGGTTGCAATGGGGCTACGTGTATCTTTTTCCATTAATAAAGAGTGTTGCTACACTTAGTTTTATTCTCAGTAAAAAACACAGACCCTATATACCTCGTTACAGATTTAATTAAGCATATACCTCTTTAGACGATGTATATACCTCATTGAATTTTTTTCTTACACTTGCTAAAAATGAGTTTATTCAATTTGAAATGGAGCGATATACATTTTTTATCAAAGCATATACTCATTAGATGATATTTACTATTTAAAAAAAAATAAAAGCACTTGAGGCTTGAGTTTTAGTTGGTGAATGTGATCAAATGTATCATTTTCCATGAACCCCTAACTGGGCTAGTCTGTTGGGCTTTAGGCCCAGGTTTCATGGGCTATGATGACCCAGCCACAAGCTGAGTTTCTTCATCCATTATGCTTAGGTAATTTCAGTCCACAAGCTGTAATTTCAGTCCACAAGTTAGTCCCACTGTTTTGGTTGGCCCATGTTGACCTCTCTATCAGGTACTTGTAAGTGGATCTGTCTATCAGGTACATGTAAGTGGATGTGGACACAGGGTCTTGTTAACCAAAAAGATATAAAAAAACCATCAGAAAACAAAGAGACTTGAATCACCATGGGTGATAGGTGTGTAACGGTGGCATTTTATAAGCTTTTCCACTATAAAATCTGTTTGAACCTAAAGAAATTAATCTTAAGTTTTATCTAATCATTAAGGTATATATATTCACTTATTTTTTAAAAATAAGTTATGTTAAACATGCATCTAACGACGAACAATATCATTCGATGAATGAATTCAGGTGCAACAAGAAAGTATAGATGGATTCCCATTAAAAACAGAACGGTCTTTAACCATTTATTTCCTTGGATATGAGTAACTGAGGTACAAAGATAAAAAAATTCCAAAGCAGTGCGCTTGTATATCAGTTTTACTCCGTCTACCATAATGTAACTATGAGATTATATCATAGGATATATAATGCACTATCATAGTATATAGAATATAAAATGTTTTTAATTTTTCAAGAAAAAAATATAATATTGTATCTTATTTGTATAACAGTATATACTTTAATGGGAGATAATATGATTTTTTTAAAAGAAGAAAACCGGTGTGGACTATGATGAGGTTACAAAAAGGGTTGGACATATCATTTTCCATTTGAAAAAGATGAATAAATACTGATTGATCAGACATAAGGGATCATCTTTTCTTAGGATACTGAATTTTCTCATATGAATAAATGTATACACCTATACGACAAGAATGTGACATTTTCTCAGGATTGTATACTATAAATTGTCACATGCATATATCAAGAAACACCACAATATTCATGAACGCAAATTGAACAAACTTTTCAAGGCAATTGGGTGTGGAAATCCTGTGGATAAAGAAATCAATGATAAGAAAAGTATCAAGGAAAAACAGAGATCATTGGAATTTATGTACCACTCATCGAATTATCTTAAAAAGACAAAAAAAAAATCACCTTGTACATAATGGATGAAGAATACTCATTGTCAAAACTTATGTTCCTTCTCTCCACCAAATGCATGAATCCTACTGCTGAGCTTTGAGGATTGGGAATGCAATAACATCTCGTATGCTGGCAGAGTTTGTGATAAGCATCACCAGCCTATCAATTCCAAGTCCCTGCGAAGTATAGTATTAAAAGATGATGAAGGACCATTTTGGGACAATAATTGTTCTATTCAACTGGAAAATGATACACAATCTATTTTACAGTCCAAAATACGGTCCGCCCATGTTTTTATTTTTTTATAATCATATACCTTATTTAACAAGGTATGTAATTTTATAAAAGATAAAATATATACTCTAATTAATTGAATGATATCATTTATAGAAAATAAGAATAATTTCCAACGAGGTATATACCTTGTTATAGTGAGTGAAGAGGGTTAAAAGGATATACGGGACCGCATTTGGAACTGTAAAAAGGTCTGAGTGTAACAATGCTCTATTCTAATATTAATGAAGACTACATTTTATACACATAGGATTGGGCATTTGGGCCATATGATGAATTCTTAAGGAAATATCAAATTATTAATTATTAGTATTTCACATGCTCAAAGTGTAAAGTTTAACATGGACAAATTAAATACAAATAGAGTTAGGATCTGAGCATTCCAATGGCTGAGATATGATATCAGCACTCCGATGATTGAGATACAACAGATACAAATTACAGAAATGCAGAAGGGTGATTGAGTGGGTGTTGACAACCTGGAGCACACGTAGGTAGGGAATGCATAAAGGTGTTTTAATGATTCAATTCTCAACACAAGGGATGTATATGGGAAAATGAGCAATAGTCATTTCTCAATACAATAAAAAATTAATAAAAATAATATATAATGCCTTGTCCAACTACTCTATATAGTGACAAATATAAAGGTCGCATAAGTGCATACCCATAACTCAATTTTAACAGTCCTCGTCTGACTAAAAATACCCATATGAACAATAATAAAAAAATTCTTTCAAAAATCAAACTCATAAAACCTAATTATCTAGACTCCTGATAGAACGTCATATCTTCCTATCCATGTCCCATCAGGGAAACCTCCAGATTGTTAAAAAGATCTCTTCGAGATCTTGAAGGCTATTTCATCAAGATTTTTTTGTTTTGATTTTTAGAGTGGTATTAGTGTCTAAGTTCCAACTGTTATATTGTATGATATTTTGTTAAATTTTGTAGTTTATTTTGTTTTGATCATCTTTAGGAGTGTTTAGGGTTATGATGATAAAATCAACTGTTGAGATTAAATCTTGTCATTTTAATTGAGTCTCCATTACTTTAAGATTGAAATTGAGTCTAGATTCTTATAACCTTAACATAGCATTATATAAGCTGTCACGGGATAGATTATGTTCGCTAGTTTCGCTGACTTTGACATAATATGTTCATTAGTCCCACTACTTGAGCCTGAAGTTCTATGGATGTTCTCAGACCTTCATTATCACATCTTCATGAACTTGGGCCTTATGACCATTTCGCCATTCACTTGCTTAGCTATTATGAGATCCTCAGAACTGGCCAAGGTTATAATGTTTGCTCATAGCTCATAGTGATTATTCTCTTTTGAGATGGACCATTAGTCTTCTGGGAAATAACACAGAGTTGTCAAATCTGTATTAGCCAGTTATGTCAAATCCCATTTTTACACTGGCCAGTTGATAGTCAAAGAATAGCCATCATTTCCTTTTGTTAATCATATTTTATTATGGTTACATGGCCCCAAATTTCCCTAGTCCCATCATTTTTTGGCCAAAAGAGAGCATATTGTACTATTGTCTAGACTTTTTCTCACTATTGATAAAAAGTGTCCTCACTATCAATAACCAGTGTCAACCTTAAGTATCTGTTAGGGTATTCTAACTTGTCACCAGACTTTTTTGTGGTCCTATTGGCTATGCTCACCTACAAACACCCTGTAAAAGTAGAGTACCTGAGCAGCCCTACACTGCTAGCCTTTTTTATTCTTTTCCTAATATACCCTTTATCCAAGTCTTTAGTTCCACCCACTTCCAAAAAGGGACAAATTTGGCCCGGACAATCAGCTCAACCTAATGTGGCAATCGAATCCCCTTATGGAAGAGGACTTCAGAGAAACAGAGAGAACCTTCTTGATGGAAGCGCACATATTTCGCATTTTTAGGGCCACAATAGATGAAACACAAAAAATAGTAGGTATTAATGAAGGATAGGTAGGAAAAGGTAAAGAGGGGGGGTTTTTTCTTCTTTTAGACGATTCAAGAAAAAATATATCAACCCTCCACCATCCCATTAAAGAGAGAAAAATAGCTCACTTGAAAGTTGAACCACTAAAAGAGGCTGAAAAATACAATTTTGAGAATAGACTGAGCCAAAAGCACAACCATGGAGGCAATTCATGGTCCACTCTAGGCCCCAACAAAGGATGAACCTGGACGGGATCTACTACCTTGATGCCCATTCGTGCCAGGGAATTTTTCTTCATTTTCTTTCCCTTGGTCGTTCTTCCTACTATTTCCTTGATGTTTACACTTCCTGATTCCTATGGTTTGGTTGAAAACCTTCCTTTACCTGGTTTTCTTACATTTTGGGATTCTTAACCCTTTAAGCACAGAGGTAGTTACATCTTTACTCTTTCACTTGGCAGATTATCCCCCCAAAAGTGTTTGGTTGCATATTTTGTTCATATTCCTTTGAATTTTAATTAAAGACTAGATTGCAAGTTTCTCAACCATTATTTTGTTCTCTGTGTTGGAGGACACACCCCTTGATGGAACCATCCGCACAGCAGGGTCAGCCATGTTACGAGTGGCAAACTTGAACCCAATCACCAAACATCCATAATTTTCTGACGATGATCTTTTTTGAAGAATGGTGCTCCCTAGGATTTGATCTCTTAATCTCTTTCACAGAGAGGGGATGTGCTTACCAACTTAACCAAAACTCAGTTCCAACGACGATCTTACGCAGTGGTTTCTTGCTTCCCAAGGAGATCAGGTGGCACTCATGAAATCCCTTCTTAAGAGTTTTGTACTCTTTGTAGGAAGGCAAGTGATTCTTGTCCTTTTTGGGGACATTTTTTTGTAGATATCTCTAAAGCATAGGCCATGGGCGGAATACAAATAAATTTCTATTTGACTAAGGCCGTTGTGGTGTCTGTCAATACAAACAAACTGAAGTCAAAAGCAACCTATTCAAAAGAGCATATGTATATTTATAACATTAGCACCCCAAACGTAAACTAGGCTCCCACCAATATATATCACCAGCAATAAGGTTGAATCTATATGAATCAGAATCTTGTGGCTTAAATAACTCAGCAGATCAATTTATGAATTGACTAGGTTGATTATGCACAAAGTCAACCGATTTCCATATGTGACATACCACTTCTCCTAAAATTAATATATGAAGATATAGAGCATTTTTTTTTAATATAGGCTTCTAATATTGCATGATAAAATGGTATTACGACAACAGCATATCAGAGGAAAACAGTTTAAATGGAAAAAAAAGCAGCTTGGGTACACAAACTAATGATTAACACGCATAAACAGATTAGTAAAATACCACATCCAACCGTAAAGATGAGACTGATCATACCATTCCTGAAGCAGGAGGCATTCCCTGCTCCAAAGCGTTTAAAAAGTCGACATCTAAAGACACTTCATAATTGGTGTCATCACTCTCACTGTTCTCTTCCAAAGCTACATTTTGTGCTCTCCTTTCATTGTGCAATTTGATTTGCTCTTCCAAGCGTGATCGCTATCACATAAGAAAAAATTAGTATGAATGCTGAAAAGTAATAACACAAGATCAGTAGGCTTTAAAGCAAAAAAAAAGGGCTTAGCAGATATTCCATAGTGAACTAATAGAAAAGTAAGTCCTTTACTAATAATGAAAATAGGATTAGGTTTACTTCATGTCTATTCACCATTAAATCATTGATTCAGTTAATAATCACGGACATGTTATGGTAAGCAAAAGTCATCTGTCATTACAGAAATGACTCAAATAGGAAATTGGAAAGATTGTTTTCAGTTCAGACATGATAGATATTTGGCATTGTAACTTATGATCCAGCACGTTTTTTCCATGCATATGACAAAAAAATTAGAAAATTGTGTAATAGGTTATACTCAAAGGTCAGGAAAGAATGCAACAGTTTACTAGTGTAGCTAACCGTACATAGTAATATGTATACCGGCATTGGAAATAATAATATACACATCTTAAGAACCCAACTTTTTGCATTTGCAAAGTTGATAGTACTTCCTACCTTTTCGTTTTGAAATAAACAATTTCGTTTTATAGTTTTCTCCACATTGAAATTTTCTCAGGTTTTCTGATCGTCCTATAAGTCAGGAAAAATCCAACTATGCCCAAATTAGAGGGAGGGCCTGTGTGGGTCTACAGTGGTGTTGTTTGGCACGGCATTATGACATGATATTATAAATGCTTGTTCTATGGATGCCCCATAAGTTTGTGCATTTGGGCAAAGGTGGGACAGACTCTTGGATCATATGCATCTTCACCAACCCAAAAGCATGTGAGATTGGTTTCGAAGGAGGAGGAAAAGAGGCAATTGAAGCAACATGGCCAAATTTCAAGGCCCCATCCCTCCTGGGGTCTGTTGGGAGATTTGGCTTGCACGGAATAAGCTCATCTTCCAGAGGAAGTGCATCTATGTCAAGAACATTTGGGTGGCTATTACAATTTCTCTACAGATTTGGACAAGTGTGCTTCTTGGTGAAGAGTCGGTTAGCTCTATTATGGGTGCAAATTGGAGCAGGTGGTAATATTTTCGTACTGTAGCAAAGTCTATTGGCGCATATCCAAAAATCCCCCATCTCCTTTGTTCGAGGGGCTTTATAATAATAAAATTACCTCCTCTACTGCGGCCTGGTGCAGCCTGTTCGGTGCACCGTTTGTATTTCCCTTCCGGGCTTTGCTTTGAATACATTCTTGGCATCTACCTACCCATTTTCAAAAAATCTTTCAGTTAAAAAAACTTTGGAATTTTCATCTCACCGAGCAGCTGGTCACCCAACTGAAGCCACAACACCCTGATCCAGAGAGGGTCAAAATCAATTCTGATGGGTCTCTCACACCAAATAAAGCAGGCTTGGATATCTGCAGGAATTTTTCTTATGGGAGTAGCTACTAGATGCGAGCACATCTTGATTAACATCCTGGAATTTTCAGGCCTCTCACAATAACTGCAGAAAGGCAAGCTACAAGCGCATAGAAGTCTATGGCTTGAAAAAGGACTCCAAGGTGGTTGTGGACTGGTTAACTAAATCTAGACATGTTCCTTGACAAGCAGTGACAGGATTCAGGCACAAATTCAGCATGATCTAGCAACCTTTAAAAGCATTGAAGATTACACTCACATATAGAGAGGTAAACCAGGCAGCTGACCTACTGGCTACTGGCATGATGGGGAAAAAAACAGGATACTGCACTTGTTTATCCAGAGAACGTGTGGGCACATCTTCAAGTATCACTGGACAGAGACAGTAGAGGGCATGCTATACTGGACCTTTTCGATTATACTAATGTAAAGGCCTGTCAAATTGTTTACAGTGTAAGGTAAACAGGAACTTTGTTGTAATGACAGGGGATGCACTCCTAGGGGTTCCTTCCCTTCCTTACCTAACATAGTTTCACCTACCTATATACTCACATGCAGTAACTGTTTTACATTTATGTATATGAATGAAATATACACAGAAATTAACAATAAAAAAAGTTTAGGTCCATTTTTTCCATTATTTTCCAAAAAGAAATGTTCTGATCCTGTAGAATTCACACTGCACCAGGCCTGGCACAGAGCAAGCTAACACTTCTAACCAAGGTTATCTACTACACTACTTCGAGGCTGATCTCGTTCGGTTGAAGTCAATTGGCACAATCCTATTCAGGCATGCTAAAACCATGTATTTTCTCTTCCTAACAAGGAAAAAAAGAATAAAAGAAACAGAGCCTGACATGACAGATTATACACTGGAATATGCTACACAATAATTTAAGAATGAGCCAGCATGTCATTCTTGACAAGCTTCAACCTGTGTAGTATTTTGGTGAATATTTAAATGGGCAAGGGATCAGCAAGATGACCAATTTTTAGTTTCATCACTACAGCAAAGATTTTGGATATAATTGGCAACTTATAAAATAAAATTGGTTTGACAATGCCTCAAATGAACCATAGGTACCATTGTAGTGTGGGGAAAAAAAAATTTAGTAAGCTAATGAGTGCTTGGAAGGACCATCATGTCTGCAAAGGCATTCACTTTACATTTACAAAACCATTTAAACAACCAGAATGAACTATTTACCTGATCCATAGGATCTGTCAATTCAGAAAAAGCATTTGCCATTTCACGTCCATAAATAAAGAGCTCAAATCTTTCAGTGAAGCCTGCATGACTATAAAACAGGAGAATATATTAACAATGCACATACCATAGAGGTCACAATCACATTGCTAACGTTGGCAGTGGATCCATATTAGGTTCATTTGCCCGGTTCTGAGACCACGAGAGTGTAGTGCACACATGCTGTGTGCGCGTTCAAAGCCTACAAGGGGCATCATTGTGGAAGTCACAAATGTTCCAACCCCGTGATAATGGGCAACATCAAGACAACCCTACAAGGGGCATCATTGTGGAAGCCACAAACGTTCCAACCCCGTGATAATGGGCAGCATCAAGCCAATACAGATCTGCTTCAGCATGGCATGACAGGAATCGTATTATGCAGTGTGATTCAATTTTTCAAAAACAATTGTCATAGTTTACTTTGGCCACCTCAATTTAAATTCCTAGAGCACCCCCCCCCCCCCCCCCCCCCAACACACCCCACCCCCACAAAAAGAAAAACTTTAAGGGGCCATTTGGAAATCCATTTGAAAAGTATGATTTTGTAAAAAGTAGCTTAATAAACCAATTCCTAAGAAGCTCAATTTCTTTGCTTTTTAAAAAGCATATTTTTTGTAGTAAAAACTGAAACAAACTTTTTTATTACTTTTTCGGAGCCGTTTGGAAACACGTTTGCACTTTTCGATTTATGCAAAAGCAAAAGTCCACCCAAACAGGTTTCCAAACGGTCCTAAATGTATCACAATTACAATGTGTAGACATGGGACACATGACGATGACATGAACAAAGGTTCTGATATCAAGCGCATACACAAATTGTGAAATAAAATACTTAAAATGCTTCTACAATAATATATGGCTCTCAGACACAACATAAATACAGAGTATCTTACGTATCTCCTATCCTTAATAATAGAAAAAAGACATTATGTAGGGGAAAGAAAAAAACCTCCACAGAGTATAATTCTGTCATGATCACAAATGAATGTGGATAACAGGAAATAATTATTAAAGAATCTCAAACATCAATAATTATACCATTAATGAGGAAGAAAAGGAATACATAAAATCCTGAAGATGCTCTAAAGATGTGAGGAGGATTTATAAATTTAAATTTCAGAAGAAGGATCAGAAAGAAATATCAGAATTCTATACAGCAACAATGACAACATAGCTGGATTGAATTTATTATATAATATAACAGAACAATTTAGCTTTCTAAAATAAATTAGTTTCAACTTTAAAACACAGTATTATAGTTTTACTATAACGATCTATTTTTGAAATTTAAATATCAAAAAATGATTATGGAGATTTATTAGTTTGAGAGGTACATTTGAAACTTATAATAAAACTCAAGCATGAAGATAAAGAGGCAAAGGGAACAATGCAAGGTCAAACAAAAGGTTGGAAGTTAAAAAAATGCACATAGGAAAAGGAAGGTTGACAGGGCAATTTAAAAAAAAATTAAATGATATGAGTTGGGGGAGCTTTGAGGAGGGTGAGATCACATTTTCGATTGAAAATAGAATTAAAAGCATCAACAAACAGATTATGATAATTTATGAGGACGCTAAAAGTTACCTAATCAAAGTTTCAAGTGGATCAAAAAGACAGAATACACATCAAATAAACTTGTACAGAAAAGGGTTCTATGAGAAGAAAGAAGTCTTCTCTAGATGAGCTATGCAAGAGAAATAGACAGTAGACCAGATAATTAAAAAAAAACAAAATACATCCTGAAAGGAAAGGCACACCCAAAGCATTCACTGGTGAACTCAAATCAATAAAAAAAATTGAACATTTTAATACAATGGGAAACATAAATTCCATCGCAATACAGAATCAGAGACTGAGGTGTGTGTGTCTGAGAGAGAGAGAGACCCCTCACACACCTCCCACACACCCCCACCCCCCCCCCCCCCCCCCAAAAAAAAAAAAATAAATAACCATCATCAGTATCCCACCAGCAAAATGCACACCAGTAGATAGATACACAATTGTTTCAAAATTTGCATAATTTCACTTATCCTCAATATCCTTTATAGCTAAACTTAAAGGATCAGTACAGTGAAATGCAGGTATAAAGTTGAGTGTAAGTTGAAAAGTATTTTACCTTCGATGTGGTTTGGCCAAAGGGGATATTTCAATAGGGTAGTCAAGAACAAAAGTAGGTTGCACAAGGGTAGGTTCAACAACAGCCTCGAAAACCTGGATCAGTAATACTTTCAGCAATAGTCAACATCAAGATCAACTTCATAGAAGTTAAAGAGTTCGTTCATGGAGTAGTGTTTCTGGGTGCATGTGATAGCAATGCCACAAGTGAAGTAATCCAAACGCTTCCACACACAGGAAAATTAAGTTTCTTCAAATGTAAACTTAATTTTAATTTAACTATAAAAGAATTTACACCACCCTGCTCACCAAATATGATACAGTACAATTCCAAATTGCATCACATCAAAGTGGAGAAAACAAAAGGTTGATTGAGACAAAAAAAAATTGCATTTCGTTTTTATGTAACACAAATTGTTCAATTAAGATAGATAATAATGCTTTAAAATCGCATAAATCGCTATCCTTGAAGCACAGTTGTCTAGGCGACGCCTAGGTGACTAGGCGGTCTAGATGGTCCTAGGCGACCGCCCGCCTAATAGCATGTTAATTAAGCGGGCGCTTGGGCCCACCTAACCCCCTAAATCACGCCCAGCCCGCCTTAATCACGCCTAGCTCGTCCAATCCCTCTCTAACCTCAACAATAAAAGACAAAAAAACATGATCGAAAGATTGAAACATCACCTACCATGCTGGCCAACGGTGCAGCGAATTCTCCCAGTCCCAAGTGAGTCTCTATTGATTTTTTGTCTCTCCTCCTATCTCTCCTCAAAATTTCTAAACTCTTATCTCATTCTCCCTCAACCTCTTCCCTTTTTCTCCTTTAATGACACTAGGGTTATATTATATTAATTTTGTTGAAATGGACATGCACCAATAAATTACATCCATGTGTTCTTTATTTATAAATAGCATTCTTCATTTTTAAGTAGTATTCCTGGAAAAGTTAAATAATGGATAAGAAAATAAATAACTTTAATATGATTGTCAATTTAAATAATAAAATCTTAATTAAGCGCCACCTAGGCGGTTGGCCGCCACCTAGGCTCGCCTAGCCGCCCAGACAACTATGCCTTGAATTTATAACCTTAGCCAATACACAAAAACTGCTAGGCAGCCTTTCCCTTTTTCTCCCTTTTGGTGGCCACACTTAAATGAGCTTCACTCTGTTCTCCACAAAATAGCCTTTTTTTTATCACACTTAGGTATTAACGATGCAAAACGATAGAATCCTTATTGTTTAAGTTCCTCATCCTAGGTTGGACTTGTCTAAGTTGGATACCCAAGAGTCAACTTAATTGAATTGTTTTAGCCACAGAAACTTATAAAATGACAACATTATTACATTGAGAAGCTTGTGACAGGTGACATAACGTGACAAAGTAATCCACTTAGGTGCTTTTACTCAATGGTATGCCATAGGGCGCTAGATAGCCTATAGCATGCTTATGTGCTGTGACAACATTGCTCGAATAAATTAGTTAATAACAGAAAGAGTTCTGGTAAGAGAGTAATACCACTAAAATAATTAATATGCAGAAATACCTAAATTTTTTGGGGTTACCTCATTGAGAACATGCCCCACAGAAGGGCAAGGTTGAGCCAAAATTTTATGTTTTTCATCAGAGCCAATACCATGTGCAGCTCTAACAGCTTTTTAGCTGCCAATGGATCCCCATTGAACACGCTAAAATCAACTCCAGTGACTTCTCTGACCAGATTAAGCATAGTTTCTCTCCTCCAAGGCCGTTCCAAACATATCTCAGTACCCTGCAAGCAATGCAATTGCGATGACATATGGAATTTCTACACAAACAATATAAACGAACAGTTCCAGACACTCCTACCTGGTAATCAATTCTATGATTCCCATGGACAGCAAGTGCACATCGAGTAACAATTTCCTCTGCCAAATTCATCATACTTCGATAGTCTGAAAATGCTTCATACATCTAAATGCCAAGCTAAAACAATTGCCAATGAGAGTTCACTCATAAAGTATAATGAATCAACAAAAGAATAAATGTAACCAACATAATGAAAAAAAAATCTTAAAGAAAACTAGGATGTAAGAACTTAAAAGAACAAAACAACTGATTTGATAAAGCAACAATATAGTTAGGTAGTAAATATATAGTGATTTGATATTAGACAGTAACATATTTATTGTGGGTGGGGGATATTTCTGATGAAGCACAAAATAATATAGATTATTATTCAGATAGCATCCTTCTTTGACACACATCTTCCTTCAAAAAATTTCTGACAGAGCTTAAAATGCATTACAATGTAGCATACGGGCATAACCATAAGTATAACATATTGATAGAACATGTTACCTCAATAGTGGTAAATTCAGGATTATGGCGAGTGGAAATTCCTTCATTTCTGAATATTCTACCTATCTCATAAACTTTGTAAATACCCCCTACCTGCAGTTCAAATCATACTGACATCATTATGAAATGGCACAAAATAAGTCTGAAAGAAATTAAGAATGACCAGCATGACTTGTGGTTCAACCACATGCAGTGCAAGCTACGAATGCAATACATGATAGACAATCACAAGAGAAAATAGATGAAACATTCCATGATAAAGAACAACTCAGTCCCCCCCCCCTTCTGATCATGCACAAGCACATGCTAATAATTGATCCGGAAGGAAACAAACAATTCTGCTTGAGGACATGTAATAGTGAGGCCTATTGGGCAGGCTAGCACTGAGTACTAAATTGATGAAATGTTGGATGTCACGGGATGAGGAACATTCAGATGAAAGCTCTCTAGAGAACATGTGACAAAAATTTCGAAACAATAGGGTGGAAGAAATCAGGGGTTGGAGTTGGAGCTTGCTCTATGTCCTCTTTGATTCCTACAACAGCAATGGGATCTCCATCTCCCTTATTTCTTTGGTGAATTGTCGGACCGTAAGTGGGGTTATCATTGTAGGAGGTTCTCCTAAAGGGTGGAGATAACATGTCATCCTTCAAACACAAAAAAATAGGTATGCTTTCATCAATCATTATCACCTCGCAGTCCTGCTGCTATGGCCATCCAAGGAGGTACATGATGTGCATCCATATGTGAGACATCAAATATGCATTCATCTATATATGTACCAATCCAAAACGAGTTCTTACATCATTTGACAACTCGATCTAATCACCTTCTTTAGCCATGAAGTGTGGATGTTATCTCATTTTCTCCACAGAATTTGCCAAGACAAAGTTCTCGTAGCGCTTCCAAATCCAAGATTGTGCAACACATATTATCGTTGTTGAAACAAGCAGTGAAAAGATCACCCCGCTAAGGTACGATGTATCATCATTGCGCTTGGACGACAGAAGGGAGCGTTGTGGCACAAGTATTTCCCTGATTATCATAAATGTTTCCTTTTTTACACAATTTTAGGATTGTCATGGTCAATATTGATCGACGACTGAGAAATATTGTGTTGGGGCCAATGGCTAGCAGGTGGTGATTGTTGATGGATTCTGATAGGTATCGGTGAGCCAGGCCCCCACCATCTCCTCCTTCAACCAGAAAGTTCTTGCCTGATCCATTTCCTATGAGATTGTCAGAGTAGCAGTGACCTTTCTCTCTACACTTCCAGTAAGTTCTAGGGGAGTTCGTTGATAGTTGAGGAGGTTGAGGTGGTTAATCATGTGTTCGAATGGGATCGTACTGTTGGTGGTTGAGAACGGCCTCCAGTTTCTCTGAGATGGGTTGATCATGTGTTCCAATGAGATTCATTGCCTATAACTTCCTAGTCAAAGCAATGACTAAGTCAGTGATAGTGTTTGCTGGAATCAAAAGCTAATTGTTAGGTTTATTGTCTGTAACTATCATTGTGATCAATCCTTGATGCAAATAAGGATGATTTAAATAAATAGTCTTCAACAATCCAGATGGTCCAACAATGTAGTTCAAAGAAGACTAAATACTTCAAAATTTGAATTCAATATTCAAATTCAAAATTTGAATTCAAATTCAAACAAATTTAAATTTGAATTAGGTCAAGGATTTGGTGAGGATTTGTGCAAAGAAGTTGCTGAAGAGACATTCAAATTGTTTTCAAATTTCTCCACAATAGCTGCATCCAAAACCTCAAAATATGTGATTTGAAACCCTTGTGAGGCATATAAATACCTCTCCCCATTCATTCCAAAAAGGATCCAGATTTGAAATTTAGATTGAACAATTTTGTGTTTTGTATTAGTGAAGCTTGTGAGCTCCCAATTTATCTAGTTGTTTGTAGTACAAACTTTGTACTTCAATGTCAATTTGAGAGATCATTCTCATTTCATTAAGTGTTTTCTTCCCACCACAAATTCAATTTGCATCAATCCTCTAGTTAAGTCAATGATCCAGCACACACCAGATATACTTAACATAGTTACAATCTGGATAAGGTTGTTTTAAGTGGATGATGCCCAAGACTGTTAGTTTTTGTGATTCCAAAATTGTAAATTATTAATACTCAATGAAAAAATTATTCTATCATTACATTGTGTGCATCATGTATGTCCTTTTGAATTCTCCTCTGTTAACTTCCCAATGAATATTGATGCATGAATTCTCCTCAATTAACTTTCCATTAAATATGGGTGCTTGAATTACAATAATTGGATTAACTATCCAATGTAATGTTGGTTCATGTATTTCAAGGGTTTTGGGGCTCTATATAAAGGATATGCATTCCTTGAGGAGAGGACACAGAAAAACACAAACAACACACATATTCCCTAGTTTATTCCACATAAAAATCTGGAGTGAGTACTGTGAGCTTGGAATCTTTTGGTTTTCTGAGTGCACAGTAACCAAAGAGTGTGACTGTTAGAATTCTGGAGGCCGAGCGCAACAATCCCTTAGTTGCACCGGGAAGAGATTCATCCAAAGGGGCAAAATCGGTCTTAAGGGCAGTGGATATCACGCCTCAGTCACTTTCCAATTTATTTGCATCAATCAATAAGTCCTCTCCAGCTCATTTGATACTACTAGAAACAATCTACTCTTTCAAGTTCGTCATGGTGGTTAGGACCAATAACTTGTCGACACTCTGGTATTTCTAGTGGTTGATGGAAAAATTTATCAACAGTGTCAACTCTTGTGTTCCCTTCTTCTCCAGTCAAGCACTAAGTCAGAGCTAGAATGCATCAATTACCAAGTCATTTCACACTGAATATATAATGTCGTGTACTCGTGTCAATAATTTCCAACAGAATAATTCCCTAGCAACAATAATGGATCAACAGAATTTGCCAAATTCATTCTCCCTTAACAAAAATCATAAAGAACTAACATGTAGAGCTAACAATGAATTCTATCCCTACTTTACGATGTGGGTTATACGTATTCTGAACATAAATGGTGCCAAATATTATTAAGCTAGATTTCAGGTTTTTTTTTTTGAAAGTAATCGATAGGCCTTCACCTTCGTATTAGATAAGAAGAAGAGTGCCCAAATAGGAAATACAAGATAAGAAAGCCCAAAGTGAAAGGGGGTCCCCTGTAAAGGGACCCTTTTCAAAGAAAGACCCATAAACATAGAGTCGACTACTCATGAATCAGTAAATGTCTCCCCACCATAGCAATGGATGACACTCCTACAGAAGAGCACCCCCAATCCTTTATGTTACTAATCGCCGCCTCCCACACATTTTCAGCGTAAGGGGTCTCGCCCTTAAATATAGCATTGTTCCTTGTAAGCCAAATGGACCACAACACCGCCGGTATCACAATTTGCAAGACTTTTGCTCTAACGCTCCGATCACCTGCCACTCGTAAGGCCTTTCCAGTAGCCCATAGCTCCTCTGTAGATGAGAAGCAGGCATTCACCCCATAAGCTAGATTTCAGGTTATATTAGTAAAACCATAGACTTTTTACATATTGCAATCATAAAACCTGTTCATCTCTCTCTCTCAAGAAAACGTCATTCGAAGTATAAAGTCAACCTTCTATTGTGAGTTACTCTAGTCACAAGTCATTATCAATCAACAAATTCAATAGTTGAGTATAACATATATAACAATGTGCATATGTTCAGCTTCTAGCAAGACAAATATATAATAGATAATTCTAAACAATGTAAAAGGTAACTTGTTCAAATACGCAACAGGTGTAGACATGATAATGGCAAACGCACCAGGAACCTCTTCAGGTGGAGCTCAGTTGCAATTCTTAAAAAAGTTTTCTTTCGAGTGAGTTATGGTATGTGACAAAGGGTCTAGCCTCCGCACCACCAGCTGCTTCCTGGTTAATTAAATGAGCAAATCTTCATTCATGCATACAATATCAGAATTCTAAGTGTACTATCCATTATGCAAGAATATAGATGCAACACACCAAACACATGCATGCTTAAGAAAAGATTAAATGAATAAAATAATTAAAGTTCAATGGTGGCCATTTTCAACTAAGAAAGTAGATATCATTATGATCCAAACAATTTCTAAATGCAAACAAGAGGAAAACATTACAATTCCAACTCAAAACAATTGACCGAATGTTCCCACTTCACAAACTAAGCAACCAGTAGATAATATGTAGATATTACTAGCTGGGTTAGGCTAGACATTTAAAACAAGAGGAAGCAATTACTTTAATTAAAATAATATAGCTAAAAAAGGGGATCAAAATGATATGAATTGCCATTTGCCAATAACACAAACTGCAAATGAAAGGACCAAAATTGATGCATAATTTCCGCCTCAAAGGAAGCTGAGAATCAGAGAAACGGTTATGCAACCATGCACTAACAGATGAAGGAGCACTTCATAATCCATGAAACAAGTACACTCTTGTAACTGTATCTCCAATATGGTCACACAAAGACATGTTCATGTTTTATCATCATTTTACTGATTACGCTATGTATCCCTATCAAACAACGTCTTCGCCATTGTTACGTAGATGGTGATGTCCGATTAATGTCACTAAATATATCACCGATCAAATAAAAAAAAAATCAATTATAATATAATAAACCCATGACCATATGTTCTTGCACAAATTATTTTTTAATAATACTATTATTACATGTTCCATTGTATCTATGTGTTCTTTTTTGTCTTTTAATTTTCAAAGCATGTTTCCCAATTTTATTAAAGACATGTCAATATTCTAGTGTACGTCCTTTTTTTACAATAAAATTGGTGTCCCAAATTATTATAAAAAAAAACTATGGAGAAGTACAAGAGGTATAACAAACGAAAAATATGGTCAAGAATATCAGGAATCCATCTCTTAACAAAATCCCCTCTACAATAAAAAGGCCCTGCCCAAGGAATACTAATAATAGTCCCCACTACAAAAATATAGGCAGAAGCTTTTGGGGAGCAAATAACAGCAGCACAGGTTCTTCGATATACTATCCCTTCCTATTGAATATACATTTTTCTTTCAAATTGCAACATATCCACATTTGTTTATATTGATGTCTCAAACAAAATTGGTTAATATACCAAAAATCAAGCAATTAAAAAATCAGAGATGTAAATTTAAGGAATTTAATCGTATATATATATATATATATATATATATATATATATATATATATATCTTTTTAAAACAATTCAAGATTTGTTATAATTTTAAATTTTTAAATGACATTTAATAATTTTTGCAATTATTATTCAAAAAATAATTATATTAATTATGTTTTCATGTTTTATATTAGTTTCTTTACTGTCAATTTTTTTCATTATACCCCTAAAATTAAGCATAATAACCAATACAGGTGTTTAAGGCCATTGCGGACTACTAAATGTGATTGTGTACCTAAAATCAATGGATTTTATTTAATTATTGTAAAACTTCTACTAATGCCAATATAGGTTGGTGTTATCAACCATAAAGCCAGATCCTAGGAACCCAACTTCAACTCTTTTTTTATCACAAGACACTGAATCTGAGTCTTAAGGACCTTCATGCTTTATTTTTGCAAAAAAAAAAAGAACGAAAAAAAAAGCGAATGAAGTCGGATTTGTAGGGCATAGTTTTTAATGAGAATTTTTTAAAAATGGTTATATGATGGCCACTTACATGGTGGTCGGATGGTCGTTTTGTTTTTGTGGTAAAAATGGGTCAAATGAAAAAAATATTATTATTTATTTTCTTATGAATTTTTTTTTTTAAAAGGCCCAAAAGATTTTGTCCAACGTCAGCACCAAAAATTAAAAATCCCAAGCCAAGTTTAAGAGGATTTCAGGCCTTTAGTTTATGCCTGGTAACTACAGCAGTCAGTTAGGCCTAGCTACCTTTTTGGATCTAAATACCTCAAAAATTTGATGGTTTCTTATACCACTAATCAAGGCTCGGATTCACAGTTGACAAAAAAAGCTGTCAAGGAAAGAAAGAAATGCAAGAGATAGAAAAGAGAGAAGAAGATAGAGGAATAGTTGCACATGCTTGACAAGAATTGCATGGTAGCTCAGTCCTTTATAATGATCGGGTACTCTTAAGGGGCAAAGGATAAGATATCTAAAACTCACTCATTACAACATTATAGAGGAACAAAAATTCTGTATAACAAAAAAGATGGAAACATCCCTACATATATTATTGATAATGCCTGCTTCAGTGTTTGACACTCTAGAGTCATACAGTTAGAAGTGAGAATAAAGCAGGAACAGTATTATGTCAGAGTTATTTTACAAGTTCAACGGTAAAGTAACAATTAATAATTTGATCAGTGTGCTAGCTGAAGCCAGATAAAACAAGCAAAACTATGTAATGTTATAAATTAAACAAAAAAAAAGTGAAGCAAGTTGCAAACCTGTAGAACTGGGGTATCAACTTCCACATAACTCAATGATTCCATTATTTTGCGAATCTCTGAGATCATCTACAGTCATAGGAAGATATCCAAACTTAGATGCATTATCAAGATATCCATGTTCTCAATGAACAAGAAATAAACTATTCAAATTCATAAATGTGCGTATATTGAGACCAAATTTTTTTTTCTTTGAAATCCATAGCCAGACAGAGCCTCTATGTATCTGTTGTTTTGTGGATCTCAAACAGACAACATAATTTGAGACTGATCAAGGATCCTGAGATAAACTCAATGCTTGAACTACATAGAAATCAATAAAGATGGTACAAATCCAACTGGATGCACAAGTGATTCTCTCATGAATCAAAATCTTATTTTAACCCATTCAAACAGGGCCTAAAGAGTATGACAACTCATGTTATCAACCTAATAGAGTTGACAACTCACATTGTAGATCTACGTCAAGATTTCCATTTGTAGATGTCAGTAGAAGTCAGTTAACTAAATAGTATATCATTTTGGGGTTAAATGCCGGAGTTACATTAAAAAGCTCTGTAACCAGTGGAAACCCAAGAATAATACATAATTTTTTAAGTAGTACCGCGTTGGAGGTACACTAAATAATCAAAGCCTCGCAAGATTTTTTTTTTTTTTTTGAAAGAAGATTTAGGAGCATCCTAATATAAATAAAGATGCCCCCAAACAAAGGAGACGAAGGATCTCCATACAAGATATTAAAAGAAGAGAGAAATAGATAATAAGGACATGGGAAAAGGGGGAACCCTCAACTCAAAATTCCAGACACATTACCTCCTGAACCATAGATTACCCATAATGGTTGAAGGAGCGTCTATTTCCAAAATCATGGTGACCCAATCTCTAAAGTTTGAGGATACAGCTGCCCCAAGTGTTCTCTAGACTCAATTATATTGGAATACATGTTCGTTGTGAGTGAGCCATATATGATAAACCCCAACACGTCGCGTGAGAGACTAACCATTGGTGCAAGGTCGCTAGCCTCGCTTGCGTCACTTTTGGAACCAATGCCTCGCAGGAATTGGCCACATATTAGGGAATTCAAAGGCTCAAAAGTCAAGTCTTCTCCTTCCACAACGGCATAACTTCTTCAAATGATGAAACTTACACACCAATGTAATGTTCAAAGTATTTGAAGAATTTCCTATAACCATTAGTCTATTTTGGCATTCTACACATTTGAGAGAAAACAAAAGGGAGAAAAGGTAGCGACCTAGTGAAAACAAAGCGTAAGAAGAATACATCAAGGCTTTAATTTGAATCATAGCAAATCAAACGATTCCCATCAATTTCCTATAACCTATTATGCAACATACAGCTTTTCTTTCTTTCTTTCTTTATATCATCTTGCTCTCTCTTTCCGTTCTTTTGAATTTCTTACTAATTCGAGAGTCTGTTTTCTTAATCAAATCATCCAAAATGGTATCAAAGTATTCATTATGAAGCCAAAAAAGAAGGGGAGATAGAGAAGATACAAGAGGAAGATGAAAATACACAAATAGCAACCTAGGAGGCAAAAGCCGTGAACATAGAGAACAATAATGAGGGAGGACATGGAGGCTGAAGATGACGGTGACGGTGATGGCGAACACAGGGAAGGAAGAAATGACGAAACCTGAGGCAGTAGGGACAGACCATAAGACCCTGCATAGACATTGGATGGAAATGTGGAACACCATGCCACAGGGAGGTTTACTACACATAGTTCCCCAGTTAACTTTTTTTGTTATAAACACTAATACTGCCAATTTGTATGGATAAAGGATGCATATTTTGTAAGTTTTTCTTAGAATGACATAATCCATTTCGAGTTACAAGCTGCATTTATAATCCATTTTGTAAGTTTTTCTTAGAATGACAAAATTTCCAAGCTGCATGAGATTAACAAAAAAAAAAATTTGAATTTTTTCCATATTTTTATGTTTTTCTCAAAAACAAAGGGTATGCTACATTTAGGGGATAATCCTATAAGTGATCCCAACTGCACTTGAAAACTATAATTTCAGCATCAACATTCCACCCATCCTCTTTCAATCATCTATCCTTTAAAGTGGACATTTTTTCCTTTTCAAATTCCACTAATTAGTTTAACATCATTTTTTCAATCTCTCTCCTTGTGCCCCTCATATACACATTTATAAATTCCTAACAGTGGCATGCATATTTTGTGTTGAAATATAAACATGGGCTTTCTTATATATTTTAAAGAATTCCTAATTGCTAGCATGCATATTTTAGTAAACATTATTTCTTTCTTATAAAAAAATACTGCAATAATAGAATGGCAAATTGATCAAGTACAATGAAACCAGCTATTTATCTTCAGATATTACAGTCACCTTAGCTCTTTTCCGGATAACATCAAGAACTTCGGGATTTGCAATCATGTCCAAATGCCTAAAATACAAAAGAAGAAAAAGAGAAATATAAAGAAATGAATTAATCCAAAACAAAGGCCTAAAGCAATTTCAATCAAATTGACAAACACAAATTTATATTCACTGCTACGGGGAGGAGGGGATTCCATCCTTCATTGTGCATGTCATGGTATTGTATATGATCAAATGTCTCATATTTACTACTTTGTTTGAACTAGTCCTGGATTAATCATTATTACTAAATAAATGGCAATGTCTCATACGAATTCTTATCTTAAAGGCATACACAAAATATTATTCAATTTATTAAGTTTACAAGTATAAGTAGCAAATTCATGCTATTTTAATAACATGCTGACAAGCATAATCATACGGTAAGAAATAAAGCATGCTAAGTTATCAATATATAAAATACCAAAGTCATGCATATTTATTATCAAACTACTGGAAAGACACACTGCTTTTTTGCTGCACAGATGAGACATCATTGCTTTTTGCTGCATGGATGAGACATCGATCAGTGAGGTCAAATTTGAGGTGAAGTGCTTTTAATTGTTGGCAAAGTACACGTCAACAGTTCCAAAAGAACCATTCTGGGCATCAATGTCGATTCGTTGACATGGCAAAATGGAGGGGCTGGTCGAGTAGTTCGAGTGCAAGACAGAGGAATTCTGACAAGATACATAGGGTTGCGCTGCATCTGGGGCATTTAACTATGCAAGAAGTGGCTGCCTCTTGACCAACCTTCATCAATTATGGGCCTTTCATGGTTTGGAAGTTCACCTGTATATTTGTTCATTTGGGAGGTTTCTCCTAATCGGCTTGTAATTTTCCTTTTGTCTTCGTTTTGTAAGGAGATCCCTCGTCTCCATTGTTTGGAATCTTTTATTAATAACATGTTCAAAAAAAAAAAAAAAAAAATACAAGAAGAAGATAAAGAGTGGCTGCCTATTGTGGGAAGGTTCAAAAGAAGGCTTGAAGGTTGGATAAGCAAATATCTTAGCATAGGGAGTAAGATTTTGC
The DNA here is from genome assembly GCA_030737845.1 of Acorus calamus. Lineage (NCBI taxonomy): Eukaryota > Viridiplantae > Streptophyta > Magnoliopsida > Acorales > Acoraceae > Acorus > Acorus calamus. Next base: position 9,385,042 of record CM060873.1, on the reverse strand, counting down.
TTGTTTAAGTAATCTTGTCAAATTTTCCTCTGTTTTTGTTTCTCTTTTAAAGATCATAAAGGCATCCTAAACAAGATCAACAGGACATGCAGAAGATTCCTTTGGAGAAGTGCCAAAGCAAATGAGCAAAAGGTGCACTCAGTGAGATGGGATCATGGGAGATGCGCAATAGTTGAAAAAAAAGGAGGTATGGGAATACTTGACCTTGAAGACATGAACAAGGCACTTCTCAATTATTGGATTTGGGCATGGTTGTCGGATCAGATAGCGTTGTAGAGCAGGCTGGTTGAAAGTAGGTCTATGTAGGATGCGGGGCCTGGAAGCAAATTCCCTCATATGTCAAGCAAGATGTCTAGGTTGTGGAAGGCCATTGCTGGTCTGATTGTGTGATTCCAGAAGGCCATCAAGTGGAAGGTCCGTAGGGGTAAGAAGGTAATGTTTTGGAACAATACATGGTGGGAAGAATGCCCCCTTAAGGTGCAAATTCCCAAGACTGTTTAAGATTGCAGTGAACCAAGACGGGGCAGTCATTGAGTTCTGGACTGGGGGAAATAGGCTGTTGGGAAGTTCTCACAAGGAGGACTAATATACTTAGCAGTTGGCATCAGCTTGCTTCAGCAAATAGAGAAATAAATCAATAACAACCCATCATCAGCTAAGATTCAATATTTTTTTGTGTTTGTCAGTGGCATCAACCATTACCATCTCTTGAATAAGAATTGGAAGATCAAAACACTGATTGCTAATCCGATCGTCCACGGGCAGTTTGAACAAAGAATCAGCTACAGTATTAACTTCTCTAACACAGTGACTGGTTGTCCAAATTGCAAAATGAGATAAGGATTTCCAAATACTGGAGATACAAGATCGTATAGCCCATGGAGGATCACATTGCTTATTAATCCACTTTATTGCTAAGACAGAATCAGATTTAATGTGCAAATTGATAGTGTGGAGCTGAATAATAACTGTTAGGCCATTATAAATATTGGCTGATCAATGGCTTGAACTTCCAAAACATATATATATATATATAGCTGATCATTAGATTTGGCAGAAAATACAAGTTCCTTGCATGAATAACCATTACATGAACCCCACATCCTCATCACTAAGACCAAGAGCATGAAGATTCACAAAGATCACTGCTTCACACGCACACAATTCAAACATCTACAGTGCATCATTTCCCCAAAACAAATTATTTGAAGCCCATCATCAATAAATTCCATCTCTTCCACCTTCACCCGCTGAAATGAATAGACTATTGGCATGCATGCCATTGTTCTACGATCTTTAAGATTTTTACATGGAAATTTTTTTTAACTTTTTTTGATAAAGAATAACACTTCAATATTATGGCCAAGCTTCTTTGGCACAGTCTGGAAAAAAAACTTCTTTATGCAATATAGATCCTGAGCTGGAGAAACTCACCGGTGACGGTAACGTTTATTATCATCAGTTAGACCGTGAAATTTGTCCGGTAGCGGGAGAAGTGATTTTGTAAGGATTGTGAAAAATTTGACAAAAACCGAGAGTTCCCTGGAAAAAATTTTATCCAATCATGTCATGTTTGATTCAGAATATGGAAAAATGATACACCATATGCAGAGAAAAGCATGTTAATAGTAGAGATCCTGACACAAATTGTCATAAACCAAAGCAACATGCGCACATATATTAGAGAAGTGGGCATTCACTGAAGAATTATCATAGATATTGGCATACATAAATCACTTTGACTTTTCACCGGTTACATTTCTGGTGAGACATCTTGAATCTATTTATTTGGATATATACCAATTTGAATGAATTTGATGGGCAAGCTCTCTTTCTTAAAGATACATAAAATCTGATATAGAAGACTATCTAGCATTGGAAAAATCGCTTATCTAATTAATTAATTTATATAAATTGGTAATGTTCTGAGGATCAAACCTTTTTCTGTCCTCTTAATTGAGCCGCTAGCACCTATAATGTCACTAAGATCAATAAACTTCTTCAGTTGTTCAAACTGATTTGCCGGAAGACTTTCCTTCTCAAAGTAAAGCTAGAATAGAAAGACAGAGCATCAGTTCAATCAAGTGTGAAACATACTTAATATACAAAATTGTTCTTTGGTGTTAGAATTAAATCATGTTAGGCAAATTAAAAACAAAAGAATACAAATCTGTAAAGTTACAAAGTCCTGAAAAATAAATTACATGGACCCATTGAAACAGGGATCGTTAACCAATTTAAAAAAAAATCAAAAACAATTCAAGGGAAGCTAGACAGTGCACAAAGGATGCGACTCAAATGCATTTGTTATATATCCCAAATGTTATTTTTCAAAATGATAAAATATATATCCCAAATGTTTTCATTCATGTGCATTTGTATTCTCTAGAGGGAATAGGGCTCCAGAGCAAGCTACTCATGTTGTCTTGCCCCAAGGATCTTTTTTTATGAGACAATCTACTTCAAGAGGATGACTGGAGTGCTTTCTTTCATCATATATAAAAAACAACTATATTTGAAACTACTGAATATTGTTTGCATAGCTAATCTAAAAGGATAGAGGAGGAGGAGAAGGAGGATGGGGAGAGGAGAGGATGGAATCACATAAATAATAAGCACTACAACTGGGACAATAAAAATCTCTAATCAAATATATAAGTTCTTAACAATTCCATGCAGATGAATGGAGATAAGACGGGAAGAAGATGATCAAGAGAGGAAAATGAAGATAAGAGGAAGAAGAGGAAGAAATGTTTAGAAGAATAGACAGAGAGAAGAAAACAGAAATGGGATTTTGGCTTTAATGACCAAATGATGAAGGACAAGGAAGAAAATAGAAAGAAGAAAAGGGAGAAGACAACCCCAATCCGAAATGAACTTCTCCATCAAGTCCCAATCTTATCAAGCCAAAAAGATTCACCATGAAAAACTAATTGTTTCTCATTAGCCAAATCGCCCAAGACACTGTTGGGATCAATATTTGAGAAATCTTGGCCTTCTAGCCATTGTCCCCTTTCTTCCTCAAACACTTTCCAGCCTTCTAAAACTGCTCAAGGGATGCTTCACAATCTCAGAGGATGAGAGGGGTTTTCGAGTTCGAATGAACAATTTTTTCATTCACGAGCTGAAAAAAATGAGGGGTCAATTCCCAAAAATCTATTCCGAATAGATATGGAATCGTATAAAATTAATCAAAATGGATTCTTCCACCCTAAAACAGTTAATAGATGCAAAATGGGCCTAAGTTTCTCCACTCCTCTAGTTAGCCATGGAGACCAAAGTATAAGGGGCAAAGATTTCTCAATCTTTTGTCCTGCTGTCATTTGGCCTGTGTGGTATGTCAGGAACCTCGCCTTGTTCAAGGGATGCACTCCGTATGCAGGGAATATTTGGGAGTCGGGTATTCGCTGTATTCTGGATTGGGGAAGATTTTTTGCGAGTGATTCCCTCATCCGAATTATGGACGGGCGATTCCATATCCAAGAGTAGTGGGTGTAGCTCTTTGGGTATTGGCCAAGTAGAGTTCTCCTCTACTATGCTTGCTGTATCTTTCTCTTATTTTGTTTTCCTACTTTGTATTGTCCTTTGGGGCACTTCTTTTAATTAATCATAATTGAATGGTGTAGACACCTACCCTTTTCGTCAAAAAAAAGTTTCTCCACTCATTCTTAATTGTGAACATAATATTTGCACTAGTAGAAACTGTAACTGTAACCCCCCCCCCCCCCCCCCCTCTCACACACACACACAAAAAAGAGTAAAAACTGTAAGGAGTGAATATATCACCAATATTTTAAATATGAACATGAAAACCTTAACAACATTAAAACCCAATATAAATTTAAATTAATTTGATAAACATTGTACTCACTGGTTAACTAGAGGAAGATTCCCGTTTTCACTTAAGATCAGAAATTTTTTACAACAAATGGCATTAGTCTTTCCTTCATGCCGAAAAGTAGTGAGAGTCAAGAAGATACAAAAGAAAGAAGAAAAAAAAATCTTTTACAAATCTAAAAATGCAGCAAAACAGAAAAGAAAAAGAAAAAGCACCTGAATGTTCCCGGTATCATCACTGAGAGTCAAGAAGACGAGTTTACCGAAAGCCCTACGACCAGTGATCCTCCCAGCAGCGGACACCGAATCCTCCGCGCGCATCTCACCGTTCTCCAAATCCTTATACACGTCCTGCAGTTGGGCCGCGGTGTGAGTCCTCTCCCAACTATACGCATACGGCTCATATCCTCTGCTCCTCAACTCCTCCACCTTCACCAAACAAACACACAATAAAAAAGATAAAATTCAAGAATGAAATGGGGGGGGGGGGGGGGGGGGTGTTTGTTTATACCTTTTTGATACGGATTGCTCGTACGGCCTCTCTGTCAGAGGTGTTGGTGGAGGTGGTGGAATTGCTACGGCGGCCGCGTTGTTGTTGGGCGAAGATGGTGCGAGAGCGGGTAATGGTGGAAGGTCTGAAAGAGGAGGGGAAGTGGTGGAGGACGAATTGCTTGAAGGGGAAGGAAGAAACCCTCCATGTTTTGAGGACCTCCATCACGAAATGCTGCTATACGGTGGTGGCTGTGGTGGGATTGTCGAGAGAGTGAGAGAGCGAGAGGGGGTGAGAGGGGTTTTCGAAGTGGTGTACAGAGAGGATCAATCAATCCATTTCACCACACGGCTGTGATTAGCCAGGTTACCTCACGAGTCACGTTTGAAGGTCCCGACCAAAGCACTTCAAAAAAATATGGGCATTTTTCATTTATACCCCTGTAAAATATGATATTTTGCGTTATACCCCCCTTAAAAGGCTAATTGCATCTATACCCCTGAAAAAATCTTTCGTGTTGCAATTATGCCCCTCCATCTGTCTCCGTTACCAAGGCTGAGCCAACCATGGTTACGAATCCAACTCTACCCCATAGAATTTTGTATATATACCCCTGTTAAATATGGTATTTTGCGTTATACCCCCATTGAAAAGCTAATTGCTTCTATACCCCTGAAAATTTCTTTCATGTTACAACTGTGCTCCTTCATCTGTCTCCGTTATCAAGACTGATTTTCTGGTATGGTTATATGATTGAAATAGTGTTTGTTGATAGATTTTTTATTGTGGAAAATAATATCTATCAATGAAACCCAAATAAACACTATCTATCTTAGTCTTTTGAATTATTATCAATATTTATCAATATTTCTTCTAATTAATTTTATGATTCTTTTTAAAACTACATTGTTTTTAAAATTGCATATTTTTATGGATTATAATGTGTTGATTAAAATTGAAGATATAATTTGATATTAAAAGTCTTCAAACATGTTATGTTCTTTAATGTAACATGTAATTTTGATTATTTCATTTAATTCCTATTTAATACTATTGTGTCATTTATACAGAAGATCAAATAAATAAATAAAAATCATAATAGTTAAAGTTTTGTATTATGTTATTTTCTGTAATATGTTTTTAATTTAAATGAACAACCATAACAAAAAAAAATATTTTAGTAATGTTTTTTTAATTTTGTTTTTCACTTTATAATGAAATACCTAACTTCTAGTTTCAAAAAGAATGAAAGGACTCGGAGTTAACACTTCGTAATTTTTTAAGGGCGATAAGTCATTGCCTTTTTATTTCAGAATGAATTTTGTGATTATTTTCTGGTATAGTTATATGATTGAAATAGTGTTTGTTGGTAGATTTTATGTTATGGAAAATAAAATCTGTCAGTGAAACCCAAATAAACACTATTTATTTTAGTCTTTTGAATAATTATAAGGTTTTTAATCAATCATTGAAGAAGATGAGAAAAAAAAGGGTTTCAGCAGGTCTGGAGGTTGAAGAAAGGGGATTTTATAAGCATCAGGGAGACATAGGGGCATAGATGCAATTTCAGACGGACACAGGGGTATAAATGCAATTTTTCAAGTCCCTACGGTCCATTTAACGCCGTTAATGGAATATTCCCGGTATATTCCACTATTATCCGACGGAATTTAACCTCGGGGGCACAATTGCAACACGAAAGATTTTTTCAGGGGTATAGATGCAATTAGCTTTTTAAGAGGGGTATAACGCAAAATATCTTATTTAATAGGGGTATAAATGCAAAATTCCTAAAAAATATTATAGTGGGGGTAGTCAATTAATCATGGACAAAATAGTCAATTTATAAATGTTATGTTATTCACATAATATGTTAGTTTGTGGATAAGAAGTCCACTGTTATTCTATTGATATATATATGTGTATGTATATACAGTGGCGGACCCAGGATTTTTTTTTAGTGGGGGTCATCACTAATATACAATTAAATTTAAATTTACATTTCATACAATAAAATATCAATAACATAATAAAAATACTATATATTGCATTTAAGACCGTGGCATCACAAAAAAAACATCATAAGTACATTGACATTTTTAAAAAGTCTACAACATCATGTCATCATCAAAGCATTCCCCTGCGAGCTTTCATATTTTGAAAATTCATCATGATGGTCTTATTATCAATTGTTTCAAATGCATCTCTCTCAATGTATGTAACTAAGCAATCATTCATCCAATCATCCCCCATTCGACTGCATAATTGGTTCTTGACAATCTTCATTGCAGAAAATGCTCAACAGTTGTAGTTGCAGTTGCAACAGGTAAGAGAAGTGCCAATTTTAAGAGCAAATATACCAATGGATATACAACATCCTTCTTCATCTCAACTAATTTTTCGACAAATCCACCAATTCCTTTTACTTTGGAGAATTCATTACTCGAGCGTACATCTAAAATGTAAGTATCAAATTGAATACCAAGTGTCATAATCTCTACTGGAGAAAAGTCAGATGGATAAAGATTAGCAAAACCTATCAATTTTGGCTTATTAAAAGAAACAAATGCATCACTCGAATCAAGGCACGCCATACAAAGAAGCAACTCAGTAGTAGTCTCATTAAAACGACGATTGAGCTCTTGAAATTGCAAATCTATGACAGTGTAAAAAGTTTTAACCCGATAGTGGTGTAGATTTGTAGTTTCATGAACTATGCGTCTTGAACGCCCCGTAGCTATGTACTTCTCATTCATATTCGAAATCTGAATATTGTGTTTGACACAAAATAAAGTAACTTCTTCCATTAATGCTTCTTATCCATCATTTCTCATGTCTTGAAATAGTTGCTTGGATATTTTGACTAAGCCCATCGCATTTACAATGTCTTGATCTTTTCTTTGCAATGCCTGTGACAACTCATTTGTGATGCCCAATACATTTCTCATCGAATGCAAATTGAATGCAATATCAAAAGATTGCGCTATAATCAACAAAACATTTGTTTCCATTCTTTGATCTGCACTTGAACCATTCTCCTTGACTACATCTAACACATTAATAACAGAGGAAAACATAATAATCAAGTTCATTACCGCACCGTAAAATGAGCCCCAACGCGTGTCTCCTGGCCTTTTAAGACTAGTTTCTTGATTTAAACCTTTACCACTGATAATTTCAACACTCTCAAGTGCATTGATAATTCTTTCAGCTTCTTTCTCTCGAAGAATATCTCGGTGTTTGCATGAAGATCCAACAACATTTAATAAATTTGAAACCACCTTAAAAACCATACCGGCATGAACATGATTTCTTGCAACTGCTACGAGTGTTAGTTGAAGTTGATGAGAAAAGCAATGAACATAGAATGCAGACACATTCTCTGCCATGATTTAACTTCGACGACCGGAAAACTCCCCTTGCATATTGCTCGCTCCATCATACCCTTGCCCACGAATTCTTGAAATACTTAAGTTATGCTTGGAAAATAATGAATCAATTGATACCTTAAGTGATGCAGCAATGGTATCTTTAACATGTACAATGCTGAGGAATCGCTCAATTACATGTTCTCTTTTGTTCACATATCGCAAAACAAGACACATTTGTTCTTTGATTGATATGTTATGGGATTCATCAACTAAAATAGAAAATAGATCACCTCCTAAATCTCTAAGGATAGCCTTTGTTGTTTCATATGCGGCAGCATTTATAATGTCTTTTTAGATTTTTGGTGATGTTAATTTGAGATTTTCTGGAGTATTTTTCAACACAACTTTCTTGATAGACTCATTGTGATGAGCAAGAAAATGTAAGAGTTCAAGAAAATTTCCTTGGTTGTTGGATTCTTCAGATTCATCGTGTCCACGGAATGATAATCCTTGACATAATAGAAACTGAATGAAATCAATTGATGCTTCTAAGCGATTACGATATTCAATTCGAGTTATATCTGTTTGCTTAGACAAAGCATCTTCAATGTGTTTCTTTTGATTCATTAAATCTTGACACTTTCTCAAAGCTATATTATGTGCACTATTGTGATCTTCAACATGAATTTGCAATCTGTCATTTTTCCTCCAATTTCTGAATCCCTCTGTCACAAAGCAGTGACCGCCCCCTTGGTCTCCTTTATCAAGTTTAAATAAGTAGCAACATAAGCAAAATGCAGCATCTTTTGATATACTATATTCTAACTAATTACTGTACTCATTAAACCAAGCAGAAATAAACCAACGAAACCCAGTTGTACTCTTTGAAAAAGGAAACTCAAGATTACGAGGCTGACAAGGACCCTTTTGCCAATATGCCCTTCGAACTGTTTCTTGATCATTAACATTGTAATCTGAAATCTTTAATCTTAACCCTAGATCAGATATAAGTTCGTCTGAATTGAAACCAACACGAGCTTTTTTTGAAGGGGTTTCATCTTTTTTGACAATGTCATTAGTGATACCATCAGACAATGATTGCTTTGAAGTTGAAGATGGCATCCTTTTATAAAATCTTTCCATACTGATTAAAAGTAAAAAAATTATGAAATAAATTATTTGAATAATCAAACAAACAATATAAATTTATCCAAGGCTCTACTACAAATTGATAATTGATAAAGTCATAAAAATGTCATTCAATAGTGAAAAAAAATGTCAAAGTAGGAAATTTAAAACCAAATAAATATTCTAACCAAATAAAAAAATTCCAAGTGGCTATGATGACTTATTAAAATAAAGAGAGAGATTCAATAAAAAAAAGTTTAAAATACATTATACACAATAAACACAAATCACCGACCAAAAAAAAAAAGAAAGCTAAGAATAAAAAAAAACCTTAAACAAGATCAAATGTTGTGGCCGACTGCCGACAGTATATTCAATCCCCTCTTCTTCTATTTTCAACTTTATCCGTCTCAGCCCTTTTTTAACTTTTCCCCAATGTGAAACAGTGACCTATTTTTTTGTTTTACTTCAACAACTATTCTTATTTTAATTTTTTTATCCTTAGTTACAAAGCACCCAAACAGTTTTAAAAATTTCAATGGGTGTCATCGTCCCCACTGGCCCCTCTATAGGTCTGCCACTGTGTATATATACATATTGGAAAAAAATAGATGGAAAAAATCGATATCTATGTGGAAGGTTAGCTAAATCAATTTTAATACCTGTAAAATTGAAAAATCAACACAGATCCTCAGAAAATATGTATGGGTAACGGATTTAGTCACTAAGTTAAATTGCTCCATTAAATACATTCAAATAAGCCCCTAAAAATATAAAAAATTCAATTTAGTCATCTTGACGACCAAAATGCCTCTGCCTTTTCCTGAAACTTCTCCTGCTATTAAAAAAAAGTATCCAATATTTATGGGTACTAACCAACGATATTAAAAAAAAGAAAAAAATGATACAACTCCCTGGAAACTTATGAAAATGAGAAAATGTATCTATAAAATCAGTAAATCGCATTAAAGTTAGCAACAAATCTGGTTAGTGTGTTACAATAATTTATCAAATAAATTATAAAAATATTATAGTAATTTATTATGTATGGTTAGAGTCAATAGTTTCGGTTATGATAGGAACTAAAATAAATATCGTCTAAAAAGATTTAGTGATTTTCATAATAGTAGGGACTGAAACGATATTTTTTTAATAATATAGGACTTGTGGTGATTTTTAATTTTTACAGGGACTAAAACTGATTTAACTAACTTTACAAGACATTGTATCAATTTTTTTCCAAAACTAGAAAGGATAATATAAGTCATGTATGTGTATGGTAGTGTGTTCCATCAAATTCATTTTGTGTTGTACGCTTTTCAAATCAAATAATATTTAATATATCCTACATTATCTCTAAGAAATTTTTTTTTTTTTTAATTCTTACTTGTTTCCATGAGATTCTAATTAGCATATTTTACTTCTATGTTTGTTGTATATTTTCAACAATTTGTTATATCTTTTTTATATGTGTGTTTTTGAAAATAAATCCATATCTCTTAAAAATAAATTCATTACATAATCTAATATATCCTACTTTATCTCTAAAGAAAGTGATTATTTTTTTTAAAAAAAATTCTTACATGTGTTAATCAGATTTTCATTATCATATTTACTTGTATTTTTTGTGATGTATTTTCAATCATTTGTTATTATCTTTTTTGGATATTTTTCTTCCTATAATTTATTTTAAAAAAAATTATCGTATTTTTTTATTTTTTCTATGGTTTACTTTTTCTTTCTGATTTTCTTATTATCTCGAATGGTAACCCTTCAAATCAATTCATTTTTGAGGTGAGACATTCATTTTAATTTAGTTTGAATATCTCTCACTAAGTCTATGTTTGGATAGAGAATAATAGTTGTTTCGAGTTAAACACTTATGGCAGCATAAGTTGGGAATACAGATTTTTGTTTGGTTATATTATTAGTCATTCTCGTTCAAAAACATAATAATAAATATTTGTTGTTTGGAAAGATGATGAGTAATGTTTAAAATAATTTGTGAATAAATGAAATGATTGATTTTTATTATTTTAAAAATTCCATCACAACTCATTATTTATATATTGCTTAACATTAATTAAGACTTACTAAAGGGTTACATCACCTCGTTTAGCATAATGAAATAAATGAAAAAAAAATTGTTCAGTGTTGGGCAGCAACAACCTATATATGAAAAAAATTTAAAAAAGGTGTTCGTATATAACCCACAAGCAAGTAGTCTGGAAGCATAAATATCATCTTCATCACTGCAATCTGTTACAAACAGCGTATATATGGTGCATATGGAGGGGTATGAGTTCTCCAAGATCAGTGATGGTGGTTGAAAGGTGGTTGAGGGACAGGATGTGAAGGGCAACATAATAGATATACTCATAACTTTCGATCAAGGAGGATCCGCTCGATTTGAATCTCTATTGGTTGAAAATATGAAGAAGCCATTGAAGAATTTCTGGTTGAAGGAATTCTCGGATCGGTGTGTGTGTGTGTCATCATAAGCATTTCAAGAGGAAAGTTTTGACGTGATTGGTGGGGCCCATAAATACCGATCGTAAGAATAAATGCAATTCCAGCTTGCACATAGAATCCGAAAGACAGTTTATCCAAACTTATTTCGGCATAAAATATGACAGGGTATTCCAATCATCCAAACAACAAAAATCACCCTATTCCACCTAATTCGACTTTATTAATTGGCTTATTCCACAACCAAATGGGGGAGTTTTGGAATTATTGGGTTCTTTTGAATTGATTAATTATTTATGAATATATGATTTTTTTAATGTTTAATACCATTATTTCCATTATTTCCATCATTTGATTGGGCAAACTAGGAGCATTAAATTTCTTACATTTGGAGTCATTATTATGAAGATGTTATATAACTAAATTGTTTGATATTAATATTTATCAAAACATATATTAGACTTTGTTTATTTGCATTTGTACATACACAACAACTAGTAAATTTAAATGATTCTTTTTGTGGCAGCCTGCATTTCAAATATGTGAAAATCGATATTTATTATATTAAATTACATTTTATGTTGGGTATGAATAGTTCGTGTTGAATTTGAATATTTGAGTTCTTTATTTATTATTTTAAATATCCAAAAATAAGTCTACAAACGTTTACAAGAATTAATAGAAATTCACTTATGAAAGTCTACAAAAGTTTGTGAAATTCCGTGAGAGTCAATATGTGAAAGGATGTGAATGTATTTAAAAATCTGTGAAAGTCCATGAGATTCAATATGTGAAACTCTGTGAAAATCAATCTGTGAAAATCTATAAAAGTTTGTGAAAGTATGTAAAAGCTTATGAAAGTTTATGAGAGTCAATCTGTGAAAGTTTGTAAAAGTCTGTGAAAGTCTATAAGAGTCAATTTGTGAAAGTCTGTGAAAGTCTACAAAAGTATGTGAAAATCCATCACTTAAATAATGTCCACAAAAAATCATTAAATTCTGAATCGACTACTCCCCATTAGTAAAAAAATAAAAATGACTGGAACTTGTACAATATATTCAGGAATGCACCGTGGGGGTGGTGGTGTGATATATGCCTCATTGTTCTCTCCCAGTACCTTGGAATATGAGATCGTGTGTCATGGAATATGAGATTTTGTAGTGATAATCAACACGTATCATATCAACAATCTTAATATGACTAATCTTCATTTTATGGTGGATCGTTGGCACGATAAACTATGAGATATAATTATAACTGAGCTATCTGTGTTGAGAATTGAGGAGAGGATCTAAGCATATATGAGGACCTCTCATGGTGGAAATCTTGAACATTTCTGAATCAACTACTCTCTTCACATATAGTCACAATGGACATTAATTATTTATGCACTCAACTGTGTACCTATGTGTATTGAAATTTATCACATGACACTATACGCATTTCTTTATGTTTCAAGTGCCTTTTTGTTCACGAAGAGCTGACCATTTTCAATATCATCACACGAAGAAGATCTGATCTCATAGATACATGGACATCTTATGCTATCACTTGCTTCATAAGCTGATTCGTTGGGTACATTTGCGGAACATTATACTCCAAATTGAGAACTATTTCCACATTATTGTCTTCCTTAGTGTTAGATCCACCAATCCAATGGTCCTCACCATCTGCTTCATCTACATCAGCTTCTTCATGAATATCATCCAAGTCAATGTCATATGGGGACCTAAAAAGACATTTATATTATGCTAACTAATATCACAATACTTACAAATATGGTGTATTGATCTCATGAACATTTATCGATGTCGTACCGAATATATGCTCTTGAGTATTTGGTACAAATGATGATGATGAAAGTTGATATGGATCACAAACAAGAGAGGGATATGAATCATTTGCATTATAAAGCATTGCATTGTGACCCCTTTGCATGATCTCTTCTTTCTCCAACCATAATTCGATGTCATGTATGTGCTATGGATACAAGTTCATCATCACATTTACACCCATCATCTTCAATAGAGATACCCAAACTCATTCCAGGACGCATGGGATGCATCACGCTCATAGACAATATATAACGGCTTGGATCAGTTTCCGTTAAATAATATATTATTTGGAGTAAATCGATATAGAAAATTTTCTTATGTATGATAGTAGCTTTCTTAGAATCACCTTCATAAAATCAGTTCTCATTAAATGAACGAATCTCCCATTAAAAGAATAGATTAATGGGACTTTGGATTTCTTTCCATCTAAAAAAATCACATGACATTTAATAATACAAGACACATTTAAATATAATAACATACAACATATTTAGTATCGAAAATTATTTTAAATGTTTTTCACAAACAATGTTAAACATTAAATCAATATCCATAACAATCAAAATGTCAAAAAATAAAAATAAAAAACAAAACAAAACCCAAACAATGATAAATCAAGTAAAAAATTCTTACTTTAGTTTTGATGATTACCTTTTTGGATTGAAGGTGCCTGAGAGATGTTTTATAATGGGGTGTTGGGGGGAGAGATGATTTTTGGGTAGTTTTTTTTTTCTGGGGGGGGGGGGGGGTGGATGAGAAATGGGGTGGAGGGTCGAGTTATAACCCTGGATGCGCCATTTATATGTCTCGTTTGTATCGGGTGACAAAAAAAGGGGGAGGGGTCTTTTAGTTTATATTGCTTGTAAAAAAATTAAATGTTAAAGATGGACTATGGCCTAGAGGCGCCTTAAATATACGGCGCCTCCCTTTGACTATTGTTTAAACAAGAGGTGCCATATATATATGACGCCTCTAGTGTTAAGAAAAAACAAAAACACTGTCAGCGTTGACGTGGCAGTGTTGATCGGGTCCAATGCTATTTTTTACTAATATTCGGACCATGATGCTATTTTTTCTAATATTCAATTTCATGGGGTTGTTTTTATAATTGCCATTTTTTAAAACTAGAACATGTGAATTAATTTTAACTGTAATCTATGAAAATAACCCCATGATTTTGAATATTTGTAAAAATAACCCCATGGTTTTGAATATTTGCAAAAATAGCATCCCCAATCGAATATTTACAAATTCTAGCATTAGACCCGGTTAGCGCTGCCACATTAGCGCTAAATGATTTTTTTTATTTTAAAGGCACCATATTTATGGTGTCTCCCTTTATGTACGGGGCAAATAGAATTATCTTTTACACAAAAAAAAAAATCATTGAATTTGCACCCTTAAAATAGAAAAAAAAGAAGAAAGAAAACATCTCAACTATTAATTATAAAACAGATTTTTTGTATATTTCTCCACCAAATTAGAAGCCCCATTTCCTAAAATCTTCCATGATTTTCTCCTCTTTCAATAGAATATATATTTGAAAAAAAAATCTCAATCATTAAAATTTAATCAATAAAAAATCTCAATCATTAATATTTAATCAAAGAAGATGAGTGATAAAGAGAAAAAAATCTTCCATAATTTTCTTCTCTCTCAACCAAATAAATGTTGTAAAAACAAATGCATCCAACTAATAAATAAAAAAAACTAAAAACAAAAGAGGCACCTCCAACAGTTAAAAAATAAATAAGCAAACCATGACGGTTGCTATTGTTGCTAATATTCAAAACCATGGGGTATTTTTTCAAATTTTCCTTATTTTAAACATTATTTAAGATTTATCGATAAATTTTATAAATAATAAATATTACGTTATTTTATATTATAAATAATATATTGAATTTTAATGAATATTAAATAATAATCTTGTTTATCCAAATAGCAATCAAATGATTATTATTAAACTTAGATTCAATATATTGAATTAATATTAAATTTAAATGAATATTAAGATAAACCATTATTTAATCTGATTTTACACATTATTTCAAATGGTATTAGAAATAATAGAAAGGGTTTCTTGATGAATTTTACAAATAATAAGCCTTATGCTATTTTTTCTTGTTCAAAATCCTACTTTGTGAAATAAAATCTAGTATATGATAAATATATTAAATATAAAATCAACATAAATTTTGATAAACTGTAATTTATTCTATATTTACTAATAGTTATTTTAAAGACAAATTAATTCCGGGCACCCCCATATTATTTTTAGGTCCCCGCATCTTTTGATTTTTTTTAAGTTCCTAGGTTAGTGTATATATTATTTCTAAGTCCTTCCATCCACTTGGAATTTTCTTTTACCTCTTTCTTTCCAATTTTACCATTTGCTATATATTTCTTCTCATTTAATTTGTGTTCCCCGGGTTACACACAGTCTTTTTAATGGTCTCAAATGCAATCTCATACCTTATTAGCCATTAACAGAGTTGCATACCTCGTTTAAGTGAAGTATACACCTCGATAATTTTTTTTACATTTGTCAAAAATGAATTCATTTAATTCAAAATGAAACAATATACATTTTTTTATTAAAGCATATACATCATCAAATGACATTTACTATTTTAAACAAAATTAAAACATGTGAGATTGTATTTGAAATTATATGTTTATACCTAACATTATCCAACTATTTTATACAAAATGATGCTTTTCAAATGGGTTTCAAACGACACCTTAGTCATTTGGGAGGAGGGTGTGGTAACAAAATTCCTCTTCAAATACCAACCTTTGAAACTCTGATAGGAAACAAACAAGTACATTATCAGAAAAAAACATAGGTTTTCCAAAAGCCCTGGGGCACTTTAACCTAGACGTTGTATAGAACTGCTCCTATCAAAGTAGATCTCATCACATAATTTAGGTTGTTGGAAAATACCCAGAGCATTTGGTTAGGTGGATTGCTGATTTTAAATGTTAATTTATAAATGTTGATATTTGGTTCGACAAGAAATGTTTATATTATGTTTATTTAATGAAATATTTTTTCATGGGTAATTAGCACTTTTAGCCTCCCCAAAAATGAATATTCGCAAAAATAGTCCCACCCGTCGAATATTAGCAAAAACTTGCTCCATTGACCCAGTCAGCGCTGCCATGTCAACACTAGACATTTTTTTTAAATTAGCTGCCTCCAGTGCTAAGTTTTAAATCCCTGTGAAAACACTGGATGCCGTCTCCAGGTCGCTACATATATAAAGCCTAGAACCCCATTTTTCACCCCCTTTTTCTCCCATATATTTTCACCCACCCTACTGAAAATCATCCCCCACACAGTTCATACACATTTCAATTGACATCTTTCAACCACTTTTAATCCAAAGGTAAACATTAAAACCCTAAACAATTTCTTGAATTTATTTATTTATCAATTGTTTTGATTTTATTGATATGTTTTTTTTTGTTTATTATTGACATGTTGAATGTATGATGTTTGTTTATGATTTTTTTTTGGTTTATTGACAATTCCCTATTGCCAAAATAAACTTTTAAAACTTAAAAAAAAATTGAAAATTTTGATTGTCATATAAAAACTTTTTAAAAAATTGAAAATTTTGATTGTCATATAAAGGCCCTTTAGGAAACTTTTAAAAAAAATTCAAAGGCCATTTAGGAAATATATTTGTATGTGTTGCATGAATGTTATAGTGTTTAATATACTTGTATGTGTTGGATGAATTTTGTTGTTACCAATTTAGAAATATATTCACTAAGTTGAATAATTTATGCTTTAGATGGTAAAGAAATCTGATGTCCCGTTAATTTACTCTTTTAACTAGAGGATTGTTCAACATGAAGATACTTCATTTTATGAAGGTGGTACTAGGAAAGCCACCATCATACATAAGAGGATCTCCTATGTTGATTTACTCCAAATGATATACCATTTGACGGGGACCGACCCAAGTCATTACACGTTGTCCATGAGTGCTGTGCATCCCACAGGCTATGTCACACAACATTCGGTAATTTTTAACACACCTGTTACATTTTTATAAAGTGATGTTATGATTTTAAAAACTTTTGATAACAGGGGGGAGCTACACATAATATTAGTGAGATGCTTGCAAGGGGGTTGGTGTAATATCTCGATTATGATGAGTGGGGACATATAATTGCTGTGACACGTGACTATGCAGAGGCGATGATGGGGGACAGGAATAATGGCCTTTGAGCACCTCTAGTGCGTTACAAATGATGATGACTATGAGGATGTCATAGATGACAGTTTATTTGGGACAAGAGCTGACACTGAATTCACAATTGATGAGTTCTTCGTGATGCAGTATGACTCAAGCCAGAATTGGATGAGCAGCCACAACAACTAGCTCCAGTTTCAAATCAGGCTCCACAGATGACACTCCAGACATATGTTCGTGGACCACACAGGATTTGGAGCACTTCAACTACTGCTAGTTGGGGATCGGGCGAACCATTTACCACTCCGGCTCAATCAATTGTGCCATCTTTTACAGCAACTGACATACCCTCTTCATCAGCACCTCCTCTTATGAGGAAAGCTAAAAAAAAGAATTTATGAAATTTTTTGGATGATTGTATTTATGAGACTTAAGAGATGTTTATTATATATGCATTTTCATGTGTGTTTAGCAACAGTAGTGAAGTGATTGTATTTATGAAACTTATGTTTTATTTCATTTAAGTTATTTTATTATATGTTCAAGTAGGATTTTCATACATTTTCAAACAGGAATTTCATATGTTCAAGCCGGATTTTATTATATGTTCAAACCCAACAAAAAAAAAAAGCAGAAATGCACTAGAGGCGAATTGTATATAATCCGTCTCTAGTACAAAAATTCAGAAAAAAGACCAGCGTTGACGTGATAGCGCTGACCAGATTAACGAGGCTAGTTTTTACTAATATTCGACGAGCGGAGCTATTTTAGCAAATATTCATTTTTGGGGGCTAAAAGTGCTAATTACCTTTTTTTTATTGATATTTAGTTCACCATTTTTTATAAAATAGAAAAGATTGGGGGACAAAATGACCTTTCTACAATAGTGCTGCTACACTCAGTCATATTTACCAACCAAAACACACTATATATATCTCGTTACTGATTTAATTAAATATATACCTCATTAGATATATATATACCTCATTGAATTTTTTCTTACACTTGTTAAAAATGAGTTCATTCAATTTGAAATGGAACGATATGTACCTTTTATGAAAGCATATACCTAATTAGATGATGTTTACTATTTAAAAAAATGAAAACACTTCATGTCTGAGTTTTGATTGGTGAATGTGACTGAGTGTATCATTTTCCATAAGTAAAATACCTTTTAAATAAGTGTTAAACTGTTTACTAATTAAAAAAATTATTTATCAATAAATGCTTATAATAAGCACTTAAAACAAACACTCAATTAAGAAATGTGTTTATTTTACATGATAAGTCAAATAAATGCTTATTTTGCCCCCAACCAAACCCCCATTTAGTACTGGTTCATTGCTGTCCATCAAGGCTTATAGCTAACCTCCTTGAGGCTTCTTTGAGTAATATAAAACTGTTTTACAAAAGTATGAAACTAAAAAGTCATATGAAAAATGAAAGCATGATGAGATGGGATAATTGTGGAGGATTGATTTCTTCTGAAATTACTGGAGGATATTGAGTCAATAAATTTGATAAATGTGAATGCAACCTGAGAGACTCCGGAATACGTTAAACACAGGACGTCAACTACGCAAAATAAAAATTTGGATAAAACAAATTTTTTTTTTTTGGGTAGATATTTGGATAAGACAAATTGGTTATACAAGAGAAAAAAGAAACATATTAGGGAAATTACACAAGTTTGAAAAGCCAGATTTGTCTCACAAAATGATGGTACTCAGCAACATAAGAATGCCACAGTCAATTGATCAGAGTTACAAAATCATTTGATTAAAATCGATCAATATTGATAAATAAAGCTCAGAAAGTAAGATACCTTGAACATTAAAAGTGCACACATTAAATGCACATGGAAATGACCAATATCAAACCTTACCTTTGAGCACCTCCATTCACTGAATAATGGTTTCACGGGCTAAAAAACATGATCCAGAAAAATGTTGGATATTAAAAATTCATGTCCAACAGAGTAAAAATACAAGAAATAGCAGCATGAGATTGGAAGGAATCAAGATATTGTTTACTTGTGTTCACGAGAGAAGCCATTTACCTTGTGGAAACAAAACCATACTAAAAATGTGTAGTATCAATGCATGAATAACATTTGAATTTTTCTTACATGTCTATCCCAAAACATGAATCGCTTTAGCTCTAATTCCCCATAATGACAATAGATCAGGAATAAAATAAACCCTTTGAACGAAAAAAAGAAAGATACATGAAGACGCAATGATAGTGAAGAACTATATGCTTATAGTTTGGTAAGCTTGAAATATTAATGATCAGTGGTGTCACTTCCTGCCTTGCAAGAACATATGAAAACTCTATCTAAAAAACAAAACATACCTATCAGTTAGCTGGCTATTCTTTCTTTGGATCATCCTCCAATCTTGACTCTTCAGCCTCTGATCCCTTTTCAGTTGGCCCTCGCCGTCGCAGTTCAAAACCTTCCCCATCCACCGAAGCATCCATGGTCACATTATCAGATTCCTCTGCAATGACTTCAGCTTCTGGTGAAGTTTCCAAATCCAAATCCTTCTCGGCTGTTTTGTCCTCAGAATCACTCCCATCGGAGCTACTGTCATTTTGAAGAGCTAGAGGCAGATCACCTTCTTCCTCGGCATCCATTTTGGCATCTTCCTCCGTCATGGCAATCTCTGGCTCGGCAGGCCGCTGTTGAATGGGAACCGCATCACTGATTATAATTCCCGCCTTCAGTTTTTCTCTGTATTCCACCATTTCGCTTCTGTACCTTTCCTTATCCTTCACACCTTTCTCCTGATAAACCTGGAACAAAACCACACACATCATGTTATTTATGCTGAAAAACTATCAACCATGAAGCAAGATATTAGATATCATTGTCAGAAGAGCAAAGAAGGAATTTGAATTCATGGATGGAGTACTAAAATCTTTGTACAAGACAACTTTTCTTAAAGTTTAAGATTTGTTTGAATATGTGGATGGAATGCTGGCCTCATTGAAATCACAATGGTCAAGGAAAATGGTCATGTCCCATCACTGTCCCGATATTTGAAATTTCTCAGTCAGTTTGTTCGTGTCGTGCTGAAGACAAAAGTTACAAGTGCTCCATGCAATTCAATGCCTCAAATTGTGCAGAATGTGTTGAAGTCAGAATTTTTCCCCTTACAGCTTTCTCAGTCTCCGTCAGTTTGTTCCATAGATCACCGATCATCTTGCTAATTTCTCTATCCTTTCCTGGATGAAGGGGCTTCAACCTGGAATGTTGCTCTGCAAAAAAGAAGTTGTATCCACTTCGGTTTGGCTTTGGATGGCTGGGGTCCCTCTTTCTCATCTCGGACTTTTTTCTTCTACGCCGTCGCAAGCGAATGCCCATATTTAAAGGATCACATGTATTGTTATTGATGATGCTTCCTGAACCCCGTGGCACTTGTGGCGACACACTATCTGGAGTGTGATATAGGACTCCCTTTAATTTTTCTTGGCCCACGTTAACAGTTACTAAATAGCCATGTTCAAATTTCCCGTCTATCACTCCAATCACAGGATAGTTTGTTGTTGGACCACTGGCTGCAGTAAGGTCAAGAAGCTAATCAGAGATTGTTATAAATCATGCTTGCACTCGATGTATGATAATTAAATAGATCTAAGCACTATTCACTCAGCAATGGCACTTTTGACTTAAAGCCCAGCTGGGTCCTTCCATGCACACAAAAAGTCTCCTTGTAAAATGAATCCACAGATTATTTCTTAAATCATAAAGGCTAAAACAACTCCAATGCAAATTTCCCAGTTATATGCTTACGTCTCTTATTGGCAGACGAATTATCCAAACGCAGATATGAAGATTCAATGGTCCGCTTGCCAGAATTTGGAGTGAGAGATGAAGGCTGCGAAGAAGCTGCACAAAGAATGATGAATAGAAAAAAAATTATTGCCTGTATAAAAAATTACAATAAAATACAACTGCTAAAGTATCTCATGAACAAACCAGTGGCAGAAGGAAAATTCCATCCTTGTGCTCCAAAGAAGTAAATTTTCTCATAATGATGCAGCAAGGAAAAGTAATACTTGCGGAGCACGAAAGAAGCATTGGTGGCCGTTGATGGGAAGTTAAAAACTGCAGTGACCTCCTTCCATCTCCTGTCATTAATTATCTGCAAAGAACAATGAATAGGAGTGCATTCAATACAATAGTTAAGAGAATTGATTGTAAGAATGGTGCACCAAAATACAATGTGTTCCACAGAGTAGGGAACCCCTGACTTTAAAATATCAGTAATTTATATTAAAAAATATGCAGTTTTATTAAGAATCTGATGCACAGGATATTTCAACAATGAATTTGACATGAACGATTCTTTTTACATGCATTCAACACGAATATGCTTCTCGAACTGGAAGATACTGAATGGATTTCATTTCAGAGATTGTACATACTATTACTAGTGGTAACCTCATCACCCTACCTCAGGGTAACTGCATCCTTGTAATATTTATTTTGGAAGAACAATGGTGTTCATCATTTTTAAACATTTAAACATAGTACATAGCAAAGGAAAAAAAAGGAAACATGGCACGGTTCTACATTTATTGAAAGAAATTGATAATTGAAAGATGGAAAAACTGAACATAAAAAAACTCCACAAACCTAGCACATTAATTGTAACAAAGAGGAGAGATGATGACTAGAAGAGATTGCAATGGAATTAACCATATGAAATTTCAAAATGAGTATGTTATACTGTCCTTCAGAGGCATATCACATACAGCTAGGGCAACTGGATATACAAATATATTACCCCACTTATGTACAACATTTTTAAAATAATTATGGAAAAGCATATCCACTCACATAGATGAAATTTATGCAAGTATAGTGGATAACAGAATAAAATATAAGAAGACACATTTACCATCGTGAAACTTGAACAAAATAAAACTGATGGGCTGCAGAAATTTTGTCGAGACAATTTCCCGTTAGCCAAATTTAGGAACAGTGGTAATTGAGACTGGGTTTGGGTCTGCCTCAGTTTGTCTCATCAGCGGATGAACTATATATCAAAATAAAGACAGAAAAAATCTCTAATTTTCATTCTCATTACAGATAGCACTGTAGACCACACTACTTTACCATGAATCCCAAAATGATTACCAACATGACGTAATATACAGTACCAAAGAATGATGGTGTTTGTTATAATTTTTGATAATGCATCATTTAATACAATATTGTATCATGTGATCTACTGCGAAATAGAGTAATAGAATTGACTTGATTTGTATTATGTCAAACCAAACATATGGGTTTCCATCATCTTTTTTAATTATCATGATCACTTTTCCTAACCAACTACGTGCCCACCTACAAACACAGAGCAAAGATATATCCCTCAAAGATTTTCATCACCCGGGCTTTCATTATTGGATGCAATGCTTCCAACTGTGAATATTGATATTCCAAGTAAACTCCAAACTATAGGTCTCCAAAATTGTGATTCAATAAGCTGAGCGCCTTTGATGAAGTTAAAGTTCACCAAATCCAATATCTATCGAGATGATCCCATTGCTTCCAACTTAATGATGGAACCTATGGGCATTTTCTCCTTCGAAACAATAGTTCTCAACGTTGAATTTTTAATTCTTGACTATAGTAGAAGCATGAGCTCATTTCATTCTAAAAATTCATTTTGGAGGAGCCTTCGCCTAGATTCATTATGGGAAACGGTTGGGGAAGAGGATAGTTTTATTATCTTGGCTTATCTTAGTATTTTTTTCCTTTTTTATAAGTTGTAAGAATATCCCTCGTCTCCTTTTTTTGGGGGTTTCTTGGAATAAGATTCACCTATATTTTCTTCATAAAAAAAATGCTTATTACAAATAGGGGGCTTGAACATGTAGCTTGATAGTTGACAATGAAATCTGCAATCAGGAGGTCATGGATTAATCTCACCATTTACCTAATAAAAAATGCTTATTCCACATACAGTGATACATCGCCATTTGCAAACTTCAGATATTACTACTATGCATTCTAAAAAAGAAAACAATTATCAACACCAACCAATCAGTTCATTCTCTAAATAAACAAAATAAATGAACAATCTTCTTACCAGAATTAGCTTCTTTAAAACATACTCTTAGGAAAGGGCATGCATATAAATTGCAGTAGAGATGTGAATTAGGATATATGATTGTGAATGGACAAAGCAAAGCAAAAAAAAATTTAATGAAAAAAAGAGAGTATATAATGCACCCAAGGAACTTAAGGAAGCCCTGATCACTCCTTGCAGTAATGAAATAATGTTAGAGAAATTAAAAGAAAATCTCAATGTAAAATAATGATAGTTGTGCTGCACCTACCTTATCAACACCACCTCGTGAAGTGACCTCAACGAACAACCTGTGGAGGTCCAGCTCTTTTCCTCCTATGATAGGCACCCTACAAACGGAAGATCCTTGCATAAAAAATGAAGAAGATAAAGAATGCTAATAAAAACAAAACCGAACTGCCATTAAAATATCACTATAATAGAATCCTGATACTAATGATAAAATGAATGTTAAAACATTTACTGTGACACTACAGGGCTAGTTAACATATACACGTTGTGTTACTATCACCAAATCCCACCCTTCTCCTGTCCCTGATGCCTTCATAATTGCAGAAACAGAGGCTATTAGTTTGAGCTCATCCATCATTGGCTCAGCTATTCCGCCCAATAACATCTCCTCTTCTTCCCCAAGCTATATTCACTCATCAACTCTCTTGTTTGGACTCTGGTTAATATATTTGTCACACGCTTCTTTAAATTTAAATTCTTTCTTTGACCTCAAGCATATCAGCTCTTTGTCAAATCCTCTCTGGTCTCATGCTTCTCAATACCTTCTGATTTGTATTTGGAATTCATTTCCCACTTCTGTCCTTTTTTCTTGCTCTTCTGCATTTGAAGTTCTGCTTATCATTTTCTTATCTTTCTTCAATTTGTTTGGCAATTTACAGTAAATTAAACACAACACAATGGGATTCTACTTTTGCCAAAAATCTATTTTGCCCTTAAAACTGTATAGGCCGCTGCCAAACAACACCCTTACAGGCAGGCTTACAGCTTGCCAGTCCGCCTTGCTTCCATCCAACCCTTCTAATTTCCGAGTCTCTAAATTATATTCTATCTGCAGATCTCGCTTGTTTATTCCTTCCTTCTATTTGTTAAAGAAGTTGAACAATAAGACAATTTGGCAGCTGATGAGAACTTATTTTGTTTGCATGAGTAATATAATGTGCCCTTGAAGCTGTTCACCAAAGTCCCATTCATTGGACCAATGACACACCTGTTTGGCTTTTCCTAGTGAACTTTTGTAATGATTGAGAGTTTCATTATTAATGGTTTGTTTATTTTTCTCAAAACTACTTGGGAGTTGAGGAGCTTTTATTAAATTATTTGCTAGCAAGTATTTATACTTTGTTAAAAAAATTATCAGGTATTTCCATAAAAGAAGCATCCCGTTCTCTTTAAAGATAAAGCAATCAAATAAGATAGCAAGCTGTGCAAGTGGCTTCAAAACGTGGATTGGGCATGAAAGGAGTTAATGAATGTTTACCTTGGTTGTCTCAGCCACCCCCCACCCCAACCCACTTGCATGAAGATAGGATCAAATCAAACTACTCCTATCAAAATGAACTGAATAATGAAGACAAATACTTAAATCAAGTGTCTTTCACCAAGGAGGTAGGCTTGTTTTATCTTTACCCTTCTACTAAGTTGCTAACAAAGGAAAATTTCAGAGGAACGCCGTCACAAATGCCATTGCATGATAAGGCAAAAAACATAAATCCCATTTCCAGATATAAGCAGTTTCCTGGTCAGCCAAAGAACCGACTCAGTTCCTCTACAACACAAACTACCTAAAATAAAAAAAGGGTCCATGTGATAAAACTAAACCTAGAAATGCAAAAACTGCAAAAGATATTTTCCAAAGCATACATTAGCCAGAAAAAAATTTCTCCCCTTCCATTAAACAAAATAAATCTTACATGAACTTGGTGCCCATCGTGGAGTGCAGTTTCTCGAGCGTCTCCTTGAATAACTTCGGGTTTGCGATCACCTCCTCATATTTAGCTAGCGGTGGCGGATATGGGTGATACTGAGAAACCGTCGGAGATGAAACAACACCAGAAGATCTCCTCTCCGTCATAACTTAGCTAATAAGAAGATTTAAAAAAAAATTCAAAAACATAAAAACCCAAAAAGAATAAAGCAAAACCCACCAAAAGACTTGAAGAAACCACTCCAAAAAAATGGAGCAGAGAATTCATTGATGATGGAGTTAATGTGAAAATATTCATCCGTACAGATAAGATTCAGATACTCAAGAAAACCTATTCTGGTGTCTCCGGCCATATATATATATATATATATATAGAGAGAGAGAGAGAGAGAGAGAGAGAGAGAGAGAGAGAGTGTGTGCAGTCTCGTAAGAAAAGAAGAAGAAGAAGAGCAACCACAACCAAAACACAATTAAAAGATTTTAGGGTATGATGAATCCTACGAAGTCTAGACATCAATTAATACACATCACAGCTGTTTTAAGATACTCTGTTCTCTTTCTTTTTTTTCATTATAATATATTATTCTGTTCATCACTGTTTATGTATCAGATTACATTTACATTCTCTCAAAACATTAGTTTATTCAAACTTGTCAATACAATATTAATAAAAGAAAAAACAGGTTACACCGTACAAAACTTATACGGAGGGAGCATATATAACATCTTCAATGGAGTACTGATTATAAACTATAGATCTAGATTTGAATATAAAATAAGCCAAACAGAAACACTGGTTTTGGAAGAGAAAGAAAATGAGAGGACATGAGACAAAAGTAGAAAAAAAGAAAAAGAAAAAAAAAGATTTAGATACCAACCTCTTTGAGATGCCTTCCTTGCCCTTTCTTCGTTTTGATGCTGTGTGTTTAATATATGTTTTAATTTCGTTGATGACGATGAAAAAACGGGGAAGTGATGGTGGTGGACACCACGAATGACAACAAACCCTTTATATTAGAAGCTTTGATATTAGGAGAAGAAAGAGAATATATTATATGGAAAGATATGTATAAAAATTATTGATGATTTGGTGGTTACTAAAAATGAAAGATATGGCTTCCGGAAATATATTTAATTTATGAGGCTGTGAATGAGAGGAGTATTAAAGGGGTTTGTGGAGGAAAAAACGTGTCACAATGGCACAAATTCGAGATAAATAATATTGATGGGAGACGTGGTCCGTAACAGCTTTCACTTGTCTCTTATTATCGCATTTATACCTTCATTAGACTTGGTCTTCATTTCCTAACCACCACACCCTTCTTTTTCTCTTCCTCTTTAAATTCTTCATATATTAATAGGGAAATTTTTATAAATAACCCCCTGAAATATTTTAATTACACTTTTAACCCCACCCCGATTTTAATCGCAGAAACTAATCCTGGACCCGGTCAGCGCTGCCACGTCAGCGCTGACTGGGTTTTTTTATTTTTCGGATTTTTATGGAGGCGCTGTTCATTTCTATAAATATCCCCCAACCCGAGAAACCCATCTCTCTCACCCCATTTCTCTCTTACACGCGAAATACCCAAATCCCTCACTCCATTCTCTTGACCTAGGATCACTAAAGGGTTTTGAAGCTCTTCCAATCCGAAAGGTACAAATTGTAACTCTAAAAATAAATTATTTTGCTCGTCATTGTGATCATTTGTAATTTATTTTTCTCATTTTTTTTCTTGTCATTTTTTTTTGTTATTTTTTTTTGTTATTTTTTTATCAATTTTTGTTTGAAATTGTTTGTTATGTTTTTTGCACTAAAATGGTTTAGTTCAAACCTAAATTGAATTGCTAGGTTTGTTTATTAAAATTATTTGTATTATTTATTTACTTTTTTAGTATTGTCCTAAATTTTATTTGGAATTGAATAAAATAAATTTTAAATCTGAAATATAAAAGAATATTTGAAGTGGTTATTTGTTTGTAGATGGAAAAAAAATCCGATGTACCTTTGATATACTCATCGATGCAAAATATCCAATGGGGAAACTTTATTACGAGGTGGTTCTCGAAAAGCCACTATCGTAAATAAAAGATTTCCTATATTGATTTACTTCAAAAAATGTTTGAATTAACGAGAACGGATCCAAGTCATCAAATTGTGATGATTGTCAGCATCCAACACGTCCTGGAATGGCTTGGGTTCCCCATCGAAGATGATGTGAGTGTAAAAGTGATGATGAAGTTATATCCAAAGATGTAATGGCATCAAATTGGATAGAGAAGGAGGAAATCATACAAAGGGGCTATGTTCAGGCCACATGATGCGGTGACTCATATCCTTAATGTACCAATTACACAAGAGACGATTTTGGTACTACTACAGAACCAGAAAATTGCATGAAGTCTTAATGCACAACAATTGTAAGTATTGTATAGATGGATACATCTTATTTTACTCAATTAGTGTCAACTATCACTGAAGCTATTAATTACGTATGATTCATTTATAGATCTCCAATGGCAATATGGGTTTCATGAATACGTCTAGAAACTCAAGAGCTGTACAAGGGGAAGAAGGGGAAGAAATGAGGAAGATCATGGATCGGAGGAGATGACACCGAGGAAGAGTTTAATCTGGAGGAAGAGCTCAACCCGAGTATGAAGTCCACCATGTATATAACGCCAAAGATAATTAGATTAGTAAAGGAGCTTTAAAGCGCCACTGTGTTTATATGGGACGTGTTATATTAAAACGTCATATAAACAATATAATTGGCATTATCGCAGGCGTTTTTTATAACACGCCACCATTTTTTTTGAGGCGTGTTATATTAAAAGACTTTGATTTAATTTTAAAAAAACAGGTCTGTTTTAAAACGAGAGGCGTGTTATTTAACACGCCACCATATTTTTTAACGTGTTATATATACACCACTTTGATTTAATTTTAAAAAAACCCGTGGGTATTTTAAAACGGGAGGCGTTAAAAATCCAAAAAATAAAAAAAACCCAGTCAGTTCTGGCAGCCTGACCGGGTCGAGGGTTAGTTTCTGCGATTAAATTCTTCATATATTAATATCATTACTTTTTCAAGATTATTAGTTTTAAGTCCCCATAAATTATAGAATTTAACGATCGATCCTTCACTTCTTCATATTTAAGTTTTAGTCCCTACAATTAAATGATAATTTAAGAATAGGTCCTTTCCAGAGACTGAAAAACAAACTAAATAATTTAGGAATAGTTCCATCTCAAGGACTAAAAAGAAACATATCATTTAAATGTAGGAACTAAAACCTAAGTACGAAAAAGTGAGAGATCGATAGCTAAATTCTATAGTTTACGGGAACTTAAAACTAAAAATCTCTACTATTTTTTTATCTTTCCTTTTCTTTTGAAAAAACAAAAAAGTAAAGTAGGCTCAAGGAACGGATTTTAATGAATACAACCTTGATGATGGTGGCAGTATGCATCAATTGTTAAAAAGATGTACATTATATTTGTTTTTAAAATAGGGTTTTATAAATAAATATCCTCAGGACAGGGCACTAGTTAACCCACATTAATTACTCACTTTTTAGGCAACCATAACAAATTAATTATAATATAGTTTAAAATAATAAAGATTTTTTTTAAATACCAATAACACCCCTAATAAATTCACCACATTTTTTTCTTCTTCCCTCCCTCACCCAATTTTTCCCTCCCTTACACAATGTTTAAAAATAAAAAATGTTATAAGCATAAATAAGATATTTTCAAGAAAAATGTCCTATTTATGTAAAAAAAATATGCATACTAAACAATTGAACAATATTGTATATAAATTCAATTTTTATATATTATTTATGAATAAATAGGGTATAGGAGCCTACGAGGGAGGAAGAAAAAATATTGGAGGGAAAAAATAGGATATGGGAGAGAAGAGAAAAATGAAGGTGAATTTATTAGGGGTGTTGTTGGTATTTTTAAAAAAAATTATTTTTTTATACTCATATTATAATTAATTTAATGAGTTGCTTAAAAAGATAGTAATAAATGTGAGTTAACCAGTGCCCTGTTGACACCCGTTAACAAAACCCTTTAAAATAAACCAAGGTCGGCTACATTACACTTGTGGCATACATCATACATGCATGCATATGTTACACCTGGTGGGTGAGACACCTTGTCAGGCTTACCAAATCTTGTTAGGGAACAAATAATCCCCCAACCAATTTTTCAAACCCACCACCCAAATTCCAAAAAAAAAAAAAATTGAATGATGGGTTTGGAAAATTGGGAGGGGGGAAAGAGAGAAGAAGAAGTGAGAGATAGAGATAGAGATAGAGAGAGAGAGAGAGAGGAGGATGGATGAGGGCGGTTGGGTGGAGGATGCCGGAGGGGACGGCGGGTAGAGAGAAAGGGAGAAAAAAAGAGGAGAGAGAGACAAAAGTGAGTGAAAGAAAGGGCACGACTAACCCTCAAAACCCCGAACCCCATCTATTCGAACAAATGAGTACCATTGAATTGGGTTCCAAGACTTAAATCCGACGGACCCAACTGTCCAAAACCACCCAAATCGGACTCTTCTGATGGCGGTGGAGGTTCGGGGGGGGGGGGGGGGGGGAGCTTGATGTGTTGCAACCGCTAAGGTGGAACATGTGGGCTTTAATGGCCTCAAAGCCTGTTTGACCAAACAATGCATTTTGTTTCAATTCATTTTCTTTAATCATTTATCTAGGCCTCTCTACATTAGTTAATTGAATAGAAATAAAACCATCATTTTGTCTTTGTCTCACATCATATTGACCTGTTGAGGACCTCCAATAAGCCAAAATGGACCAAAGGAGAAGGCCCATATTTGCATGCATGCACCCCCTCACATCAAATCCTGTTTGTTATTCCATCCCGTGTGACCATCAAGTATTCACCGTGTGAATTAATCGACGTGTGTGGATTGCGTACTGATCAGTTGGTTATCTAGTCTTGAGACCATTTTTTATTTTACCAAACTTTGAGATTGTTTAGCACATGCTATTTACATCAATTCTATAATAGGCTTTCCTTCTCCTCTCCACTATAAATAGCAACACCTTCTCATGCGAATTTCGTTAATAACATCTATTTCTAGACAAACAAATAGAGAGTGAAACAGTGGAAAATAGAGAGTACAACCCATCCATTTAAGCTTTCGGTTCTCCCCTTTCAACCGAGCCAAACGCGTTTGCATTGCAATCATTATGTTCTTCTTCCTGCTATGATCTAGACATTTGAAATGTTAATAGTATGTTCGATGTGGTTTTTCGTAGCTCGCATCCAAAAAGACATCCGTGATTGTATCTCTCGGTGGAGAAGTGTTGTCATCCCTGTGCGTAGAGGGGGCTTAATTCACTTACCTGATATGCATTTCTAACTTAAATTTATTTTTGGTTTGAGATTATATACATGCTACCTTTCTTCAGAGTTAGTTTTTAAAAGAATAAGTGGCTTTATGTTTTTGTTAGAAAATGTGTTAAGCTTAGTTAACCTCGTATCTTCACCCAACAATATGATAATTAATTACACATTTTCTAGCCCATACTGTTTTGAAAAACCTATTTTTTCCAAAACTACTTTTGAACATGAGGTTTGTGGAAGACTTGTCAGCCAAACCTACTATTTTCGATGGTTAAAATTTTAAAAGTTGGCAACAACAATGTAGGTATTGGTTAACTATCTTAGGCCTTTTATCTATCTCGCGTATTTCCTTAGGAGAAACCAAGAGCCTACCTGAAAAGATTGAAAAATCTGATTCCACCCCCGACCCTAATAAGTCTTTGACCACTTATAAAACTGCAGATCCAAAAGGAAAAGTTGTTCAATCAAACACATATTGGGAAGAAAAAGACTTCCTTTACCATAGTAGAATCCTTAGTGCCATGCCCCTAGAGTTGTATGATATCTTTTGTAAAATGAAGAACACATATGAATTGTGGATAGAGCTCAAGAAAAAATATGGGCTTAAAGACACGGGATTAGAAAAATACTCTGTAGGCAAATTCCTGAAATTTATCATGGTTGATGGTGTGTCTATTATGAAACAAATAGTTGACCTAAAAACTATTGTTCATGAAATAAAAAAGTATGGTATGATTTTAAATGACACTTTCGTTCTAGCCTACTCGATCAATAAATAATTATCTCCCTCTTGGTCAGAGTTTGGAGTGAAACTCACAAATCGTAGAGGTACACCAGTGCTAAATGACCTCCTCACCACCCTTAGAATAGAAGATGAACACTGGTTCCAAGATAGAGTGTCTAAACTGCCTAAGGAATTTGCAACTAAAGTTCATATAGCGGAAGGGATCA
Organism: Acorus calamus; assembly: GCA_030737845.1. Lineage (NCBI taxonomy): Eukaryota > Viridiplantae > Streptophyta > Magnoliopsida > Acorales > Acoraceae > Acorus > Acorus calamus. The sequence continues at coordinate 9,353,334 of CM060873.1, read as the reverse complement.
AACCTAAGCCTAAATTGTTCAAGAAAGGGGGGGGGGGGGGGGGGGGATGGGCCACAAAGGTCATACTAAGCCATATGATAAGAAGCAAACTAATGATGAGAGTTTTTATGTGTGCGGGAAGAAGAGACATCTATTAAGAAATTTTTACAAGCAAAGACTGCCTCAAAATCAGTAGTCTATGAATTATTTTGATACTCCCAAGACTTCTGTACACAAAGCTCAAGCTAACGTGGTGATTCAAGAGGTTGCACCCTCTTCCTCTCAGACTAGGTTTATCTCTTACTGTCACGACCCAGAAGCAGTCATCTTCTGAATCGTCACAAGAAAATTGATATACAGAAAATTAGAACTCAAAATATGCAACTATAAGACAAAGAACTCAAAACATGCAGCGGAAGCAAAAAATATATATAAGGCCAAACTGGCCAATGACAACTGTACAGATGTCAAAAGATGCATACAACAACCGTCTGTCCTGTGAGAGCCCTAGGACTTATGTACACAAGATCCATTTGTCAAAAATGAAATATACAACATGGACCTAAACAAAATATAGGAACTCCGACTTTGCTCTGTTGGTGGGACGGTGATGCACGACCCTAAGCTCCTCGTGCAATAATGGACTCAGGAACGTCAGCCGTGTGGTACCTGGATTAAAAAAATCCAGCCCAAAGAAAAGAGTGAGCACAAAGCGCAATAAAAAAATCCCAATAAATTACTTCTTAACAACCACACACATATATTTACACACTGATTCTTCTGTATTCATAAACCTCGCTTCACAACTCTCCAGAAACCATATTAGGCGGCACTCAGTAGGCCTAAGAGTCAACGAAAGCTGCACATTGTATTATGCCACGTCATACCTCTTCAGAATCCCTATTAGGCGGCACTCGGCCTAAGAGTTAACAAAAGCTGCACACAAAGTCCACAATAACCATATCCACAGCCGCATTTCCATCTTCACACACATTATATAGAACCGCAAGCATTTGACTGAACACATCAGTAGGGTAAGGAAGATATGGATCAACTCACGTTGAACCTTTCCGTTCTAATACTAATTTTCTGCCGATTATAACATCCTTTGATCATAACATAAAATTCACACAAAACATGATTTATCAATCAAGGACTTAGTTAACAACCTAAATTCAGCAAGTAATCATTCCATCAAATATTCAAAATCATAAGAAAATGACATGAAACTCAATAATTCCTTCGAGACTTCATGCATATCACTCAAACAATTAATTTCGGATGAAATCTATGACAACACACTTTATTCAACATGACCACATGAGAATTTTATTCAAAACATCAAGCATAACATGAGGAGAAGTTATAAAACATGGAAATTCATCTACTACTTTAAATTCTCATCCCTCCCTCTTTGATTTCAATCAAAGTAATCTTTTATGCATAGATTCACCAAAGCCAACTTTAATTTATACAAAGATAATGGAAGCATTAAATTCAAAAGGTCATAAGGGAGGACATAGGATTTCCTCCCTCACAACTACAATCCAAGCTGACTCATTCAGCTCAATCGTAGATAGTCCACTGATAGAAAGATAACACTAAATAATCTAAATTTCCCATATCAGGAATACAGTTTTTTCAAGACAAACAGATCACCACTCACCAAAGATACAATAAAAATAACCTTCAAATTCCTATTCATTCAACCCCAAAAATATTTAATTTATACAAATTCGATAATGAAATAGAACAACCCTAAGAAAAATAACAATAAAAATAACAATAATCTTTACTCAATACAGCACGAAAAATGCTCTACAAAGCTTTTCCTAATTTTTTTTTCAAATTTTTCCATCTCTTCCTGGCTGAATATGAGTCTCGGCCGACTCACTCTCTCACAATTATATAACCAACACCACCCATCGACTTCACCAATTATTTAAAACTTTGGATTCCGCCAAATGATGAAAGTGCCCTCATTTAGAATTCTGGGTAGCCTCGACTCTAACCACTATATCTTGTTGTCGGAAAGTCCACTTCAGATGACACAACTTCTGTTGGAAACTAATAAAAATATCTGAAACCTTTTTTTATCAAGATTAGAAGAAGTTTTCAACTATGCTAAAAACAACTATGAATAGGAGACCTTGCACTTTCTCCTTCTAGAGACAACAATGGTAAAACAATCATAACTTTTACTACATATCCGCTTGCCTCGCGATCATTGATCGGATGGACGTGGAGGAAATAAACAGAGGCCTCTCGTCCCTGGAAAGACAAGAAAGACAGGAGGCCAAGGAGAGGCTCGCAGTATATGGGCTAGAAGAGATGGAGGGCCGACAACGCTCCAAGGAATTGTGGCTACAATGGGAGATAACAACTCCAAATACTTTCACAAAGCCACTAAGGAGGAGATAGAAAGATAACTTCGAAGGGGACGGGTGGAGGACACCAAAAGCTGGCTGGACGGAGTATCACATTTCCAATACTCGGAAGGCGTAGGGGCTGGAAACCAAATGGGAAGACCCCTTCATCCCATACCCCGGAGATGCGCGCGGACCTTGAGGGTCCTGTCGGTAGAAGAGATCCTGCGGGTTGTTCGGGGCACTGACGGCGATAAGGCACCCGGACCGGACTTCGGAAGTTTACCAGGCATTTCAATCGTGAATACTGATATTGTTGATATGGTGAATGATTTCTTCTTGTAAGGGGCATTGGTTGATATCATCCATGTTCACTTATTCCAAAGAAGGAGGGACAACTCCCGAAGAGTACAGACCAATATGTCTCGTCAACTCGTGCTATATGATACAATGGCGAAAGGGCGCGGAATGAGCAACGTACTTCGAGGCGGCAAGGCGGCGTTCATCCCAGGCCGTCCAGGATACCTTCTTGGTTCATGGCGGCCCTGCACAAGGACAAACAGTGGAGTTGCGCTCAAATTGGATTTTGCAAAGGCCAAAGCGTCGATTGGGCATTCCTATATTCATATTTCAGCCCTAAATCACAAATTCGATTCATTTTCCCAAACTGAAATACCCTTTTTGAACAATCCTATGCCACCGGGCAGCAACGGACGAAAAATAACAGGGGGGTCTCGATAAAAAGAACAATCGGCGAAGCAGAGGAGGAATCTTTACTTAATGCAGCTCTCGGGCACAAGAGTGTGAAAAATACTCTACATCGGTTGCATGGTCGGTGAGCTTTTCGTTAGTAAAGAAGAGGATGAGGAATCTAATGGACCGCATTTTTTTCAAATTTTGGGGGCCGCATCCATCTCTTGACAAGCCCCGTTCTTTCTCTCAATATTCAAATTGCAAGAGGAGTGAATATGAGTCTCTTATGGAGGGCCGACTCACTCAATTGGGATCTCACAACGTCTTGGGGGGTTTATATAACCAAGGCCCTTCCCTCCACTGTGGAGATGGGACACCCATCGACTTCACCAATTATTTAAAACTGTGACACAAATTGATTCCGCCTGAGTTTGAAGAAATGATGAAAGTGCCCTCATTTAGAAGCTTCCCGCTTCTGCCGCACGCAAGGAGGGCGTAGCCTCCGGACTGTGGGACTACACAGCGAGCTACGCTGAGCCCCACTATGAAATCCAGGACTTAACAGGTCGGACCACATGTACAGGCGGAGGGTCGGCGGAATGGGTCCAGACCCACAAAGGTTTTCATTCGCGGTGATGACTGGTGGTCCCACACTCCCACTACCCGCCATCTGGAAAGGCGCGAGCATTATGGAAACTAAAGGTCCCCCTTAAAGAAAGTGTTCTTGTGGCTGGCTGCAGGATCGTCTGCTCATAAAGCGCGACGTGCGCGCTGGCGTCCAAAGTCGGATATGTGTGGTCTGTTACGAAGACCGCGAAACCACTCCACATTCTCTGTGAGTGCAAGTTCTCTCGTTCCCTTGGGAGCGTATCTCGACGGCGGTAGGTCGGAACTTTTATACATTGGATGACATGTGGGACGTGGGGCAGATGCAACACAGCAGGGGGAGGGAGAATGGTGGAGGGGCAGTTCCCGGCGACGACCTGGGTCATGGCGGACGGAATGGGGTGATTTTCTGGGGGCACACAGCGCTGGAAAAATGGGAAATCGGCGGCACTCCACTGGGGCAGATGTCTCGCGGGTGAACGTCGGTGGCATGGGGAGCTAATACTGGGGTCTTAAGACCAACAAGCCTCATCACCCCTGTGAAGGTAGATACCTCTTCTGCCTCCCCCCCCCTTCTCCTTTTATTCTACTTTGAGACTTTTCCTCTATGTACTTTGTGTTACTCTTTGTTTCACTTGTATGGACACCTCAATAAAACGGTAGAAATCATCCAAAAAAAAAACTTTTACTACATAAATCCAGATGATCTAATTCTACTTTTGTATGAAAGATGATTCAAAATCAAATATCTCAAGCTAAAATCAATTTTAAACCTCTTTATCTTGCATACTAATAAAATTAAATCTGATTATGCAAAACATGCAACTTATGATATAATCTAAGCATACCTAAGTCTAAGACACTCCAAATGCATATTAATATGAAATACCACAAAATAAGATATCACAAATATCATGAAACCTAACACTCTCCCCCCTTAGGACATTTGGTCCTCCAAATTAGAAGAACATACCTGAGGGAGGAAATAGATGCAGATAAGTGTCATGCATCTCATCCTCACGTTACTACACCTCGGAACCTGCTCAGAACTGCCATCGTATATTGACCAATGAGATAGTCTTACCACGAAGCCGCTTCTCGCGACGGTCCAAAATCTCAACTAGCTACTCTGGGAATGATAGATCCAGCTCTAACTGCAGTGACTCAGAAGGAATGACGTGAGATGGATCATAGAGGTATCTACGCAACTGGGAGACATGAATTACGTCATGGAATTGAGCAAGTTGTGGAGGCAAGACGATACGATACGCCACCTCTCCAATTTGCTCTAGAATCATAAAATGATCGATAAAACGTGGAATCAACTTGCCTCGCTTGCCAAATCTGAATCCCCCATTCGTCGGTGAAATCTTAAGGAAAGCATGATCACCTACCTCAAAGCAAAGGTCTCGACATTGAAGATCCACATAGCTCTTCTGCCGGCTTTGAGCAGTGCAAATACATTCTGGAATCAACCTGACCTTCTCAGAGGTCTTCTGAACTAGTTCTGGTCCCTCAAACTAACTCTCTCGCCAACTTCATCCCAACATAAGGGAGACCTGCAGCAGCGACCATATAAAGCCTCGAATGGTGCCATCTGGATGCTAGAGTGATATCTATTGTTATACGCGAACTCCACAAGTGATAAATGCTTCTCCCAACTACCACCAAAATCCAGGATACATGCACGAAGCATATCCTCCAGAGTCTGAATTGTCATCTCTGACTAACCATCGGTCTGCTGATGAAAAGCTGTGCTAAAATGTAGACTAGTACCCAAGGCTTGGTGAAGGCCACTCCAAAATCTTGAGGTAAAGCGTGCATCTAGATCGGAAATAATACTCTTGGGAGTGCCATGAAGTCATACGATCTTTGATATGAACAATTGAGCTAAGACATCAGGAGAATCAGTCATATGCATTGGCAGAAAATGAGCGGACTTCGTCAAACGATCGATCACCACCCAAATTGCATCATGCCTGCTCCACGATCTCAGCAGCCCTAATATGAAGTCCATCGTGATTTGCTCCCACTTTCACTGCGGAATCTCAATAGACTGAAGCTTCTTGGCCGGTCTTTGATGTTTGGTCTTTACCTGCTGACAGACCAAACATTGAGCCACAAACTCTGCTATATCTACCTTTATTCCATGCCACCAATACCCCTGGCGAAGACTCCGATACATCTTCGTGCTCCTAGGGTGCACGGTATAGCGGGAATGATGAGCCTCATCCAAAATCTTCCGCTTAAGTGTGACATCTGCAGGCACACATATCATGCCTCTAAACTGCAGGATGCCATCTCGAACTAAGAAGTCTGTCTGCTCACCTCTAGCAACACCCTTTGAAATAACTATGATACCTAACTCACGAAGCTGAGCCTCCCGAATCTCCTATAACAGAACCGGCTGCACACTAACCTAGCCAGAAGGCCGCCCAATGGATTCTCCTGGAAGCTGATCCAGCATGCTACCTCGTCCAAGAGTCTCCAACTCCTAACGGTCAGTCTGTCTAACCTTGCTACATGCCGTCGACTCAGAGAATCAGCCACCACGTTCGCTCTGCCCGGATCATAAGTGATATCACACTCATAGTCCTTCAGAAACTCCACCCAACGCCGTTGACGCATGTTAAGATCAGGCTGCATCCTCAAATATGCCAAACTCTTTTGGTCCATGAATAACTCAAACTGTTCACCATACAGGTAGTGTCTCCAAATCTTCAAAGCAAAAATAACTGCTGCTAACTATAGATCATGCGTGGGGTAGTTCTCCTCATGTGACTTCAACTGCCTCAACGCATATGCGACTACCCTACCATGCTGCATCAAAACACAACCCAAACCTTGATGGGACGCATCACAATAAACAATGAACCCTCCACTGCTCGAAGGAATGGTGAGAATTGGCGTAGAGGTAAGTCTCCTCTTCAATTCTTGGAAGCTCGCCTCACACTGGGGGTCCATACAAATCGCGCGTCCTTCCGAGTCAAACGAGTTAATGGAACAGAAATCTGAAAAAATCCCTCCACGAATCGCCTATAATACCCTGCAGGACCCAAAAACTCTGACCTCAGTGGGACTAGACGGCTGCCCACCAATTAGCCACATCACGCGTCTTCTCAGGGTCCACAGAGATACCCTCCACCGAGACTACATGGCCAAGGAAAGCCACCTGCTCCATCCAAAACTCGCATTTACTATACTTGGCATATAGCTGGTGTTGAGTCAAAGTTCGCAGAACAGTGCACAGATGGACGGAATGCTCCTCCCGATTCCTTGAATAAATAAAATGTCATCAATAAAGACTATCATAAAGGAATCTAAGAAGGGCCGAAATATACAATGCATCAGATCCATAAATGCTACGGGCGCGTTCGTGAATCCGAATGGCATTACCAAAAACTCGTAGTGCCCATAGTGAGTATGAAATGCGGTCCTAGAAAATTAGACTCTCGGATCTGCAACTGATAATATCCTGAACAAAGATCAATCTTCGAGAATACACAAGCTCCCTGAAGCTGATCGAAGAGATCATGGATGCGAGGCAAAGGGTACTTGTTCTTCATTATTCGCTGGATAAGCTGCCGGTAGTCAATACACAGGCGAAGCGAACCATCCCTCTTCCGAACAAATAGGACAGGAGCACCCCACGGGGAAACACTGGGTCGAATAATACCCTTCTGTAGTAATTCCTCTACTTGTTCCTTGAGAACCTTCAACTCAGCAGGTGCCATTTGATATGGAGACTTGGAGATCGGCTCGGTACCAGACATTAAGTCAATCATGAATTCAATCTCACGATTCGGCGACTGACCAGAAAGGTCGTCAGGAAACACCTCAGGGAATTCAGCTACCACAAGGTTTTGAGTAAGATCACCCTTCTATGTCACACCGTCATCACTAAGATACACAAGGAAACCCTCGCGACCCTCCTCCAAATATCTTCCTGCTCGAAGGTGTAGATACCCCAATTTTAACTGTCCAGAAAGATGAAAATACTTCAAGTAACACATGGAAATGACCCACATTTGGGCATCAAATATAAAACAAATCTCAGAAAACTGAAAACCCCTAAACCCTGGTCCAAACCCTAGAAACCTGAAACCCTGGAAATGGGCGGCTAACCCTAACTAGCCGCCCCCCTGGCTGACCCTTAAACCGCTAGCAGCATTAAATACTGATCATTGCAACGGGTTGTGACCTTTATCCGCTCCATCTTGACCGGTTCAAACCAAGTAACCGACTCAAGCCACCGCTTGTCAGAGATGAGACATTTGGCAGGTTATAATGGGGGTGGCTACCAGGAAGTAGCCGCCCCATCACCTGGTCTCTGACAGAAGAAGCAGAGAATTAATGAAGGGTTTAATCAAACACACTATTAACCAAGCCATTCTATTACCCATTGGACACTCCCCTGCCTCTTTTTTACTATAAATAGAGGGGATCCAAAATATTTCTAACACATTCCCAACCTTCAATTCTCAATTCACACATAGATCCACAATTCTCATTCCCCTCCCCTACGAAATCCCTAGAGAGAGAGAGAGAGAGAGAGAGAGAGAGAGAGAGAGAGAGAGAAAGAGTTTCCATTTGTAAGAGAAAAACCTATTCCCTACACAAAATCATCCTCTCAATCCACCCTCCAAAACCCAGGTTAAACCTAGCTTAATTTCTACCAAAACCAAATACATTGCCCTACCCAGGTTCTGCCCAGGTTGACCCAGGCCCAGACGGCTAACCCTAGCTAGCCGCCCCCTACCAGACGGCTCAAACCCAATAGCCGCCCCCCACCTACACCCTACTTGACCCAAGAATCCTCTAGCCAAGCCAGAAGCAGAATAGGATTACCTGTTTTTCATCTCTGTGTACGGTATATCCGTGTCCCAGAGTGGAGACCCCACAAACTCCTCCACGTAGGTGATCATATCCGACCCAACTTTTCTTGCTTTCTCGAAAAGCAGGTGGCGATCACACAACACAACGGAATCCCCTTAAGCCGCTGTCGGACGCCTCAACCGGGAACGAGACCCCACCACCCTTCCGAGAGACGATCCGATCGAGTCCGCCAAAGGCGCACACCTGATCCGAATCCCTGAAGAACCCCCACACACGCCGGAAAATGCAGATTCCTCGACACCCGATTGAATCATGCACACCGACAACGCCGAAATGCGGAATCCTCAACACCCGATGAATCCCATACCGACAAATCTGACGATCACGGTGGGACCTCCCTCCTGAAAAATAACAAAAGGTAATCCTCTTCTGCCTCCCTTTTACAAGCTTGACTAGAATGCTGTCAATCCTCTAAGAAGGTTAGAGTTTCCTACCCCTCGAATCAGATCCTCCTCTATTCTGCATCACAACACATTTACTGCTTTGTAAGCCGCACATCGCTGCACAATCCTTTACTGCATTCTTACTCCGCACACCGCTACACAATCTTTTACTGCTTTCGTAAGCCGCACACCGCCACGCAATCCTTTTTTGCTTTATAAGCCGCACACCGCTGCGCAATCCTTTACTGCTTTCGTAAGCCGCACACAGCTGTGCAATCCTTTACTGCTTTTATTTACTGCTTTTTATCTGCATCCATTCCATTCCCTTAAATCGTTCCGCGCCCGCATCATGGAATCCCACTTGGAGGAGGAGTTACTAGAGGAGAGAATCACCCGAGAGGGTCAGGCCACGCAACTCCTGACTCATCTAGAGGAAAAGATGGCTAGTCTAGGGTACCGAATGGTAGAGGACATGTTTCATGACCTCGCTGACTACCATCATACCAAGACCATGAGACAGAAGACCCCAGTCGAAACCCCCAAGGCTACTCCCAAAACCCCATCCACACCTAGTCGCTCGGTCAATTCGAGCTCTTCTCGTTCGCCCCCCCTTTCCCCCGTGAATCAAATGTTCTCGACCGTTTCTACCCTAGGCCCTTACCAGGCCACCCCGAACCCGGGACCGCTAGGCAGCCCTCCCAGGAGAGAAACGCTAGATGAAACTATCCAGAGAATCCTCTCCAAGACTGGTCCCTCAGCCCCCATGCACATGTCTCTACATAACTGGAGACAAATCCCGTCAGTCCACTTACCGGAGGGATTCAAAATCCCCAAATTCCGTCGGTATAACGGTCGTGGATGTAGATACCCTAATTTTGACCGTCCAGAAAGACAGAAATACTTCAAGTAACACCCAAAAATATCCCACATTTGGACATCTAGTAGAGAACCGAAGTTCAGGAAATCGAAAACCCTAACCCTAGCCCTAACCTAAACTCAAACCCTAACCCTAGCCCTAGCCCTAACCGAAACCCAAACCCTAACCCGAGCCCTAGCCCTAGCCCTAACCTAAACCCAAACCCTAACCCTAGCCCTAGCCCTAACCGAAACCCAGACCCTAACCCTAGCCCTAAGCTAAAACCAGAAAACCAAAAACCCAAAAACCCTAAGTCCCTGGCAAGGGGCTGCTAGACCTAACTAACCGCCCCATACCAGGCGGCTAGTTAGCACTAGCCGCCCCCCTGGCCGACTTTGGATCAGTCCCCTGGATGGGACATAAAGCAGTATTAAATGCTGATCATTGTGGCGGGTGATGATCTTTAGCCGCCCTATCTTAGCCGGATCAACCCAAGTAACCGACCCATGCCACCGCCTATCAGAGATGGGACGTTTGACAGGTCATGATAGGGGCGGCTACCAGGAAGTAGCCGCCCCATCCTGGGCGGCTAGTTAGCACTAGCCGCCCTTCACCTGGTCCTAACAGAAGAACCAGAGAATTAATGAGGGGTCTAATCACACACACTATTAGCCAAGCCACTCTATTACCCCCTGGACATTCCCCTGCTTCTCTTTTTACTATAAATAGAGGAGGTCCCAAGCCTTCAAACCCATCATCAATTCACATCAACAATCCACACCCAATAGACAATTCACATTTCCAATTCACTTCCCTTCCCCCACTAGAAATCCCAAGAGAGAGAGAGAGAGAGAGAGCCCATTTTATGAGAGAAATACCCATTTCCCTACATAAAATACCCTCTCATTCCACCTTCCAGAAACCGAGGCTAAACCTAGCTTAGCCTCTGTCCAAAACCAAACCCATTTCCTACCGAAGTTCATTCCAAACCAGACTAGGCCCCAGACGGCTAAACCCTAGTAGCCGCCCCTCACCAGACGGCTTGATCCCACTAGCCGCCCTCCTACACACACCTCATTTGCACCCCTATGTCCCAAGACTCCTTTAGTCAAGCCCCGGAAGCAGAATATGATTATCTGTTTTTCACCTCTGTGTATGGTATATCCGTGTCTCAGAGCGGAGACCCCACAAACTCCCCACGTAGGCAATCAAATCCAACCTGACCCTTTTCCTGCTTTTAGAAAAAGTAGGTGGCGATCACACAAACCCTAGAATCCTCTTGAGCCGCTATCGGGCGCCTCAACCAGGAACGACACCCCTCACCCTTCCGAGAAGACGATTCGACCGGGCCTGCCAGGGCACGCATCCGATCCGAATCCCCGAAGAACCCCCACACACGCACGCGCACCCGCGCACCGCCGGGATCCTTTCTGACAGCACCGACACACAGTCTCGGAGGCCTTCCCGACGATACCGACAAATTTGGTGATCACGGTGGGACCTCCCTCGTGAAAAACAACAAAAGGTAATCCTCTTCTGCCCCCTTTTACAAGCTTGACTAGAATGCTATCAATCCTCTAGGAAGGTTAGAATTTCCCACCCCTCGAATCAGTCCCTCCTCTAATTCACATCACAGCATCATTTACTGCTTTGTAAGCCGCACACCGCTGCGCAATCCTTTACTGCATTGTACGCCGCACACCGCTGCGCATTCCTTTACTGCTTTGTAAGCCGCACACCGTTGCGCAATCCTCTAACGCTTTATTTACTGCTTTATATCTGCATTCGTTCCCTTAAATCATTTCACACGCATCATGGAATCCCGCACAGAGGAGGAGATACTAGAGGAAAGAATCCACCAAGAGGGTCAGGCCACGCAATTCCTGACCCATCTAGAGGAAAAGATGGCTAGTCTAGGATACTAATCCATAGAGGACATGTTTCATGACCTCGCCGACACAACAAAACCCGGTAATCCAAAATTCCCCGGTCCAAAGCCCTGTAATCTCAAGACAAGACCAGCCTAGGACCCCTTTCTATTCCACCTTCCTGAGAAGTCAGAACCCAAATCCTAGGCATCCCATCCAAGATACTTATAATGCTGTCTCCCCTCCAACATCCTATGATCAGAGACGAATGGGAAAGAGGGACCCTTACCCTCCCCTCCCTGAAACACTAACTAGGATTTTTAGGGTACTAATGGACACAAATAGTATCTCCCTCCTAGCTGCTAAACCTCCAATCCCTAGGGCCAGCAGACTGCGTTACTGTCAATACCACTAACAACATGGTCATACCGTAGAACAATGCATTGTTTTTCGGGATTTTATTTACGATTTAAATGATGACAGACGCCTTGATTGGGTCATGATCAAAAGCCACTTAAACCAGGGAAATTTTCGAGCCTCCAAGCCACTTGACATTTTTACTGACTCATTGCCAGGTCACAACCAAGCATCCACATCTGGAGCCCACATGGTAAACATGGTCAGAAGAGGGAGACAACCATCACCACAACCAAGCAGTTCAGAAGACGTCACTGACGATAGTCTGTCCGAAGAATCCGAGGAGGAAGAGCAGAACGAGCCCTTCCAGCTGAACCTCGACAATCACGACCTTGCCATACTCTATGGCAAAGAAGAAGATGCAGTTCTCGCCCTTCCCGCAGTCATCAACATCGAGTCCGACGAAAGCGGACTAAAAAACCCGGGAGGAGACGAAGAAGAAGAGCCATTTGAGGAGATCCCCGAAGGAGCTAGCGAAGGACCCGAAGGAGGGGAATGTACGTCGGATGATCTGCATCCGGACGACAACGGGTCCTCCAAGAGTACCGACACTGTTGACGGCCCCCGCCGCCCAATGACCATTTCATTCACTGACCAAGACCTCCTGGATCCCAGATTGCGAGTCTACCCCCTACACATCCGCGGACGACTTCAAATGTTGTGGCTAAACAACATCTTCGTGGATCCAGGGTCAGGAATGAACATAATGCCGTGCTCCACCTACCAAAAGATACCCGGACTAGGCCGTCCTCCTGTCCAACCGGCCCACCATACTATTCAAGCTTTCAACCATACCGGGAAGACTCTCCGCGGCCCCGGAACATTCGAGCTGTCCGTCGGCCCTCTTATCTGTGAAGTAGCCTGCTTCGACATCGACACAAGGTACCCATTGATGTTAGGGCGACCATGGTTAGACAGCATCCAAGCTATCTGTTCCCCCCGGCACCAATGCCTTCGACTGCCCTTCTTGAGTCATATCCTGACAATCTGGGGAGAGGCGCGTCTCCAGTACAAAAATGAGAACAACTGGGCAATACATAATATGTTCACACTAGCCCTACGATCGGGAAACGAGGATGAAGGTGGTAGCCCACCTGGGTCCCCTTACGACAACAACTATCCCTCAGAAGAAGCTGCCAGGCCCCTGCATCCACCAAGCGATCTTACAGAGCCCAACTCAATCACCTTTCTCCCTCATGAAGTCGCAAAAGCCGGAGCACGCTCCGCACCACTCGTGATCACTGCCATACTCGGAGGGAGGGAATTCCGGCACATTCTCATCGATACGGGAGCAGAAACTAACGTTCTTACATATTCCGCCTACCAAAAGCTAGAAGGCCGGGTTCCCAGATTGGAGCCCTCGGACGAATACATTTATGCCTTCGACAGCACGCGCAAGAACGCTTGCGGACTGGTCACGCTCCCATTAAAGATCGGCCCGGTCTCCACCATCGTCAACTGCATGGTAATGAACATTCAATCACCCCACCCTCTGATTATTGGGAGGACATGACTCAATAGCATTGAAGCCGTCTCATCCACCCGACACTAATGTCTTCGTTTCCTGTACCGCGGGAAAGTAGTATCCATATGGGGAGAAGCACGCTTTAACGAGACACGGGCCCGGAATTGGAGCGTCTGTGCCATGTGCATCCGGCTAGAGGTGCTCGCATGTTGGCAGCCAGGCTCCACCGACGAAGAACTGCTCTATCAAGGAAGGCCCTTGAAGAGACTCAGGGAAGAAGAGTTCGGGAATAGAGGACTCCCACCGGACATCCGCCAGCCGACCAAGCGAAGCCGACTCAAGGAAACAATACGAATCCAAGAACCAGGTACTGATCCCCCCGCGTAAGCTTTCATATCCTGTACATATTTGTTTACAGCTTTTTCTAAAAAAATCAAAATCGAAAAATATTTGTTTACCAGCTTTCGCTTTCGTCACCCTATACATATTTGTTTACAGTTTTTTTCTAAAAATCAAAATCGAAAAATATTTGTTTACCAGCTTTCGCTTTCATCACCCAATACATATTTGGTTACGGCTTTCCTAAAAATTTAAAATCAAACAAAAATATTTGTTTACCAGCTTTTCGCTTTTATCACCCTATACATGTTTACACGCTTTCCAACAATAAAAAAATCAAAATCCAAAAATATATGCCAATCAGCTCTCATTCCCCAACCCTGAACATACCTATTTCAAGCTTTATTTACATGTTTTTCATCAAAACAAAAATGTTTTCTAATTGTCTTTACATGTTTTCTAAACCACGAAAATATTTTTACAAGCTTTCTTTACATACTTTCTAGACAACGAAAATATTTCACGAGCTTTCCTTACATGTTTTCCAAAACAATGAAAATATTTGTAAACTACATTTCCACACTCTTCTTCACGACGAAAATGTTTTCCAAATCTGCGCTTCTTCAAAACTAAATGTTTAACAAAACCGTATTTCCATAATTTCCGCCAAAAACATTTTACAAAACTGTCTTTCCAATGCTTTCCTTCTAAAAATAAAATTATTTTTCAAACTTTATCTCCATTCCTTTTTCAAAAGTATATCTATCCGCCAACGCAGGCCCCTCTTTCAAAACCGTAAGTATGCATCTGTCTCCACACTTTCGAAAACATAAAATATAAAAAAACACAAAAAATATACCAAAAGAGAGGCACTCCTACTATGCCTCGAACTACTAGACGAGAAAAGATTAAGAGCGGCATACCATGCCCAGGCCTACCAAAGAAGGGTGGCAAGGGCATTTGAAAAGAAGGTAATAAAAAGAAAATTTGAAATCGGGGAATTAGTACTTAAGCAAATCATGCCATCAAGACAGCCTCACCCAAGAGGGAAGTTGCAACCCGCATGGGAGGGACCCTATGTCATCACCCATGCCTATTTTGGGAATGCCTACCGCCTGGTAGATGCCGAAGGAGTCGAGGTTTCAGGTTCGTGGAATGCACTTTATCTAAAGAAATTCCATGCATGAGTAGCTTTCAATACTTGAGAACTATTATTCTTTCTTCCTGCAATTTCCAGCGTTTAGTACTTGATGATAGAACTATAAGACTCTCAAAGATAAACTCGTATCTATTTGACACATCTCCGCCAAAATTATGCCATTTCATTAACACACGTATAACTGGACGATCGATTTACCTGATGGAAGAGAAATTGCCTACCCCGTAGACTGGGACAATTTAAAACCCCCAAAGCAAAACCTCACTTATTTCCGCCCCACTCGTATTAACCCTAGGGCAAAATGAGGAGTTACCTAGACCTGGCATATGTTCTAAAACTGGCTCTAACACTATACAAACACTTCTAGAGGGGAAGCACGAAAGGAATCGGGGTGAAAAACAGAAGAGCCCCCCCCCCCTCAAATAAAAAAAATCAGGCAATGAGAGGCCAACAAAAGAAAAATAACACCCAAGTGAACGGGTTAAACTCTCTATTTTAGCAGGCTTTCACGCCTTTACGCATGGTATACGCTAGACAACGGCTATACCAGTACATATCCAAACAACGGACTGTACTTTCCATCCAAAAATAAAGAAGTGGTAAAAAGAAGAAAGCCAGAGGGACCTAGAAAGTAGGACATATGCTAGACTGAGACAATTCTAAAATATTGCCCGAAAGGAAGATATTACTCTTACCCCACCCCCCCCCTTTTTTTATTTTCGCAATGGAATTCAAAATTGGACTATGTCTACCAGGAAAGGCGAAATTTCGACCAAGGGTAGATCATTTCCAGGTTTACAAATTACACACACTCACGTGAGTTCACTTAGAAACTTGCCTATCCAAAGGAAGCTTATCTAACTTGACTCCTGGTACACTCATGGATTTTTCAGCATGTTTAGAATAATACGATCAAGCATTTGAGAACCATGAACCTAGAAAAAACCGGCACATAAGGCCTATGCCTTTCAAATACAACCCTGGTTTGGATATAGGTGACCACAAGGGCTCCTCCACGAGGACTTGATGGTATCTTTTACTTCAGAAAGTCGAAAACACTACCCTCTCACATAAAAGAAAAACCATTGAAGAATTAAAATGCCCACTTATGCCACAATACTTACGCGTAAGTTCACATTTTCCTTTTCCAAAGCACCAAGGCAATTGATTTTCTTGAAATATTAAAATTAACCCCCCGAACCAATGATAAGATTACCCCCACTACATTCATTCTACGCCCTTCCGCACATGATTGAGAGAAAATTGTCCCACTTTAGCCCTTGACAATTCAAGCAAGAAAGAGCTCGAAAGTCAGTGCAGGGGCGCAATCCGGGCAGATTTAACACTTGGTCCATGAAAATAATGTTTTTATAGGTCTTGAAGATTGAAACGGTCACGAAGGCTTTCAGCAGCAGCAGACAAGAAACAAAACCAGGAGAATTGTCCCAG
Source organism: Acorus calamus (assembly GCA_030737845.1). Classification (NCBI taxonomy): domain Eukaryota; kingdom Viridiplantae; phylum Streptophyta; class Magnoliopsida; order Acorales; family Acoraceae; genus Acorus; species Acorus calamus. The sequence goes on along the minus strand of CM060873.1, from coordinate 9,336,858 downwards.
GCAAGGGGCGGCTAAATCTGACTAGCCGCCCCACAATGGACAGCTAGATAGAACTAGCCGCCCCTGTCCCTTCTTTTCCAGGTAAAAACCACAGGAATGGGGCGGCTAGCTTAAACAAGCCGCCCCATCTGGGGCGGCTAAATGCAAGTAGCCGCCCCTCACCTGCTGCCCCATCTGCCCTGTCAGTACCATCCTCAATCAACTCTTCAAAACCTGTCAAAATATTCTTTTTCCAAACATGCATACACACATTTCAAACACATCCATACACAAAACCTGTATAGAGAACATGCTCGAATGATTATATATATTAGAATCTTACATCCATCGATAAATTAAAACTTATAAACACCAAGTTCATTCATCCACGCGATATGCGTTTTCCAAAATAAAAGAAACCCTTTGAAAAATTCCAAAACATCCATACTAGCTACACCAAACCATGCATAAAAATCATAAAATTGTCACACCAAGACCATAAACAAAACCAAAGAAAGTGCATAAAAGATAGTCTTTATAAAAAAAGTGTGAGGAAGAGACGGGTCCACCGAGAGCCCCAAATCTTGAAATCTTGAGCTGTGCATCACCAAAACAATCACCTAAAAAAAACCAAAAGGAAAAGAAGAAAAGCGTGAATTCCTTGCACATATATCATTCTTCTACCTAAAACCAAGACACAAAGAAGCTATACCTCGGTGTATCATCATCCGCTGGAGGCTGAGTAGGAAGAACATCCTGACTTGGCTGAGAAGGGAGCGGTGGCTGAGTAGAGGACTGAACCTCTGGAGCATCAGGAGCGGTAGGAGTCTCTCGAACCGAAGACGCGGCCCTCGCATATATCCCACGACTCCGAGACGCCGAAGGACGAGAAGCACGGCTGAAGGTGGCCCCAGTGGCCAAGGAAGCTGAGAGAGAATGGTCAGGCTCAAGCGGAAGAAGGTCAAGGTCCGCTTCGGTCATGGAGCCCCCTCCAACCAATTTCCCCCTCATAGTCGTCTCCCAGAGATGAACCTGCTGCATATCTCTGTCTCTCCTCTCCAATCTTTGTCGGAGACAACTCTCGGTCCCTCTAGCCCGATCCTCGACAACCCTCAACCTCTCCTCCAACTCCCGTGCCCTCGCCTCTGATGCCCTGAGCGCCTCCCGATCCCTATCCCCAGCCGCCTGGAGAGAACGAACCAAGTCCCCCATCAAACCTCCGGGAACACGCGCTGAAGCCTCCAACTCCGACACCCTCATCTGGAGGGAGTCCCTCTCACGGCCTAGGGTAATGAAACCCTCCTCTCTCGAAGCCATCATGGACCTCAGCCGGTCCGTCTCCTCCTCAGCTCGAGAAGCCCTACCCCTCGCCTGTGTAGATACCCCAATTTTGACCGTCCAGAGAGACAGAAATACTTCAAGTAACACACGGAAATATCCCACAAGTGGACACCAATAGAGAACCGAAGGTTAGGTAAACCGGAAACCCTAGAACCTTGACCTAGCCCTAAACCCTAATCCCAGCCTTGACCTAAACCTAAGGAAACCCTAGAACCTTGGCCTAGCCCTAAACCCCAAACCCTAGCCCTAAACCCTAAATCCCAGCCTTGACCTAAACCTAAACCGGAACCCTAAACCTTGACCTAACCCTAAACCTAAGCCAAACCCTAACCCAGACCTAAACCAAAAACCAAAACCCTAAAAAACTAAATCCCTGGAAAGGGACGGCTATCCCTAACTAGCCGCCCCTCACTGGGCGGCTAGTTTACACTAGCCGCCCCCCTAACCGCCCCCTGGCCGACTTTGGACCAGTTCCCTGGATGGGACATAAAGCAATATTAAATGCTGATCATTGCGGCGGGTCATGACCTTTAGCCGCCCTCTCTTGGCCGGATCAAACTAAGTAGCCGACCCAAGCCACCGCTTGTCAGAGATGGGACGTTTGGCAGGTCATGATAGGGGCGGCTACCAGGAAGTAGCCGCCCCATCCTGGGCGGCTAGTTAGAACTAGCCGCCCTTCTCCTGTTCTCTGGCAGAAGAACCAGAGCATTAATGAGAGGTCCAATCAAAGCCAAACCACTCCATTACCCTCGGGATATTTTCCTGCCCCTCTTTTACTATAAATAGAGGGGTCCCAAGCCCAAATATAACATAAACAAATCCACAAACAACCATTCCACACCAACATCCCACAATTCACATTCCCTTTTCACACTAGAAATCCCAAGAGAGAGAGAGAGAGAGAGCCCTTTTGTGAGAGAAACACTCATTCCCCACATAAAATACCCTCTCATCTCACCCTCCAAAAGCCCGGGCTAAACCTAGCTTAGCCTCTGCCCAAAACCAAACCCATTTCCTACCAAACCCTGCCCAAATCAAACCAGACCTGGGACGGCTAAACCCTACTAGCCGCCCCTGACCAGACGGCTAGATCCAACTAGCCGCCCCCCTATACACACCCCATACTCACACCCCTTTGTCCCATAACTCCTTTAGTCAAGCCCGGGAGCAGAATAGGATTACCTGTTTTTCACCTCTGTGTACGGTATATCCGTGTCTCAGAGCGGAGACCCCACAAACTCCCCACGTAGGCGATCAAATCCAACCCAAACCCTTTCCTGTTTTTAGAAAAAGCAGGTGGCGATCACAAACCCCCCTTGAATCCTCTTGAGCCGCTGTCGGGCGCCTCGACCAGGAACCACAACCCTCACCCCTTCCGAGGAGACGATCCGGCCGAGCCCGCCAGGGCACGCATCCGATACCGAACCCTCCGAAGAACCCCCACACACGCGCGGACCCCTTTTCGACGCCGACAGCCTGGTCCAACTCCATCCGTATGACCGTCAAATCATTCCGGGCCGCATCTAGCTCCCTCGTCAGCTCGAGCTCTCGCTCGGAAGCCATGGAAGGAGGAGGGGTGGAAGAAGAAGAAGCGCCATCGGCCCTCGCTCTCGACAGAGCATCCACCTGAGCCTCGAGGACCCAGACCTGGTCCTGCAAGCGTCTCCGTTGCATCCGCAACGCCTCTATCTGCCTGGCCCGCGCTTGGAGGTGCTCATTGGCGGTCTTGAGCCTCTTCTCCATCTCGTTCAACTCAACCTGCAAAAACAAATACTATTCAGAAAATATTCAAGCAAAAGAAAAAAAAATGGAGAAGAAGAGGGATTTTTCAGCTTACGTAAGCGTCCGGGATCTCCTCCTCCATCGTTCTGAGGATACCCGCATACTCCTGACGATACCAAGCTAGGTATTCATCACTCGAAGTCACCTCAGGACGACGCTCCACCAAGACGCCTCGGCCCATCCATCCTGCCACATACGTAGCGTAATTCCTCGGGAGGTTCGTGTCCCGAGGAATCCCAGTCACCGGAATCTAGGGGCGCCGCGGCAGAGTATCGGACACCCACTGATGATAGCCAAGATGGTGGACGACCCGGCTGATCGCATGAAACATGACCTCGTTGAAGTAGATCAACCAGACGTCTCGCGCCAGAGCCTCGGGAACCTCCTCCGGATAAGGCCTCCACGTCATCTAAAAAACATCAAAGATAGGAAGAGCGCTTAGTCAAAAGAAAACCAAATACAAGCCAAGGAAATTCGAAGAAAAACTTATACCTCTTCCTCCGACAAGATGCGAAAGGCCAAGGGAGGGCATGATCCCCGGGGTTCCCATCTCATAGCCCAAGGGAGGGCATGATCAAACGGCGCCAGAGTCAGGCGATCGATGGTGAAGTGCTCATACCCGAAGATCTAGAAAAGTAAGAGGAAAATTATCATGATCAAAAGTGAGCTAAACCAAGAAAAGACATTTACCACTTACACATACCTGAAGAAATGGTGCAAAACCACCAAGATTATTTCCCCCGGCCCTCTTGACTTTCTTCGAGAGCTCTGCGAAGAGATGGGCAAGCATCGCCGCTCCCCAGGCATAGCGTCCCATGCCCTCCAGGTCCCTCATCAGCAAGAGAGAATGAGAGGAAACCTTATCGGAGGCCGTCGAGAAGAGGACCCGGCCGAAGAAGTAAAGGAAGAACGCCCTCAACTCCCTCCGTGCCCTCTGTGGGCACGCGGCCGCCTCTCTCTCCTCGATCATCGCCCGCCTCCTCTCGAAGCTAGCTGCAGCTTCTCCCTTCTGACGCTGAAAGCCTCCCCAACGGGATCTGGTTCAGCGTCCGCTCCCGCTCCACGAACTCCCATTCCCCGATCAACTCTCAAAACATCCCCTTATATTCCACAAGGGTGGCCGCAATTACCGCTTCCCCTAAGACTGGAAGGCCGGTGATCCGATGGACGTCCTCAAGGATCGGCATAACGGCGCCAGTAGGGAGGATGAATGCGCAACTCTCTGAGTCTCATCTCTCCGCCAATGCCTCCACATATGGGCGATGGACGTGGAACGGCTCAATCAGGAAGAAGGAACGGAAGCCCGCTCCATCCACTAAACTCCTCTCCTCCTGCCCCAAGGCATCATACCACCGCTTCGTCCCATGCCAAAGGGCCCGGATGCGATTCGGCCGCTATGAAATAAACGAAAATGGGTTAGTCCAAAGCGATCGAGAGGTAAAGATCCAAGTCTAAAAGAACTCATTTTTCTAGAAACCATGCTTAGCACAATAAAACTCTTACACATTAAAATCCAAAAAAGGGCATGAAATATGGGACTTCATACGAAAATTTACCCTCCTTTATTTGCAAAACATACCTATAAGATCACATGTTTTACCCTCTTATCCCACCGTGGTCATTACTCATATGCTTCATTTTCAAAATACCGCTTATCATGCTTATATATACTTTCCACGAACTAAGCATATGAAGGAACTTAGACCCATAAACATGCATGCATATACTCCCTCTTATACTCCTTCTTACTTTGAAGATTACATACAAAACCATCACATACAAGCATACCAAGCCATTCCCTTTCCTTTCCTTTATATGCATACAACGAACATGGATGTGTGTATGAAGAAGTATCTCCTTTTCTTTCTACAATCCGTACCCGTTCGCATGCTTACTATCCCACCGTGATTAACTTATACACAAGCATGCCTATTTAAAACACACATATACAAGTATAATACACATATACAACCTGTTCATACCTCCAAAACACATGCATATACACCAAAAAATAAAAAGGCTAAGATTAAAAGGTTAGGAACATACCACGGCCTGTATGGACCCAGGAGCGTCCACCTTGGCCTTGTCAGGGTCGTCCATCCCGTCGTCATCCCCCTCCTTTTCATCCTCCTCAAACACGGCCTCCTCGGCCTCAGCCTCCACGCCCACACCGGCCTCTGCAGCCCCGGTGCCCATACCCTCGGCCTCCTCGGCCTCATCCCTAACCTCTCCTGTCCCCTCCACTCTCCCCGCGCCGGAGATACACTCCGCAAAAGCCCCCATAGCCCTACTTTCCTCCTCCTCAGCCCTGGCCTCTGTGGCCTCCCTGTCCAACATCCCGACAAGGGCATCCAACGACGCCCTCAAATCCTCACTAACCCCCTCAGCCCCTACCCCCTTAATTGCACCCTCAACCAATCCCCTGACCCCCGAAACCACCTCCTCGACCACCGTCGGTCGATCCCCACGCCTCCTCTTGCGTGTATACCCTATCATACTACTCCCAACCTCTGGGGTAGCCCCCAAAGGCAAGTCCCCAACCTCACCCGCGCTGATATCCACCGGCGGCACCTCCGTCACACCCATAGCCTCCCCCACGACCTCGACCTCGACCTCCGGCCTATCGCTCTCCGATGATGAAGAGCTCGGGTTACGCTCTCCATGAGCCACCCGTGGTCGTTTCCCCCTCGAAGCAATCGCCTTCGACCTTGTCATCTTCCTCAGATTGAAAAGAAAAAGGAGAACCCAATACTAGGGTTTTCAAATCAAGAGAAGAGGATGGATCTAGGTCGAAATAGAGGAAGAAAAGGTAAAAGGAATCAAGGTTTTCGGTTTAAAATGAAGAAGAAGAAGAGAGGAGGGAAGAATAACCGTTATGAAACGTATGGAGAGAGAGAGGGTCCCTTTTTTGTTATAAGGGACCCAGTCAGGAGGCGGCTACTCACGAGTAGCCGCTCCCTCTTGGGCGGCTAGTTAGAACTAGCCGCCCCTCCCAGTTTTCTACTTTCACTTAAAACCCCTTTCCAATTTCTTTTTAGCCCTAAATTTCAAGGTTTTCCATACCAAACAGTCATGTATTGGCTTATTTCCAGACACTACTTGATTAAACACGACTTTCCTGAAGTTTTGCCACACTTTCAGTACCGTTCAAATTTGAATTTCTTCAGTTCTGGTTCTTTTCCATAGTTCTTATCCTTCGGATGATCCAATTCACCAAATCAAACTTTTACCTGCTTTCTGTCGGCAATATACCCTCCTTGCTGAGTTTTCCCAAGCACGGAAACGGTAGGCACGAGGAAACTGACGCTGGGCTGCTCCGCGCACGATAGCTAAGAACCCCGACTGCGAGTTGGATCACTCACCATTTACTTTTTCCCGCCTTCCACCTAGATCATCCTTTTAGCTAAAAATTCTAAGTCAAGACCTAGCCTCTGACAGTCTAAATCAACTCCCCGAATAGTACTGTTCGTGTTGGCATAACTTCTTGAAGGTCGGACCGGCCAAAATAGGGGTCTCTTTCCTTATCATCGGTCGAAGTCTTTCCTGCTTCGCATGAAGACTCCGTCCGATGAGGGACAATTGTAGATACCCCAATTTTGACCGTCCAGAAAGATAGAAATACTTCAAGTAATACCCGGAAATATCCCACATTTGGACATCTAGTAGAGAACCGAAGTTCAAGAAACCGGAAACCCTAACCCTAGCCCTAACCTAAACCCAAACCCTAACCCTAGCCCTAACCGAAACCCAAACCCTAACCCTAACCCGATCCCTAGCCCTAGCCCTAACCTAAACCCAAACCCGAACCCTAGCCCTAGCCCTAACCGAAACCCAAACCCTAACCCTAGCCCTAAGCTAAAACCAGAAACCAGAAACCCAAAAGCCCTAAGTCCCTGGCAAGGGGAAGGTAATATCCATATGGGGAGAGGCGCGCTCTAATAATACACAGGCCCGAAATTGGAGCGTCTGTGCCATGCGCATCCGACTAGAGGTGCTCGCATGTTGGCAACCAGGCGCCACAGACGAAGAACTACTCCATCAAGGGAGGCCTTTGAAAAGACTCAGGGAGGGAGAATTTGGGAACAGGGGACCCCCACCAGACATCAGCCGGCCATCCAAAAGAAGCCGACCCGAGGAGGCAATACAAATTCAAGAACCAGGTACCGATCCTCCCAGGTAAGCTTTCAACTCCTGTACATATTTGTTTACAGCTTTTTTTAAAAAGATCAAAAGACCAAAATATTTGTTTACCAGCTTTCCGCTTTCAACTCCTGTACATATTTGTTTACAGCTTTTTCTAAAAAGATCAAAAGACCAAAATATTTGTTTACCAGCTTTCCGCTTTCAACTCCTGTACATATTTGTTTACAGCTTTTTCTAAAAAGATCAAAAGACCAAAATATTTGTTTACCAGCTTTCCGCTTTCAACTCCTGTACATATTTGTTTACAGCTTTTCAAAAAAAATACAAAAGGCCAAAATATTTGTTTACTAGCTTTCGCTTTCAACTCCTATACATATTTGTTTACCTGCTTCCAAAAAGAAACAAAAATCCAAAAAAAATATACATGCTAATCAGCTTTCATTTCTCAACCTTGAACATACTTGTTTCCAAGCATCTTTCTTCAAAACAAACAAAAAAAACAAAAGAAAAAAAATGTTTTCTAACTGCCTTTACATCATTTCTAAAAACAACGAAAATATTTACAAACTACATTTCCACACTCTTCTTCACGATGAAAATGTTTTCCAAATCTACGTTTCCACACCTTTCTTCAAAGTAAAATATTTTACAAAGCCATACTTCCATGATTTCCACCGAAAAACGTTTTACAAACGGTCTTTCCATACTTGTCTTCTAAAAACAAAACCGCTTTCCGGAACTTTATCCCCTTTCCTTCCAAAAACATATCTTTTCGCCAACATAGGCCCCTTTTCAAAAACGTAAGCATACATTTGTTTCTACTACTACGCCTCGAACTACTGGACGAGAAAAGATTAAGAGCGGCAGACCATGCCCAGGCCTACCAAAGAAGGGTTGCAAGGGCATTTGAAAAGAAGGTGATTAAAAGAAAATTCAAAATCGGGGAATTAGTACTTAAGCAAATCATGCCATCAAGACAGCCTCACCCGAGAGGAAAGCTGCAACCCACATGGGAGGGACCCTATGTGGTCACCCATGCCTATTCCGGGAATGCCTACCGCCTGGTAGATGCCGAAGGAGTCGAGGTTCCAGGTTCGTGGAATGCACTTTATCTAAAGAAATTCCATGCATGAAAAACTTTCAATACTTAAGAACTATTATTCTTCCTTCCTGCGATTTCCAGCGTTTAGTACTTGATGATAGAATTATAAGACTCTCAAAGATAAACTCGTATCTATTTGAACACGTTTTCGCCAGATCATGTCATTCCCTTCACACACGTATAACTGGACTAGATTTGCCTGATGGAAGAAAAATTGCCTACCCCGTAGACTGGGACAATTTAAAACTCCCCAAAGCAAAATATCCCTTATTTTCGCCCCACTCGTATTAACCCTAGGTCAAAATGAGGAGTTACCCGGACCTAGCATGTGTCCCAAAAACTGGCTCTGGTACTATATAAACACTTCTAGAGGGGAAGCATGAAAAGAATCGGGGTGAAAAACAGAAGAACCCCCCCCCTCAACTCGAATAAAAAAAAAAAAAAAAAAAAAAAAACAAAAAGAGAAAGATAGGCAAGGAGAGGCCAAACACCCAAGTGAACGGGTTAAACTCTCTATTTAGCAGGCTTTCACGCCTTTACGCACGGTATACGCTAAACAACGGCTATACCATGTACAGATCCAAACAACGGACTGTACCTTTCCACCCAAAAATAAAGAAGTGGTAAAAAGAAGAAAACCAGAGGGACCTAGGAAGTAAGACATATGCTAGACTGGGACAATTCTAAAATATTGCCCAAAAGGAAGATATTACTCTTACCCCATTCACCCTCTCCCCTTTTTATTTTTTTTGCAATGGGGGGTTCAAAATTGAGCTATGTCCACCAGGAAAAGCGAAATTTTGACCGAAGGCAGATCACGTCCAGGTTTACACCTACACACACACTCACACGAATTCATTTAGAAACTTGCCTATCCAAAGGAAGCTTGTTTGACTTGACTCTTGGTACACTCATGGATTTTTCAGCATGTTTAGAATAATACGATTAAGCATTTGAAAACCATGAACCTAGGAAAATCGACGCCTAAGGCTTATACCTCTTAAATACAATCCTGGTTTGGACATGAGTGACCACAAGGGCTCCTCCACGGGGACTTGATGGCATCTTTTACTTATGGAAATCGAGAACATTGCCCTCTCACCTAAAAAGTCATTGAAAAACTAAAATACCCCCTTATGCCACATATACCTACGCATAAGCGTGCATTTTCCTTTTCCAAAAACACTTTGGCATCCGATTTTCTTGAAAATTGTCCCCACATATTAAAATTGTCCCCACATATTAAAATTGTCCCCACGTATTGTCCCCACTAATATTAAAATTGCCTCCACTCACCTCATGCCCTTCCGCACATGCGTGAGAAGAAATTGTCCCCAACTCCTACACATAATTCTTCTTCACTCACGCACTTGGAATCCCTTCCTTGCGCACTAAAGCCTGGTCTCCCGCACTTTTACTTTCTCGCATTTATATTTCCATTCCGCCTTAAGATGGATTGTAGCCCTTGACAATTCAAGCAAGAAGGGCTCGGAAGTCAGTGCAGGGGCGCAATCTGGATGGATTTAACACTTGGTCCATGGAAAGAATGTTTTTATAGGTCTCAAAGGATAAAGCACTCAGGAGGACTTTCAGCAGCAGCAGACAAGAAGCAAAACCAGAAAATTGTCCCAGGCAGGGGGCGGCTAAACCCGACTAGCCGCCCCCCTGGAGACGGCTAATTTATACTAGCCGCCCCTCCCCCCTGCCCTCTTGTCCAGGTAAAAACCCAGGCAAGGGGCGGCTAAATGCAAGTAGCCGCCCCTCACTGGGCGGCTAAACGCAACTAGCCGCCCCTCACCTGCTACCCCATCTGCCCTGTCAGTCCCAGCCTCAATCAACTCTTCAACTCCTTTGAATACCTGTCAAAACATTCCTTTCCCAAACATGCATACACACATTTTAGACACACATTCATACACAAGACATGTACCGATACCATGCTATAATGATTATATATTAGAATTCTACATCCATCCATAAATCAAAACCTATAAACACCAAGTTCATTCATCCACACACACACATCCCTATAGATTAGGAAGGCTTTCTAAAAAACATTAACCATCCATGCTAAACTATACCAAACCATGCATACAAACAAGAAATTAAATTGTCCCACCATGACCATAAACGTAAATTGTCTTCTAAAAACCTAAAATAAAAGTAAGAAGAGATAGGTCCACCAAGAGCTCCAAACTCCGAAGTCTTGAGCTATACTTCACCGAAATATCACCTAAAACCAAAAACAAAAGAAGAAAAGCATGAATTCATCGCATATGTACTATTCTTCTACTTAAAACCAAGACACAAAAGCTATACCTCGGCGTATCATCATCCGCTGGAGGCTGAGTAGGAGGAACGTCCTGACTTGGCTGAGAAGGGAGTGGCGGATGAGGAGAAGACTGAACCTCTGGAGCATCGGGAGCAGCAGGAGTCTCTCGAACCGAAGACGCGGCCCTCGCATATATCCCACGACTCCGAGACACCGAAGGGCGAGATGCACGGCTAAAAGTGGCCCCGGTAGCCAAGGAAGCCGAGAGAGAATGGTCAGGCTCGAGTGGAAGAAGATCAAGGTCCGCCTCGGTCATAGAGCCCCCTCCGACCAATTTCCCCCTCATAGTCGCCTCCCAGAGACGAACCTGCTGCATATCCCTGTCTCTTCTCTCCAATCTCTGTCGGAGACGACTCTCCGTCCCTCTGGCCCGATCCTCGGCAGCCCTCAACCTCTCCTCCAACTCCCGCGCCCTCGCTTCCGACGCCTTGAGTGCCTCTCTGTCCCTATCCCCGGCCGCCTGGAGAGAACGAACCAGGTCTCCCATCAAACCTCCGGGAACACCCGCCGAAGCCTCCAACTCCGACACCCTCATCTGGAGGGAGTCCCTCTCACGGCCTAGGGTAATGAACCCCTCCTCCCTCGAGGCTATCATGGACCTCAGCTGGTCCACCTCCTCCTCAGCCCGAGAAGCCCTGCCCCTCGCCTGGCCCAACTCCATCCTTGTGGCCGTCAGCTCATTCCGGGCCACATCCAACTCCCTCGTCAACTCCAGCTCTCGCTCGGACACCATGGAAGGAGGAGGGACGGAAGAAGAAGAAGCGCCATCGGCCCTCGCTCTCGACAGAGCATCCACCTGAGCCTCGAGGACTCGGACCTGGTCCTGCAAGCGTCCTCTCTGTGCCCGCAACGCCTCTATCTGCCTGGCCCGCGCTTGGAGGTGCTCAGTCGCAGTCTTGAGCCTCTTCTCCATCTCATTCAACTCAACCTGCAAAAGGAAATACCATTCAGAAGAGTTCAAACAAAAAACGAGGAAAGAAAAGGGATTCTTTAAACTTACATAAGCGTCCGGGATCTCCTCCTCCATCGTCCCGAGGATATCCGCATACTCCCGACGATACCAAGCTAGGTATTCGTCGCTCGAAGTCACCTCAGGACGACGCTCCACCAAGACGCCTCGACCCATCCATCCCGCCACGTACGTCGCGTAATTCCTCGGGAGATTCGTATCCCGAGGAATCCCGGCCACCGGAATCGAAGGGCGCCGCGGAAGAGGATCGGGCACCCACTGATGGTACCCAAGCTGACGGACGACCCGGCTGATCGCATGGAACACGACCTCATTGAAGTAGATCAGCCAGATGTCTCGCGCCAGGGCCTCAGGAACCTCCTCCGAGTAAGGCCTCCATGTCATCTAAAAAAGCATCGAAAGATAGGAAGAGCGCTTAGTCAAAAGAAAACCAAGTACAAACCAAAAGGATTCAAAGAAAACTTATACCTCTTCCTCCGACAAGACGCGGAAGGCCTCTCGGAATTGGGCGAGGCGATGCAAACGGGAAGATCCCCGGGGTTCCCATCTCATGGCCCAAGGGAGGGCATGATCGAACGGAGCCAAAGTCGGGCGATCAATGGCGAAGTGCTCGTACCCGAAAATCTAACAAAGCAAGAGGGAATTTATCATGACCAAAGTAAAGCTAAAAAAAGAAGACACTCATCACTTACACATACCTGAAGGAATGGTGCGAAGCCACCAAGGTTCTTTCCTCCAGCCCTCTTGACTTTCTTCGAGAGCTCCGCAAACAAGTGGGCAAGCATCGCCGCTCCCCAAGCATAGCGCCCCATGCCCTCCAAGTCCCGCATCAGTAGAAGGGAATGAGAGGAGACCTTATCAGAGGCCGTCGAGAAAAGGACCCGGCCAAAGAAGTAGAGGAAGAACGCTCTCAACTCCCTCCGTGCCCTCTGTGGACACGCGGCCGCCTCTCTCGCCTCGATCATCGCCCGCCGCCTCTCGAAGCTAGCTGCAGCTTCGCCCTTCTGACGCTCTGTGAAGGAACCGAGGCCGTACTGCCCCGAAAGCCGCCCTAAAGGGATCCGGTTCAGCGTCCGCTCCCGCTCCACGAACTCCCATTCTCCATCAACTCTCGGAAAAGCCCCCTGTAGTCAGCTAGGGTGGCCGCGATCACCGCCTCCCCCAGAACCGGAAGGCCGGTGATCCGATGGACGTCCTCGAGCGTCGGCATGACAGCGCCAGTAGGGAGGATGAACGTGCAACTCTCCGGATCCCATCTCTCCGCCAAGGCCTCCACATATGGACGGTGGACGTGGAATGGCTCGATCAGAAGAAGGAACGGAAGCCCGCTCCATCCACCAAGCTCCTCCGCTCCTCCTGCCCCAGGGCATTGTACCATCTCTTCGTCCCATGCCATAAAGCCCGGATACGATTCGGCCTCTACAAAACAAGCGAAGGGAACATGGGTTAGTTTAAAACGAGCAAGAGGTAAGAGTCCAAATCTACGAAATCGTTTTAAACCATGCTTAGCGAAATCAAAACTCCCACATACTAAAAGAATGAAAGTAAGAAACTACACTCCTCATATGATCACGCATGCTAGACAAATATCAAACACATCCCACCGTGGTCACCACTCACACACTTTCTTACATCAAGCCTATCAAACACACCTAAGCAATACAGCCATATGGAACTCGAACCCATGAAACGCATGCATACACCCCCTCATGCTCTACCATGATCAAACACGTACGAAATCACATACACATAGAAAAGTATCGCATGCAAGCATATTAGCTATATCATTTCTCTCCTTTACATGCATATGACAAACATGGATATATATATAGCAATTGCCCCCTCCCTATAAAAACAAACCCATGACAGCATGCTTACACATCCCACCGTAATTAACTTATACACAAGCATGCCTATTTAGAAAATAAACACACATATACGAGTATAATACACACATACAACCTGTTCATACCACCAACACATGCATATACACCAAAATAAAAGGCAAAGACTAAAGGATTAGGACATACCACGGCCCGTGTGGACCCAGGGCGTCCACCTCGGCCTCGTCGGGATCGTCCATCCCGTCGTCATCCTCCTCCTCATCCTCCTCAAACACGGCCTCCTCGGCCTCAACCCCAACACCCACACCGGCCTCAGCGGCCCCAGTACCCATACCCTCGGCCTCCCCGGCCCCGTCCCTAGCCTCTCCTATCCCCTCCACCCTCCCCACGCCGGAGATAAACTCCGCAAAGGCCCCCATAGCCCTACTCTCCTCCTCCTCAGCCCTGGCCTCTGTGGCCTCCCTATCCAACATCCCGACGAGGGCATCCAATGACGCCCTCACCTCCTCACTAACTCCCTCGACCCCTACCCCCTCGGTTGCACCCTCAATCGATCCTCCAACCCCCGGAACCACCTCCTCGGCCACCACCGGTCGATCCCCACGCCTCCTCTTGCGTGTATAGCCTATTACACTCCCCCCTACCCCGGGACAGCCCCTGAAGGCGAATCCCTGACCTCACCCGCACCAGTATCCACTAACGGCACCTCCGCCGTACCCACAACCTCCCTCACGACCTCCCCCTCCACCCGATCACTCCCCGATGAACTAGACCCCGAGACAGCCCCTCTCTGCTCTCGGGAAGACCTAAGGCGCTTCATCATCGAAGCCGTCCTCTTCCCCTTCGTCATCCCCTCCGATTTCGCGCAAAAGAAAAATCCCAAAGAAAATCTAGGGCTCTGAAATCAAGAAGAAAGGAATGATGGAAGGCTTAAACAAAGGATTCAAGGTGTTTTAAATCAGGGTTTTCGAGTTTAAAACCGAAGGGAAGAAGAGAAGAGGGAAGAGAAACCGTTTTAAAAACATATGGGGAGAGAGAGGGTCTTTTCGGTTATAAGGGACCCAGTCGAGGGGCGGCTACCCGCGAGTAGCCGCCCCCTCTCGGGCGGCTAGTTACAACTAGCCGCCCCTCCCAGTTTTTTTCTTTTGCTTAAAAAACCCCCTTCCAATCTTTTCAGCCCTAAAATTCAAGGTTCTCCATACCAAACAGCCATGTATTGGCTTATTTCCCAGACATTACTTGATCAAACACGACTATCCCGAAGTTTTGCAACACATTCAGTACCATTCAGGTTCAAATTTCTTCAGTTCTGGTTCTTTTCCAGAGTTCTTATCCCTCGGATGATCCAATTCACCCAAATCAACCTTTTACTTGCTTTCTGTCGGCGATATCCCCTCCTTGCTGAGTTTTCCCAAACACGGGAACGGTAGGCACGAGGAAACTGACGTTGGGCTGCTCCGTGCACGATAGCTAAGAACCCCGACCGCGGGTTGGATCACTCACCATTTACCTTTTCCCGCCTTCCACCTGGATCATCTTCTCAGATAAAAATTCTAAGTCAAGACCTAGCCTCTGACAGCCTAAATCAACTCCCCGAAAAGTACTGTTCGTGTTGGCAAAAACTTCTTGAAGGTCGGGCCGGCCAAAATAGGGGTCTCTTTCCTTATCATCGGTCGAAGTCTTTCCTGCTTCGCACAAAGACTCCGTCCGATGAGGGACAATTGTAGATACCCCAATTTTGACCGTCTAGAGAGACGGAAATACTTCAAGTAACACACGGAAATCTCCCACAAGTGGACACAAATAAGAGAACCGAAGGTTCGGTAAACCAGAAACCCTAACCCTAGCCTTGACCTAGCCCTAAACCCTAATCCCAGCCTTGACCTAAACCTAAACCGGAACCCTAAACCTTGACCTAAACCTAAAACCGGAACCTTAAACCTTGACCTAAAACCCTTGCCCAAAACCCTAACCTAAAACCAAACCCTAGCCCAAAACCCTAACCTAAAACCAAACCCTAGCTCAAACCCTAAACCTAAGCCAAACCCTAACCCAGACCTAAACCAAAACCAAAACCCTAAAAGCCTAAAGTCCCTGGAAAGGGGCGGCTAGCCCTAACTAGCCGCCCCTCACTGGGCGGCTAGTTTACACTAGCCGCCCCCCTAACCGCCCCCTGGCCGACTTTGGACCAGTTCCCTGGATGGGACATAAAGCAATATTAAATGCTGATCATTGCGGCGGGTCATGACCTTTAGCCGCCCTCTCTTGGCCGGATCAAACCAAGTAGCCGACCCAAGCCACCGCTTGTCAGAGATGGGACGTTTGGCAGGTCATGATAGGGGCGGCTACCAGGAAGTAGCCGCCCCATCCCGGGCAGCTAGTTAGCACTAGCCGCCCTTCACCTGTTCTCTGGCAGAAGAACCAGAGCATTAATGAGAGGTCCAATCGAAGCCAACCCACTCCATTACCCTCGGGATATTTTCCTACCTCTCTTTTACTATAAATAGAGGAGGTCCTAAGCCTTCAACAACAACCAACACACCCAACAAAATCCACAACAATCACCAATTCATCTTCAAACCCTTCCACCACCAGAAATCCCAAGAGAGAGAGAGAGAGAGAGAGAGACCTCTTTTGTGAGAGAAACACCCATTCCCCACATAAAATACCCTCTCGTCCCACCCTCCATAAACCCAGGCTAAACCTAGCTTAGCCTCTGCCCAAGACCCCACCCTTTACCTACCAAACCCCTGCCTAAATTTCCCAGACCCTGGACGGCTAACCCTAGCTAGCCGCCCCCTGGCCGACGGCTAACCACAACTAGCCACCCCCTATCCACACCCCCATATCAACATCCCTTTGACCCATAACTCCTTTAGTCAAGCCCGGAAGCAGAATAGGATTACCTGTTTTTCACCTCTGTGTACGGTATATCCGTGTCTCAGAGCGGAGACCCCACAAACTCCCCACGTAGGCGATCAAATCCAACCCAAACCCTTTCCTGTTTTTAGAAAAAGCAGGTGGCGATCACAAACCCCCCTTGAATCCTCTTGAGCCGCTGTCGGGCGCCTCAACCAGGAACCACACCCTCACCCCTTCCGAGAAGACGATCCAACCGAGCCCGCCAGGGCACGCATCCGATCCGAACCCTCCGAAGAAACCCCACACACACGGATTTTTCGACACCGACACTACACACACCCCATTTGCACCCCTATGTCCCAAGACTCCTTTAGTCAAGCCCCGGAAGCAGAATAGGATTATCTGTTTTTCACCTCTGTGTTTGATATATCCATGTCTCAGAGCGGAGACCCCACAAACTCCCCATGTAGGCGATCAAATCCAACCTGATCCTTTTCCTGCTTTTAGAAAAAATAAGTGGCAATCACACAAACCCTGGAATCCTCTTGAGCCGCTATCGGGCGCCTCAACCAGGAACGACACCCTGTAGATCACTTATCAAACTTCTCGGCTGTAAGCGAGAAGTTCTTGGGCCGCTACAGTTACCAGAGGATTAGAACCCCCTCTATTTCGGATTTAACCGTAAAGAAAATGAGGCCTAGGGAGGAATTTGAACAATACGTGTCTCGGTGACGCACACTTGTCCACCGGACAGGCCTGCAACTTGCAGAATGTCAAGAAATTGACATGATGTTGTAGAATTTGAGTCCATAGCTTCGTACGAGCCTTTCGTACAGAGACTGTACTACGTATCAGCTTCTAATTGACCGTCATAACAGGATTTTCCATTGTGCAACCCTAGTAGTCCAAAGCCAGTCCCCACCTATCAGCCATAGGGTTGGACAACCGCTTCGTAAGGCGCAAACCCCCACGGTAGAGGGGATTACAAAAGTTTCCGCACTCTACCCGAACGGAGCACGAGTTCCCGATCGAGGAATGGCTCCGAGATAGTACACGTCCGATTCATCCGGATATGCTCCGCCTCGGCCAACCAATCAAAATTTTATACCTCGATCAGCACCCGTCCCCGTGCTGACACAACAAAATCCGCTAATACAAAGTTCCCCAGTCCAAAGCCCCATAATTTTAAGACAAGGTCAGCCTAGGGCCCCCTTCTATTCCACTTTCCTAAGGAACCAAAACCCAACCCCTAAGCAGCCCACACCAAGCCCCTACAAAGAGGTTACACCTTTGTATGATCCAAGTGGGTTAAGTAAAAGGAATTGCTATCCACCCCTCCCAGAAACCTTAGAAAACCTCTTCAAAGCCTTGATAGAAACCAATAACCTCCCCTTACCCACAGCCGGGCCTTCACCTATCAGTGCCAACACCGCCCGTTTTCTCCCATATCATCAATATCACGATCACACTATCGAACAATGCTTCTCATTTCGAGACATTGTTTACGATCTTGATGAAGAAAGGCGCCTAGACTAGGCCACCATCAGGGAACTTAGGAACAGCTTGGCTACACCAAAGGCCCAATCGAATCCACTACCCAGGCAAACCCCAAAAAATCCCGGTCCTGTAGAAACCAAAACACAAAACCCAAGATTAGCCACAGAGGCCCTCATAGAAGAGCCAGAAAGCCTGAACTTCGAAAGCATTTACACCATAAGGGCTACCAACCACGAAGAATCACCCAGGATCATTCCAAGTGGCTTAATTCTCCCAGCCTCTGCTCCTATTCTACCAGCCTCTTCTTCTGTTCTGCCGGCCCCTTCCCCCATTCTCCCAAGCCCCATAAGGCCTCCCCTCCCTAAACCAATTCCCCAACGGTCACCCATCTTACTAGCCAACAAAAAATTGAACCCGTCACAACTACATCCCCGAACCACGGTCGACACCTTGAACCATCACATTACTAGGGCAGGAAGAATCTTCAACGCTGTCACCTCTTATAGACGTCCCGTACCCGAAACAGAAACTGAGGAGCCCAATGTCGGGGATGGGATCTATATCCTCGACCAACTCTGAAGAATCCCTGTGAAAATTTCCATCTTAGAGCTGATCGTAACCTCAGAACATCACCAATATGCCCTAAGAATGTTTCTGGAAAGAGTCCAAGTTGACCCACAAATCTCAACCCTAGGCGTGTCGATAGCTTTAGTTTCTGCGGGACTGGGACCGATGATAACCTTTAGACCCAAGGAAGAAATCCATGATAAGGTCGTCAACACCTCCACCTTGTGCATAACAATTGACCTCGAAGGGTACCCAATAGATAAGGTTCTAATTGATACTGGCGCAGGGGTTAACCTCATGTCACTGCGCACCTTCGAACACATTGACGGACACATAACCCCGCTCTTCGAAACGGACACCAGTATATTTGCCTATGACAAAACGGCCCGTCCGATTCTTGGTTTTAAAAGCTTCCAGTTAAGAGTAGGACCCCTAGAAACTAGCGCCGAAGCATATGTCCTAGAAATGGATTCAGATTATAATATGATTTTAGGGCGTAAATGGCTGACCTCTATCAAAGAAGTCTCTTCCCCCTACACCAGTGTTTTAAATTCCCCCTAGGAATCAAATAATCAAAATACGGGGAGATGCGGTCAAAGGACCTAAAGCAAGGCTCACCGACAATGAGGCCATCGTCATAAAAATCACCAACCCAAAGCCCATGAAAACCACCGTCCACATTCTAGACTTCTGGCCGATTGGTTGGATCCCCAAAATCCTCCCCCCGGTACTGCAAGACATGCCACCCTAAAAATGAAAATCCTGGCTGACATATAGGGAAAATCATGGGCCACATCCCGGGAAGGCTTTGGGACTAAAAGATGGGATCTTGGAACCCATCAAGCTCCCGGCCTGGTTAGATAAGAGAGGCCTTGGCTCGCCCAAGCACCGCATTAAATTAAAAAGAAAATGTGATTGGGGGTTATATGAACATTTCATTAAGGAGACAACCACAGAACAGGTTGAAGAAGCCGCACACCCCCACCCCTTTGACCATGTCCAGGAAAGAGAGCCAGATTACCTATCGGGCTCCCTTGACTAGTTATTCCCACACCATGATGAACGTTTAAGCGCACACTCATCACCAAACGATGAAACCCTAGCTAACAAAGTGCTCTTTCCTCGCAGTGCTCAATCATCGCAAAATAGAAGCGCCAACTGTTGGAGGAAAGTCGGTTGAGATGTTTGGGCCAATCCAATAGGTTGTAAATAATAAGTGTCCTTTTCTTTTCCAAAAACAACAAAAAATGGGAGGGTCAACCTTAGGATAGAAACCAAAACCTTAGGGTCCCTGTTCGACGAAGATGACTTCACCCCAGCATGGCACCCTTTCAGTGACGACTCCGATCTCCTAAATAAGCTACAATGTCTATCTAGTCAAGCCAAAGATCATAACCCTGATACCACATTTAAAATGGACAAACCTACCAGAAGTTAGATACCTAACCAAATCATTAATAGCATAAAAGGGTATAGCGGGGCTATTTTAGGCTTAGAAAAATTTGAATCGATAGCAGTCATAGAAGAGCCAGACCTTGATAATATAGAAAACTTAGACAATGGTATGGGAGTCTTCGAGATTTGTGATGAGAACGACGGGGAAGAAGAAGACATATCCGAGGAATTTGAGCAGAGCCTTCAGAGATTTGATGAAAAGACGGAAGAAGCGGACGAGAAGGTGGAGGAGCTGAACCTGGGGACTAAGGCTGACCCCAAAATCATTTTGATTAGGGCGGAGCTGAAGCACGATGAGGGAGAGGGCCAAGTTAAAATACTACGTGAGTACAATAACATATTTGCATGGTCTTACAAAGATATGCCCGGACTCGACACCTCTTTAGTCGAGCACCGATTAATTCTAGAGCCTAATGCCAGACCAGTAAAACAAAAGTTAAGCGCCTTCATCCGGAGGTACCTTTAAAAATTAAAGATGCGGTGGACAAGCTCGACCAGGCTAAATTTATCCGGGTAGTCTTGTACCTAAAATAGAAAGCTAATATCGTTCGGTATCCAAGAAAGATGGCAAGATCCAGGTATGCATCGACTTCAGGGACCTCAATTGAGCGTGCCCAAAAGATGACTTGCCACTCCCACATATTGATCTCCTCGCCGATAACACGGCAAGCTATGAGATGCTTTCTTTCATGGATGGCTTTTCTGGATACAATCAAATTAGATTGGCAGAAAAAGACCAGGAAAAGACTTCCTTCACCACACCCTGGGGGAGTTACTGCTATGTAGTAATGCCTTTCGGACTTAAAAATACGGGGTGCAACATACCAAAGAGCCATGACTTCGATATTTCATGATATGATGCACAAGGTAGTAGAAATTTATGTAGATGACATCCTAGTTAAGTCTAGGAATCGAATAGGGCACACAGACACACTTAAGCAAGTGTTGCAGAGATGTAGAGAATTTTCACTTAAGATGAATCCAAAGAAGTGTCGTTTCGGTGTCTCTTCGGGAAAACTCTCGGGATTCATGGTGAGCAAAAGAGGAATCAAAGTAAATACAACAAAGGCAAAAGCCATCGTCCAAATGCCCCCACCTAAGAACCTGAAGGAATTGAGAGGACTCATCGAACGGCTACAGTTTATCAGGAGATTTATCTCACAGCATGCCGAAAGATGTCTCCCCTTTTACAAGTTGTAAAAGGAGTTAAGTTTAACTGGGATAGTGAATACCAAAAGACCTTCGATAGCTTAAAGAAGTACCTTCTTTATCCCCCAATCCTCTCAGCACCGGTACCTGGACGACCTCTGCTCCTCTATGTAGCTGCAACAAAGGAAGCCATCGGTGTAGTACTTGTGCAACACGATGATGTAGGAAGGAAGGAAAATGCTATCTACTACCTAAGTAAAACACTAGTTGAGTATGAGAAAGCCTGCCCTCCCACAGAAAAAACTTGCTTAGCATTAGTGTGGGCTTCCCAAAAATTGTGCCATTACTTTCTTGCCCACAAAGTCAAGTACATTGCCAAAATGGACCCAGTAAGGTTCCTATTCGAGAAAGTTGTATTAACTGGTCGCTTGGCCCATTGACAAGTACAGTTAAATGAGTTTGACATCACGTACGCTACTTAAAAATCCGTCAAAGGTCAAGCTATCACTGACCACCTCGCTCAGCTCCCTCTCCCTGATTACGAACCAGTGAAAACTGACTTCCCAGACAAAGAAATATTTGCGTTTATCGAAGAAAAAGATAGGAAGACTTGGACGTCATTATCAACAGGGGAGGGGAATAGAGATAGCATTAATCTCCCCCGAGGGCGTCATTATCCCACGAGCATTTCAGCTTACGTTCAACACCACCAACAATATTGCTGAATATGAAGCCCTAGGAGTAAAAAATCTAGACATCATTGGGGACTCCCTCTTAGTGATCTGCAAAACTCTGAAGAAATACCAGACTAGAGACCCCAAACTAAAGCCATATAGAGAACTAGTCATAATCCTGTTAAAGAAATTCCATAAAGTCACTCACATTTTTATACCTCAGACAGGCAACATTCTTGTGGATTCTCTAGCCTCATTATCTTCATCACTTACCTTCCCCATATCTAAGGCATCTAAAACAGACACTATCCAGAAACTAAAAACACCTGCCACCAAACTTTGAGACTGTGGAACTCGAAACCGCTTGAGACAACAAAACCAAGCAGACAGAGTCACTAGTGCCACCAAAATCCTAGCTCTAGATTTGGAAGATATGGACGACGGAAACCCATGGTACTTTGACATAAAAAACTATCTCGAAGACGGTTCATTCCAAGGATACACCACTAGCAACGACCAAAAAATAGTTAAAAGGATAGCAATCAAATACTGCCTCCTGGGAGGAATACTTTTTTAGGGCATCCTTCAACGGAGAACTACTCAAATGCCTGACGATGAAGAAGCATATACCATAGTAGAAGAAGCTCACTCCAGGGTATGCGGAGGACACGTCAATGCTCAGACGCTGGCAAAGAAGGTGCTAAGGATGGGCTACTACTAGCCCACACTCGAAGGAGACCGCAACAAATACGTTCGGTGCTCTATTCAATGTCAAACCCATGCCAACAAAATACATGCACCAGCGTCTTCCTTACACCCCATAACTTCACCATGGCCCTTTTCCATGTGGGCTTTAGATGTAATAGGACCATTCCGGGACACTATAGAAAACACTACTCAAAAAGCTTTTATTCTCACTGCCACAGAGTACTTTACTAAATGGGCTGAAGCCGAATCCTACGTATTAATCAAAAGCTCCACACTAGCCCACTTCGTTCACACTCATATCCTTGCACGGTTCGGCACCCCCTAGATGATCATAACAGATAATGGCCCTCAATTCATCTCCCAAGGGCTCCGAGACTTGTGCAATAAACATCACATAGAGCTTCATCATTCCACGCCATATTACCCCCAGGGAAATGGACAAGCAGATGCTACCAATAAAACATTGTTCAGGATTATAAAAAAGACAATAGAAACCCACAAAGCTACTGACTGGCCTGATAAATTGGTAGACGCCCTCTGGACATACCGAACCTCCATCAGAACACCCACTGGCCAAACTCCCTATTCACTTACATTTGGGGTAGAAGCAGCAGTACCCTACAAAATTCTCATTCCATCCTTAAGAATAGTATTAGAAGAAGACCTACAATTCGAAGAAAGGAGGGAGGCACTTTTACTGCGTCTTGAACTATTAGATGAGAAAAGATTAAGAGTGGTAGACCACGCCTAGGCCTACCAAAAAAGGGTGGCAAGGCCATTTGAAAAGAAAGTAATAGAAAGAAGGTTCAAAATCGAGGAGTTAGTACTCAAGCAGATCATGCCATCAAGGCAGCCCCACCCAAGAGGAAAGCTGCAACCCACATGGGAAGGGCCCTATGTGATCACCCATGCCTACTCCGGGAATGCCTACCGCTTGGTAGACGCCGAGGGAGTCGAGATTTCAGGTTCGTGGAATGCACTTTATCTGAAGAAATTCCATGCGTAAAAATTTCAATACTTGAGAAATATTATTCTTCCTTCCTGCAATTTCCAGCGTTTAGCACTTGATGATAGAAATATAAGACTCTCTAAGATAAATTTGTAGTTATCTAGACTCATACCTACCTATCATGCCATTCCTTCACACACGTATGACTTAAGGATCGGTTCACTTGATAGAAGAGAAATTGCCTATCCTGTAGACTGGGATAATTTAAACCCCAAAGCATCCCTCCCTTATTTCCGCCACTACTAATATTAACCCAAGGTCATTTTGAGAAATTGCCTGGACCTAGCATATGTCCCAAAACTAGCTCTGGCACTATACAAACACTTCTAGAGGGGAAGCATGAAAAGAATCGAGGTGAAAAACAGAAGAACCCCCCCTCAAATAAAAAATAAGACAATGAGAGTCCAACAAAAGAAAAATAACACCCAAGTGAAGGGGTTAAACTCTCTACTTTAGCAGGCTTTCACGCCTTTACATACATTATATGCTAAACAACGGCTATACTAGTACAGATCCAAACAAACAGATTGTATTTTCCACCCAAAATAAAGAAGTGGTAAAAAGAAGAAAGCCAGAGGGACCTAGAAAGTAAGACATGCTAGACTGGGACAATTCTAAATATTCCCCAAAAGGAAGATATTACTCTTACCCATTTCCCCCCTCTCCTTTTATTTTTGCAATAGGGTTTTGAAATTGAACTATGTCTGCTAGGAAAGGTGAAATTTCAACTAAAAAGTGGACCTTTTCTATGATTACAACTGCACACACTTACATAAGTTTATTTAGAGACTTGCCTGTCCAAATGAAGTTTATTTGACTTGATTCCTGGTACATTCATAGATTTTTCAGCATGCTTAGAATAATATAATGAAGCACTTGAGAACCATGAGCCTAATAAATCAACCCCCAAAGCTTATACCTTTCAAATACAATCCTGATTTGGACATGAGTGACCACAAGGGTCCCTCTATAGGACTTAATGGTATTTCCTGCTTAGGAAGATTGAAAACATTGCCCTCTCACATGAAAAGAATGATTGAAAAATTAAAATGCTCCCTTATGTCACTTACACTCACGCATGAGCTTGCATTTTCCATTTTCCAAAAAAATTAGGCACTCAATTTCCTTAAAATACTATAATTGGCTCCCCATACTGAAGCTAAAATTGCCCCTATTACACTTGTTTCATACCCTTCCATACATGCTTGAAAAGAAATCACTCCACTCTCATACGTACTTAAGACTTTTCTTCACTATCGCACTTGGAAGCTCTCCCTTGCGTACTAGAGCATGGTTTCCCGCACTTTACTTTCTCGCATTAGCTTTTCATTTACCTTGAGATGGATTGTAACCCTTTACGATTCAAGCAAGAAGGGCTCGAAAGTCAGTGCACGGGCACAATCTGGGCGGATTTAACACTTGATCCATGGAAAGGATGTTTTTATAGGTCTTGAAAGTTAAAACACTCATGAGGACTTTCAACAGCAGCAGATAGAAGTAGCAGAACCAAAAATTGCCCCAGACAGGGGGTGGCTAAACCCGACTAGCTGCCCCTTACCAGACGGCTAGAATGCACTAGCCGCCCCAACCCCCCTTCTTTTTCAGGTAAAATACCCCAGGCAAGGGGCGGCTAAAAAAACTAGCCGCCCCTCCCTAGGCGACTAGTTTTGACTAGCCGCCCCCTGCCTACTGCCCAAAAACCTGCTGTCAGTCTTATTCTTTCCAACTGTTCAACTTTTTTAATACCTATGAAAGACATTCTCTCCCAAAACCTGTGCACACACATTTCATACACATATTCATACATAAAACCTGCATAAGTACAAATCAAACAGCAACGAAAATAAAAATCATATACCAAACCATGCACTTACTCATCCATTCATCCACCCATAGAACCTTATGAAACCGTTCCACATACAACCGGATTAAAACCGACAAACACCATTTCAAAACTAAGCTAAACACACCCATTTTGTTCATACACCAAGAAAAGAACAAATTGTTCATAAAAAGGAAAGGTAAACCTAGTTAAACTGAAAAGAAAGTTAGATATGTAGGGATCCGCCAAAAGCTTCGAATCCGATAGTCTCAAGTTGAGCATCATCAAAACATCACCTAAGCCAAAAGAAAAGAAGAAAAGCACGAATTCCTTGCATATATACAATTCTTTTATATCCAAACCGAGACACAAGGGAATATACCTTGAAGCATTGTCGTCATCCACGGGAGGCTGAGTAGGAGGTACATCCTGGCTCGGCTGAGAAGGAAGCGGCGGCTGATGACTGAACCTCCGGAACATCCAGAACTGGGGGAGTCTCTCGAACGGAGGAGGCTGCCCTGGAGTATCTCCGACGGCTCTGGGTCGCAGAGGGGCGAAAACCACGACTGAAGGTGGCTCCAGTGGCTAGCGAAGCGGAAACTGAGTGGTTATGCTCGAGCGGGAGAACGTAGAGATCCACCTTGGTCATAGAGCCCCCTCCAACCAATTTCCCCTCATAGACACCTCCCAGAGATGAACCTGCTGCATATCTCTGTCCCTTCTCTTTAATCTCTGTCGGAGGCGACTCTTCGTCCCTCTGGCCCGATCCTCTGCCACCCTCAGTCTCTCCTCCAAGTCCCGTACCCTCGCCTCTGATGCCCTGAGTACCTCTCGATCCCTATCCCGCCGCTTGAAGAGAATGGACTAGGTCTCCCATCAACCCACCAGACATCCCAACCGATGACTCCAACTCCACCACCCGGGCGTGAAGAAGATCTCGCTCATGGGCTAGAGTAGCCAACTCCCCTTCTCTCATTGCTACATTGGACCGCAGCTGGTCCATCTCCTCCTCCCTCGAGTCTCTCTCGGACCTCAACTGGTCCACCTCATCCTCGGCCCTCGCGGCCCTCTCCCTGGCGGGTCAAGCTCTATCCAAACGGCCAAGAGCTCACTCCGAGCCGCATCTAGCTCTATCCCTTAGCCCAAGCTCTCAATCAGAAGCGGTAGCTAGAGGAGGGACAGAAGAAGAAGAAGAGCCATCGGCTCTCGCACTCGACAGAGCATCCACCTGAGCCTCAAGGATCCGAACCTGGTCCTGCAAGCGTCTCCTTCGCGCCCACGACACTTCTATTTGCCTAGTCCGCGCTTGGAGGTGCTCGTTGGCGATCTTAAGCTTCTTCTCAAGCTCGTTCAACTCAACCTGCGAAAGGAGACATCATTTAAAAAAAATATACAGAGAGAAGAAGAGAATGGAAAAGGAAAGGAGAAAGACTTACATAGGTGTGAGATCTGTTCCTCCATAGTTCCAAGGATGCCGGCATACTCCTGGCGGTACCAGGACAAGTACTCCTCGCTGCTGGTCACCTCAGACGACGCACCACCTAGGCACCCCAGCTCATCCACCCAGCCACATACGTCACATAATTCCTCAGGAGGTTCGTGTCCCAAGGAATTCTAGCCACATGGATTGAGGGACGCCGCGACAGAGGATCAAACACCCACTGGTGGTACCCAATCTGGTGGATGACCTCATTAAAGTAGATCAGCAGACGTCCCGCGACAACTCCTTGAGGACCTCCTCTGCGTAGGGCCTCCAAATCATCTACAAAGCATAAAAAAAAGGAAGAGAGCTTAGTCAAAAGAAAATCAAATACAATACAAGGAAACCCGAAGAAAATGTATATCTCTTCCTCTGTCAAGCCACGGAAGGCCTCCTGGAACTGAGCGAGGCGGTGTAAGCGCAGAGATCCCCTAGGTGCCCATCCCAAAGCCCAAGGGAGAGCACAGTTGAACGGCGCCAAAATCGGACGGTCAACCGTAAAATGCTCGTACCCAAAGACTTGCGGAATAAGATAGGAATTATAAAAATAAAGCGAGTTAAACCAAACTAGGAAGATATCCTCTACTCACTAAAGCACGTACCTGAAAAAAGGAGCAAAGCCACCGAGGTTCTTACCCCTGGCCCACTTCACCTTCTTCGAGAGCTCCATGAAGAGATGGGCAAGCATCGCAGCTCCCAGGCATAACTCCCCATGCCCTCCAAATCCCTCATCAGCAACAAGAATGAGAGGAAACCTTATCAGAGGCCGTCGAGAAGAGGACCCGGCGAAGAAATAAAGGAAGAACGCCTAAGCTCCCTCCATGCCCTCTGTGGGCACGCGACCGCCTCTCTCGCCTCAATCATCGCCCGTATCCTCTTGAAGCTAGCTGCAGCTTCACCCTTCTGAAGTTGCGTGAAGGAGCCGAGGCCGTATTGCCTCAACAATTGTCCAAGGGGGATCCGATTCAGCGTCTCACACGCTCCACGTAATCCCACTTCCTGATCAATTCCTGGAAGAGCACATTATAATAAGCAAGGGTGACCGCGATCACCGCCTCCCTGAAATCGGAAGACCGGTAATCCAATGGACGTTCTCGAGAGTCGGCATAATGGCACCCGTAGGGAGGATGAAAGTACAACTCTCTAGATCCCACCTCTTCGCCAAGGCCTCCACGTAGGGCTGATAAACGTGGAATGGCTCGATCAGGAAGAAGGCACGGAAGCCCACCCCATCCACCAACTCCTCTCCCCCTTGCCCAAGCCACATAGCCCGAATGCGGTTCGGTCGCTACAAACAAAACGAAGGGAACGTGTGTTAGTTTAAAAGCGGTCGAGAGGTAAGAATCCAAGTCTACAAATTCATTTAGAAATCATGCTTAGCAAGATAAACTTTCATATGCTAAATCAAAACAAAAGCATGAAAATAGAAGACTTCACACATGGGTCCACCTTCCATTATTTGCAAAACACTTTCATATGACCACCCATTCTACCCTCTTATCCCACCATGGTCATTACTTGCATGCCTTCTTGATTTTATCGTCTAGCATGATTATACACCTTTCAAGAACTCACCCAAGCATGTGAAAGAACTTAGAAATGCATGCATATACTCCCTCTTGCGCGACCATGGTCAAATACACATAAAAATATACTTCAAAAATTATATGCATACAAAATCATCACATGCGAGCATGCTAAGCTGTATCATTTCCCTTCCTTTATATATATAACAAATGTGGAAGTACGTATGAAAATTATCCCCTTTTCCACAACCTATACCCATTCGCATGCTTACTATCTCTCCGTGATTAATTTACGCATACAAGCATGCCTATTAGAAACACACATATGTAAATATCCCACACTATCACTTATTTGTACTACAATATTTAGAGAAACATAACATATATACATAAATAAAAGCTAGAGCAGAAGGGTTGAGAAAATACCATGGCCCTTGTGGATCCAGGAGCGTCCGCCTCGACCTCGTCGGGATCATCCATCCCGTCGTCGTCCCCCTCCTCCTCAAACACGGCCTCTTCGGCCTCAACCCCAGCACCATCCCTGTGGCTCCTATGCCCATACCCATGCCTCCTCGGCCTCAGCCCCGACACCTCCAATCTCCTCCGTGCCCACCACACCGGAAGACAACCCCTCAAACACACCTATAACCCTTCTTTCCTCCTCCTCAGCCTTGGCCCCTGTGGCCTCCCTATCCAGCATTCCAACAATGCCATCCAATGATGCCATCACATCCTCACTAACTCCCTCAACCCCTACCTCCTCGGTTACACCCTCGGCCGGTCCTCCGACCTCAAAACCACCTCTTCGACCATCATTGGTCGGTCCCCATGCTTCCTCTTACGCGTATATCCAATCACCCCACTCGTAGAACCACTCCCAACCTCCGGAACGGCCCCCGAAGGCGTGCCCCCGAACTCACCCGCACCGATGCCCACCGACAGCACCTCCGCCGCACCCATAACTTCCCCACGGCCTGTACCGCCGGACTATCTCTCTCCAATGATGAAGAGCTCGGGCTACGCTCTCCACGAGCCACCCGCGGCCGTTTCCCCTCGAAGCAATCGCCATCGACCTCGTCATCTTCGTCGATTTGAAAAAGAAAAAGGAGAACCCAAACCTAGGGTTTCGAAATCAAAAGGGAAAGAAAGATCTATGTCAAAAGGAAGGAAAAGAAGGCAAATGAATCAAGGTTTTTTTGTTTGAAACCGAAGAGAAGGAGAAAAGAGGGAAGAGAAAACCGTTTTTTTGAAAAGTGGGAGAGAGAGGGTCTCTTTCGGTTATAAGGGACCCAGTCATGGGGCAGCTACCCACGAGTAGCCGCTCCCTCTCAGGCAGCCAATTTCAACTAGCCGCCCCTCCCAGTTTTTTTCAACTTTCACTTAAGACCCCTTTCCAACTTCTTTCCAATCCTAAATTCAAGTTTTCTAAAAATAAACAGTCATGTATTGGTTTATTTCTAAGTACTACTTGATCAAACACGATTTTTCTGAAGTTTTACCACAGTTCCCGTGCCATTCACTTCGAATTTCTTCAATTCTGGTTCTTTTCTAGAGTTTTTATCATTCGGATGATCCAATCCACCAACTCAAAACTCTTTACTTGCTTTATGTCGGTGATATCCCCTCCTTGCTGAGTTTTCCCAAGCACGGGAACGGTAGGCACGAGGAAACTGATGCTGGGCTGCTCAGTGTACAATAGCTAAGAACCCCGACCGTGGGTTGGATCACTCACCATTTACTTTTCCCACCTTCCACCTGGATCATCCTTTTGGTTGAAAATTCTAGTCAAGACCTAGCCTTTGACAGTCTAAATTAACTCCCTGAATAGTGTTGTTCATTTTGTCTTAACTTCTTGAAGGTCGGGCTGGTCAAAAAAGGGGTCACTTTCCTTATCATCAGTCGAAGTCTTTACCTGCTTCGCGCAAAGACTCTGTCCGATGAGGGACAATTGTAGATACCCCAATTTTGACCGTCCAGAAAGATAAAAATACTTCAAGTAACATCTGAAATGACCCACACTTGGGCATCAAATAAAAAACAAATCTCAGAAAACTGAAAAACCCTAAACCCTGGTCCAAACCCTAGAAACCTAAAACCTGGAAAGGGGCGGCTAACCCTAACTAACCGCCCCATACCAGGCGGCTAGTTTGCACTAGCCGCCCCCTGGCTGACCCTAAACCGCTTCCTTGGATGAGACATAAAGCAGCATTAAATGCTGATCATTGCGGTGGTTGTGACCTTTAGCCGGTCTATCTTGGCCGGTTCAACCCAAGTAACCAACCCAAGCCACCGCTTGTCAGAGATGAGACGTTTGGCAGGTCATGATGAGGGCGGCTCCCAGGAAGTAGCCGTCCCATCTTAGGCGGCTAGTTTCAACTAGCCACCCTTCACCTGGTCTCTGACAGAAGAAGCAGAGAATTAATGAAGGGTCAAATCAAACACACTATTAACCAAGCCATTCTATTACCCATTGGACACTCCCCTGTCTCTTTTTTACTATAAATAGAGGGGGTCCAAAACATTTCTAACACATTCCCATCCTTCATTTCCCAATTCACACATAGATCCACAATTCCCATTCCCCTCCCCTACTTGAAATCTCTAGAGAGAGAGAGAGTCCCATTTGTGAGAGAAAAACCCATTCCCTACACAAAACCATCCTCTCAATCCACTCTCCAAAACCCAAGTTAAACCTAGCTTAACCTCTGCCAAAATCAAACCCATTCCCCTACCCAGGTTCTGCTCAGGTTGACCCTGGCCCTGGGCGGCTAGCTAGACAGCTAACCCTAGCTAGCCGCCCCCTACTCGATGGCTCAAACCCATTAGCCACCCCCACTTACACCCCACTTAACCCAGGACTCCTCTACCCAAGCCTGAAACAGAATAGGATTACATGTTTTTCACCTCTGTGTACAATATATCTGTGTCCTAGAGCGGAGACCCCACAAACTCCCCCACGTAGGCGACCAAATCCGACCCAACTTTTCCTGCTTTCTCGAAAAGCAGGTGGGGATCACACAACACACCAGAATCCCCTTGAGCCGCTGTCGGACACCTCAACCGGGAGCGAGACCCCACCACCCTTCCGAGAGACGATCCGATCGTGCCCGCCAAAGGCGCGCACCGAATCCAAATCCCCGAAGAACCCCCACACAAGCCCAAAAACGGGGATTCCTCGACACCCGATCGAAACACGCACATCGACAATGCCGAAACGCAGATTCCTCGACACCCGACAAATCCCATACCGACAGAAGGGGGTATGCAAAACCAAATAAAGAGGAATCACGGTCCCCTACAAATCGAAAAACCCTCTCACTTGGAATGAAAAAGACCACTGTCTTCCCAAAACAATCCACATAGGCGTGGTAAGCCGACAACCAATCCATGCCAAAAATCACATCTAACTCAGCTATATCTAGTTCAATCAGATCTGATGGCATATCTATACCCTCTATCTCTACAATGCATCCATGGTATACAGTTCTAGGAGAAAAATGACCCCCAACTGCATTTATTACCTCTAACGAAAAAGGGAGGCTGGCTCTACCCCAAACCCTCTAGCAAACTCACTAGCAACAAATGAGTGCGTAGCACCAGAATCAAACATTACATAAGCAGGGCGATGAATGATAGAAATAGTACCTCAAACCGTACTGCCAGATGCCTGTGCATCCCCCAAAACAAGAGCCGCAACACGTCCCTGGAGAGGTTGCTCTGGGCCTCGATGATACTGCCCCTCTGGCCTTGCGGTGGATACTGCCGCCCTTGACCACCATAGCCTCCTCATTGGTGCGGTGGTGGTGGCCTCCTTTGCACTGGTACTGATGGACGCCCTATATCTGGGCAAACTCGTGCAATATACCCCAGACGACGACAATGGTAACACACCCTATGGTCTGGAGCTCTCCCTTGCATAGGCACTGCTGCCATAGGTACTGGCATGGGAACTGCTACTAGGTGATCAATACGGGCCCTCTTGTCCCTCTAGAAAAATTCTTGATCTTACTGACGCCCAGGTGGGCCAACTCTACTATCATGCTCGGCAGCAAGAGTGTGCTCCAGCAACAGACTAAACACCATAAACCCATGCATGGAGACATGGGCCTTGATGTGATCAGCAAGTCCCCACTCAAACCGCCTGCACCTCATGTTCTCATCCATAACTAGTGAAGGAGCAAATCAAGATAACGAGGTAAATCGAGTCTCATACTCGGACACAGACATCGAACCCTAAGACAACCACTCAAATTCCAGCTCCAAACATTGGCGAGTAGGAATATGGAAATATTTAGCTAGGAACATACGCCTAAAACTCGCCCCATGATAACTGCTCCATACCACATGGTAAATCAGTCAATTGAACACTCCACCACATTTCTTCATTGGATTTCAGTACATACATGGCCATAGCCACCTTCTGACAATCAGTGTACTCCATCGAGCAGAAGATCTTCTCCAACTCTGCCAACCACATCTAAGGAGTACGAGGGTTTGAAGTCGCTCCATGGAACATCGGAGGTTGAAGCCTCATGAACTGGTTCAATAACCTCAAACAGTCTTCCGCTATACTCTCTGCACTCACCTCAACCCTCGGGGCATCCTGAGCCTGGGAAACAACAACAGGAATCGAATTTGGAGATGGTGTAACTGGAGGAACAACTCGCATCTCCTGAGCTGCAAGGAGTGCCTGAATCCCTCTCGCTTGAGCCTCTACCATCCCAGACAGTCAAACAAATGCTCGCTCCCAAGCGGGCACCTCAGCCACAACTCGCCCCCTCCTTGAATCCATCTGCCGTCCAATATCATCACCCACCACGTCCCAATTACCAACAAAAGCTCGTATTGTAGAGTGTCAGCGGTCACACCCACGATCACGGTGAGCCATGCACACAGCCTATATAAAAGAACCCTAAGATCATGACTCAATATGCAAGAATCCTATAATTCTAATGAAATGACAACCTATGGCTCTGATAGGACCAGACTCTGATACCAACTTTTGTCACGACCCAGAAGCGGTCGTCTTCTGAATCGTCCTAAGAAAATTGATATACAAAAAATAATAACTTAAAATATGCAACTAGAAGACAAAGAACTCAAAACATGCAGCGGAAGCAAAATATATATATAAGGCCAAACTGGCCAATGACAACTGTACAGATGTCAAAAGATGCATACAACAACTGTCTGTCCTGTGAGAGCCCTAGGACTTATGTACACAAGATCCATTTGCCAAAAATGAAATATACAACATGGACCTGAACAAAATATAGGAACTCCGACTCTGCTCTGCTGGTGGGACGATGATGCACGACCCTAAGCTCCTCGTGCAATACTGGACTCAGAAACGTTAGCCGGTGTGGTATCTGAATTAATAAAATCCAGTCCAAAGAAAAGGGTGAGCACAAAGCCCGGTGTGAGAAATCCCAATAAATTACTTCTTAACAGCCACACACATATATATATTAACACAATGATTCTTCTGTATTCATAAACCTCACTTCACAACTCTCCAAAAACCATATTAGGCGGCACTCAGCAGGCCTAAAAGCCAACGAAAGCTACACATTGTATTATGCCACGTCATACCTCTTCAGAATCCCTATTAGGCGGCACTCGGCCTAAGAGTTAATAAAAGCCGCACACGAAGTCCACAATAACCATATCCACATCCATATTTTCATCTTCACACACATTATATAGAATCGCAAGCATTTTACTGAACACATCAGTAGGGTAAGGAAGATATGGATCAACTCACGTTGAACCCTTCCGTCCTCCATTGGAAAGGGTTATGTTTGTGATGACTTATTTAAGCCGAATGTTTTAAATGAATGCTCTTATGTTTTATCATCTTCTACTTTGAATATTGAATCTCATGATTTGCGGCATGATAGTTTAGAACATCCAAATGTAAGGACCATTAAGCAATTGATGCACTTAAATCCCTAAATCTATTCTAAATGAATCTAAATGTCAAATTTGTGTTTAAGCTAAACAACCCAGAAAACCTTTTAGATCTGTTGATAGAATATCTGAGTTGTTAGGACCGATACACGATGACATATGTGAAATGAATGGTGTTCCAACTAGAGGAGGAAAAAGATATTTCATAATATTCATATATGATTTTTTTAAATTCTGTTATGTATTTTTATTGCGAATGAAAGATGAGGCTTTTCATTTTTTTTAATATATAAAGCTGAAATAGAGAATCAATTGGATAAAAAAATAAAATTATATCTAATGAATTTTATGCATTTTGTGAAGATTATGGGATCATTCATTAGACCATTGTCCCTTATGCTTCCCAGTTAATTGAATAGAACCATCATTTTATCTTTGTCCCATATCATATTGACCTGTTGAGGGCCTCTCAAGACTCACCCATGCACACAAGCCGAGATGGGTCAAAAGAGAAGGCCCACATTTGCATGGATGCACCCCCTCCCGTCAAGTTCAGTTTGTTATTCCATCCCGTGTGAAAATCAAGTATTACCATGTGAATTAATCAATGCATGTGTATAGACCGCATACTGATCAGTTGGTTATCCAATCTTTAGTCCATTTTTTATTTTACCAAATTTTGAGATTGTTTAGCACACGTTATTTACATCACGTCTGTAACAGACTTTCCTTCTCCTCTCCATTATAAAGACCAACACCTTCTCTTCCGAATATCATTAACATCCATTTCTAGAGACACAAATAGAGTGAAACAGTGAAAAAAGCAGAGAGTGAAATAGTAAAAAAACAGAGTGCAACACATCCATTTCAGCTTTCGGTTCTCCTCTTTCAAACGAGCTGAGCATCTGCTTCACAAACATTCCGTACTTCTTACTTCTTTGATTTGGTTTGAAAGGTCGATAGTCAATTCGATGTGGTTCTTCCATAGTTCACATCTTGGAAGGTCATCCGTGGTCGTATCTCTCGGTGGAGAAGCGTCATCATCCATGTGCGTAGAGAGGACCTAATTCACTGAGGATAAAGCTTTGCTTGCTTCCATTTTCCTGATATGCATTTATAACTCTGATTTTTTTTCTTCATATTATATATATGTTATCCTTTTTTCAGAGTTCATTTTGGAAAGAATCAGTGGCTTTGGTGCTTTTGAAAAAAAAAAAATTTGTTAAGCTTGGTTAACCTCGCATTTTCACCCAACAGAATGTTGCACATCAAATGATTTGAAGCAGACGAGGTTGAGCAGGGAAGAAGACAGGCCAGAAAAGGATTTCAACAAGGGTTGCTGTGATGGTGGGTTGAGAGTGAACGTAGACGAGGAGGGGTTGTGGTGAAGGTTGTGCTTATGAAAGTCATGGAGGGGAGGGTGGGTTGGTGGTGGTGGAGCTTCGTTGGTGGTAGAGGTGGTGGTGGTCTGGGTCCAAGAGATATTGTTTCTGCTGCTGCTACATCATCCATCCAAATGACACTAAAAATCGAGGAAGCATCTCTTATGTGTGCGTTGGTTCTTCTGGACTTCGAAACAAAGAAGAAAAACTGTGGTGGTTCTCCCTCTCCTCCTCTATTTCTCTCACTTTCTCTAACCCACCACCCCCTCCGGCACCCTCTGGCCCCCGCCTCCATCGTCGCCCTGCCGCCCTCCTCTCTCTTTCTTTCTATCTCTCACTCCTTTTCTCTTCCTACCCCCTCCTCTCCAAAGTTTCCAAACAAACCTACAATGCTCTGGACTTACACAACAAGATATTGTTAGCTTTGTCTCTAGGTGGGATCACGGCTTTAAAATACGCTTGTGTGTAAAATTGTGCTCACATATAAGCATAGACTATATGCTTCCATTAGATAATGTGGGACTAAACACCTCATGTACCCTCACCCTCATCCCATTTATCGGTCACCCCCCTAAATGGGGCTCGAGAAAATATCTCAAATCCGTGAGGATGATGAGCCATATCGGTCAACCATAAACTTTGCATCGCACGCTATAATGTGGGGTTCTACCCACCATTGCATAATGGACAGACTTTGATACCATTCTGTAATACCCTAGGCTTACACAACAAAATATTATTCGTTTTGCCCCTAGGTGGGCTCATGATTTTAAAATGCATCTTTGTGTGTAAGTGTTGTCCTCACATATAAGCACAGTCTATCTTCCCATTAAGCGAAGTGGGACTAAACAGCTCACCCTGGCCTAATTCATGCTCTGCCCTTTAGTAATTTAGAAGATAGTTTTGATTATCGTACACATGCATCCTTGTTTGCATGACCCATCTGCTTGACATTTGAATAGAGCTATACTAATAGGAGAATGATGGTTCACTCATTGAGCATGTTAAAGCTCACCCCTATTTTTTTTCTTTTCACATTTGAGAATCGTGTAGTGGCGTTTGTGGATCTCAAGGCTGTTAGTGAGGTCATTGTCCTTCATCGTCTAGCTTTGCTTCTGTTAGCCAGAATAAAGCCTTCTTTCTTCTGGCATGTAGTGGCTATTATCCTTAGGAGTAGCTGGCAACCATTGAGGTTGAACTGAATTAATAATGTATGTATCATCCAACTTTTGAATATTTTATTTGATTCTAGTTATGTTTAAAGATTATGTATTAAAGTTTATTTTATCTTTTATTATGTGGATTATTTAATGATAGGCCCTAATATACTCCAAAATTCGAGGACATGACATATGGTGCACCGGATTCCGTGCCTAAACACAGGTCATGGATCCGGGGCATTACACAATCACCCGAATTTTTTTTGGGTGGTAGGTTTTAAATATTAGTTGGGGGGATTAGTTGCTCCCATCTTTTTATTGTTCATATCCTTGGACCGTGATGCTATTCAAACTCATGTAACCTATATGGCATCATGTACTCATAAAACAAGTTATATAGCTTGAGTGACCTATATATACTATAGGATAATATCAATACATTGTTTTAGTTATTTTGTAGTGTGAAACATGTAACTTCATAAAAACAATTGAATATACATATGTTTTATATATACCTCTTACCAAAAATTTTGTATACTTTCCATATAATTAATCATATATTTCATTCTGTTTTTTATATATCTCAGTTTATTTAAAATCAAAGTAAAACATGCTCAAAGCAATAAAAGAGGAGTTTACTAGCAAAACAACAAAATCCACTCCTCAATCACGATTTTTCTCACTATATACAAAACTTTGCTTTCCTCAGTATAAGCAATTCCCCCATATTTGATGAATCATATATTTAGTTAGCTAAATGATATTACACGTGGGCTTACATGTAAGGATTGCATGTTAAACACAAATATATATAAGTATTTTATGAGATGTGAACCCATTATTTATGGTTGCAAAGTAGTTGTATTTTTTTTTTTTTTTTGTGTAAGAGGCCAAAACGGCTTATATACATTAGCCAAAATTAAAGGTTACATCAGCTACATTATTAACATCATCAAAACGAGGATAAACATGATTGACCTCCTGTATACATCTATGTAAGGAGGTTATGTATGGGTTAATCCATCTACGTATTTGATCATTCTCCATTCCATTAGCAAACAAACAAACCTGAGACCTAGCAACTTACTTTGCAAGATTTTCTGGTGCTGCAATTGCTTCTTTAAAAACCTTATGAAAATAGATTGGCTCTCTATTCGGATTTAAAGACTTGAACTGAGATAGAGTTTCCTACAACTGCGGGGGTCCAATTCCATCACTCTGCAAAACTGTTAGAATGACCTCTGCATCACTAATATGAATGTCATATGTTCCCATCTTCCTCGCATGAGTAAACCCTATACACATGCCTTCAGCCTCCATTCGAACAGGAGAGAACCACATTCTACTCACACAACCAACAGCAAGAATTTATCAAGATGTCTCGTGAACAATGACATATGCAACTCCTGCCACGCGAGAGATTGGATCAACACTCCCATCCGAAATAACAAAAAACCGATCCTCATTAGAGCACCCCATTGTGAGACTGGACTGGGATAGTTGGAGCATTTCCTGTGATCTCCAAAGAGATTCTGGGCTGATAATCTTATTTTTCATTAAATTTGTAATACATTCTTTTGCCACTGCCAAAGCTTTATTAACTGTGATCAATGAAGACGCCTTACTTCCTTGAAAGAGCAATAAATTCGTGGATTTTCATACTTGCCAGTATAGACAGGAGAAGACAATCATCCTAATTATATCATTAGGCATGTAAGTCCAAATTTCTTTGTTGAAAGCCTGTTTCCAAGAAAGTACCCTCCAAACCATTTGAGGAGGATGTAAATAGGTTGGTATTGACCTCCAACAATCTTTGGTGTACACACATTCACTAAATAAATGATGAGGTTTCCAATTGTGTCTACATTATACGCATTGTAACTCCACATGGACACCTCTGGAATCAAGAAAAGTTTTTGTATGTAAACTATCCCAGCAACCTCCAAGTTGCAAAGTTGTTTTTGAACATTGAGTGTCCAACCCCTCACTCAATTACTTATCTATGACTTAATTATTAAAGGAAAAATGTCCCACCACCCAAATTTTTAATTTTCATTTTTACCCTCTAATTTTCTTAGCAATTACTTAATTTATATTTATTCAAAATTTAAGATTTCAAATTAGATTTAGATAAATTATAATTATATTTTAAGATGTTCAAAATCAGATTACAAGCAAATCAAATCAATATATTTATATTTTAATTCAAAATTAAAGATATTCACTAAATCTAAAAAACTCAAAATTTCATATTAATTTCAAATTTTAAATAAGAATAATGCATTTTAAGATTATATTATTATTCTAAATTGATATACCCCCTGTAAACTTAGCTAAATCGGTTTTAATCTCTATAAAATAAAAAATCACCATGGATACCTATAAAGTTTGTATAGTGAAACGGATTTAGTCCCTGAGTCAAATTGCCATTAGTTTACATGGAATATTATCAGAGTATTCCCTTTACTAAATTGAGCTCCAATAAATAACATTCAAATTAGATACATCCATACAAAATATAAAAAATCCAATTTGATACTTTTGATGACAAAAATTTCTCCGTCTCTTCCTAAAAAAATCTCCTTCTATCATATACACACCAAAGGTTAAAAAAAAATTGATATAACTCCTTGGAAATTTATGAAAATAAGAAAAAGTTACTATAAAATCAGTAAATTTCCTTAAAGTCTCCATCTTTTGTCTTTGTTAACGGTATTAGTCCTTGAATCAACATTCCCTCACTGCAAGGAGCATATTCAAGAAATTATTTTTTCATGTTTAGTGAGATCTGATTGGAGTCAATCACATATCTGGTAAGTTATACCAATTTTTATAAGTTTTCAGGGAGTTTTATTGATTTTTTTCAAGAAAGAAAGTAAATTTTAGAATATTACAATAATTTATCATGTATGATTAGATAACCACAGATTTGATAAATTTCGATTACGGTAGGGATTAAAAAAATATTGTCCACTAAGATAGGGGCTGAAAAGGATTTATCAATTTTATAGGGACCTTTTTCCAATTTTCATAAGTTTTTAGGGAGCAATATCGATTATCCTTATATTAAATTAATTTGAAATATTAAATTTTCTAATTGATGAAAGATTTTAGGTAAAATACTAAAAAAAACCATCTAAATATTGAAAATACCCAAATTAGCAATTTTTAAAATTTTTACCAAAAGAATTTTAGAAAATAAAATAAATTGACTATCCTTATGTTATATACTATTTAAACATCATTACACATATTTAATTATTTAACAGCCCAATTAAAGAACATAAATGGTGAAATATTCTTCTTATTTGTGCGTGAAGTTTATTATTGTTTTGGTATATCTAAATACACCACTCATAGTTAAATTGTACAAAATTGAATTTGTTATGTTATAAAATATGTAATAGATATTTCTAAACTTTATAAAATCTCTCTGGGCACTTATATATGTTTAGTAATATTTAAAAAAATCCTTATGTAATACATTTATAAAATATGAATAACAAAAAGTTGAAAAAAAAATTTAAAAGTTAGAAATTTTTTGATAAATTTAAGAATGACAATTTTACAACGCTAACATTTTTTTATAGCATACTTGGAAAAGTAAAAAAACTTGTAAAATCACTCTCAAATAAAAACAATTTCTCATAATGATATTATTTTTCATTTAGATGATGGTGTGAGTTTTAAATATGATGAGAGAGTTTAAAAATTATAAGAGACAATATCATTTGCATCATTTTAGGTTATGAGATTGTTAGTTGTGATTTTTTTTTTTTTTTGTAGAATTTTTAAAAGTAGCCGTTTTGGGTATTTTTTATTTTGATAATGTTTTGTTGGTATTCTCCTAAGATTTGTAATTCAATTTATATTTATGATTTTTTAATTGATGAAATTTTTTTTCTTCTGATAAAAGGTAGACGATCTACCGCGGTTTCTATTAGATCGCAGTACATCAAGGAAAGTAAGATGAAACAACATAGAGGGAGAGAGAAGAGAGATGGGGGTGGATAGAGGGTCTAGGCGGAAGAGGTATCTATCTGACCATTGATGAAATATTGTTAATTCTTTTCTGATACATGTCATCCATCCAAGCACTGTTATGAAAAATTTTCTTTGTTATTTTTCAAAAAAATTGTAGAGAGTGCTACCTTTGACTAAATAATAAGGTTGCATTATCTGAAGTGGGAGCGATAGGAAGAAAATTACAAAGCAGAAGCGACTAAAATGCGAAAATTAAACAAAAGGAGTCATCCGGGCTGGAAAGAAGAGGTATAAAAAAAATTGGGGGAATTGTCCAAATGCCCCTTGTCAGGGGCTTAATTTTTTTTTTTTAGCCCCTAAACTTTTTTTTATTTTTTATTTACCCCTGAAATCTAGTCCTATTTATTTTGTGCCCCTGACCAGTTACATAAATATTACATTTCTGTAATTGATTGTTAAATATGTATAATTGGTTATTATATTTCTGTAATTTATATGTGATACTCGAACTACCCCTTATAGACGGTTACATAAATACAGAAATATAATGTGATACATACAGAAATTATACAAATAATTACAAATATTTAATAGTTGTCTACAAAAAATATTAAAATACGCAAATATGTTTAAACACAAAATGGTCATATATATATTTTCAATGTCATTATAATATCATCTGTAAGTGCATTCAATGTACGCAAAATTGTTATAGACACAATCCTAAAGTTTCATTAAAATAGATACATCAATTGTTTGAATTGTGATGTTTTCTTCATATCTTAATGATCAGTTGTAGTCTCTCTCTTAATCCTCTTCATTTCTTTTTGGATGAAATGAAACTCACTGAAATATCATTAAATTAGAAGTTCAATGTATTTCATAACGAAAAACGGGTTTTCCAAGAAACATAAAAAATACAATAAACAGTCAAACACCTAAATAAATTTATGAACAATTGTAATATTTTAGTAGAATTACTTCTTGATCCATATACTAAACAATTATAGAAATTAACATTTATATAACAACTACAACAAAAACTACAAATGTAATACCTAACGACATAATCTACCATTTACAGATAATTACAAATTACAGAAATATAATAACCAATTACATATATTTAACAATCAATTATATAAATATAATATTAATATACGGATGAGAATCGTGACACTGGTCAAAGGCGAAAAAAAATAGGACAGGGTAAATAAAAAATAAAAAAAAGTCCAAGGGTAAAAAAAAATTACACCCCTAGTCAATGGGCATTTGAACAATTCCCCCTTTCATATAAATTAGCCAATAAGGAATCTTCTTTTGGCAAATCTTTATTTCAATCAAAGTCATGGAGGAAACATTCGCAACAAAAACAGCCGTTTTGAGAAGGCTTTTTTTTGTATTATCCTGAAATTTGTAATTCAATTTATATTTATGAATTTTTAATTGATATTTTTTTTTCTTTTTTCTGATAAAAGGTAGACGATATCGATCTACTGCGTTTCTACTAGAAGTATCGCAGTACATGTCCAAATGAAGAGTAAACACAAAGATACATCAAAGAAAGTAAAAGGGAACAACACAGAGGGAGAGGGAAGAGACGGAGGGGGGGGGGGGGGGGGGGGGGGATGGATAGAGGGTCTAGGCAGAAGAGGTATCTATCCGACCATTGATGAAAGATTAATGTTAATTCTTTTCTGATACATGTCATCCATCCAAGCACTGTTATGAAAAAATTTCTTTTGTTTTTTTTTCAAAAAAATTGTAGAGAGTGCTACCTTTGATTAAATAATAAGATTACATTATCTGAAGTGGGAGCGAGAGGAAGAGAATTACAAAGCAAAAACAACGAAAATGCAAAAATTAAACAAAGGAGTCATCCGGTCTGGAAAGAAGAGGTATAGAAAAAATTTCATATAAATTGGCCAAGAAGGAATCTTCTTTTGGCAAATCTTTATTTCAATCAAAGTCATGGAGGAAAAATTCACAACAAAAGCAAACAAATTAATAAGGATATGTCTCAATAACAGATTGCAAAGCAGAAATGTTCTTAATAGAGTAACCAGCAAAACCAGCAGCACAGATGAGTTCCTTCCATTCCTCCTCAGTCCTCTCCTTTCCACCTGTGTTTATCATCATATCCAAATCCATGTTCATCCTCCATTTATTGAAAGGGTGCTTGGATCCCATCTCCAACACCACGTCCACAATGATCACCTTTCCATCTCGAGGCACTGCTTCTTTGCACTTCTTTAATATCTCAATGCATTCCTTGTCGTCCCAGTCATGAAGAATGCACTGTAATTGTTTATGCATGCAAACATGTTCATTTGCATTGTTAAGAGAACAATTTACATGTCAATTGCCTTTTATATATAAATTGGCAATGTGTAAAAATAACTTAGTTTTTGGGTTTAATGGTAAAAATAACATCACCCCGATAGAAAGCATTGACGTGACAATATTGGCTGAATTTTTTATTTTATTTTATCACATGAGATCCATATCACACCTCATTTTAAAAGGACCATGTATCCACAACTTTTTTCCATCTCGCATGTTTTTTTTATATATAATATCCACATTAGTATCTTTGTTATCTATTAGATTAAATTTAAAATTAAAATAAAATTAGATAATATAATTTTTTAAAATATTTAATACTGTCACAGTGGTTATGATTATTTTAAAATTTTAATTATATTAGATTTTAAAATTTAGATAAAATATTAATATATAAAATTGAGTAAAATTTAAAATTTGAATTATAATTCTACAGAAGATAGCATTTAAATTTTAAAGGCAACTCAATCTTAACCATATATATATATGGGCATTGTTACACTCAGATCCATTTCCAGCCCCAATTCCAGCTCTATATGCATTAATAGATGTCTATCGACGCATATGCTCACATGAACAAGGCATATGTTTTGAAAGATTTTTTTTACATTTTCTATAAATGCATTCATGCAATTCATTGGAGTATATGCTTCATTTTTTATTAAAGCATGTACATCATTAGATGATGTATATTATTTTTTAAAAATTCAACACATGTAAACTGGAATTGAGGCTGGATTTGGGACTGAATGTAACATTATCATATATATATATATATATATATATATATATATATATATATATATATATAAAGATCAAACGGTTACTTCTTACAAATAGAGGTCACTTAAGAAAAAAAATGAGGATATTTTTATAGATTGACTTTAATAAATGATTTCGGTTGCGTTTGAAAACGCGTTTTCAAAGAATGATGTTACATAAAATAACTTAAATAAACTCGAACCTCACTTTATATTTAAAAATTATAAATAACTTTCAGTAATTAAGTTTGTATTTGAAAAGAC
This sequence comes from Acorus calamus, assembly GCA_030737845.1. Classification (NCBI taxonomy): domain Eukaryota; kingdom Viridiplantae; phylum Streptophyta; class Magnoliopsida; order Acorales; family Acoraceae; genus Acorus; species Acorus calamus. The sequence continues at coordinate 9,292,812 of CM060873.1, read as the reverse complement.
ATTCGTAAACACATTTATGTTTTTCACATTTTTAAAAAGCCAAAACGAGTTCAAAAGTGTTGCCAGATGCTACCAACAATCAATCAATCAATTTTGCGTACCTTCATCAAGACGGCATCGGCAGGTGGAATGGACTCGAACATGTTCCCGTGCGCGCGCTCGATCTCGGGGTACGCGGGCGATTCCGCGATGACGTGCGGCAGATCATAAACAGTGCATCTAACGTGCGGGAACGCCCGTGCTATGGCCCTCAACGCGGTCCCCGTACCCCCTCCAACATCCACGAGCGAACCAATCCCGCCGAACATCCCCTCGCAGTCCCGAATCAAAGCGGAGGTCAGCAACCTCGTGTCGGCGGCCATGGCCTCGTTGAACATCCTGCTCTTCTCCGGGTTCTCCGACATGTACTCCCATATGCCCTTCCCCATGGCCTTCTCGAAAGCCGTACTCTCACCGTCAAGGCCGTCGATGAGGTGGTGCCAGGGGGAGAGGAAATCAGGGTCGGTCATCATCAAAATTGCGGGCGACATGCACCTCTCGTGGTGGTTTAGTAAGAGCTCTGACGCGGGGGTTAGGCCGTACTTGGGCTCCTCGTCTAGGCCTGTCATGTGTTAATAGGATAAAGATATTTTTCAATAATTGATATACTTACTCATTTGAATAATCAAATGATGTATTAAAGAAACATATGAGAATTATAAAGGACAATTTTTGAAAATAACCCTGATAATTTTTTTAAAATTTCGTTTTTAACCCTCCCCTGTTTTTATTTGCAATCAGCACTGCTGCCACGTCAACACTAACATGGTTTTTCTTTCTTTAATTGAAAAAAGGACAACACATGGGTGCTTTTTTTTTTTACTGGAGTACAAATGGTGACGTGACAGCGTTGATTGGGTCAAATGTTAGAATTTGCAAATTAAAATGGGGAGGGTTAAAAGAAAAATTAAAAAAATTATAAGGGTTATTTTTAAAAATTGCCTAATTATAAATTAATATTTTAAGGTTTATTATGTCTTTAAGATATTATAAAAAATTTAATAGTAATATAAAATATCATGATCGTGAATAATTACACAATATAATAAATATGAACAATATAAAATGAAAACATATAGAATTTTATAATATATATTAGATTCACACACAGTGATATCCGTATCCGCACTTCGGATATTCGAATATCGGATATTATTTATACGAATTCATAGCGGATTTTTTTGGAATAATTGACAGGCTTACCCTCGTGCATGGTGAAGATCTTGATTTTCACGAGATAACGCATCAGGTGGTGAAGGTGGTCCGTGCTAATGGGGAGATTTGAGGCGGCCAATTCGTGGAGCGTGATGGGCTCGCCGTGGCGGTGGATGGCGTCAGCGATCTTGAGCTCCACGGCACAGCGGAGGACGAGGGAGTCCGCGTACGCGTACATGTGGTTCCATATCTTTGTCTCCCCTGAAGAGTGGTCGTGCTGCTTCTCTGTGACGTCCATCTTTTCCTTGGATTTTGTTTGTATGAAAATTTTTGGTTTTGGGGTATTTTTAGCATTAAGTTTGCATGTATATACAATAAGGGAATCCCACGTGCTATGAGCCTTCAGAGCGAGAAACTCGTGGGTTCTCGGGGGATATGATTTTTGTTGGTACATTCACATGTTGATTGACTGTAACTTGACCTTTCCAAATCTTTGACAATACCACTAATTAATCCCTTGTTTATGCAATAGTAGAGTTGCATTTAAAAGATTATAAACTATTATTTATATCTTATCCATCATTTATCTATACTTTATCATATATGAACCAAACAACAAAATGTTACTTTTATGTTTGCCAATGAAATAACATAAAAAAGCAAACAAAAAAATCATTTATTTTCATACATAGTTATTTGTCCCTGTATGTCACACCCTAAATCCCTAAATAGAGGAGAAATGATTGAACACGATGTCAATGCTTTATGCAATAATTTATTAAGGATTGTTTTCTTTTTTACAAGGCAAACAGTTTTGAAGTCCCTAAACATAAGGTTTGTCTTCCCACACTGAGTGCTGCTACACTTAATTTTTTTTCTCAGTTCAAAATACAGAGCTATATACCTCGTTACAGATTCAGTGAAACATATACCTCGTTAGATGATGTATATACCTCACTAAATTTTTTCTTACACTTATTAAAAATAGGTTTATTCAACTCGAAATGGAGCAATATACACTTTTTATCAAAGCATATACCTCACTAGATGCTGTTTATTTTTTAAAAAAAATAAAAAAATGTGAGGTTTGAATTTTGATTAATGAATGTGACTGAGTATATCATTTTCCCTACTAATAACATAAAAGGACGACCCATCGTGGGCCCAGAATATACTGTGGAGTATAAGCCCACAGAATCAGTCTTAAAGGCTGTTGACATTGTTTTGACAACCTAAGAGATATTAAGTAGCCTCATCAATTATCCAAAAAATATTTGTATTTGCTCCAAAGTCCAAACCCTTATACGAAAAATCAGAACTAATTTTGGAATATCATGAGTGTATGCATATATCAATATATCCATTCATATTCAATTTGTATTGTAAATTATATATGTTTGAATTATGTACTAATCAAATTCTATCATCTTGCATGATTAATTAATCTTTATAATTTAAATATCTCTTTGTATAATCTCTAAAAGATACAAGAAGCATTGGAGTCTCAATTTTAATTTTCACATCTCTAATATGTCACTTGATCACCCGAACTAGTTTTTTTTTATATTTATACGTATCAATCATCTAAACAATATTTGTACCTTGATGCAAATATTTTATTCTTATTATTATTTGTTACTCAATACGGCCAGTTTATAGTAAAAGAAGCTAAAATACATAAACAAAAGGACTTTACTCCGGCTGTGGCCTTGACTGCACAATGTAAATATCTTTTCCAACCAAACACCCTTCCACATCCTGTGGGCTCCCAAACTTCTGCTCAAGGAAGAAACCTACTGCACAAAGACGCTGGCCGAGCTGCTGTCGGAAGTTTGAATCCACTGTAAGTGGCTTCTTGCTATAGTCAACAGTCAATCGGATTACCTCTCCATCCGCAGGTCCAGCACTAAGCACCAGCATCTCCTCACTGAAATTCGCAAATGTCAGCGTGCTAACTCTCCCATCAAACTTCCCCATAGAGAGCCTCCAAGCTGTACCACGTGTGCCGGATGCCAATGTCTCCCCAAGCCCAGGTGCAACCTCTGCTTCAACCAGTTTGTGATCGTTGTCGGTCGGGCTTCGTGTGTGGAGAACAAAGGAGAGGCCTGGAGACAGCATTTCCTGAATTAGAACTGCCATCATTGCCTCTTTTTGGGGAACACCGGCAGCTCTACGGCTTAGTATTGCTCTTCGAGTGTACAATGAAGCCCATACACGGCCAACAGCTTCTCCAAATATGGTTGGAACAGAAAGGCTGACGTTCGGAATTGAGTCGTACAGTCCAGCGGCTGACATTCCTGCCAAGTCTTCAACATTTGCGCTGGATCGAACAATCAGCCGTGCATTTTGAGGAATGAGTTTTGCAATTTTTTCAATGCTCTCATCTGATGGGCGTTGCGATGAAACAAGTGCCTGAAGTTTTGAACAGACTTCATCTAGTTCCCCGCCTTCAGTTTTGGCTGTTTCAACCTGTTCAATAAGGGATTGAAAGGCTTCAACAGATCCACTTTCTTCCAATGCTGATTCCATTGACCCAAAGGGTATTACGACGCCGGCAGGGACCCGAAATGAAGCTGGGGCACCATGGTCGCTGAAAACTGCAATCAAGAAAATCATTTTCATCATCAGATATTTTGAATATTATGTCTCAGCTGCAGGACTGTGCATGGAAAATCATTATGGTGAGAAAAGATAATCAACTTAATATCCCTTTTCCGCCTTTATTTTAGGGTTTGCATGATGGATCAATACTAAATCATCAATTAAATATAAGAAACCTAATAACACAACCTACCATACACAAACAATCTGCATGCCTCCTTGGTGATTATGTTTGGTTTTTAACAATAGGGTTACATATATGTTGACACTGCTTTTTTATATATACATCTTGTAATGTGTAAAATCGATTAGGTCATCAATTCTTTTTACCCATCGTGGGTTATTATAGGGTTAGTGAGTTGTGAAAAATAAATGCATGTGCTCTCTCAAACAAGAATCTTTGAATGATACAAATAGTGCAGATATCAAATTATGTAGAAAAAAATTCTAGTGCCTAGAAAAGTCCACTTTCCAAGTCTCCTTTGGTGGTTAAAAACTTTCCTTATTTTAAGTGAGCAGCAACAAATTGCTGGAATATAGGCATCCCTGTCATAACCAACTTCAAGAAGATAAATTTGACACTATAAAGCCCTTGCTTCCTTTCATGGAATACCAGGAAATATAATAACGAACAGAGGTTCCAGTTGTATGTAATTGAATGACTTCCAAACTTTCTTCAACCCACACAGTTTTACACCTACAGTTTTATAGGAAATTTATAGGCCTCTAACCCGATCTATAAGGGAGAAATTGCATCTGTGCAATGGAGCATTTTAATTGTCCCATTTTAAAAGCGCAAGATCACCAAAAAGACTGATAAACTAGCCTAACCTATGGATACACATGACTAACTGTCGGAACAATAACTACCATTGCTAACTGATCTAATCTGAAGTAAGAAAACAACTGGCATATTCTCGGTAATCCGTCTTCAAGGTCCAAAACATAGGGGACTTGTTCATCGGGACCAATGGATCATTGGGTAATCAATCCATCTGTGCTAGACGAATTGGGGTCTTACATGTCAAGGCCGATGTTTTTGTTGGGGAAGTCCTCCCCTGCCCGTGCAGCTCATCTTCTTCAATCGATCAAGTGATTGTTTATTGAAAACTCATATCCAAGCTGCATCATTCCTTCCGAGTTGGAGAGAGTTTGTTCTAGAATTCAATGGGTATTCATGCTTCAAACGAGTTGGTCTTTCTAAGAGAGTCTATCATTGAACTCAACGAGTTGGCAAAGGATGAATTTGAAGGATCTTTACAAGGGGCTTGAAACAGCAATATTGTGATGGATGTTTCGGGCGTGAAGACATCCATCATTGCCTCTCGATGCCATAGACACTCATGCATGTTTTCAAGGTCTTGGCTGATGTCACCCACCATTGCAACAAGAGCTTCTATTTGTCGTATCAGCTCCTCAATCATTGAATCTCTATCTTTACGATTCACATCACCTTCCATGGTCAACGCATGTGGAGAAGCCTACGACATTGTCCACAACTTCCATCTGGTTAAGGGCGTATTAGACATACTGTCCCAACCCTTTGATATATTGTGATCAGCTTCTCATTCTCTTAAGCCCTCGTTTGGAACGGGAATAGGGGCTCGGATAACTTGGTATAAAGGGGAATAAAATATTTTGGGTGTTTGGAAACATAGAATAGGTAGGGATAAAGTATGCCAGAATAAATTGGTATAAAGTGATATATGGATTCCAACCAACCCCTGGAATTAAAATTATTCTAGGTTATTCTACTCAATGAATATGTGAGCCCACTCATCACCTCTTATAAATCACCTGTTAAATCAACTATCATTATTTTTTCACCTTTTATAAAATCTTTATCCATACTTTATTCACATTTTACCCAAACAACAAAAAATTTATTCTTACATTTACCAACGAGAATAATTCAAAACACAACTAAACACAAAATCACTTTATCCTCACTTATGCCTAAATAAACGTATACCCAAGAATAAGTCTTATTCTCATTCCAAACGGGGGGTTAGAGATAGATGTGGGACATGAATCAATTAAACATCGAAGTATATTCAAAAACCTTCCAAGAACCATGATCGAGGTTTTGTAAAGGTTGAAAGAAAAAGAAAATTAATTATGAAATGTCTCGTCTTAGCTTTCATTTGATTTCATGTAAGGATGGGTTCCTTTCCACATCGTTCTCGATAAACACGCATCCTCATCCACTATGAAGTGACGTGCTCGGTGAAGCGGGTGATTGCGAATCTGATCCAATATTCAACAGGAACTCTGAGGAACACCACAAGCACCTCGATTTGAAAGAGTTAGTAGAGAAACTCATATGGCATAGATTCTCCATGAAACATTGAGCTCTCCAACTTGACAACGTTTTTCCAATTCTCATTCTCTCGTGTTAGGAGTGGTGGTAATCCAGCCTCCCATTCTATAGGTTCAAGTATGAAACAGGTTGGAGAGAGAGAGAGAGAAGGGGTGGGAGGTGGAGAGAAATCTCTTTGTTGTCTCAACACCACCAAGTTACAAGCCAAAGGAGCTCTAAAAGCTTTTTTCAAAATAAGAGAAATAATTGTAGAATTGGATGCCTTCTACTACTGAAAATGAACATATCAATAGGCCTCTTAGCTGACCTTAAGGGGGTGAATCCGTGTCTTACAACAGAGCATTTTCATTGACCATTTTAAGAGCACACAGTTCACCAAAAAGAATGTTAATTACGATGTGGAAAACTACCTTAGCAACATATAAAAAAATGACATGGAACACCTCAGTTTAAGAAGCTTATGGAAGGAAAACATTGAAAAAGAAAGATCTACAAAATATATATATATATATACTTCAAAAGAGAAATGAGGGTTGTTGGACAATATCAGCTGAAAAGAAAACAATAGAATTACCCTTCTCAGATAATGCTGCTAGAGAGGCAAGACGATTGCATGAAGCAGCCTTAGCACCAGAAACATCAGCTGTTGCATCTCCAATTTCTATGACACCAGTAATACCTTTCCTCAAAATACTTCCATTTGACTGTTCCACAGAAACAATGAACAGAAATAAACTGAAATACAAAGATAAAACAGGCTTCACCACAGTAAAGGCAAAGAAAACAAACAAAAAAATAAATTGCACGCGCACCCAAATCAATATAATAATGATACCTGAGATGATTGCCAGGAAGAAGGCAGCACAGAAGGTTCCACTGAAGATGAACTTTTATTAACAGATAGTTCTTTTGGAAAAACTTCTTTGACATTGTCAGATAACATGGCAGATACATCAACACGTGCAGAAGATGCTTCCAACCTGTCCCAATCAACAAAAATACACAAAAATCAAGAGCTACGTGACAAAGCAATTCCTCTGAATTTGGGGGTTGTGTTGGACACACTACGCTTACGTCCTTCCCCGATTTCGATGGTTACGCTCAAAAAACATTTAGAGCAAAGCCTCCTAAAATTTTTGTAACAGATATCTGTCAGAATCAGTGTCATAGTTCATAGGTCATAGGAGAAACCAGATTAAAAACCATCAAGTATATAATAGCTCTAACCAAGAAATTAAGAGACAGGATTCAACATGGGAACCATGACCCAGTCACATTTTAAAGAGATATCTACCCTTCTAATATCATTTTTATGAATGACTAGCGAGGTTATATCACAGTAAATATGGATGCACATTTCCAATGTAACAAAGACACTCTAGGTCTGGATGTGTTAGACATGATATCCTTATCCTCCTTAATATATCTAGGAATTATTGGAACCGTTCCATTAATTGAAATTAGAAGCTTCAGACTTCTAATATGAACGATATGTTCCAAGAATCCTAATTGGATTTGAAATCAAACTTCTTTGTGCAACATTTTGAAGGGAATTATGTATCATACTTGCCATTTTAAGACAGCAAAATGCAAGTCTGATTGATAATTCCAGGTTCTGGGGTTTCTTCGATCTACAAATGATGCATGAATAAGACTAGATTCTAAATACAACACATTAAATGTTAAAAGAATCCCCCATTTCAAATCAGATGTTCACAATGTTACAAAAGAGAAACGGAATTTTGACAATCCAGATAATCCAGTAAGGACAACATAAAAGATGTGTGAGTAAGCTCCCGTAGAGATTAAAGCTAATTTTTTTGTCACTGTCATAGATACCAAACTATCAAAACTCTTGAATCTTGTGAGCAAGATTTTCCCTTTCATTATATAAGGAACTTGAAACCCGAACCAATTGCAATTGAAATAAAGGTAGATCTAACATGATTTGCAGTAATGTATGTTTCTATTACGCATCATGGTATTTGTATCCTTTATCCGGAGCACTGGCATAATAGGAACCTTATGAATTAGCAGGTGACTCAAACGGGGTAGAAAAAAAAGCAAACATACTAAACTAAATCACGTACAAGGAAGATCTCAGCTTACTAGCACAAGATCCTCCTTGCACTTTCAGTTAGTGAAGTAGTAGATCATGGCACTAGACTAAGCAAAGATTGAACTTAGTTACATATACAATTGTTAGATGTTCAAAAATACATATTTTGATATACCTTTTAGAGTTGTCTTGGACATTTCCCTATGCAATATATCATTTTCTACATACTTATTAGGGAATTTTATTTTCAAAGCATAATATGCACAAATAAACTACATTTATACATTTCATGTGCATAATTATATTTGTCATGGAGATTCTAATCCAAATTTCATAGGATATGAAGATAATACATGCTATTGGAGGAAAAGAACATGTGAATATTCAATTCCTAAAAGTCTACAGCAATTATGGAAAGAATGGATCATCACAATGGCCAAAAGAAGAGAGAATCTCCCTCACAAATCATCTCCAGCAGACAGCCACAAATCAGCAAATCTGATTTGTCAAATCAGTATTAAATCTCTATCAAAATCACTAAAAATCAGCATTAGCAAATCCTCCAAATTCCCACCAAGTCAGCTACAAATTCCTACCAAAACAGCAAGGATTTTTCAAATCCTGGACAGCTGTCCAGCCTTAAAAGCCCCAGCCATTACAGCCCTCTATAAAAGGGGCCTGCAGAGGGAGGACAGCACATAGAAGATTTCCAGCTGAGCAGAATTTTAGTCTTCCATTTTCTTGTTCTTTCTTCTTTATTTTAAGTTTTTTTCTCTTCAGTTTGTGTTTCTTTTGTATTAGACATAGATGCTATTGTATTTTGTTTATGTTTAATCAATAAAGAGTTCTTCTTTCTTTGATTTTCATGGAATCTTTTTATTGTTATTCTAGAATATCACCAACCATGGTAGGCTAGAGAATCCTCCCATCAAGGAGAGGATTCCACTCCATGAGTATGAGTGATTAGATCTTTTATTTGTGCATCTTATATTATTTTGATTTATGCTTAATGATTATATAGTTTTTTCAACTCAGATTTATCTTGATTATGGGTATTTTAAGATCTTTCATCGTTTTACTTAGATGAGACATGATTGATACTTTATAAACCCTATTTTCAAATCGAGTAGAAGTGAACTACCTTCTTTGAAATATTTTGTTGTCATTGGTTGAATATCTTAACTGTCAAGGAAGAGGGTCTTCACTATAAGAACCGTCCTTGATCTAGTAGTTAATAGTGTATCAACTAATGAAATGTTAAAAGAGAACTTTAAATTTATATTCTCCATGTGACCAAGTAAAATCTCTTGATTCATGTGAAGTAAGGGAAATATAAGTGCAATAGAAAGATCTAATCAATCATACTTGTGAGGTGGTTTCTAATCCTTGGTGGCTTTTTTTATCGTATCTTGATTCAAATTAGAATTTTATTTTAGCTTTTAAAGTAGCTTCCTTGGATCAATCTTCAAAATTCTTGTTTTAAAATCTTTTTGAGAATTGATATCTTTTACAATTACTTGTTTGCTTCCATAGCCTCCTTGTGGGATCGACTTCTTACTCCCACTTTCTACCAAAATGAGGTAAGAGAGAGTTATAAATTTCTTTTGTTGGTAAAGGCTAAATCTTAACGACAATTAAATCGAGCCAACAACAATCTCTCAAAAACAAAAATTATATATACAATCATATTAACCATTTGAAGAGCACAGAATATGAAATCTATTACTGAATTTCTTGGGCAACTCATGCTTATTCAAACAATAATTTTCAGTGTGTGTGAATCCAAGTAGCACTGATATCATGAAAATCAAACTTGGAAAAAAAATAAATTTATGCAAGCTATTGATGCAGAACTGGTCCCCCCCTACTTAGTTTGATTTTTATTTTTCCCAAATCAAAACTAAATCAGAGATTAATTTATTTTATTTTTATTTTGAGAATATGATGCTATACGTATGTTAGGTTAATCCAGTTATTTGTATTCATGCTTCTGCAAGGTTATTTGATTTTGTATTGCATCCTAAAGCATGGGTAGTGGTGATTTTTAGAAGGATAAAACCACAATCATCCCGCAAGGCGATTCATCCACAGTTTCTTATTTTTCTCAAAACAAAGTGATGACCACGCAAGATCAAACTTTAGCGGTCTCGAAAAACAAGACCCAACGACGATGAAACCAATAGCATAGAAAAACTCTATGGCCAAGGACGATCCATCCACCCTAGGTATTTTCCCCATCAGTCAGTTCTGATCATCGACAAATACTCTCAGTTTTGGGTATTTTGAATTTGACTTTGTATTAGAATGTGTGTAGAGTAAAAAATGCTCTGTTGTGCAGTCTGATCCATGCATGTGATAGTGAGTCAGATATCCACTTTGGTTTCCTGCTCATCTGAATGTGCAATGCTGATTGTAAACACCAGTGTGCTCAACATAAACATATAGATAGACATAATCAACAAAAGACAAGCAAAACTTGTGGACAACCTCCATGATCTGCTGTTGTTTTGGGTTGCCATGAGTAGGCATGTACCATGAAAATTAATATAATTTCTAACATTAACAAAGGTCATTCTAACAAATATACAATGCCACGGCTACTAATTGTAGTTCTGATTTGCAACTCTGCATATCTAGTAGCTTCTGGATTAAACATACATATATATATATATATATATATATATATATATATATATATATATATATATATACGCGAGCGATTAGGTGCGGCGAACGGCGGGTGCGGCCGCAACGTGGGCCGTTCGATCGCGGGTCCATCGCATCCAACGGTTGACGTGAATTGCACCCGACCGTCCGATGCGATGGACCCGTGATCGACGCCGCACCCGCCGTTCGCCGCACGTAATCACCCCTCTATATATATATATATATATATATATATATATATATATATATAATCTACTACTTAGCACTAGGATCTTAATTATAAAACCATGTTGAAAGTTTGGCAGAAAATTCATAACAAGAAAAATAAAATAAAGCCCTGAAAGTAACCTCACAAATTTTCCTTCCAGTCCTCGTAGGTCAGTAACTTTATCTTCATCCTCACATGTCACAAAGACAACTCTTTCCTGCATATTTAAATTCAGTGATATGCACATACACTGATAAAAATTCAATATATTTTGTGCTTGGAAGGTTGAAACATAACATACCTGACGGGCTCTAACACCAAGATGTGATAGGTGAGGTAGTTCTTGCAGAAGCACTACCCCCACAATATTACTTCCAGCAGATTTTACCTGTCAATGTTTTTTAGCATTTTAGAGTCATCACTTTTTGATGAAAGCGTCTAAAACAGGGGCAATGGAAAAATGTGCATAAGATTGAGAACCTCCTCATCCCCGTCAGCTGTATTGACCATCAGAATAATAGGCCCCGAGCCAGAATGAGGCAAAGAACCAGGAGTGATGCTTTCTACCTTGAACATAGAGATATTTTAGTATTAACAGAAAAACAAGAGATGGAGCTCTCTGTTCACAGCATGGTCTGGTAGAATATGCACTTTACAAATATAAGCTTTTTCTCGAATGATGGTTACAACCATAAAACCACACTGCAAAAAATGCAGTCACCAGTTTTTATTTTTTATTTTTATTTATTTTTTGGTTGAAAAGAGTTTGAATAATCATATTAAGGAATGTCACCCCTCAATCAAACAGACAGGGAATCTCCAACCAAAAAACAAAGAGAAATAAAAGGAAAGAATCAAAAACAGTCCCTAATATAAAGGGGAGCAGAACACCAGGCAGCAACCAGGATTTGATAAAATAAAATAAAATAAAAACAGCAGAGAAAAACATAATTCATTTCACTATAATTTTTCCAGGTACCAATATAGTCATGGGTCACTACAAATGCAAAGGAACACTCCATGCCCATGCTTTGTATCTGGGTTGGACATTCTGAAAGTCCACCACCGGAACAGGGATGCATGGCAACTGGCAAGCCTATTAAATTATAGTACTGGATCGTAAATGATCGGTTCAACAATGTGTTTGTCTCCAACATTGAATGTATGTCTGTATCATTTTATATAGATTTCTACAGAAAGCAATAGGCTGGTGAATCGCACAAGCACATAATATTCACCAAGAAACCTGCTGGAAGTAAATGTAATGGTTATACGTGTGTGTGGTGATGTTACAAAACAACTAATCAACAATTGAGAAACTTCAAGTTATCAAGATCCAGAATGAATTGAGGTCAGGGTTTCACTTTAACATATGAAAAGCAAAATCCTAAACAAAAATCCTGAAAATAATAAGACATCTATGTGTCAGAATTTTAAGATTCAACCTTTCAATGTTTTTCTATACTCGTATAGATTAAGATTTGGAACTGTTGGAATTTATTTTGGATTTTTTTTTTGGGGGGGGAGGGGGGTGTTTCTATTACTTTATTACACAGATTTCTAGGTTTTGTATCTAATTCATATTCAACATTCCAAGCAGTTCAGCTAGAATTTGAAGGCTTTAAATCCTCATTTCTTGTTCTTCGCCTCTTCTTTTTTGTCTTCATCTCTTTTGTCATGAAGAGAAAAAGAGAGAGAGAGAGAGAGACTATAGATGAGCTATCTACAAAAAAATACCAAATCAAAAGGAAAACAAAGGAAAGGATTCAATCACTAATTACCAAACCACATCTTAGCAGGTTGATAGAGGTACCCCCTATTCACCAAAGGGTTCTGGGTTTGAATCTTGCCATAGGAGAAAATTTGACCAGAAAATTAAAAAAAAAGTTAAACAAGCAAAAAAAAAGGATCAATCAATTCCTCTCGAAGCACACCCTTTTGACTCCCGGCTCCCAAGCGCTGTAAGCAAGGTAAGCTCTAATCAAGCCCTTCACTTCTTCTAACATATTTTAAAATACAGCTTACCTCGCTTAAACACAACCTCATTTCTTTGGTGTTTGGATCCACACAACCCAACAAACCGCCAACACAAATGATTTGGTAATTTTTGCTTGAACGCTTATATCATTTGTCCGCTTGAGGGTTTTACCAGCCACCTAAAGCTGCTACAGAAAATTAAGATTTGTGTTCACGTGTACTACTTCACCCAATTCTCCCAAATCTAATGTGACGGGGCATAATACTAATAGGTGCAAACCTTTTTCATCTTCATGATTGCAAAAAGGGCATAAATCATGTTCTCCACTAACCCACTTGGCCCTGTGGACTTAGGTTGAAATCTTTCATTGTACATAGACTAAATAAAACATTGGACGTTGAGGAGACCTTGATATCCCATATTTTATTAAGTTTTGCTGTTGTGGGCTGCTGTATATAACAGCTTCGTCTCAATCATAAATAGCAGCTCCTAACAGAGAAACTTTCCTTTGGCTGGGGCATCAAATAGTAGTGTCAAATTCCGGATCAAGAGATTGAGAAAAGCTTTAGATATTATTTTGAAAATACTTTTAGTAGTGAAGATTGTTGCAAAATATTTTAGAAATGATAATCAATTAATATAATTTGTACATTGAAACTCAATTCAGAATCAGCAATCCCGAATTCAGCACTGATGAAATTTGGGGATTCCTGATCTGACTGCTAGTTCCTTTGAAATCTGTATTCCTCACTTTCCAAAAAGTCTCAAGGATTTCAAGAACTGCCACCAAACCTTACAGTATTTCACACCATGTCGCCTACTGTTGTCTGTACCATGTATGAATGGAAGACTTACCACTCAACAGTAAGTTTAGAACTTCATGGTGCAAATTTCTTTCTCACTACATCTATTTACTCAACAAAGAAAAAGAAATCACCTTAGGACCAATATTAATATAAAACTATTCAATGATATCCAGCTCATGTTTCTATACAAAACTGAAACAACATCGAAGGAGCCAGGTTTCCAAAAAGCTGATTAATACAAAACTGAAACACCCCTTACTTTAAGGGCCTAAGAAAATAAGTACCTGTTGAATTGTCCCAAATGCCACACCTGGAACAAGAACATCCCATCCCGATGACCCCAAAACGGATCGTAATGCTTTTAAGAGAAGGCTGCAGAGTTTTGATACCTGGAATAAAACACTATAGAGTCGTTCGCAAGTGTTAAAAGTTGTTTACGGAAGTTTATGTAACATACAATAGTACAAGAATGTCAAGAAAAAAAAACAAATAATCCCTCATATTTGGGGAGATATTGTAAGTTTACCTGGCACGTATTTCAGCTTCAGCATATGTCCTAACACTATTCTCTGGAATCCTAAAAACTCTCCCTAGTTTCTGCCAAAAAAAAATTATTCTCTTCAATAGAAAATTTACTTCACTAACACAAGAATTACATAGAAGAAACCCAATGAACACCAAAGGCACCATAAATTAGTTAGTTTGCAGCAATTGTAAATAAAAATTGAACAAATGCCGGTAAGGGATCCAAAAAAACATGGCACGATCTTCCTTTTCATTTCCACATAACTTTCATTTAGCTCTTTAGTTTGGTTCATTTGACCACATAGTTCACCGAAAATGTTACTCGCAAAAACTAACTTCCATGGAAGCTACTTACCTGTAGGCATTAGTGCCTTCCAAGGCCATTGGAAAACTCCAATAATGCGACTAACAGAGTCATGAAGGTTGTACAGGCTATTTGTTTAGCTCCACAGATCCACTAAATTAAAATCAAAATGTCCACTCTTGTTCAGCAGCTCAGAAATGTGTGAAAGGAAAGATTTCATGTAGACTGTTAGTCCTACCAAAGTTCTAACTTAAGTTAACTACTTGGTCTGGGATAATGAATCAACCATCATCTTAGGATTTTTTGGCAGTAAAGCAGATGTAGATCATCTATTTATAAACTGTTGTTTCTCTAAGACCAATAGGGATTGGCTGGGGATGCATTGGGGCAATGACTTGTCCTTTGGGTTTATGCAATCTATGATGGTTTTATTTAGATGCTTCCTCAGGCAGTCTGGGCTATATAGCTATCAAGAAACAAGAAGTTGTTCAAAGCCAGTTTATATTGAGAATATCTGGATCAGCAGTCTGCTTCTTAAAGATCATGTGCAGGCACATCCTAGAGGCGCAGAGAGTGTCAATTCAGGAGGAGGAGAGCACCTTTATTGTAGAATGAGGAAGGCATTTCATGAGGTTCAGCTATAGTGCTGGGAACATTTCGTGTGTCACCCATGCCTCTGTTTTCACTTCCTTTACTTATAATGCATCAGATTGTTTGCCGGTTATAGTAAAATTGGATACCAGAAAACACTGATCAGTATACTCTAGGCATTAAAAATTAACAGCAGAAAATAAATTAAGAATTTTAAACATTGTATTACATGAACCTAAAAATGACTAGACAACAGAAACCTAAGATGCCAAACCCAGCCATTTGAATATTGAGGTCCAAGTGATTCCATGTGAATATGTGATTTTCATTAATGAGAAATCTGACTGCTATAAGGTTTTTCCATTTTAACATTTTAGAAGTTGGCAGAAATTAGTCATCGAGGAATAACAGCTTGGTTTATATCTGCAAACTCAGTAGAAATCTCCTTACTGGTTCTGCAGAATTCTGAGTTTTAGCTGTTTTTTCCCTTCTGTTTTCATCCCATCGTTTCACCATTTTTGGACGCTGTACTACAATTAATCTTAATGAATGGTGGTAGTATCATCCACCGTCATCAAAAAAAAAAAAAACAAGTTTGATATTATAGTAAAAGCAGAGGCACCATTCTTTTGGTTTTAATGTGTTAAAAATTAAGAGTGACAAATGAAAGTTGGGTGGGGCTTCTGAGCAGGTTGTTGAGCACAGTCATGCAAACTATGCATGTAATTATATGAATAGATGGAAAATGGACCCAGAGATTGAAGATATACTGACAAATTGGAGAATTGTAAGAATAAGTTAATAGATATTGAATTTGTAACAAAAAAAAATCCAATTTAAATGAGTCACTAAGATTGAGGAATAATTAACCTTTCAATCATTTATTACAATGATAACATAATAAAATCTTGGTAATTAACAGAAGAACCAAGATTGCGGATGAGACAGATGAGAAGAAAGTGTATCAGGAAAAAAATATTTCTCATTGTCAGTATAATAAACTAAGAAGACGGAAATTCACACGAAAGTATAAATAAAGTCCTTTGTTTCTTCCACTTTTACAGATCACGAGGGAATGGTGCATTTTAGCCGAGTTGATGATCATCCTTAATGGTTCTTGATCTCTATACATATCTGTTGGCCTGGTAATTTCATTGACCTGGTTACATACTTTATATTGACCTGCTTAGCTTTTTATGTGTGAATATCCTGTTACCTAGTTACTTGCCTACCCAACTGGCATAGCCTATCTGTATAATTTCAAGACTATTACTACTTCATGTGGCCTAGATTTTTGATGGATTTTTTTCTAATGAAGGTCAGGGGATCTCCCTGATCTTATGATAAAAATTCAATTCAATAACTATAATTATATTATTATGAATCAAATTTATTTTATTCTTGAAAATTTTCCCATTTCTATTTGACTAGGTCCTACCTCCATTATGCGTCAATGTGCACTGTGGTATGGTTTACTGGACTATTTAGCTGATTAT
The DNA here is from genome assembly GCA_030737845.1 of Acorus calamus. Classification (NCBI taxonomy): domain Eukaryota; kingdom Viridiplantae; phylum Streptophyta; class Magnoliopsida; order Acorales; family Acoraceae; genus Acorus; species Acorus calamus. The sequence goes on along the minus strand of CM060873.1, from coordinate 9,276,063 downwards.
ATGTATGTTATATTTTTCTAGAGCACCAGTGTTACCTGACACAAGCGGTTTTCATAAAGGTCAAGTGAAGTCAGAACATAAAGCGTGAGGCAGTGAGCACTGGAGTCCACAGGCACAAGTGGCTGGTGACTCCTTAGGAAGGATTGTATCATTTAGAAGGTTTCAAATGGGGGTACTCTTTAATAATTTAATTTTGCAAACTTTATATAACACATCGTTTCATGTATATTAATGGGTGGCTGTATAGAAGCTCTGTAACTTATAAGGTTGTACCGCCGCTTGATTTATGGATTTTATATATTTGGATTAATTATGGTCTTACGGATATCATAGATTGTTTTGCAATTAAATGAAAGCAATCCACCTATATGGAAAAAAGTATGTTTGGTATTGTGAGGTCAACATCCGCTTGACGAGGATCAGGAGAGGAGCGTCAAAAATGAGCTCTACTATATATGTTAACAGGAAAATACAGAATCATAAAGTTGATGAAGGACATCTTTTATTAAAGAACCAGAACTATTAAGACACGGGCTCTGTTGATAATGACGCTGATCACAAATGATAAACAAATTTAGATTTTGATAAGCCACAAAATGAACAAAGTTGTTATATTAGAATTAGATATTCTTCAGCGTGAAGAGAGAAAAGTTGATGTCTAAGACTGTTACAAATGTTCCAGGTCAAATAAGGTTGCTGCAGCCAAAAGTCCAGCATCAGAAACATACAATGCAATTTGGATGCAGAAAGAAATGTTATATTGGTAACAAGAATTTTTAAATCTAAATAAAGATAAGAACTTCTAACCTGGACTTTCTGAGGGAATAACTGCAGAAGTGTTTCAGAGAATTCTTCCGTTAATCTCCTAGATCTATCAAGAGTACCTTTGAGCCTTCGTGCCCAAATATCCTTTCCATCCTCATCACCTATCCACCAGAGAAATACAAGACAGAACATGCTAAGATAACCAGAGGCATATTGCACAATTAAATTTTTTTATTTAATCATTTCTGTACCCTATTCTGTAATAAGGATGGATACCTTCTTTGTCAGCTAGACCTCTTTGTTGCCAAGCAAGTAATTCGCTCTCGATAGCTTTACATTCTTCTGGCTTCCATCCAGATAATTCAACCTGCCGCAATCCAATGGCAAGGGCATTGAGCGGATCATTCCATGTACTTACATCCCTTGAGGAAGCATGCTGTGCAAGCCATGATGATCCACCCAAATCTTCAAGAGCATTTAAGAACCTACAAGAGAACACTCCTAATCAAAAAATGCAATGAGATCCACCCAAGCTAGATCAACTTAATAAGAAAATATGATTGCTAAAATGTGCTTTCTAAAATGTGTGCCAAAGAAAAAAATATGTTAACAGAATGCAATTAATGTGCAGCAGAAATAGAAGATTTAGTGCAAGCAGAAACATCAACTTAAAGTTCATATATTGTATTTTCTCTATTCCTGATCAAGGCAACATCAGTCTGCCACTAAATCTAGAATGCCACATCTTGCAAATTGATTTCGACATATATTAATGTATGATGAGAGAGTGGATGCCAATTTCCTTCTGATATCACTATATCAGAAAGCTTGGAGTGGAAATTAATCATTTCATTATTTTTTGGCTCTAGTGAATGTAAAATTTGATGGAAGCAGATGAGGGATATGGCAATGTGATTAATTGGGCGTAGGCTAGCATATATAATTACAAGCATAGCATTCAGCAAAGAATTAATAATATAAATGTGCTTTCAATATCTAATCAGCAATTATTATTTTTGTGTCATTTTAAATTTTGTGCAGTTGTTATTTGATGAATTGATTAATTATGGTTAAACATTTGGTTTCGTATCATGTCACTTGGAAGTCCTAACTTGGTTGGATAAGATTGCATAAAAATGTTCGTATTCAAATTATTTTGGAGTGATGTATTTACTTCTAAAATTTTGACAGCTAATCATTGCTAGCTTAAATGTTTCAGTGCCTGAATTCAAAGGGAGCATTTGTCACCTTCGATCAGAACATTGAATTTCCATAAAGTGAAACCCCACCCCATCTGCTCACCTCCACAAATATACAGCATTTCCACAAAGTATCCCACCTACTCCCTCTCTCTCGTATCTTTTATTTTTAATTTTTTATAATTTGAAGCAATGGTAGAAATCCTACCAAAATTTCATTAAAGAGAAGAGAGTGCCCAAAACAGGCAACAAGAAGAAACAAAAACCAAAACATCAATCTGTCCCCCAGTAGAAAAGTATATGCTTAGGCTATAGCCTGGCACCATGCCACAACCTACTCCTCAATAATTGATTCTCCCACACCCCCCCCCCCCCCCACCCAACCCCCATATATGATTGGCCTGGCGCAGAATTGCCCCCAATCGTTAATGAATTGAACCACATTCTCCCACATATTCTCCACATACATTGAACACCCTTGAATAGGATTTCATTGCGTGTAATCCAAATAGACCACACAATCACTGGGACGAAGGATTGAGAAATCTTTGCTTTAACACTTCGATCCCCTTTCTTCCTGAGCCTCTTTCCTGCTTACCACATCCCATTCAATGAAAAGAAATTCACAGCAATCCCCGTGGCAGATCTAATCAGAGCCCACATAGACTGGGCAATCGGACAGCACACAAACAAGTGCTCAGTTGTTTCTTCCTCACCACTGCACAACATGCAATTCAAATCAGCATTGGGGACCCACTTGGTTCTATAAGACTTAGTTAACAACTTATTTCGATACATCAACCACAAAAAATCTTCTTTCATCAGGACCTTGGTCCTCCACACCTCCTTAACCTTCCTCCACTCTGGTTGTTTGACTGATGGATTTCCCTCACGTAAAGTTTATATTATTGAAGTATTCTTATCTTCTCTTTTCGATATTTGGAAGTCCAAGGGAGTTAAAAGAGTTTCTCTATGGCTACATACTTGCATAAGCTCAAACTGTGTGAACATTAAGGAAAGTTTTAAAGTACCATATGGACTACATGTGCAGTCTGCCCCAAAAGGAACGTGTAGCCCCATGTATGGGAGTCGAGGGAACCTTTTTTTTCTAAATTGTCAAAAAAACCATACTATGAGAAAAAGGTATAGAAAAAGTTAGTTTAGAGTTATCTAGCTGTTTGGATCTACCATTATACCAAATCTTTAGAGAGTAGTTGTGGGTTTAGTTAGTATTAGATTTAGTTATGTTTGATAAGGATAGAAATGAATTATTCCGTTTGATTTGATAACTGCACTTCAAATTTAATTTGTTTGTTATTTTATTAGTTCTTAAGATTTAGTTCAAGTTTATCTCCCAGTTTGTAAGCAGCAATTGTGAGTTTAGTTAGTAGTAAATTAAATTAAGATGAAAACTAATTATTTTATCAACATTGATAATTTAATATTTCTGAGGAAAAGATAGGCACCAGCCTCGATAAAATATTATTGAAGAAAATGCCTGAGAACTAGAAACCAAAAGGAAAACATAAACTGGATTAAAAAAAAAATCACTGAAAAAGCTAATGGTGGAGGAGACATCTACCAAAAGCATATCCAAACCCTCAAAACAAAACACTACTCTTCAATTACAAATTTGTCCGTTATAGACATCACCCTACTAGCACTCGAGCGCTGACAACACCTATTGATGACACAATGCACCACTTTATCCCATGCATTCTCAACAAACGGGCGAATCTCCTACTAGTAGCACCTGAGCAATGACGGCCCCATGATTTAATTTGCTTGGCGTACTTATGAGTTTAGTTAACATTAGATTGGATTCGTATATAAACAAATTATTCTATAAGTTTTTGTCATCTAATTTTAAGTTTTATGAAATTAGTTTGTTTGTATTTATTCCAAATTTTTATGAAGTAAAATTACAGATACTGGAAAAAAATCATTTTTGTTTATATGCTAATTTTTTAATTTTTGTCTCATCAGCATTGGCATAGGAAAAAAAAATTCATTTTTTATATAAAAAAAATGTGGGTAGATACTCTGCACATGGATGCAAATGCAATATAAAAAGATATTGCATGGAGATATTCTTCTGGTTGGTAATTTATACTAAGAGATCAACACTTTCAAAGCATAATATAAAAAGATATTGCATGGAGAGGCAAGAGGTTAATTTACTAGTAATATATACTTGAGCAAAAGTAACATCAGTTAGAGAAATTCAATATACTAAGAATTGATCAATGAGAAAAACCTTGTGCATGCTTATTACAGATCAACACTTTCAAAGCATAATATAAAAAGATATTGCATGGAGAGGCAAGAGGTTAATTTACTAGTAATATATACTTGAGCAAAAAGTAACATCAGTTAGAGAAATTCAATATACTAAGAATTGATCAATGAGAAAAACCTTGTGCATGCTTATTACAGAGAATTTATATATATAATAATTATACAGAGTCAAAGAGATTGACAACTAAAAAATTACGAGAAATCATAACAACACTAAATGCAGCATCTAAATGAATGTAATACAACTGCAAATAGGGACCCAAAATGGAATTCAGAATAGAAAGAACCTGCTTAAAAGAACAAAGGAATAATCCTCCAGACCAATCTCACAAAGCCGCCACTACATTAAAAAGAGAGTAATGTCACAATTAACAGCTTAAAAATCCAATTCAAGTAAAATTACAATGATATATTAATGATGAGGACTGTACCTTTTGACGCATTGCTATTGCAACATCAGGGGCATCATTGCGAAGACCACTTTCAAGACCTCTCGCAATTATTGCTCTTAAATTCGTCAAAGATTGCAATGTCATCATTAGCTGATCAATGCCTCTTTTCATGGAGCCATTTGATTCGTCCAACTTGTCCAAATTCTACAAATGTAAAGACACCGATGAATTAAGATATAACATATTAACATGTGCAGTAGTGAAATTTTTTAAATATGTTTGACCTAAGGGGAAAAGTCTACAAAATGGAAATGCCTGCACCCACTACAACAATTTAATGGCATCTTATGTAAAATTGACCTTGGAATCTACTATCACAAACAGAACTTTCTGTTATTTTTTAACCCATTCAAGAGTTTTCATGTATGAAAAAGGATCATTTTAAGCCCCAACCTGCAAAATAAAAAAGAGAGAATTTGTGAACACTTTCTGAAGTATCCTTTCACCTACTTCTTGCCATTTTATAATTGATAAAAAAAAATGACCTATGTACTAGCATAATCAGATTGAACTTGGTCTAATTTTCAAAAAAAAATTGAACTTAGTCTTCATTGGCTGTAAAAGATTGCTATTTGCTAGTGTGGGAAAGAAGAAAATAGGCCATAAAGGTAGATCACCATCACATGTTTCATCAAAATTGAGAATATTTTAATATTTTGAGCTTCAGGATATTGCTGCAATGCATTTATCCCAATGTATCTTATTCAAACATAACAAGCAAACATGTTTTACAGAACTCCTTTTCCTTCAGTACAAATGACTATCAGATCGTGCAAAGCAAAAGTACTACTAAAGATTGACATGAAATACCCTCTAATTGTGCAAAATTGGACTCTATTTGGCAATTGTGGATCGTGCAAAGCAAAAGCTTACATTTATCTCCTGGTGAACTTTATTGGCATTTGAGGATCACCATTTGGGCAAGTGATTGTTACTGGTTCTGGATATTATGAATGTTATTTGATTTCAATTATTGGCATTTGGATTATAAACATCATATTGTAGGCATAAAATTGATACCATTTATTGTTTAAAGTAAAAAATGCCTTGAGAATTGGAATAGGTAAGTAAAGTTGCATCATGGAAATAACCCCTATTTAGGATGGAGCTTTGGAGCATGATAGCTTTCAACAAAATAGTTTTTCCTTTGCCAAGGTTGGATTTCAAGCGGAAAGCACATTATTTAGCGTTTATGTGGCCAAAAAAAAACATAAAAGAAAAAACATGATTCCACGATTCAAACTATTTAGGATGGAGCTTTGGGGCATGATAGCTATCAACAAAATAGTTTTTCCATTTCCAAGGTTGGAATTTAAGTGAGCACATTATTCTTTTAATAATTTTTAATTTTAATAATACACAGTGTTTATGTAGCAAAAAAAACACACGAGGAAAAAACATGATTCCAGGATTCAATGAACATAAATGACTTTTCTCCAGCATACAATTCATGGGAAATTACTGGTAATGTTTGAAATACAAGCATATAATTCAATGAAATCTTAAACATATTATTTCAACAAAGATATTCGAGCACCCAACAGTGCATGGATCATAGGTTTCACCAAAAAAATCAGAATCATGGAATTAAAGTAAACCTGAAATTTACTATAAGAAAAGAGAAAGACTTGATCATACACAGTCTGGCATACATGTAAGCCACATTCAACCAGGGAAAATACCACAGGATAAAATGCTCACAAATGTTTTAAATTATTATCATCATCCGAAACTGAACTTAATTTCAAACAATTGACAGGCAAATTTGAGGCATAAAATTTATCAATGTTATCAAACTAGGGAAATCATATTTATTCATCAAATATATGAACCACGATGAACTGTTTCACATTTATAGTAGAATAAATTGGCATTTTTTTTGGCTTGGTAACTGGCAAAATTCTTTTCAAATGGATGAACAAAAGGCATTTGAATCCTTGAAACTTCACTGCAAATAAATATTCTATACAGAGGAAGTAGTTACCTTCTTGCACTCAAGGAATACTTCTAGATATTGCAAGTTCTGATTGTCTAAAGAATCCTTGATTGCCTCAAGCTGTTCAGCAAGGCTGAAAACAATTGAGATTTAATCAGAAATTATGTGAAAATACTGATGAGAATTCAACAAACAATGACCAGAACTCCAGATTGCCAACTGTGGAATCCAAATTGTTAAAAGGGAGAAAAAGGAAGAACAGCAGTCCATTTAAGGAAATGCCAGAAAAAATGTGATGTATTATTACCTACTCCATCAGATATGAATTGGCTTAGAGTGTTAGAGTAGAAATATATCTTACTTTTCATGCTTCATAAAAATCATTTCGGAGTAGCAAATGCCCCCAAAACACAGAATACAAAACTTAAGACAGACAAAGACAATAATACAACTAGAATAATGAAAATATTGTCTTAGAAGAAATAAATGGAATAATGTTATATTCAATAATGGAGGCCGAAAGGTCTCTTATATAGATACAAGATGTACAAACCCTAGAAACAGAAAAAGATCAAAATACCAATTACAAAAATTTGAGCACTGGGGGGGGAGGGGGGTGGCGCCTGCGGCCCATGGGGGGCATTGCCCCCCAATGGATCAACTTGTTTCAAAAAGTCAAATAGCCTGGATCCACTTCAAAGTATACCAAGGGAATGCACCATCCAAGAAATATAAAATTTCACTAGATATGCATGTCCATGTCCTTCAGGTTCAAATATCGATACGCTATGAATTTATATAACATTGTATTTTCTGAGTTCTTCAGACAATATTATAAAATTTTAATTTTTAATAAGCATCAAAGTTGTAAAGCAATCCACCTTCCAGCGTTGAAGAAATCTTTGAGTTCCCAGTGAAATATCTTGAACTGTTCAACAAATGCTTTGCTATATTCCCCAGGATTCTTTGTAATTCTAGCAAGCATGGCCTCTGTAGCAACCAAATCTTCCGGACCAGCATTACGATGGAGCTTGTTTTGTATTGTGTGCTTGATTTCTTGCTGATGATTGAAATGAATAAGAAATGCAAAATTATATATAGCCATACATGGAAAAAAAAACATAATAAAACAAGAAACTACAAACAAATAATAACAATCTGACCTAAATTCTAATTTAAGTGACCTTGAGTTCATGAGGGATATCATTTCGATGAGCAATGTCACGTATTCGTGTTAGAGGAACAGATGCAGTGAATTCAGACTTGAAAGATGGCAAGCAAGGGTGAATTTTTCGGATGACGAGCACATCCTGCACATATGCACATATACAATGATAGAGGAAAAATATTGGAAAGAACAGTGGCTAACATATCATACATACTACGTTTAGAGGGAAATGCAAAGAAATAAATAATACTATTAAGGTTACAGCTGCATTCATGCATTGATCAAAAGGAAATACAGGGAAGATAGTAGCAAACACGTCAATGTCATTCTACACAAACAAAAAAGAAAACAGAGAACACTAGTAATATTTTGAATGATGAAAAGGAATTGATTTTATCAGGGTCATATCAATTGCTAAACTTGAGCATTCTAATTTAAATGAAAAAAAATGGGCTGAGTTTATCATGGTCAGATCAATTGCTAAACTTGAGCATCCTAATTATTCTGATATACCATAAGACTTGTCCAACAATCAAAATTTTGCTTTTGGATTTTTCTTTCATTACATTTGTTGTTGATCAGGGTGGGCTGGTGGGGGCTGGTGGGGGTTTAAAAAGTTGGAGTCTCACAATCTGTAAATTTTATCAAAATCAGTGAAAGCTCCTACACATGGAGAGGATTTAGATGCCAAACATAAAGACCAAAATGTAAATCTTTATGCCATGGACTAAATATAACGAGGAGTTGTGAGAATCCCAATGATACAAGATGAAATCATACGATAGACTACAAGTCTCTGTCAACCCTTCTTTATAATGGGGATATTCGTTGTTTGTTTGTTGTTCATGATGAGTTGGCCCTGTTGTGATGCAACCACTGACAAGTCACAGATTTGTCTCGGGCACCCTTTAGCCAACAAAATCATCTGGTTATTTTGACGAGAAATCTTTGTTGCCAGACATGCTGGCAGCATGACCAGACCAGGATAGTCATGTCAATGACATTTTAGATGCATTTTTCTTCAATGAGTTGATATATCTGACATGTCAGTGATGTAGACACGTCGTTGGAGCAATATGTCGACAGATGTCCACGGGAGGGGAAATAAGACTTCCCCAGGTCAATGAATTTTAAGTATCACAGACATGTCTAGTGACATTGATGTGTATGTCTCCGACATGTCTAGTGACATCGTGTAAAGATGCAACCCTTTCAATGTGACGCACAAACGAAGGGAATGGCAGCCGCTATTTTGTTACAAAAAAAAGGGATTGGCTGCTCGATTTAGTTTTTTAAGAATTTATTCTATTTCGGTAAGTGAAAATATAATTTCCATGAACAAAAAATAGTAAAATTATCCCTTTTCTTGTAAGGAAATTATAATTGGATTAGGGAGGGAATTTAAGGATATCTCTGAATGCATCCCCCAACCACAAATTAGGAGTTTCAAAGCTATACATCCATATACATAACACTTTGAGTTTATGTCAATGATTTCTTATAACACATTGGGAGGCTCCAAAGAACAATGTGGTCTCAGTACATGAGAAGTATCATCTAACACTCACTGACACATAAAGAAACTTCCATAGAAACAATTAGCAAAAGGAACAAGTCAATTGTAAATCATCAAGCAAGTGACAAAAGCAACCTGAGGTGACGCATCTTTCCGATGAGACATTCTCTCAAGCTCACGAAATATTTGGCTAGAAATCTCAGCATGCCTGTTTGGCCTGTGGTGACCTCCATCTTCAAAGCAGGGAATTTGCCCAGTGTTTATCCACTGCACTAAAGACAAATGAGCATCATTATGAACCAATACTATAAAGAAAACACAAGTGATTCTCAGAAAAACATTTATAGAGTTAAAATAAGATCTCATTTTGGGACCTTCAGGTAGATAGCAGAATAGATGAGAGCTTCCAAACAATCTCCTTCTGTTGAATTTTCTGCTAATAGATCACGAACAACTTCAAGCTGCATTGATCCAAGAAGAATACTTAAATGTAATTAACAGAAATCAGAGGAATCAAACAATTATATGCTATATATCTCCAACAATTACGACCCTATTATGACAGTTCAAATAAATATAGAGTTTCATACAACTCCAAAAAATTAAAAATATATATAGATATATAACAACCAAAAGAAACCCATCTCATTAGCTCAACAGTGTGCAAGAGATCAGCAAATGTAGGATAACTTCAACCAAGAAAAAGAAAAGGTCAACTTTTAAATTCAACACGACATCATAGCATGTCCCTCACACCATATCTTCTTCTCCAATTTGAAGACACATTGATGAGTCCTATATACCAATGACTTTGACAGCCATTTCTATGATTATGATACTTAAACTTCTAATAAGACGCTACAACTTTATGGATGAAGGCTTTAATTCTACTAAGAGTCTGAGTTCAATAGTTCATAGACTTTTCAATTTCTACAAGTACTGATCAACTTGTAAGACTTTGCAATTCAATGAGACTCATCAGTCTTCAGCTTCAAAGTCTGATAGACGACTGGCCAAATGAACTCATGAGCTAACGACTCATGGGCGTACTTTCCTAACAGTCATTGTTTCCATTCACAATTCTAGTACTATAAATAAACCAGAAAAGCCATCGACAGAACAGACGTACCTTCCGCCACCAATTCCTTGCATTTTGATCATCCTCCGCGAGCTTCAATGCCAAACCATCAACACCATGGGTATCCCAAGACCTCTCCACCTCTCTGTTTCTGTGCTCATTTGACTGCATGAAAGCCGTTCCTTTCCCTTGCCACTGCGTCACAAAAGGGCTAGCCTCCCCTTCTACTTTCCCAGTCTCCCCACCAACCTCCTCTGACACCTCCTCCTTAGAACCCGATCCCAACAAACCCAAACTCTCCCCCGTCCTGTTCCAATGGCAGACCATCTCAAAGGCCCCACTCACCGGGATCTTCAAGACCCGATTCTCCCCGTCCTCCCAGACCTTGTCGGCGTCCCCGTTCATTAGTATCAAAAACTTCAACTCGACCTCTCGGCCCCCGTCGATCTCAACCTCGCCAACCCACCCGTCCTCGGTCCAAGAAAGCCTGACCGGCTTCTTCCACGATCCCAGCTCCTTGGTTGATCCCACCACCGCCACATGTTCCCCGAACTCGACCTGGTGAGCCAACCTTACCCGGATGCGGACCTTCCCTGTCTCTTCCCTTTCATTCTTCTTCTTCTTCTCTTCTTCGACTGAGGTGGAGGTCATGGCGGAGCAAGCGACTGTGCGGAGGGGGTGGATGAAGGGGAAAGGGAGGATGTGGTGGGGGTTTTTGGAGGAGGGGATTCGGAGGCGACGAGGATGGGTGGATTGGAGGGGTGAGTAGTGGAAGAGGCGGAGAGAAGAAGCCATGACTGGTGTTGGTGTGTGTGATTGTGGATCCGAAAGACCCGGGTGAAGTGATTGGTTTGGGTTTGAATTGGGACAAACGACATGAGCCTTTATTTCCATGGATGGAGATGCTTTTTTTATAAAAAAATAAAAAAATAAAAAAAAAAACACTCTCTGGAGAGCGGACGATTGTAATAATTGACACGTGGCTTTGTGAAGGGTTAAATATCGGGGGTGGCGGGGTCGCGGAGTGGTGAGTCACGAGGAAAACGAGAGAAAGTAGACTGTGGGTGACGTGAGCGGGGGTGATGGACCTTGGCGAGTCCGGATTAGGGCGGGTAAACAAGCCGAGCAGCTCGGGCTTGACTTGGGCTCGGCTCGCTCGGTTAAAGCTCGTTCGGGCTAGTTCGATTAGATAAACGAGCCGAGCTTGAACAATTTTTAAAGCTCGGTTTGTAAACAAGCCGAGCCCGAGCCGAGCCGAGCCCGAGCCTGGACGAGCTCGTTTACTTAATAGAAAAAAGGGAAACGAGCTGAGCCGGAGCCGAGCCCGAGCCCGAATTTATGTTATTTTCATATGTTTAAGTTGTTGTGATTTGTGAAATGTGACTTTTCAAATGTTAAACAAGGTTATTTTTTTTAGCTAGACGAGCCCGAGCCGAGCCTTGATTCGAGCTTCGGCTTGACTTATTTAACAAACGAGTCGAGCCAAGCTTTAACAGAGTTTTTCACGAGCCTAACGAGCGAGTTTGAACACGAAATGAAGCTCGTTCCCGAGCTGAGCCTGCTGCTAAACGAGCCGAGCCTGAGCAGGTCAAAGCTCGGCTCGTTCGGCTCGTTTACCACCCCTAGTCCGGATCATACACATCATGAGAGGCCTGCCTCCTTTCAAAAAAAGTGATTTTGTTTTTCACATTTTTTTTAAAGGAAAGTGTTAAATTCAGTCACATGTACCTAACAAAGTTCATACTTATATATTTTTATTTTTTTTTAAATAATAAATATCCGTCTATGTCTTCACTATTATAGTAAGTTGCTTTACTTTCTTTATGTATTGAATGTTGTAACCTCATTGATAGCAATACAATAGAGGTAGCAATTGCCTACCATTTACATCAAATAATAATAATAATAATAAATCTTATCTAATTTAATAAGATATATGTTTTGATAAAAAATGTATATCGTTATATTTCGAATTGAATGAATTTATTTTTTGTAAGTTTAATAAAATATTTAATGTAGTATATATCTAACAAGGTATATATTTCACTGAATTTCTAACGTAGTATATAAGATTGTGTTTTGGCTGAGAATAAATTGAGTGTAACATCTCTTTTTTAAAAAATTATTAATCATCTAACTAGTATTGAATCATATCATGGTAGTTTATTTGTATTACTGATTCATTTCAATGGAGTTTTGGACAGAGAAAAAATTAAGTGTAATATCACTCTTTTTTATAATTTATTAATCATCTAATCAGTATTTTTTTTTCAGACCTTAGGTAAACTTTAAAACAGAGCTCCATGCATATTCATAAAAAAAACTAACATTTTGAATCTTGCACATCAATTTATTTTAAATTATAAATATTACAAAATCAAAACACTGTATTATAAAATCAACTAAATCAAAACATTGTATATTATCACCTGCACCTAATAAATAATATTTGGAGTTCTCAATCAACTATTATTTTAGATCAACAAGAACGAGGAAATTATAAAAATTAAAATAATATCCTTAAAACATGTTTGAGCATTATATTATTCAACATTTGAGAGGGACAAGAGTGAAAAAGAAAAAAATGGTTTTGAGAGAGAACGAGGGACAGAGATAAAGGAAAATGATAGTCTTAAATTAAAATGCTTAGAGAGATATTATGGTTGGAGAGATTTGGAGAGAAATATTATGCTTTATTGGTAAAAGTGAGAAAGTGTGTTAAAGAAACTAATTCACATTCTTCAATTAGAAAAGTGACACATCTCATCATCCGTTTCTATAATTTCATTGAACAAATGGTTTCTGGGGGTCCTCTCTAGGTGGGGACCCTAGACAATTATATTGGTGGTCTTGGTCAGGGCCGACACTGATGATAAATGTGACATTTTTTGGATATGTGTAAAATTGTTACATGAGATTTTTTTTTTAAATAACATGTAAAAGTTATTTTATATATTAGTATAGATAAATATTGATAAGCAATCTCAACACCCCCAAAAATAGTTATCGAATTTATTCCTAACTTAATCAAATATAGCTATCGGGCTTTATTCTTCAAAAAAACAAACTGTTTTTTTTTCTTATTCTCATCTCTTTCCTATTATTCTCTAGTTATGTCTCACCCCCAAACAAAAGTTAATGATTTTTTTGAAATGTTTTTCCTCCTTAAGGTCCATTTGGTTTCATGTAGTTTGAATTCTTGGGGGTCTTCTTTTACTTGAAAATTTTTTCTGGAAAAGGAAAACTATTTCCGACCTTTAATTGTAATGAAATTATTTTATGGAAAATGATTTTCATCGTTTGTTTTCTCGTAAAATATTAACATAAAATTGTTTTCTAGTGTTTGGTTCTATAAATTTGAAAATTCTTATTTTTCATATATATACATTAATACTAAATTATGAATATAAAAACATATAAAACCATAAACAGATCAAAATCATTAATAAATTTTATTACAAAAATTATTCTCGCATTCCATTTATTCATAATAATGATACCTACAATATTTTACCTTACTCATGGAAAAAATCTAACATAAAAAATGTTCAAATATTTAAATAAACATAAATACAGTCTAACTGAAAACATTTAAAACACTGGATGTTCTATTAAAAAAAAGCCAACAATCGATATTTGACATAATGTGGAACTTCTAGAAAGAAAAGTTCTTGCGCTAATATCATGACCAAAAAAATATTCAAACGGAATAACAAGTTATGACTCTATAAAACATTTATATTTCATCACAGCTTCATAAAGTTCACCATAAATGTCTCGAGTGCTACTCTTAGAAATAGCAATAGTTAAATCTCCAACCTTATTGTCAAACTCAAAAACAATTTCAAGGTGGCTTTTTTTTATGAGTCATGCTACACGGGCCCCATTATTTAGGCCCCAACCACAAGCTCCATCAAGTGTCAATATACTATTGGTTTTCTAGTTGACTTTTAAAAAAGTGCAAAAAAAAAAAACGAAACAACCCCTATTTAAATCACACCAAAACCTTTTTTTTCTTTTTCTATTTTCTTCTCATGAAACGCATCCCAAAATATCTCACCAGTATTTTTGTAAACATTCGCCACTTAAAAAAATCATTCCGATAGACATATTCATCTCCGACGACAGCGCGTTACCACCCCTAGATTCCTCTCACTGCCCTCTATCATATGAGAGGTAGTTTGGCTACCTTTCCAGTTTTTATCTGGACTCCACCTTTTTCGATCTTCACATCCATCTTTGATGAATGTAACTCACTTTTGATGAATATTAAAATCAGATAAAAAGTCGGTTATATTTTGTGATTATAACTTAGTTTAAAAATAAATTGCACAAAAAACTTAGTTACATTTGTGAATGTAACTAGTTTTTATTATATAAGACATATAAACATCAATTACATTTCAAAAATGTAATTGACTTACAAAATATAATGCATGAAGGTTAAAATTAATTTGAAATGTTACACAACCACACGTCAATACAACATCAAAACTCTATAAATCCTCCAAAAAAATAAATTTAATATTAAACGCCAGATTCAAAGAAAAAATATAAACAAAAGCTAGATTAAAGACTGCAAGATTTAATATCAAACACCAAATTGAAGAAAAAAATTGTAACAAATGTAAGAATAAACAATAACAAAGGTCACAACAAAATCGACAGACATTGAAAACAATAGCCAAATTGATCAATTGTTCACAAAAAAGATCAATTACATTTGTGAATGTAACTGACTTTAGCATCAGTTTCACTCATTGACTTATATAGTAAAAGTCAGTTACATTCATAAATGTAACTAACTTTTAAAATATTGCATAATATGATCAAAATAGTTTAACATGTAAATGACTTACGAGTGCTACACACAGTTATTAATATGAACTTCACTCCATGATAAAAATATTTAAACGAATGAAAATGATTTGTTTTAGATTGTTTAAAAAGAAAAGAACATGCCAATAAAAAAATTTAACATCAAACACCATTTTCAACAAAAAAAAATGTAAAAAGCATAACCAAACAAATAAAAAAAGACACGCTTGAATCGACAAACAATCAAACGATAATCAAAATTGTTCAAATCAAATAAATGCTTAATGAATCTTTAAAAAAAATTCCGATATTCTACTAGGTGTTTTTAAAATCAATAACGGTGTTTTAAAAAGAAAGTTATGGATGTATAAATAATTTAATTGGAATGAATCCAAAAACAAACAAAAAAACGTGACTTATAAATGGAAAGGATTTATTGTCACTGTCACTACTCGTTCTATATAGGTGGAAATGAGTAATTATAATTGTCTCCCTGATTATGGAAACAATTACCAAATAAAAAAAACCACAAAAAGGATAAAACATGTATTATGCATATGGGGCTTACTTGGGGCCCTATAAATTGGGGCCTGTAAATCATTTCCCTTTTTTTATACATGAAAATTTTTAAAAAATAAAAGTTTCATAGTAAAATTATAAAAAGTTGACTAAAATAATCTTTCACCTAAACTAATTTTAATATATCATTTGGTCCTTTTGTATGTGATTATTTTTAAAAACTAAAACTTAAATAACATTATAAATTTTTTAAAAAATAACCATATCACCTAAAAATGTCCTGTACATTAGATTTAATTTATCCATTTTTTAAAATCAAATAAATCAAGGGTTTTTATTTTTAAGTCCCAATAAACTATATGATTTAGTGATCAATCCCTCACTTCTTCATATTTCAGTTTAAGTCCCCATATTTAAATGTTATATTCATTTTAGTCCCTCTCAGGGACTAAAAAAAATTAAATAATTTATGGATAGATCCCTCAAAAGGACTAATAAGAAACATACCATTTAAATTTATGACTTAAACCGAAATATGAAGAAGTGATTGATCGATCATTAAATTATATAGTTTATATGGACCTAAAAATAAAAAACCCATAAATCAAACATATGACTAAATCAAAGTTCACAATTAACTTTATTTTATCAAATCTTATCAATTGTTTTGTTTTGAAATAAGGTAGACATAGTCCACCAATCATTTTTATTAAGAAATAGATAGTACACTGTCTTAATGGGGGTGAGAGAAGATGAGAGAAAACAAGTAAAATATAGTAGGCCCAACATGACTCAAACCACGGGAGTAGATAGGACATCTACCCACCCCAAATCTTATCAATTGTTGTAAAAAGTAATTTCAACATGACCTTTTTGTTAAACCTATTTTAAATTATATTATACTAGTCTTCCTCCACGCACAATGGACGTGTAAATAAATATGATTTTGAAAAGGCTGCCCACAACCAGCAATCTCAATTTTTTTCAATCCATTTACATGCGATATAATATATCATGTTTTGTATTCTTAAATGATATAATAATTTTTTTAATAATGATTAAATAAATTATTTGTAAGATTTATTATGAAATTATACTTAAAATAGATATATTACAATTGAAAACGTATTTTTTGCATATATTCCGCAACCAACCCTATATTGTGAAAATACTCCATTTAAAACTTTAAAACCAACAATATGGATAAAAAAAACCACATTCATGTACAATTTCAACCATTTTGAATGGTGTTATTGGAAACAATAAATCATTAGACATATTTTGATAAAATGTGATTTTAAGGGGTATATATACAATAAAAAATCATTAAGATTTGGTGGATATGGATGATATCATCTAATTTATATATAGATACAAAAAAAAAAAAGAGAATTAAATTATTCCTAAAATTCTTTAATAATGTATAACTTTTTAAGTATAACTTTAATTAGGATTCTTAATAGCTTGTGGGAAAGATCTTTTCGATATATACTTATGACTTTAAAATAGATTTTTCCAAAATATGACTTCTTCATGATGCAAAGTGAGATCAAATGTTGAAACTCATATTTGACCGGAAATTAACTATTTATCACATATATTACATGATTATCTTAATCTAATTCTAATAAAAATAAAATAAAATATAATGATGTGGCACGATCACCACCATTCATTCAATATATATTTTAAAAAATTATTAGTGTAATGAAGGTAAGAAGAAAGTTGAAAACACTTTTGATTAATGATATATATAGGTGATGTAAGGTTTGAGAATTTGAGAAGATTATGAGTTTGTAAGAATTTGATTTCCAGAAACCCGTTTCCAGATGGAAAAAAGTTGTAGCTCAATTAAAAGCCACAGATACATTTTCTTAAATAAGTGCCTAAAAGCTAGCGTTTTCATAATTTGTGGAGAGAACTTTATGCAAACTTAGTTTTAAACTCAGCTTTTGAGGAAAAACTAATTCTCAAACCCACATCTAAACACATTCATAGATAAATATAGATAGATGTATAAAATCTAATTATTAATTTAAAATCCTAAGATAAGATTAAGAGAATAAATATTGGTTTTTGATAATAATGAACTTTGATGAATTTATTGAGGGTAAATATGTAAAATTATATTACATACACTTAAACATTTTCGCTTAATATATAGATAGAAGATAGATAAATTCATTCTATTGTTTGGGATAAGTTCAAATATCTTTCTTTTAAATTATCTTATCAATATTTAGTAGTTTAAATAACCTTATCACTTTGAATAATGTAATATATATCAGATTAGTCTATCCCTTTTTTTTTAAAATAGATATATGACAAATACATAGTTTGGTATCATATTTATCTTATTAAATCTTACCAATTGATGTGAAAAAAATTCAATGTAGCATTTTTTGCCAGAACTTATTTTGATTTTTTATAATTAAATTTTATTGTCTAGGATAAATACAATATTGGATTATTTAGCTAATTGTCAGATTGATTAAAATCCCTATAATCCAAAAAATTCTATTTTAGTAAATTTTAAATTATATAATATATGTATTTTTTCTATAAGATATCATGTATAACAAAATGGCATGCCTTAATAGGATATTCAAATCAAATCTTCGTAACAGTTTGGGTTAAAAATTATGCATCTAACATTTTTTCAAATGAGATCTTTATTGAGAATTAAAAAAAAACTATAACATGAATTCACAAACATAAATTTAAATGCACATTACAATTTTAAAAAAAGGGTGATGTACTTTTTTTTAAGCACTAATACAATTGGAATAAAAATAAGGCAATTAAAAAAAATAGAGAAGATAGAGAACTTTTAAGGATTTCTTGATGCACGGAAACGATGTATGTATCCTTCCCTTCGTATCACAAATTCAGAACATGGAGATGGTTAAGGATTTTCCTTTCAGTTGCTCTCATTTTTTAATGTACCTAAACAGATTTTAATAACTCATTTTCCTGAAAACTTGGTACATGTGAAAGTTTGACATTAAAACAAACTGACCCATAATATACCAATTTCATTGGGGCGTTGACATCCCAGTTTGGGGTGTCTATTTATTTTGTTTGGTATGATTGCATTCTCACTTACTATTATCATTTGAATGTAGTGGATTCTTTCTTATTCATTCCTATCACATTGAGACGATTGTGCATCTTCCACCTATTAGGATGCATCATTATTTTACTCATGCACAATAGGATTACTCATACATTTTTCATATTCTTTAACCATCGGAAGTTATCGCTTGGCACAATATTCAATCCCTTAGTCCTAGTTTGGGGATCATGGACAAATGTGCGTGGTCTGAGAGAGAGAGAGAGAGAGAGAGAGAGAGATTGTTGATTGAGAGGAGAATGCAATTCTGATATCTGGCCTCATATTGATGATGATGACATGAGGAAACATCTCTATAGAGTTAAAACACAATGATATATCAAGAATCTCGTGTGCGAGATGCGTCCACATGACATACCTGATATGCATGTTCTAGGTAGTGATGAAGAAGACGATGGTGATGGATGGGGATGATAATGAGTACGATGACAATGAAAGAAACAACAAGGACATTAATAAAAGAGATGATGATGATGATGATGATGAGGAGGAGGAGGACGATGAAGAGGGTGTAATGCCCCACATTTACCTAATCGCTTATCAGACGGTAAATGGGTCGCTACTAAACTTAATCTAAATACAAGACCAAAATTTAGACCTTTTTTTTTGGAAAAAATCGATATAACTCCCTGTAAACTTGGATAAATCGGTTTTAGTCCCTGTAAAATTCAAAAATCGTCGTAGGTCCCTATAATCATAGAAAATATTTGTTTTGGTCCCTGTCGTTTATCCCAGCAAACTAGACCTATAGTTAACCTAACCAGATATGTTTGATTACCATAATACCCTTCTTCCATTAAACATCTCTCTCTCTCTCTCTCACAAACCTTTCACCCCCAAAACTGAAAATCACGATTTCATTTTTAGATGTTTGAGGAGGCGGTGAAGCTTTACGCGGAATCGGCGGAGGTAAGTTTCTTGATCTCCAAGCAATCGCCATGATATAGCCGATTAGGATCCATAGCGGAGTAGAGGAGAACATGGAGGCACTGATTAAATCAAGAGGGGAGGAGGACGAGAACTTTCAAATCATGGAGTACCAGACACAGTGAGGGAACACACGGTGGATGTACAAGATGGGGCTTTTATATTATTTCAGGCTCCGTGGGGTCGGGAGGGACCACCGGAAGGTGCTCGTGTGGTTCACAAGGGCCGTGGAGAAGGGGGAGCCGAAGTCAATGGAGCTGCTTGGGGAGATCTATGCGAGAGGGGTCGGGGTTGAGAGGAATTACACCAAGGCGTTCGAGCAGGTTTAAAATGTGACCAAACTGCTTAGTCTGTTAAATATCAGCTACTTAGTAGGTTTAAAATGATTCTGTTAATGTATACAAGCTGTTTAGTAGGTGTAGAATGCCTGCTACTATTGTTGAATGTCTGTTAAATGTCCATCATCTGGTTTAGTAGGTTTTAAAGCTGTTGAATGTCTATTACTGGCTAGTTGGTTGATTGAATTTTGTTGCTGTTGAATTTATGCTACTCTTATTGAATTCTTGCTGCTATTATTAAATTTCTGCTATTGTTTTGTAAGTTTAGAAGTGAAAAGTGGTAAACCTACATAAGTAACAGGAAAATGATCTTTTAAAAAACCTAAAATATTATCAATTTGATCATAATTATCTGTATCTCCATAAAAAAATGGCTTCTGATTGTTAATTTGAAGGCCAGACCATGAACTAAAAGTACTAAGGATATTAGCAAGCTGAGTAAGGGATAGATGACTGCTATTAGTGAACAATAGAACATCATCAACAAAATTAAGATGAGACACTTGAAGAGTACCAGAATGGACAGCAACAAACTCACCCACAACAACTTTTAAACTTTATGATCAATTAATTTAGTGAATCCTTCCATACCTATACAAAACAAATAGGGGGAAAGGGGATCTCCCTGTCTAAGATCTCTAGTAGCTTGAAAAAATACTTGATTGTATCTTGTAATTGATTATGTTCTGCTTTTAAGTTACTCTCCCACAAGGGGTGTTTTAGGCAAAATTTGTCCACCTTTCCAATGCAATACCAGAATATGTCATAGATAATTCTGTATTTTACCTGTTCTTATATATTCGTTTTTAATAAACTTTTACTATGTCCTTTCCTATTTTTTTGCAATCTGTAATATACTTTGGATACCGATGTTCCCCTTGGACACACATTTCTAGGTGTGGGATTTGAGCCCTGACCTCCTCTTTGGGGGGGGGGGGCAGTGCTTGCTAATCAGTGCTCGTTTTAATCTTCCTTTTTATAGCGACATTCAAGCAGTGGAATATAAGCATACGAAGGCTTAAATACCGCACCACTTGAAGCCTATAAGAACACAAAAAAACCATGGTTGTGGCATTTCAACAAACATCTATCCTAATATGATTAAAATGTATGATAGCGACAAAGTTATGATCTGAATGACTTAGACTATTCAAAAACCAAACATTCCTACACAATTAGACATGTTGGACAATGGACATGAAATCTTTGAAGTGAATAAGAAAGAACCGGCAGATGGGTGTGTATGTGATGGTGAACGATAATCGGATGTGAGTAGATGTTGCTCATTGGTGATCTGTGGATGGCTTGCAGGTTGAAGGGGTGCTCACTGAGATAAGGACATGGAAGCTTGGAGAAGAGAAATTGTTGCATAATTAAATGGGCATCAATGGCATCAACAGCTCTTTTTCTATCCGTTGGAGAAGAAGAGGTTATTTTTGTAATTTTGTTGTCTCAAGGGCATTTTTGACATTAAAAGGATCTATTTGGAATTTTATTATTTGTCAAGGACTTATTTGAATGACATTTTTAAAGATTCTGTTAGTTGGATGGAATATACCTTTCTATTTTAATAGACTTTTAACTCGGGGACTGAAATCATTAACTGCAGAAGATTATAGGGACCTACAATGATTTTTGGATTTTACAGGGACTAAAACTAATTTACCCAAATTTACAGGGAGTTATATCGATTTTTCCCTTTTTTTCTTCTCTCTCTCTAACCCCCCCCCCCCCCCCCCCTCTCTCTCTCGGTTCTGCCGAACCAAAGACACCCGCCGCACACCCCTATAAATATAAATATAATAATCAAAATATAAATAAAAGATACTAATATAATAAAACTTATGATAATAAAACATAAATAATATCCAATGGTTTTAAATCACCAATGGTCTTACAAAATATAAGAGTTTAACGTAAATAAAATATTAGAATGAAAAGACATACTAAACCACCCTTGTGGGAGCCATCTAAACTAAAGTTTAATCTTTGGTTCTTTTGACTTTGGGTACTTAAATGATTTATATTTAATGTATATATTGTTGGACTTTTGTTGTGACAAAAAACATTAAATAATTGTGTGCTTTTCAACTTTTATAACATCTAATATATCATTATGTTGCATGCACTAATTGATTGGTTAATCACATGTGTTTTAGGGTCTTGGTGAAACTATTGCATGTGTTTTAATATGTATAGTATATGTCATTATGTGAGTATAAGCAATATAGAATCCATTTTCTATCTCAATTATACCACTTATCTAGAAATGCATATTGAAGTAATCCATGTATGTAGATGTTCGTGATCTATAATTGCAGTTTACAATGATAAGTAGATCCTAGTTTGTTTCATGTCCTCAATTGTGATTGAGAATGAACTTTATGTAATTCATATGATTTGGAGAATTTCAGAGGAGAAACTTTCAGAGGCTTTGTCATCTGCTTATCTCACAATAGAGAGCCAGAGGGATCAGGAAGTATGATTTTGCATTTGCAGAGATTGAATTCTCCCTGATTTCTGCTTGCACTAGTCATTGAGATGGTGAATGGTGTAGAGATAGACAGGCATGCCCTAGCTGGCATCCTGAACACATTTGATGGGTGAAACAACGTAGATGCTAGTACTCGAAATATCATAAAAGAAAGAATTATGAGGTTCGTTTCTTAGATGAAAGTTTGGTGCTCATTAGCAATAACAATAACAATGATTGTTGCGAAGGAAATTCTTCCACATAATGCTTTTGACTCATTGCTGGATTCGCTTATTAACATGTATTTTCTAAGTTGGCTTCCATGGAAATTATTGAATACATGAGTGCGGAGATTAATTTTGCAAGCCTTTCGATCTCAGAAACGCGCATGTGCATCCTATGAAAAATGGTCTTCAAGTACTTGAATCTGGAGAACCCTGGAGATGTCATCCTCGCTTCTATGAGAGCTATCATGCAATTCTTACCTTTCACAAAGACCTTATTGAATGGGAATAAGTGGGGTAGAATCACTATTTTTATGGAGCGGGATAGCATAGTCCATTTTCTATATAATGCCACCCATGTTCATGGAGGAGGATGATACAGTCATTCAGATCACTACTTTTGATAATCTATCATTCATCATAGCTCTGCGTCACACAACACTTTGGGCTTCTGTGTAGGAGATGACCCATGTCATTTAGTTTGCCATTGATAGTCCACAATCTTTAACATTTGTGGCTCTTGAATTCTCAAGCTCCATATGTCAAGGTGAATTTTTAAATTCGCTCTCAAGATGTGGATTTCTCTTTTTCAATAAGATGTTTCGACACCGAACGCACACTACCATCGATCATTCCAAAATTATTAAATGCGCTTTTGCTGGAAGAGCAGGTTGATGACATTTGGAATTTCTCTATAGGATGTTTTTGATGTCTTCATTTGCTAGAAAATTGATAGGCGAATCAATTTTACCTGTCACTCCATTTGCACAAAGGAAGATGTTGTTTGCCGATTCAAGATCACAAGGAGATGGAAGCCGTGCGTTCATTTTGATGATGGTAGGCCCAACTTTTCAGAAGCTCCAGTCAGTTCTGAAAATTTATCTTCTTAATGAAGGATTTTTAGCTGAATCTAATCCCCTGACAGCAATCTTGCTTAAAACAAAGAGCATATTGGATCTCCACTCGGTGGAAATTACGGATCAACAGCATTGGGGTGCTCAACTTACTTTCTTTACTAATACTCTATCTTTTATGGTTAATGATGTTAAATGAAGATTTAAATGAAGTTATAACCAACTATATAACATATTTTGCACATAACATGGTGATCAGGGGCGGAGCTAGGGGGGGCGGGCCCCCCCAAGCCATCCCCCAACATATAGGTGATATACAGGGAATCATTGTTCAAAGTTTTTTTTTGCATAAAAACCTTTCAAAAATTATATTTCCAAATACATTTATTTAAATTTTATTCCCAGTCAAAAATGTTTCTAATGTTGCAGCAAGGCCCTTTTAAGGGGTATTTTTACATAATATAATATTTTTTTTCATTTTATAGGAATACCATCAAGAAAAAGAATATTCCCAATAAAAATGTTACATGCAGCCTTGTTTGCTCTTGATTAGCATGTATATTCATATAATTTTTTGAAGTATATACTCATAACTTATATAATAAAGTATATTAATCTTTTATAGAAATAGAATACATGCTTATATGAAATAAATACATAGATTTTGTTTATGTTTTCTATGATATATAGTGTATAACATAGTGAAATATATTGTGTTAGCCAATTTATATACAACATTAGACCTGACAAAGGAAAATAGAGCTACAAAATAGACTCAGTGTATTAACGTCCATTGAGATTTGGAGTGGTAAGCCTTTTTTATAAAAAAAAATTGCAATAAATTTTTTTTCATGGGAATATCAATATCTGATTTTGAGGTGTTGAAAAATCAATTATTTATATGGTTTAATATTTTTTTGTTTATTTTGATTTTTCATCATTATTGCATTGAGTCTCTCAAATGTTATGGAAGTTAGGTTTGAAAAATTTTCTGAAAAAAAAAAATCCTTATATGTTTTTGTGATTAATTATTTTTTTCATATTCATACTTTTACTTTTTGAAGGTTTATTTTTTCTATTTTTTTGTGATAGGAGTAACGAAAATTTCATAAATTTTTTTCTAGATACTCTATAAATTTTTAGATCACTAAATATAAAAAATAATTGTCTCATTGTTTTAAAAAATCGATCATTATCTAATTGTCTCAATTTCATCTTAACTTATTATTATATCTATAATTATTCTTTTTATCTTACTCATTCTCTATGCTTTTGGCCCCCCTTTACTCTGATTCCTGGCTCCGCCCCTGATGGTGATAGTGCATGAGGAAGCTTTTACAGCATCACAATCATTCTCTTATGCACTTGTCAAACTTTTGAAAAACAAAGATTATTCGGAGATCATAACATGCGAAAGAATATGAGATAAATATATGGAGGAAAGTGAAGTGTTCAACATGATGCTACAGTTTGTCAACGACGTGTTGTACATTTGGTGTGGTGGCCCTAAAATATTGTATGAAAATAACTTATATGCTTCGAATGTTACAAGATAACATAAATATGGGTTCTACATACTCCCAATTGGATCAATGGCATTATGTTCTTTGCTTTGTTATTACTTGGTTTCTATAGCTACCTTGTTTCACAACAATTTTATCACTTTTTTCATATAGTGAGCATCAATTCTTGGACACTGTTATCAATAATGGGTTAGCTTTTCATGACAAAAAGTGTTGTCTAATTAACATTGTCTACTATCATCATCCATTTTAGAGTATTGTTACATTTAGTGGCTGTTTAGTTGCACTTCAAATCAGTGCTTACTAAGCTTAAAGCTGGAAATCTGCTTTAAGCTCGTTTGGTTGGATGTCAAATAAGCACTGATTAAATACCTCATTTAGTCATTTTAACCAAAAAATTTCAGCCCACATTACCTCACTAAAATACTTGACAAATGGATTCAGCCATTCATCCTATCTATGAAAAGATGGTAATGCCCTGTAAATGGTTGGTATTTACATAGGGTATTTAAACCCTCTTTCACTGAAGATAGTCTTCTCTCTCCTTTTTTCTGCGCTGAAAACATCCCTCTTTGAATCCTTAAACACAGACGAGTAAACCCTAATCACAGATCTTGTTTGAGCTGTTGAAATCTTCTACGCCGAAAACCCTAATTAGTGATCTCCTTTGAGTATACGTTCGTCGACTGATCCTCCTCTTCGGATCCCCTCTCTGAAAACAAGATCTGTGTAGGACGACCCCAGCCCCTGTCAACATCCCTTCACCTGCTTGTACCCACCGATCTAGGTAAAACCACTTGGGCTAAGTTTGATTCCTTTTTCAGATCTGTCTTTCAACCATTGATTAGGGTTTGGTATTTTTTTTTGTCATTCCCTTCCTACATGAGTACACATTCTTATTAGATGGATTTTGTTTATCATTTTTTTAATTAAAGAGATGAAACACACATAATGATTTGAAACCTTATTTTTTGTTTCATCCTATATTGATAAGTTCTTTGCATAAATTTTAATATGATAGAATGTATGTGCTTTGGTTGCATGAGAAAAAGTAATTATGTCAAACCTATCTAGGCGGTGAAGCAGAGGAGCAAAGGCAAAATACCCTTTTATTCAAATGTGGTTAGTGAGATTCACAGAGTTTTTATATCTCATGACTTCATGTTTCATTTCCATATAGATCAGACATATGTGCTTGTATAGGTTACAAATACCCTATTAGTCCCCACAACTATTGAAATTTACATCAAGATGTTATAGGTAAACAACTGTGACTAGCTTTTATTTCATGGAGCCAATGTATACTAGTCAATATTTGAAGGCCAACAATAAAAGCAAATGTATAACAATGGCTGCTGCTTATTATTATTTTTCCCCTCTACAACGCATGTTGTTGTCTTTTAGGTTGTGTGTTTCCAGAGCAGCTAATGAATAGCTATCAATATGGAGAAGAACACTGGCAGTGTAGATTTTTTTTTGTTAAAATACAAGTTTTGTTGAAGAAAATGTTAGCATTGTTTTTTTTTTCACTAGAGTTGTGTGTTTGCTTCTCGAGTTTATCTTACTTACAAGATTTATGGATAATTATTTGTATCTGGAGTTTTTTCTACTAAAGTTAATGGTGTTCAAAAGTTGAGTGTGACTAGCTTTTTTTTTTTTTGCTTGGTAAAGAGAGTTGCAACTTAAGTAAAACTTTTTTTAACTCCGCCTTTGGATTTTCCATTGCCGGTCCCCAGCCCGGAATAGAAGAAGGGGAAAAGTGTGTAAATAATTCAGTATTTACATTAATGTACAATTTGTCTATCTAGGATTTCATCCACATTCTTTCATGTAGGTGGACTCAATGCATACAGATTCGAGAACCACCAATTGCCAATCTGAAACAGGGTGGAGAAGGCCAATGCATATCCACGGCCAACATGAATAATGATTTTTGGATTTTTTTTGGATTGAGAAATGTTGTTATATTATTAGGATTTTATTGTATAATGAAATGATTTGTAGCTCTCGAACTTTTGAGTTATGTTTGTGAAATATTCAATAGTGCCCATGTTTGGGAAATTTGTAATCTCCAGATTTTTTTTATCATAGTTTATGTACTATGCACATTCACCCTATTCTATTAAGATATTTCAATCCAAATTATTGGTTAATTTGTATAGGCTTCCATGTGGTTCTCCTAACTAATCAAATTGCAGTGGTGTAATACTTGTATTTTCATCACCATATTAAAGTATCTTTTTTTTTATAAATAGAAAAAAAAGCAAATCTTTAAGTATTTAACCAAACATCAAATAACATTTAACACTTATTAAATGGATCAAAATACCCTTCTAATAAGCTCTACTATTCAGTGGTGAACCAAACACATTTATTTTCATAAGTGTTTATAATTTTCGCTGAACCAAACAATTTTTTTTTCTTCTAAATTGACTAAACCTTATAAGAACTTATATAATGCACATATAAATTAGCACTTAAATTTAGTATTCCGCTGAACCAAACGGCCCCTTAGACTTTTTTACAATATCAAATACTGTCTTTATTCCTTATTAACTCCTTCACTCATTGTAAATAGTTAGTTATATATACATCGTTAAATTTTTTTCACATTATATATAATCATATGATTCATTTCATTGGAGAATACATGAAATGAATTATATTAATCATTCTATCTATTATACTAATGAAACATGATTTTCATTGTATGTAATGCAATTTTACATTTTAACCATCTAACAAATTTATGAAGTTTATTATTATCCAAAACCAATATTTTTACTTTTTAATTTTATCTTAAGATTTTTTAAAGATGCGTGAAATGAATAACATTAATCATGTCACATCATCACTTTTTATTTATTTATTTATTGATTTTATATTGGGATAAAGATGAAAAAAATATGTTTATCTATATGTGTGTGTGTGTGTATAAATAGGATAATATTATGTCCATATCCACTAAATCTCAATACTTTTAATTTTTTTTGCAAATATATATATATATAAACATATAAATCATATTTTGACAAAATATTCCTAAGGATTTGTTATTTCTAACATACCCATGAAAATGGTTTAAATTGTATATGAATATAGTTTTTTTTCCTATTGGAGAGATATTGATGGTTTTGAAGCTTTAAATGGAAAATTTTGACAACGTAGAGTTGGTTGGTTGAGGAGTGTATATGTCAAAAAAACCCATTTTCAATTATAATATATCTTTTTTATTTGTAATTTCATAATAAATTTTACAAATAATTTATTTATAATTATTAAAATTTTCATCATATATATATATATATATATATATATATATATATAACATGATATATTTTATCGTATATAAATGGATTGAAAAAAATTGAAGATATTATTAATTTTTAAAAAAATATATTTTTATTTACACACACGATGTGTGTGGATGAAGGCTAGTATTTTGTGTCACATACACATACAATTCTCATTGATGACATAGATTTCTCTAAGTTTGGAACAACAAATAACAATGAATGAATACAGAGGAGTACAATCTCTATGAATAAGGATTATAGGGGAATTGTGAATTGTTCCAATAGGTACCCAACCCGACCTGACCCGGTTGGAACGGGTCGGGTTTGGGATAGATAAAATAAAATCTAACGGTCTTGGACGGGAAATGGGTCTGTGATGTTATCCCATGCTAATGTTATCCCACCCCGAACTCGCTCCAATTGCAATTAATATTAAGATTAAATATTTGTTATAATAATTACATAATTTATATTTTTCATTTGGTGTTCCAAAAAAATATCAGAAAATAAGAATGAATAAATTCAAACACTAATTAAAATTTGAAATCATATAAACATACACCGGGATGTCTTTTGGTATTCAAAAAAAAATTGAAACATTATATTTATCACTTGTTATGGAAATTGAAAGTTTATATTTCTAATTTTATAGGGTTTATTCTAATAAATATTTATTTTTATTTAAAATTTTACTTTAGATTAAATATTACATAAAAATATGTTTTAATATTTTTTTCCTAAACCTGTCTTAGTCCAACCCGACCCGACCTAAATGGGACGGGTTTGAAATGAAAAAATTAATCCTGTCATGGGTTTGAGATAGGATTTTGTGGGCGGGTTTGGGTTTAGGATTCATAAAACTCGTCCCAACCCGCCCGTTGCTATCCCTATCTATGAAATACATGTTCTCTATTCATTCTTCTTCTTCAGCCTCCTGCCATTTCACAAAAGGCTCAGCTTTCACAAAAGTTTGCGTAGCAACGTGTACATTAACCTGTGAGAGAGAGAGAGAGAGAGAGAGAGAGAGAGAGAGAGAGAGAGAGACTTTCCAAGCAGAAAACAAGGATCCATTTTATTGGGTCATCCGAAAACTTAAAATTGTGCAAGAATATCTATTTGAAAGGTAAATGAGAATGTTACATGCAGCAATGGCTCATAAACAAGAGTATGTTGGTTTCACCTTGGAAGTATTGCGCAACACAAGAACGCATGACTGATGAGGCCTTCTTTTTTAATAACCATGTAAAAATATTTAATTTAAAAAATGGCCATCTGACAGGCAGGTCATATGGCCATTTTTTTGGCAGTTGAAAGCCGGATTCTTTGGAACCAGCTTTTCATAAGCTGTGTTTTGTTGCGCGATTGCAAAACTAATTTTAAATAAAAACTGGGTTTAAAACTGATTCTGTAGGAAATTGCCTCTTCATAGATTCGGAAAACTTAGGTTTTGGACACTTTTTCACATAAATGTGTCGCCTGCTTTTGACCTTTTTGTTTTTTGGAAACGGGTTTAGGAAAAGTAGATTCCTGTAAACTCAAAAACTGTCGAAACTCGTTTCAAATGGGGCCTTAGCATCACTTTTATGCCGCAATGAATGAAGACAGCCATATTCATGGCCTATATTTCAATCAGCCATTGAGAGGTTTCTATCTCTAGACATCATGGAATTCTCATATTATATATAATTGATTGTAGCAAGAAATTTCATTGAAAACTACAGCTTGTTTGAGGCTGGTACGCCAAGCCCAACGCTCATTCTTCCAAATATTTATATGAACTCTTCAATGGATTTTCTACATGAGATCATGAAGTTCTACATAAAATTACCTCTTTTAATATGATCGATGGATAATAAAACCCCAACAATCGCCAGATTCGATACACAACTTTAACATACTAATCATTTTGGATATTCAATGGATGATGTTAAAATCAATTATGCTAATAATCTTGCTACAGCTTAGATATGTCAATCAACTTTGGCACCTATCAGATTGTTTCATCCAAAAATTATTCTCATTTAAGACATTTAGCACTTTAATCCATTTAGGAGATCAACCTAAATTTATTATACTTAAATAAGTCTTGATAAATGATTGGATACGAAGTTATGTGAGATTTGTAGCATTAAGGCCTTTTATGTTTCAAATAACCTGAGTTCAGATTTCTCATTAGAGTAATATATCAGTTGACCTAGTCATGAGGCAGTCTCTAAATCATTCCATATCAATCTGTCAGCTCATATATATGACATGGTCAATTCAGCGCACACACCCAAGACTAAACCAGGAAAAAAATTCCCCTTTTCGTCTAACCCCTATTTGTTATATTATTTTTTCCCCAACATTGTACTCAATGGTGCAATTAGAGATCTCTCTGACAAAATCTAATAAGCTCAAACATGGATCCATGATGACGTTCTGATGTCTACCGTATGCATCACCCAAAAGTGAATTCCAACTATTTAAAAAGTCATCAAAGGTCAAAATCTTAATGTTAAAATACCCAACTAACATGATCAGTGAATCAGTAATATATTTCCCCACAACATGATATACCAGCAAAGTTCGATGCTAGCAAAATAAAATTATACTCTCCGCCAAGGGAAAAAAAAACACAAACTACAATTGTAAAAGATGACCAATGAAATACCTGCCCTTTGGGTTTGTTCCTTTACAAAACCAGAGGAGTATGGTATCCTCAGCAAGAACATCCTGGTCATAGAGGGACCTCACAATTTCAGGGAATAGCTTCATGAGTTTGGCATCTTCGTAGCATTGGATCTGAACTTTGTAAATAAGTTCAAGTTCCAAATTTTCATTTGTACAAAATGCATTTGGAAGCTGTGCCCAAGTTTTCACCTGCAAACAAATGGCAGCAGAACTAATTCAACAGAACCAAAGTAAGCAAAATACATATCCAACCAAAAGAAGCAGAACAAAATGTAAACAAAGACAAAAATCAATGTTGCTTTTCTCATTGAAAAGGAATGTTCTTGAAAACAAATGGCTGGAGAAATAATTCAGGAGAACTAAAGCATGCAACACATGTCTAACCAAAAGCAGCAGATTAAATTGTGGTCAACGACACAAGGCAATGTTTCTTTTCTTATTGAAAAGGAGTGCATATGTTGATGATAATAAAGACAAGGGGTTTTTTTTCCAAGGAAAATCAAGAAGATAAAGAAGTGTGTTGCTTTAGAAACCATTCTCTTCTAATCTAGCAATGATTTACACCATCTAATGACAAATTTGTTATCAAGTTTTCTGATATCTCTACAAGTTTACATGGTACAAGCAAATCACCTTTCATTGCCAATGTATTATTCCAGCAAAACAATACAATTTTTCAACACCATGTGCCTCAATTACCTTTAAAAAAAATGTTTGACGTCACTCTATAGAGATGGGTGTAGAGAGTCAACGAAGAGGATCCATCGAGTCATTTGTCCTTTCCAAAGAACGTGGCATTACTAATTCTGAATTGAAGATTGTCCATCACATCATCTGTCATCTCTCAATGATATGCTTCCACACTATCGATATGCAGGTATTTGCAATAGGTTTCAAATCCAACCTATAGCATCCCGCATAGTATTTCTCCCAAATGACCTTTTCCCAATATGGATGATGGGTCCACTACTAGTCTCCATAGCCATTTTCCCAAGAGGGCCTTATTCATACTTTGAAGATTGAGCACTCCCAAGCCACCCTCCTTACAACAACAGACATAGCTCCATCTCACTAAATGAATACTTCTCCCTTGCAATTGAAACCTGTGTTATGTACATAAATTCTTAAGAAAACACTTTATGGAAACTCAAGGTTTTTTTATATGACATACTTTGCCTTGGAAGTGCTTATCATTCCTCATCAGTTAGAGAGCCTAAATCATAGCATGAGGCATCATGAACATGAATATGTTTTTCTTGCTAATTTTCCAAGCTTATATAGAACAGTGACAGAACTAGTAGGCCAAGAGGGCCTTATTTTAAACCTTGCATAACCACAGCCCTGAACAATTCACCATCCAATCGGACGATATTTCAATCTGGTTCATCAACACATTTCTATATCTCCTCCCCCCACATCGTTGATAAAAAGAGAGGCCACCAAATCACTCCATACAGAGAGTTCCGGGGTCTCACCCCGACTGATCATCTCTTCCAACCATAACATCGCTTCATATTTCCTCCCCATTGAGCAGAGCCCACTAATCACCTTCCCATAAAGCGAGGCACCGACAGTTCGGTGGTGCTGTCTGTTCGACATCCTCTCCAAGACACGACATGCATCCAAGAACTTCCCCTCGCGGCACAACCCTTCAATCAGGATCCGGTAAGTATCCCCGTCCATGACACAGCCAACCTGTCTTGTCATTTTATTCAAGTATTGCATGGCCATCGTTGAGTTCCCTTCCTTGCACAGTCCCTCCATCACAATATTATAAGTCGTGACCATCGGAACGCAGTCGCTGTCAACCATGTCTGCCCCCAGCACCCGCACTGCATCATTTGCCCTCCCTACATCACACAGAGCGGCAATTCTCGCCTCGTAAACAATAAGCCCCGGTGCGAAACCCTTCTCGCGCATCTCATTCATGAGGCAGTCAGCATCATCCATCCTCCCCTCCGCGTACAGATCACAAACCATGGCAGTGTAACCATCATGGCTGCGGACACCGCCACTCACTAGCATCCTATTGATCCACTGCTTCAACCCATCCAAATCTTCCTCATTGTAGTGACCCGCATCAAGCGCCCACATTGCACGGAGTCTCCGAGACTTCAGCCCCTTCTTCAACACTTTCTCAAGCACCTCCACAGCCTCATCAACTCTCCCCGAATCGCAGAGAGCTTCTAGAAGAGTCCGGTAGACCACGACATCAGCACCACTTCCCTTCATCGAGATGCGCCGGAACATCGAGTATAGAAGATTCTTCGCATCATCAAAACGGCCGTCGCCGCAGAGCCCCCTCATCAGAACCTTATAAGTCTCCCTGTCCGTAACAGCACTGCTCGCCCATCTCCACGAAAACGCGCGCCGCCAGATCCGACCGACCCCTCTCGCACAACGCCTTCATGATCAAGTTCCACGAGCGAACATCGATCTTCACATCGTCTCTCTTAGAACCCTCGACGAACACCCTCCGTGCGATGTCGAGCTCGCCCCGCTCGACCAGCGTTTTGAGGACAGAATGGAAGGAGCCCGTCGCGTCGACGCAGTTGAATGTGGGGATCCTTTCGAAGAGTGAGACGGCCTCCCTGAGCATGCCCGCTTTCGTGTACGCCTCGATCGCGCCAGCGAAAACGGAGTCCTTGCACTCGCACGGGGCGAGTCGCATGGCGTCGATGACCGGGCCCAACTCTACGAGCCGTCCGGAACGGGCAAGGGTTTCGACCATGGCGGCATAGGAGGATCCGTTGTGGCGGTAGAGAGGGTACCGGGTCTCGGCTTCATTGAAGATCTGGAGGGATGTGAGCGGGCTTTTCTGGTGCTTGATGAGCTCGATGAGTCGGCTCGGCGTCAACTGATGAGGCCATCTCATGATTGGATCCGCTTATTTGTTAATCCATTGTGGCGTAAAAATTGATTCGTTATTCTCAAAATATATATATAGTTAAGCGAAACGAGCACCATTTCACAACCATTGGATCACACATTCGATCACGTAATCACTTTCACTGGATCACTTACACAAAAAATCACCTTTGAATTTTCTCCTCTTACTTACCCAATCGATTTGAATATTTTCGGGGGAGCTATGCAATGGGAAATCCAGCCCATAAAAAAACTAAAAAAATGTGTGTTCAAGAACAAGCACACCCACCCCAAAAATAGAAAACAAAACCCCCACTCTACCGGTTCTTCCCTTCCCTTTCCATTGGTCGGACTTTCCCAGTTCTCCGACAAGTTATTCTCACCATCCCCTCCATCAACCATCACAACCAGAACAAAATCCACCAACAAAAAAAATTATATATATATATATACACGACCGCGATGAGGTGCGGCGGCCGCACCGTGCGGCAGCCGTCCGATCGCGGGTCCATCGCATCCAACGGTCGACGTGAATCGCACCCGACCGTCCGATGCGATGGACCCGTGATAGACGGCCCGTGGTCGACGCCGCACGGTGCGGCCGCCGCACCTAATCGGTGCTCATATATGACCGCGATGAGGTGCGGCGTCGACCACGGGTCCATCGCATCCGACGGTCGGGTGCGATTCACATCGACCGTCGGATGCGATGGACCCGTGATTGACGGCCCGTGGTCGACGCCGCACCCGTCCGCACACCACACCTAATCGTTTCAATATATATATATATATATATATATATATATATATATATATATATATATATATATATATATATATATATATATTTCCGATAATATGCGGTCGGCGCGGTCGTGCGGATTTGACGTGCGTCGTCCGATCGCGGGTCCATCGCATCCAACGGTCGACGTGAATCGCACCCGACCGTCCGATGCAATGGACCCGTGATCGACGGCACGTGAATCGCGACCGCACGACCGCACGACCGTATAATATCACGACTCTATATATATATATATATATATATATATATATATATATATATATATATATATATATATATATATATATATATATATATATATATTGAAACGATTAGGTGTGGCGTGCGGACGGGTGCGGCGTCGACCACGGGCCGTCAATCACGGGTCCATCGCATCCGACGGTCGATGTGAATCGCACCCGACCGTCGGATGCGATGGACCCGTGGTCGACGCCGCACCCGTCCGCACGCCGCACCATATCACTTCTATATATATATATATACACACACACACTAGTTTTCATGTACGTGCATGCGCACGAGTTAATATTATGAATTTTATATTTCTGAATTCCTCTAAAGGGTAGTAGTCCTATCCCATTCAAGAATGCATGTTTATGTATTGCACATTTGCACTTGGTGACCTTGTCACTTTGTTTCAATTGGAAAAATTCTGCAGCATCTCCCCATAGTTCTCCAAGCACACAATGTTGATAGATTTATAACAATGTAATTTTTTGTGGTCAACACATAGCTCTAAATCAATCCAGTATGCACCCAGAGAACAGAAGGAGATACAAATAGAACTACTCATAAATAGAACAAAGCATGGGTTAACCAAGTATCACACATAAACTCTGCATTCTCAAACTATTTAATATGGACAATTCAAGAGATTTCGTCACATCATATGATGATGTGATAAAATCTCTCAAACAGGTCTCCGATTTATTAGATGCATGTAAATAAATCTAACGGCTAAAATCATTGTTAGATTTATTATATATAATTAAAATAACATAAATTTATAAATGTTTTTTATAATGTAACTAAACTATCCAATTCCATGAAACATATATGCAAAAAGATGCACCTTATTTCATGAAACCTGGAAGAAGAACACGTGAAAAAACAATAAACACTAACCTCAATAAATGCTATAGAGAGAGAGAGAGAGATGGGGACAAAAGGATTACCAAAACTTTTAAATTCCATAAAAAACTTACCAAAACTGTCGAACTTCACCATCTCTTGTTTTTCCCCCAAATTTTAAACTCAGATCATACTTGCAATGGTGTTTATTGCAACCCACCGAGCTACTCTTACCAAAAAAAAAAAAAAAATACAAAGGCCACGTGTATTTTTCCTACCATGTTCTCCAATTTTTTTTTCTTAATCACATTGAAAGAACAAAATCACACTTGTATTTTTCTTTACAACTAACGAAATGCTAAGCAAAAATAATAGGATGAAATTACACAAATGCTCTGTTAGATAAATTTTGTCAGCATCCCTCGCTCTTTATATTATCACTTAAATCTTTTTATCCGTAGTCAGAATCCAAAGAGAGAGAGAGAGACTAAAAAATAATTGGATACACTTCCTCCGTGAAAGAAATTTTTTTATGAAATTTTACAAAATAGTTAGTTTTAACCTCATTAATCCATAAATAACTTTATGGGCTCAAATGATGACACTAAATATTTATTATATAATTATAGGTATATTAATAGTTTTAAAAAAAATTAAACTTTGGTGAGTCATGTTTTCAGATGAGAGACCTCATTATAAATCATAAAATCTGAATGAGGCATCTCTTTGTAACATAGATATGAGTCTAATTATAAAACTGGTACAAACTAAAGATGAAACTTCAAAGATCTCTAAAAAAAGAGTTGTTAGGGACCTAATAATAAATATGTGAGACCTGGGGGCTTATCTACAAATAACGACATAAAAGGACAAAGGTGACCGATTTTTCAGGGACCTGTTTATATATAAGATGGACCTAGGGGCGTATCTACAAATGCTTAGATCTGAGGACCTATTTACAAATAACCACAAAAAAGAACAAAAGTTACCGATTTTTTTAGGGACTTGATTCTAAATATGAGGCACCTGGGGAATGATATGAAAATAGCCCACCCTATCTCATTGAGCAGGTCGATTGGGCGAAAACTCTTGTCTTATCATCTCACTTTTAGGTATAGAGTATAGATATATATTGAGAAACGATTACATGCAGCTTATGCGGTCCGATTTCTACCACGCGGGATTTTATTGTGACCATTTGATCGGTGTTCGTTCGATCAAACGGTGAGATTAGGATTAAAGAAAAAAAAAGAGACCGGTATACCCGGTCAGTCTGTTCAGATTCCCAACCCCCTCTCCCACTCGTTGCTTCTCTCTCTTTCTTCCCTTTCTGATTTTTTTTTAAATTTCAGATCTTCATCTCCTTTCGACGTCTCCTCCGCCCTTCCTCAACCTCACCTCTCGGAACC
The DNA here is from genome assembly GCA_030737845.1 of Acorus calamus. Lineage (NCBI taxonomy): Eukaryota > Viridiplantae > Streptophyta > Magnoliopsida > Acorales > Acoraceae > Acorus > Acorus calamus. The sequence goes on along the minus strand of CM060873.1, from coordinate 9,238,720 downwards.
CCCTCTCTCTCCCCCTCTCTATCCCTCACCTCCTGGAACCCCCTCTATCTCCCTCACCTTCTTGAACCCTCCGCAGGTCCCTCTTGGTCACCCCCACCTGATCTGCACTACCACTCCCTCCCCCTTGGCGACCACCCCTCCCTGCCATCCCTCTTGGAAATGTAAGTTTTTTTTTCATGTTTAGAATTATATTAAGATCATCTAGGTTTTTTTTTTGGATTTGTTTTCAGATCTAGGTTTTATTTTCAAATTTATTTTTAGATCAAGGTTTTTTCTGATTTGTTTCAGATCTAAAGTTTTTTTTCAGATCTTTTTTTTTTCAAATCTAGGGTTTTTTAGATTTTTCAGATATTTTTCTGTATATATGTGAATAGTTCTTCTGATGACTTTCAAGTACATGAAAAATGATTGTGATGAAATATGACACAAACAAATTTCTCTCGTTCTATGTAGTGGCCTCTTTGAAGGAGTCGAAGAGGACGGTCAAGGAAAATTCTAGATCTGCGGCGGTGATCGATGGTTAGTTAGACAGAAAGCCAAGATCGGGGGTGGTGATGCAATGACCAACGTGATAATCGTTGGGGTGGCGGTCGTCGGGGCCACCCTTGTTGACACTCACGGACAGGTATGCTCTTTGGCTTGAACAATCATTTAAGAAACAACATTAGATAATCAAATTCTTGAAGTTTCCCTTGAATGAGTTCATTGTTGCTACAAACATTTGATTTAATTAATTTCCTGAAATCTAACACTTTGCTCAAGTAAGGTTGCTTAATGCCTCTTTTATGGCAAAGGTTGTCTAATGTAGTATAGTGTACATGATGTTCTATATATACCTTTGGAGATTCCCAAAGGCCTAGCCACCAAAAGCTTTCCAAATGAGGTTCTCTTCATGTGCCCATATTATTTGTTGACACTGATAACAAACATTTCTTATTGGGAATAAGTTGCTTAATTATAAGCGTCCATGCATATTCAATGTAATATCATGATACAAGAAGCACTGTGGTTTATATATGCTCTTTGTAGCAGTTTTGTATATTGAACAACATGGGTTTGTTGCATTGATTCATTCCAATTGTCAAACATTTCTTATTGGGAATAAGTTGCTTAATTATAAGCGTCCATGCATATTCAATGTAATATCATGATACAAGAAGCACTGTGGTTTATATATGCTCTTTGTAGCAGTTTTGTATATTGAACAACATGGGTTTGTTGCATTGATTCATTCCAATTGTCATATTATTTTTTTCTTGGGAAAAATCAATATAACTCCCTATTATACACGCCCCTTTTCTAGATGGTCACATGAATTTCTGTCTCATATATGTCATGCACCATCCAACTGATTATTGTTTTAATGACATCTGGTATTGGTCTTGCAGATTTGAAAACTTGACCCTAAAAGCTGCAGTTCTTGTGAAGTTTGAATCAATGAATCACATACCCATCTGGAAGGAAGAGAGACTAGAAAGCATGAGGGGCGGTGATGAATTGAAAGTCTACTGATTAAAAATTATTTTTATTTAGTTGAAAAACCAAATGTATTCATCACTCAATGTCACTCAATGGATATGAACCATTTTAATTTTTTTATATATATGCCATATAAATGAATGAAACCATTGTTGTTTGATCACATCCCATCTTTTGTGTCTGTATTATTTGTGTTTCTAACTCACATTTTCAGCCAAAAAACTTTAATTGAATGAATTGATGTTTATCTTGAATAGACTTGAAGTTAATTCACGCAGCAGCAAAAACACTGTTAGATTCACTTTATCCAAATTCATAGTGGTGTGGACAACAGTGAAGTTAATTCAAGCAGCAACACATTAACCATTACAACAAGTTTTACATCAACCATTACAAGTTCAACAATTATATTCAACAAGTTCAACTATTACAAGAAGTTCAACATCTAGACCTCGCACATGTGGACCACTTCTAGAATCACCAACTTTTGGACCTAAAACAAAGTGAACAGAGAGTTGTAAAAAAATAAAAAATTCTGGATCTGAAACAGAATAGTGAACAGAGAGAGTGAACCAAAATGCCATCTAGGTCATATCATCGCAAAGATGAATTAAGTTTTAGAGGCAAATGGCCAGGTTTTACTTTGACATAGATACAGATGGGAACATAAATAAATGGGTGGTGTGTGCTACTATGCATGACAAGGTATTGTGGTAATTCTTACAAGTCGAATAACTACTCTGCATGACAAGGTACTTAATAAACACAATTTATTCAGCCAATCTTTTAATTAATAAATTGTTGATTTCATTGAGCCTATTAGAGACAGTTTGCTATTCAAGATCATTGCCATCATGATTTTATCATCTTTAATATTACTACAAAGACATACAATCACACCCACGAATAATTGAACAGAAAAAAAAAACTTATTCTACAAATTAAATAAACATGTTTTTTTTTTTAAAAAAAACATGTAGTTAGATTTGCAACTTAGATATAATAGCAAATTCTATTTCTTGAAATAAGGCCCTGTAGTGTTTAACTTGACAAATGAATATGTCATAATTTGTGTGCTGATGGTTAGAAACATAAGTTGATTTGTTTCTTCATTGTCACATTAAACATGTGAGATAAACTAAAGTGAATTGCATATCAACTACATAATATATGTTTAGTACAACCATAAATTGAACTGAATAGCAACATAATAAAAAATAAACTACTGTATAATAATCAAACATAAACAGAAGCACCATCATTGAACTCAAGGACATGTTGAATAGCTGCACCCTAACACCTTCAACCTTCTGACAATACGATAACACCACAACTTATTTAGTTTAAACACAACCATAAGCATCAACAACACCACTACAATGAAATAATAGAGAACTATACACATATATACAGAAAAATACATGTTTCATCACAATAATTTTTCAAGTCCTTGAAAGTCATCAAAAGACTTTTCACATAACATAGAAAGGAAAGATAATCATTGATAATTGAACAGAGGCAAATAGTATTACTAAAGCAACAAGACATTAGAGAGCATCAATAAGCAACAAACTCTCCACAATTATATTCCTGAACAAAATACAGTTCAAAAAATCCTAAAAATACACATTAAACATTAGTCATGTATCAAAAAATCAAACAATGCAAAGATTAAAAACATATCATATAATCAAAACATAAATTAAATCTCATCAAGAAACCCTCAAGGAAACAATAAATTGAAAAGGGACAAAAAACTTAAACGGGATCCGAGACATCTTCACATCAACAATGCTCTCTAGAGATGGAGAACTTGTTTTTAATGACGGAAAAAAGAGTGAAAAAAAAACCTAAGAAACACAAAGAAGAAATGACGACAGATGGTTCTCTAACAGGGGAAGGGAGAGAGAGGTGGTGCCGTGGGTGGGAGAGGTCGCGGGAGGGGTGCTGAGACCGGGAGGGAGAGGCTGCGGGAGGGGGATCCGGGAGGCTCGGGACCGGGAAGGAGAGGCTGTGGGAGGGGGAGTTGGTCGCGGGAGGTGATTGTCGGTGCGTGAAAAATCCCGCGTGTGTGGGGGTTCTCCGGGGATTCAGATTTGACGCGTGCCCTAGCGGGCTCGGTCAGATCGTCTCTCGGAAGGGTGGTATCGTTCTTGGTTGAGGCACCCGACAGCGGCTCAAGAGGATTCAAGGGTGTGTGTGATCGCCATCTGATTTTTTTGAAAAGCAGGAAAAGGTTGGGTTGGATTTGATCGCCTACGTGGGGAGTTTGTGGGGTCTCCGCTTTGAGACACGGATAAAGAGGTTAATAACCTCTTACACACGTGGGGGGTAAAATACGGCCTAAATAATCCGAAAAATGTGCAATCAACGCATTTGTTCTTTGTAAAAATGGATTGAATAATCGAAAATACGAAGTTTTCCAGATCGATGGCTCTAGTTGATCCCATCGCCCAATACCCGATGACACCTACAGGAGCCATCAGGTCCAGATCCGATGGCACCCTTACAAGCCGTCAGAAAAACAGCCCAACTCCTTGTTATGATTTGATCCATAACTTGATCAATACGCATCCGATTTACGATCCGTAAGAAGCGTTGGAAAGCCAACAAAGCAAAAAATTTAACCATGCCAAATTATTATAATTTGGAGTACTAAACACACTACAAAAATAGATTAATTATGTCCTAAAAGTCACAGTCATTACATCCATGATTAGCCACTAACTCATTGTACCTCTGACGCTCTAGCGCCATGTCAAATAGCTGAATAAACTCAAGCAGACTGTGTATTTTGTTAAAGTACTTGTAAAAAATAGATTTCTGAGCTTCACTTCGTTGACTACTCCTCATCCCTGCCATGATTATGTTTTTAAAGAATAATGGAATCCACTTTTCACGGATATTATATAATATTTTCAACCATTCATTGCTCTCTAACTGAAAATTACTCATTAAACCCGACCACTTTGCATCAAATTCATTTGATATTTCTAAGCCATATACACATTCTTTGAATGGTTCTAAAAAATCAACTCTATAAACAACTGGGCTGACTTTTTCTATTAACTTCTTCATTATATGCCAAATGATAAATCTGTGAGTCACGTTGGGGAACAAATATGCAATTGCAGCCCCTATAGTAGCATCTTGATCTGTTATGAAAGCTTTTGGTGGACGATTTCTCATTGCTTCCCACCATTTCTCAAACAGCAACAAAATGAGTCAATCTTTTCATCCTTTAACAATTCAAAACCAAAATTAATGGACTAAAAAAGATGATTGACTCCAGTAAAAGGTGCACACATTAAAGAATATTTGTTTGTGCTGTAAGTTGTGTCAAACACAACTACATCTCTAAAATGAGCATATGCCTTTCCACAATCACCGTCGGCCAAAAAACAATGTGTCAATTTGTTCTCCTCATCAACTTCATAAGCAAAATAAAAAGAAATCACGGCACAACAGAATAATGCCAACAATACTTCACCACAGGCCATCCTTGAAATACGAAACTGTACGCCCATGGCTGGAGGATGAGAATTTTTCCAGAAAAACGACAGGGAATAGAAATTTTCCTCAAAAAGGGAGTTTCGGGGGCCGAAACGATGGAAATTTTAGAATCTAAGATGGCGACAATGTTCCTTAGGCACATTGTCTATCGCGATGGGCTCGTTGAGGTGCCCCAAAAACATATGTAATATGAGCCGTTTCGATGCCCGTAGCAAAAGTTATGGCACTCTAAAGCTTCAGCCCCCTATGGGGCCCTTTAGACATTTGTCCTCGAATCATCTGGTCCCAGCAACTCCTGCGGTTGCTTCGAATGGATTCATTTCTTTTTTTTTTCTTTGAAGTGGTTTAGAAACATTGCTGCATCACAATCTTTTAATTCATCTTGAGTTTTTCATAAATTGTTTCGAACATCTCTCTCCGTACACCCAATCTCTCCATATCCTCTTGAAACTAACCCCATTATGGACATGACTTGTGCGGTGCTCACATTTATTTCTCTAAATATGGCAGACTTTTGAGCATTTGTTACCTCTCTATGTGATTGTAGGAGGTGAGTTTTTCTAGGAGTACACAACACATGGGCATGACCTTCCACAAGACCATCTTTGACCATCTTTGACAAATAATATTTTAGCCTTGCATCCTCGTCTTATGTGACCTCGGGAGGGTTTTGGATTTACATTAATAGTGGATAAGTTCTTAAATCCTTCTTTTGAACAAATAAAATCTCGCATATAAAGTTCTTTAGATCCATCAACATCATGATATTTCATAGATGATTTTCAAACACAAAATCCAACAATTTTGGCATAGTTCTCATAAAATTTCTCTGTTTCATCAATGGAATCAAAAGACATCCCCAAAATTGGTTTACATTCATCATCAACACCCGGAATCCAAATTCTACTATCAATGCTATCAACTGTTTCATCAACATAAACCCCATCATCCACCCTTGACATTTTCGCTAGAAAAAAAATCACATACATATATATACATAAAAAATTGAACAAACACGCACAAAATAAATGTTTCACAGTGAAAAAGCAAAGCTCTATCAATTTGTAAATAAACAAGTTTGGCTCTAACTTATTGTCATTGACAAATGTGATTGTTTGAAAACTCAAATCTGATTGTCATTGTGAAGGAACCCAGATTGATTCAAATATGTCAAGCAAAACCAATACTCAGATTTCAAATATGTCAAATTGATTCAAAACTAAAACCAAGCCCCCAGATTTTAAAATAGTTTTAAAAAATGAAACCCTAAATCTGAAGGAACCTTAGATTTACAAACAAATGAGAAAATAATGCTACATTTAAAAATAAATCTTTAAAACAATCCCTAGATCTGATTCTAACATGTATTTCAAGCATTAGAGAGCTGAAAATACCAGATTTTATAGGGTTGGCTGCAGGGGAGGAGGGGCTGATTGTCGCGAGAAGGGGTGTGTCTGGCTGGCAAGGGAGGGTGGTGGTATGACCACATTAGGAGATCTAACCGCAGGGGAGGAGGGGCTGATTTTTTTCCTCCCCTTTTTCTTTTTCTTTTGGTTCTTCTTTGTGTCTTCTTCTTTTCATTCTTTTTGGGGTGAAAAAAAAAGTGAGGAGATTGAGAATGAATGGGTTAAATTTGGGTTTAAATGGGTGACTTGTTGGTAACTTGTTGTCCAGGTCTCCCCTTTTTTTTTATGAAAGTAGATCTGATCATCAGATCTGGGATACACGGATCCGACAGTAAGAAACGTTTGCCGCACGGAGGGTCCATTGCCATTCTGTTGCACCTAATCACTTCCCAAGGTATATATATATATATATATATATATATAGTTGCGATTACGTGCGGTGTGCGGTTGGTGCGGTGCGCGATCACGGGCCGTCGATCATGGGTCCATCGCATCGGACGGTCGGGTGCGATTCACGTCGACCGTTGGATGCGATGGACCCGCGATCGGACGGCCCACGTCGCACACCGCACCGACCGCACACCGCACGTAATCGGAACTATATATATATATATATATATATATATATATATATATATATATATATATATATATATATATATATATATACGCGAGCGATTAGGTGCGGCCGCGACGTGGGCCGTTCGATCGCGGGTCCATCGCATCCAACGGTCGACGCGAATCGCACCCGACCGTCCGATGCGATGGACCCGTGATCGACGCCGCACCCGCCGTTCGCTGCACGTAATCACCCCTCTCTCTCTCTCTCTCTCTCTATATATATATATATATATATATATATATATATAGGGGGTTCATGGACGGACATCCGCAAAGTCGATTTTGCAGACGTCCATCCGGACCGTCCGACCCCTCTCAAGACTCTCTCTCCTCTCATCTTCTCTACCAACAAGAAATCCTAGATCCCCAAATCGTCTACGACCCCGATGACCACCTGTCGACCATCGACGACCACCGACGACCCCCCATCGACCACCCCCGATTGAAGAAGGACAAGGCCATCACACTCGATCGAACAGTCCAGACGGACGTCCACAAAATCGACTTTGTGGACGTCCTTCTCTGAACCCCCCTGTGTGTGTGTGCGCGCGCGCTTCACATTGGATTGATTCAAACAAATTTGTTGGAGATTTTCACAAAGAAAACTCAGTCATCACCCCCGTTTTGGGAGGGGGACAAATTTGGAGTGGGTTGATTCACCTTTCTATGAAACCTTGATGACACAAACACCCCAAGCATCCTCACCCTCACTGGCATCGCTGTCTCCCTCAATTAATTTCCCCCAAAACAACTTCAAGTGTCTCATCTTTCACCCTTTATCGCTTTGAAGCCCTAAACCCAAAAGAAGAACCCACCGAGAAACCCATACACCAATTGTCCACCCTCCATGGCTCCCCCTTTGTAAGCAACCTCACCACATGTGTCGGCGCCGCCCTCTCCACATCCAAACCTATCTCTCTGTGCCATCACATACATCCCCCATTCACCTGCATTGCCGCCTTGCGCGCGAGCACGACAGGGCTGCTCTTGGTGGACACGTCATTGCTAGAGGAGTAGACCTTTAACAAGTCCACCGTGTTCTTGGTAGCAGCTCTGCCATCACGAAGTCCAACAACCACGTTGCTGCCATGATATATCTTGGGGGTTGGGGGTTCTAAGGTATGGTGTGTGATATATATAGAGGGGTTGGTTTACAGTTTATAATTGAATGGGGTGGATTATCTAACTGGTCAGGATGGAAGAAAAATGGGGTTAAAATAACCGCCCATACGAGGATGGAAAGATTGTGTTAAAATCGATGAAATAGAGATTAGAGAGAGCAGCTAAGCTAGTTAATTATTCAAAAAAAATGTATGTATCCGATTCGAATCTGTATTCGAAAATCTAAAAAATATCTAATATCTAAAAATACGCATTCGTATCTAAAAAAATATCTGTATCTGAATTTTTTTGGATCTGTATCCGATCCAAAAAATATTTGTATATGAAAATATTATTATATTATTTATTTATTTATATATTTATATTTTTAGGATTGGTATGGGTTTTTTTTTTAAATTCTAAAACATGTAATGTTTCGTGTATATACTTATAATTTTATGTTTTATATTAGGTAATTATTTTTTTTTCATATTTCTAATGTTAGATATATGATTTTTATTTTTGAATATTGGATATTTGAATATTTTAATCACTCCATATTCATTTTGAATTTTAGGATATTTCGGATAAGTATCTGTATCCGAATCCGGATTTTTTAATCGGATACGATACTTACTTTCAATATCCGTCGGATATCGAATATGAATATTTTTCATATATCCAGTTCGTATACGGATATATATATGGGCTTATCCGATTTGTATCCGTCCGATTGACAGACTTAGGGGCAACAAATTAGATGGAAGAGACAACTAAACATATGAAATAAAATGTAGAGAAGTTACCGATTAAATGAATGGCCTTGATTTATTCTTATAAATCAATGGATTAGAGGGTACATTGTAAATGCATAATATCATACATTCAATAATTCTGTCCCGCCTGTTTCTATGAATAATGTTACGTACAATCCCCTTTCTATCCCCAATTCTAATATGTGTGGATATATGTTTTAGTGATTTTTTATCGATACATATGGTATTAGAATTTAAATTGAAAAAAAAACTGTGTGTAACAACACTCTAGTTTAGGGATGACAGTGTGATTGTCCCAGTCGAGTTCGGGTTTCGGGGCGGGTTCAGAGTATATAAGATGAAACCCGACGGGTTTGAAATAAAAAGCTAGTTTACTTATCAAAACTCGTTTTGAACCTGCCCAGATTACAATTAAATAAAATAAATATATATTATAATAATTATGTCTTTTGATGTTTTAGAAATTAAAAAACAAACAATAAATAAGTTGAAATGTTCATTAAAATCACCCACTAACCTACACCTACACCTATAGCCCTTGTTGACTTTTTGGGATTCCAAAAATGAAAGAAAAAAGAATAATGACCTAAACCACTACACCTAAGCCACCAAATCCACCACCCACACCCCCATTTGAAAACACAGACACACCGGGCTTCCACCCGTCGCCGACCATTGCCAACTGTTGATACATCATTCTATCTCTATTTTTCATTCAATCTATCACACATGGTTGGGATTTGATTTTAATTTTTTTATCAAAATTATTTTTTATGTCCGTTGATGAATATTTATATTTCTTATTTTATTTTATTCTTATTTAAAATTTTATCTTAGATTAAATGTTACATGGAATTATGTTTTAATATTTTTCTTCCTAAACCTGTCCCGGTCTAATTCGACCCGACCTGATTTAAATAGAACGGGTCGAAGGGTTCGGATTTTTTGAGATGGGTTTATGATGGAAAAGCTAAATCTGTTATGGGTTTATGATGAGTTTTTATCATTGGGTTTGGGTTTGGGTTTCACCCAACCCGTCCCATTGCCATATCAATTTGAGGCCGCAAAAAAGCAAAACAAATGTGAGGTTGAAAGGAGTGACGGGCCCATCATCAAAAGGTCCGGTTAAGATATCCTTATCCAGAAGCCCACCACGACCACCACCCACGAAGAGTTCAGAGAGAAAGGGTGGGGTGAGGGACAGACAAAACAAATGGTTGGCCTAGATGCATCTGTTGGAGATGAGCGTCTCTACGCCCGCCTTCTCTGTCCTCTGCTGCTGTCGGACCGGATTTTGTGGTCGTCCCCTCAAATGCCACTACTGGCACTCTTACCCCAAATCCACCCGTACCATCCCTTGCCACTTGCAAGGTATTCACTGCTCTTTCTGCTTACAAGAATTATGTGTTGCATGTGTTTTCATTGATGGATGAATAAGGATGGTTGCTGCCTTTGGGTACAATATGAAAATCTAGTTTATAATGGTTGTTCTTCCAAGTGTTCGATCATCCCAGAAATTATGGTGTGTTAAATAGGTTGATGAAGTTGGTATATGCGTTTAAATTGTGCTCATTCGTGACTTACCAGTAGGAAATGGAGTGGGATGCAATGCGATTATGAAATAGGATTTTTGTAAGCTTATGCTTTTTGTTTATTACTTTTGGTTGGCTTAGATCACCCCTGTTGGGCAGATGTAACGCCCCCTGGATGCATGGCCTATTTCAAAACACAATGCCATGTCTATAGTTTAAATCTATGATTGTATCAAAACGAGCCATAATTACATGCTCACACTTTCTTCTTACTACACTTTGTTTGGTAGGGAAAAGGTGGGACTTGAGGAAAAAGATTTCCCCTCTAAGTCTTAGGACAAATGCGCATCAATAGATAGATCTTACATCTAGATCAGATGTGTATCATGATTAGATCATGCATTATGCAATATATACAGGAATCCCTTATGAATATATTGGTGCAAAGCCTGATACTTTGGCCCATACCCACCATGCCTATGGGTCGACCGAAGTACATCATTATGCACTAATGATCCAGTCACATGGCTGCATAGCTAACCATGCTAAGATATATCACAATAGTGATGAGAGTATGATACATCTATACATGCTGATGTTACACTCTTGGTATTCAAAATTGCACAACTATACATGCTAAATCATGTCGCATGTCAATACTTGCACATCTTCATTTCACCCCACTCATGATTTCTTTATTCAGAATATTTTTTAATATGATAGTTCATACCTTAATTAAAAAAATAATGTTTTTTGTTTTTTTGTTTTTGTTTTTTTATAAAACGAAGGATGGGGTCATGGGGGTAGATCATTGTTCGGATATGTGGTCCGTGCGACCACACGTGCGGTTCAGTCCATAGACTGAACCATATATCAGTATGCAGCCCTATATAGGGGCTAGGGCCGCATATGCGCCTGCTTAAGTGGGTGCACAAACCTTGACAAAAAAAAATTAGTATTTTTTATCCGAATTATATTATAGTTTTTTTTTTTTTTGATGAAAGGTAGGCATGAGCCTTAGTTGTATTAATTAAGGCAAAACATGCCCAAAGCAAGTAAAACGGGTAGATGAGGGGTCTACAAATTATATTATAGTGTTGTGGAGGTGATTGGTTTATTGTGTTTTGTAATAAATTGTAACTACTCATCAAAATGATTGAATTTTTCATCAAGATTCGTTGAATACTAAAATCGCTTTGGAAGGCTAATAGCCTTTAATATTTATCTTATTTATCTTGTTATCTGTTGTTGACAAATAATTATCATATATTTTTTATTAAATAAAAATATAAAACTGCTTATATTCATGCATAGCGCATATACTCTATGTTGTACCCCAGTCGTCGCATACCGCATTTCCGAATACTGGTAGAAGATGGCTCTATTAAGAGGCATTGCGAACCCAAAAATAAGTGATGGGGAATGTGTAGCGATGGTTGTTTAATTTCCATACTGCAGTCCCCTTCACGTCGCCACATTTATAATCATATCCACAAATGGTATTTTATACACAAGTTTGACATGATACATGGTTGAAAGGAGCAATGTATCATAGAAACAAATCATTTTGACTGAAAGCATCAAGACAAGTTTCGGGTCAATCCTTGAAAAAGTAATCAAGGTCAAAAGACAAAATTGTCATTGTATCATTCCTAAAGAAAAATTCTTTTTGGAATTTGTGGGATATGAATATCTTAGGTTAAGATACATTCGATAGAATATGAAAAAATGTTCATTTTCTTTGTGTTTTTTGTCATCGACTATTGTACTGATTTAGTTTCTTGAAGCATAATGTTAGCAGTTCTAAATAGTGGTAGAGGAACTGAGGTATCTCCTGATCCTACGAATGAAAGATCCGAGTCGGATAAGGTTGTCGATGGATTGGACTTTGGTGAACTCTGCAATGAATTTGAGTGCATTAGTAGTCCTTCCGTGGAAGCTACTGCAAGGCAACTTGTACGAGATATCTTTGAGCAGCGAGAAGGCAATCGGGCCTTGGGATCCTTTGCCGCAACAGTAAAATATAAGGTACAATTTGAATTCATGTTTTGCATTTTTTTTAAAACAGGTATAAGTTGGATCATCTCTCTAAATGTTGAAATTGAATTTGAAGCTTTTAGTCATAAATCACATTAGTATGGTTTTTATGATTTATTAATTCTTGTACATACACCTGTCTATCTTTGATACTTGGACCCTGGATGTCGGAAATGATAAATTGAAGTCTACCTTATAAACTGACATTATATTTATTGTTTACCAATTAAAAAAAAACTGACATTATATTTGTGTTGAATGTTCTACATAAAATATAATCAATGTCTGGATATTTTACACCTTAAAGACCAATGATTATTCAACAACCTTCATATGAAAGAAGATTTAGCCCTTACAAATCACCCTTCCTTGCTAAAACAAACCTCCTCCCACTTCACATTGTATATCATGTAGATACATACACATATAAATGGGTTAAGAATGGACTTATACCCTGTTTGGTTCGTGTCGTTATATTGGATGTATTAGTTTACTCAAGATTTCATGAGATTGTTTGGTTCTCCGTTGGATTCCTAGTTTCCTACCCATATCTGCAACATAGAAGATAAGTATAAAACAATTTTGACCTATTTAAATATCTATCAAAATCGAAATAAATTAAATTATGATATGGAGTGTAATTATTCTTGGTCATTTTAATTTTGAAGTGCATAATGGTCATTAGAAAAGCTCATTAAAGAATCCATGCAGAATTTCATAATTCGACCAATTTGATGGGTTTCTTTCTTCCACTATATTTTTCTAACCTTGACTCTGAAACCACTAAACAAATGGTAGACTTGCACAATTTCCAAGTAGTATGAGGATGGAATTAAAATCCATCCTATAATACCACAAATCAAACAGGGGTGTATGGACCAAGAATGGAATATGATGAATAATTAAGAATAACAACATTCATAGTTAGGAAGCAGTCGATTCTACTGTAACTAAAATTGGCTTATCATATTGTCTTTTTTTTCTATTTTTCTAATTGATGAAATAGCTAAATATATATATCAAATAAGCTTATATAAAATGGTGACATAAGACAATTAATTAGCTTTTATATTATGAAAAGAATAAAAAAATTTAAAAAACATTTTTGAAAGATTGGGATTACAAAGCCTGATCTGACATAAACATAGTGGGGTGGCGCAGGTTTGAGATTCATAATTACCTATTCGGATGAGTTTGGGATAGAATGGTCAAACCCATCATGGATTGGATAGTCTAGGATTTTGTTTTTAGGTTTGAGTCTGGCTTTAGCCAAATTTGCCCCAAACCCGTCTCATTGCCATCTTCTAGTCAGAGATGTCATGCTAGAAGCCGATGGGCATCTAAGATGGCTATGTGTCTCAAGTCATTTTGTTTGCTCAGAGCTCATATAAGTGCTTAAGCTTGGGTAACTCTGTGAATCATTTGACATCTTTTTCTGGTCAAACCTATTCCTTTGAATTTAGCGGGCATCATGTGCTGATTGTGCATTAAATATTTCCTCCCACTTCGTCTAAGTTATTGACTGAACTACTTGTAGCAATCCTAGATCCCTTTTATTTTTTGAAGCCCCTGTTTGTTTTGTAAATAAGAGGGTGGATAAATTGTAATAGTTATGTTCGATAAGCTAAAATAAACCTTGATAAATTTTACATGGGGGAAGGGAGGTATAGTTTGTTCATACTTATCCATCCAAAATTATACCTACAGTCTAATAAGAGTATAAGACAAACACAAAAATAAATACTGAGTAGCTAACCATGCATGAATTTTGTGTAATTCAACTGCAGGATCCACTTAGACGTTTTACTGGCCGTGAAAAGTATAAGAGGCCACTATGGGCAACTGATGCTCTGGAAAATCCTCTGGTGGTGAGTTTCAATATTTCAAAGTGTGTTTGCCTGTCTACTTTATACAATGTTCTTTTTTGCATTACACCATAAATACTTAGCTGTTAATGATGAACTGGGTATCTTTTATGATGGTCAGAATGATGGTTTGAAACCCTTTTTTTTGGCACTCTAGAATGTCCACCTACAGTATGGAAATATAAATTTCTAATAATGAGTATGTTAATGCAACTCTTAAACTGTAAACCTCCCATTGAATTGATTGCTATAAATCAGAAAACGGGAGAAAGAAAATAGAATTTTAGGAGGAATATCAAATTAACGCTCTCCTTTAAGTTGTTTACTTGAATAACATGCTAATATTAATTAATTTGTGGCTTCAATGTTATTGGATATTTATGTTGGCAATTTGATATTGGTGTGCATTTTTGTGAGACATTATTTCATACACTTGAAATTAAAGTGTATGATTTGATGGTTTCTTTGTGATATTGACCAATGTATATACAATTTGACACGCTAACACTGATGACTTAGGCTCCGTTTGGAAACACAGATTGAAAGTAGATTTTGGAATAAAGCTGCTTTTTAAGATGATTTTAGACCTTGACTTTTTTGGGATGTTTTTTTTTAATTCAGGAATAAATATTTGGAAGGAGTTTAATGTTTGGTAGAAAAAGTTGCTTTTCAATTCAAAAAATCGATTCCGACTAAAAATCGTTCTTTTTGAGATTTTAAAAACACGGATTTCGAGAGAGAAATTAAAAGGAATCCAGCTTTTGTTTCCACCGGAATCCGACCCGTTTGGTTGCGCGTTTGGGGATTTTCAGCTTTTCAAAAAGCGAAATCCGTCCAAACGCGCAACCAAACGGACCCTTAGACTGTTTAACAAAGGGAAAATGGAGAGCAAAAAAACTATGGAAGAAAATGGAAATAAAAAGAACAAAAAGATTATTATTATTAATTTTGTTTGGGAGGGATGCATTATTATAGTAAGTATTGTTCAACTCCTGTATTCCTTGATCATTCATTCGTAATAGCACAAGGGAAATTACCAATATTGTATTTGGTTGCTTAAGCCCATCTGCACATGAAATTAGCAGATACATGTGAAAAAAATGATAAACAACACTTTTCTGTTTACATGGTTAGCACCTCTACTTCAGTTGAAGCAAGAATAGTAATAATTCTGCGCAGAAAAATACCACACAACCCATGTAATAGCCGTTCGCCTGATATCGTTGGGTGAAAATACTGTGTAAAACGGGTTGGTCTAACTAGGTACAGATGCTAGTTTACCTAGGTGTTGATCTATTGGGTAGTAAAAGTTGGCATGGAATGTAAGATAAATTTTTCCCTTTCTATGGGTCTGCCATGTTAATGGTGCCGCTGGGATAGGTTGAAGTCAACCTGAACTGTAGCATGCATGAAATGACAATCAATTTTTCCCTTTCTATGGGTCTGCCATGTTAAAAGTTGGCATGGAATGTAAGATAAATTTTTCCCTTTCTATGGGTCTGCCATGTTAATGGTGCCGCTGGGATAGGTTGAAGTCAACCTGAACTGTAGCATGCATGAAATGACAATCAACTTCAATGTATTGGTGAATTTAGACTAGCTACATGGAGTCAAATATCTGACAATGTCTCAAAAAGCACTAAATAGACCAATGGTTTGTGATGCGACACACTGATTTTCAACAAGCAATCACTTGATGCCCCCCTAAGCCTGCATCAAAGTGACAGAGACCCGACAGCGGTTATTTTTTTTTTATATTTATTGATGAAATGGTTGGTGTCGTACCTTAATTTTATTAAGGAGAAGAGAATGCCCAATACAAAAGTTAAAGAAAATTAACCAAAAAAAAAACCCTCATGCCCAAAAAACTGGGTTGGCCAAAGTTCTGCCATAGCCTGGACCCTACAAGGACACACAACAGCAGACTACACCTCAACCACAACCCCCCCCCCCCCCCCCCCCCCAAATACATTGCACAAGCAGCCCCCACACAAAACCTTCCCTTATCCTTATGAATCTAATTACGGACTCCCAAATGTTCTCCATGTAACACACTGCCCTTTTGAAGGTGACCTCATTACGCCGCGTTAGCCGAACACCCTACAGCACAGCCGACACGAATGTCAACGTTATTCTTGGCATCATGCTTCTATCTCCTCTGGCTCTTAATCTCTTTTCCGCAAACCACATCCCCTCCAATATAATGGAGTCTATCACCATACCAGTTACAACAACCAACCAAAGCCAAATATGACAAATCAAGGGGCACGTAATGAAGAGGTGTTCCATGGTCTCTTTGCCAAATGACACAACACACATAACGTCTCCTCATAGGGTGCCCATTTCGCTTTATATGCCTTTGTAAGCTACTTGTTCTGGTACAACAACTAGGTGAAATAATTCACCTCCGGAAGGAAATTAAAACCTCACACCTCCTTTGATTTTACCGCCAACTCTCTAAGTCGTGGCCTCTCCCTCCACCACGAGTAGTACCTCCAGAATGTGAACTCATGTCTCAGTTTGGGCTTCCACAATACCGAGTTGGCGACCCCCTCCCTTTGCCCTCTTGCCAAGAGACCCGACAGTTAAGACATTTCTAATTATTTGACCCGCAGCCAGGGTACATTGGACAGTCAAATGTTTGTAACTTAAACTTGCCACAGTCAGGAACACAAGAATAATTGTAACCATCAGCCAGGAGGCCGATTAGAGTAATCATTGGTCCTCTTGCCAAGCCAATCAAGAGATGTACAGAAAAGAGTATTGATCAACACACTTTTCAGGCCCAGCCAAGAGACACATGCTTGTGTCTAACCATCTTTAAAACCTAGAGTTTAACTTGGCAATTGGTATTACATTTACATCTTGCGAAGAAAATACATCAGAGCCCACTGCATAAGTATGCCTAACTTTTGGTGACCAAGTCTTTTCTTCATCAATTATTTTATAATGCATTAATACTTCTGGAAGTCACTGAAAATAAATTGAAAAAAAAGACAATTTCTGGTTTCTTATTTTTTCCTTTTTTTCTTTGGTTGGTTGGGTGTGGGACAGTAAAGATTCATGCACAAATCTGGATCATCTTTGATAGGAGGTAGATTGAATATTGAGTAAACTACCATGTAAGGGTGAGCATATTATTAACAAGCATGCTTTGAAGAGCCTTGGGTTGCAAGTACAAGTACTACTTGAATCTCTTGAAAATGAAAGTGATATGGGATTTGTTTGATGTGGAACTGAATGGAACTGTTCCTCTGTAAACATTTGGCTGATAATTGAAAGCAAGATATTTGATTGAATGTAAAGTTTTCTGGTTAATGATTTTTATATTTTTCTATTTGTTGGAGCATGTCAAGTGAATATCTTATGTCAAGGGTTAAAATTTTAATTACATATTATGTATATGTAATTAAAATGACGTGTTCTTTATCTGAGAAATGGGTGCGATGACCTTTCTACACTGCCAATTAATGTGGTGCACAGCATCCCAATATATATTATTCTGTGACGGCAATATCATCTCGGAAATTGACTGGTAATATATCTATGTAAATGATGAAGTACTTAATAGTAGTTGGGATGTTGTTTCAGTCGGTGCAGGAGATGGTAATGTTGTCAACCAGTGTACTGAACATCAAGTGGACAATCAGAGGAAAGCCCAAACCTTTTGCTTTGGCTAGCATAGCAGGTGACTTGATAGTCTCTGTAAATTCCAAGTTCACACTGAACCAGATTAGTGGTCAAGTGATTGAGCATGAGGAATCATGGGATCCGTCTGCATCATCGGCCATTGCTCAAGCATATTTTTGGCTTTCCCGTCGTTATTTTGCTACAATTGAAGCAGGAAAAGATTTGATTGAGACTGTCAAGAATGTGAAGAATCGTTTTCCTACAGAAAAAGAGAATGTTGAAATATATCCTGACCCATCTGGTGATCCATCAAAGGTAAGTTTCTTTACTTTATGCACATAGAGGAATCCTTTCTTCACAAATCTTATTTGGCAGTAATATCTTATCATGTCACCTTTTATAAATTCCAACCGCCGAACTTCATGGCTATACATGCATTTTGGAAAACTATGAAAACTGTAATTGTGGATAATCTTTATATAGTGTGCCTATAATAATTAGACAATAAGAGGAATAATGACGGTTTCATTAGACTATTGCAGCTTATATATGTTTAATGAATGGATGAGATTCTAGGGATGAGTGTTCCTGTACTTTCATTAAAAGAATCATATAGTGCAGCTGAGGGCTTAGATAGAGGCATTAGATGGGGCTTTCTGCAAACTAATGTCACTTTTTTTATCCATTAAATTCCAATGTTGAAATCTTACCCAGCTGTTTTGTTTTAAAATGTTAGTGGAAATATTTCTTGATTTCTTCAGAATCTCAATAAGTGGAGTTCAGTATTGGGGGCTATTTATAGTGGTCATAACGATCTTCTTGTTCAAAACCAATTTTGTGTGAGATTTAGAAATGTAACTTTGTTGTTATTAGATCTAAATGACATAAAGCATATAGTGGGAAGATAACATAACAAAAGTTGCAAGCACAGGACATCAGACAATTTTCATGCACCTTTATTTAGACATACGGATGAAAGATCTCTGTGCCTTACAAGATGATGATCGATGAACTTCATACTTGTATATCTATCTATACATATTTGTCATTGTCTAAAGATAAACACCAACATGATCAGACCATATTTTCTTAGATCTGTATTGTTTTATTTTTATTTATATCACATTTCTCATCTCACACCATCTCCGACTAGTAATTGTAATAAGCTATATTGGTCCAATATCATTGCTTCAAGATATATGAATCAGCTGAATGCCACCTTGACACTGTTTTGTTGCTTTGATTCAGTTCTTTGAAAGGGATGATAGCTTCCAGAGAGATTTTTACCAGATTGCACTTTTCCTAGCTGTGCTTTATTTTGTTGTACAGTTCTTGAGGACAACTCTCTAGATACAAAAGGAGGATGTGAAACTCCAATTTTCCACATCATTTTTTTTTTTTTTTTGTGTAAATCTACTTGTATACTGTGTTTATTATGGTGTATCATCACTGTGTATCATATAAAGATGAAATACCGTAGTAAATTTGTCAAGAGTGTTGCTTCCAGGTCCTCCATTTCCACCTGAGGAACAGAACATCATAGAATGTAAGATCATTCTGTATTCATTATTTATTATTATTTTTGCTTCGTAAATAATTGTATTGCTGAATAAACAAACGTACAAGTACAGGTTACAATATGGAAATTAAAACATAGAGAACAACGATATCCAAATATCCATGAGTGTCTGGAAAGACTTCAACAGCTTTACTTAATTCATTATTGACCAACACAGGCAATCTACTTGGGATGACTTTTGTAAACTGAGAACTGATGTTTCATTCTATAATGGCTGTTTCATTGAACGGAATGGCTACTGCGACAGAAGCATTTCATTACATTTTTATCATCGCATCTTGATTAATGAGAAGCTAATTATTTCTCACAATATAAATGTTTGTGGAAGCGATTGTTTATAATTTTTTGTGAGGCTTTCAGTTGATGCTTCCGTTACTTTGACTGTATTTGGATGTGAGGTTGAAATGTTAATATTATTATAATCTTGTGTTTTAATTCAGTTTTTGAAAAACGTCGTTTTATTAGATTTTCAACCATAAGATTTTTTGGTTTAAAATGGAGGATGGTGGTTTGAATAGTTAAATGTTTAAAATGTGTTTGGATCTGAATTTAAAAAAATTTATATTTTCAAACACAGAATCTATTTAAACTCATATCCGAACGGCCCTTTATATAACTATATCTTCTGATCTATAGAATTCTTTTTCTTTTTTCTTTAGAGATTTGAATTCAAAACAATTTCATCAAAAGGAAACCTAAACAAAGAAGTAAAAGAATCAGATTTCTCAGTTAAAAAATTGTGCGTGTGATGTAGTTTTATCCCCTGATGGTCAATTTATTTAAAGAGCAGCAACAAGGAATGAACATCAAAAGTGCAGAGATAAAAAACATAATCAAACTCCTATTTAGAGGATGTAAACAGGTTATGATTGGTTCTTTGACTTTGCATGATAATTTTGATATTCATTATAATTTGAATATCAAAAAAAGAGAATGTCACCGGTCAAAATGATTATTGTAGGACAAAAAATAGGCCTACAAACTATGATTCATGTACCAATGCCCCATGACCCGACTAGCAAGGGGCCACGATCTGGATAGTCCACTGTAGATGGATTCGGCCAGTCGAACTCTCCATGTCTGATGATTGAGCACAAATTCAAGTAAGCATTTTGTGATTCAATTTTTGAATAAAGGGTCATCAACAACGATTATCTAAATCCTCATATATATATTAAATATAGAGCTATTATTAAATTGATTATCTGATGTCACAACAATATATCCTGGATTTAGAAAAATCATAAATTGATTCATAAGATTCCAACAAATTATATGTATTTATCAAGGGATAAAGGCAGCAGATTCTGCAAATCCCTCTAACATAACCAATTTCCTAAATCTGAGATCTCTTTTCATCCCTCCGATGGGAGAGAGATCCATAGTGGATTCTAGGGCATCCATTAATAAACTATAAATAAGAAATCAGTTCTCCTTATTGAGGTTGAAAATTCTTTTTGCATTGTGCACTTGGCGTCGGAGCGTCTTCTGTAGGTCACCCCTAAACCTGTTTCCGACAACACTTGAGGAGGAGAATCGCCGGCGACACCGCAGAAACCATCGAGAGAAGTGGAGCGGACGGATCCTATTGACCCGAACCCAGATTGCTATTTTCTGCCCCTCCAAATATCCTAATTTGATAATTGAGAAATGTAATTTCATTACCTTGTGCTATGATTATAGCATAGGGTTTACTATTAGGAGAAACTAGCTTTTGAGTACTTTTTTTTACAAAAATGTGTTTACAACTTTTAATTAAGCTACAATTTTTTTCCTATTTAGAAACTAGTATGGAAAATTCAACTTCCTGCAAACCTAAAATGTAACGCCTTCGAATCCACGACTTCATTTTGAAGCGTAGAATTCAAGTATGTTAACCTTATTTCCTCAAATCTCAGAGTTCTATTTTTCTCCTTCATCCAGAGATATAATTAAATAATACTAAAATAAATTTTATTATTCAAAGATATTATATCTAAGATTCCACAGTATTCTCAATTACTCTGGATATAACTTGTACAAAAATATACAACTCGATACAATTATGGTTACTAGGAGGATAGGCCATCTATATGCCAAAAAAAATTGAATTAAGTTTTTCGACCAAGCAAGTCTAATGTTCTCACAC
The DNA here is from genome assembly GCA_030737845.1 of Acorus calamus. NCBI lineage: Eukaryota > Viridiplantae > Streptophyta > Magnoliopsida > Acorales > Acoraceae > Acorus > Acorus calamus. Next base: position 9,217,053 of record CM060873.1, on the reverse strand, counting down.
CCACGATCTCGTTCGCAGCTACACGAGATCCACCACTCTAAGTTATTAAATCTTCGGTCCAACGACACACAAACCAAGCTAGAAATTGTACAGCAACCTAACCAGTCCCAACACCCTTCCTCAAGATCCCAACAATGGAGCTCCAAACAAGAGAAAGAAAGAGAGACCTTTAGGGTTTTAGGGTTTCAATGAAAAGAAAAGGAAAGAAGGGGTATATATAGGCATATACACATGAGAGAAAAAAATACGAAACCATTATTGTAAATTAAATCCCAAATCAATGCACTTGTTTGTTTTAAAAAATGGACCAAAATTTGAAAATATGATTTACATAAAATAAGAAACTATTAGTGTAAATTAATCCCAATTAATGCATTTGTTCTTTTAAAAAATGGATCATATTTTTGAAAATATGATTTTCCAGATCGACGGCTCCTATAACATCCGTTGCTCAGGTGTCCGACGACACTTACATAATCATTCACCCAGAAACCCGACGGCACCTATTGGATCCGTCACAATACCAACATCTCCCCCTTGAGCAATTGCTATTTCGTCTGCCCGAACTCTTAGCACAGTTTAGCCTATAACTTCATCGATACTCATCCGATCCATGAACCGTAAAAAGTGTTAAGCTAACAGAATAAGGATTCCAACCATACCTTAATTTCTAAAATTGGAGATATATAAATCCTCCAAAACCTTATATGAATATGACCCAATGTATGAAATTAAGAAATGACTAGGAAAAACCATAGTCGTTACACAAAAATTCCATAGATCATAATCTATACTACCTATAAAAGTATCAATCCATGAAAAATATTCATTGAACATTTTACCCTTACCAATTCACGACCCCCAAATGATATTTGATTAGACATATTTACCTTTCAAATTCTTTGAAATCAAATATCCTATATAATGTGTTTAATATATTTAATTTATATATTTATTTTAATTTTATACAATATTTATTTGTATTTACCCTTTAACATTTTTTACAATCAATTACATGACTATATGTCTAAATTTAATACATGCAACTTCATTTCATATAATTATATAATATACCTACATATATTATATTATAACCGTAGAAAATCCTTATATATAATATAAGCTTTATGTATTTAATTATTAATAAAAAATTAAATAAATCTGGAAGGGAGAGAGAATTCAACCAAAATTTTAATATATACCCTTTCAATTATATGTCATATATGTATCGTGATATTTCTTAAATATAAATTTGTACATGAAGTTTATGTTTTAATCAATGAATCTAAATTATTGTAAAATCCTAATACATGTTATATTACATGCACATATTACCATATTAACCTATATATATTAAATTTCATTAATAAAGTTATATATTAAATATCAAAATTTTATATATATAGTATGTATTTTTTAGAGATTTAATATATAATGATAATATACATTATGGAAAAGTTACATTATGTAAGCATGTTTCATTTTATAGACTGATATCCATATACGCGTTCTGGATCTTTGAATATCAAACTATATATCTATATTATCTATATTGTTGTGAATATTGTGGATAACTACTACCACTTCAACTCCCACCACTTTCTCCACAACCCCCTCTTTTCACTTCCCTAACCCCCATCTCTTTAACATCTATTATGTACCTCCACCTCATATTATTTGTAACATCCAACCTTTGAGTTTCTTTCATGGACCCTATAAATTGAAGGGTTTGTAATGTGTTCTATAACCAACAAATAGTGAATAAGAATATCTCTCTACTTTTTTTTATATGCTTGTGTGTTTAGTTTATGTATTCATATTCTACTTAATTTACAACATGTTATCAGCACGACGATGCTATTGTCTATTTCGTCAAAGAGGTTTATATTTTTGGGTCAAGAGAAGGTAAATGATTAGAGACTCTGGAGAAGGTAAATGTTTAGAGAATCTAGATAAGGTAAAAAAACCGATTAAAATGTCATGAATATTTTTATGGTACTGCTCTCGATTTGCTAATCATGATTAAAAAAAGCAATGAAAGAGTACTAGACATCAATATTTGGCTGTGATGATTAAAATTTGTAGTTTAGTATTTTTCTGACCTTTGGTGTTTCCAATTCTGACACCAACCCTTGCTTGCATGACAAATGTTTGTTGAATTTTTTTTTTGTTATTATCATAGAAGGCTCGTATCATATTTTGATTACCGAGTAACATTTTCTATACTTTCACGGGAATTTGTAATTTTCTTGTAACAGGTGATCGATTATCATTATATTGTTATGATTCTCTTTTCATATACTCTAATGTAAATTTCATTTTAATGTTACAATGTCATGTGTCTTTATAGGACCATATAAAAATTGTGTTATTTTAGATTGCCACTACCACGGCCACCAAAGTGGAGTTATGAAGGTTTTACTGCTAGTCTGCCACCCTTTAGAGATTGAGATTTGAGTGCTGATATGTGGCCAACGATGCTCTCATTATTGAAGAAATGAAGAATTGATATTCTTCATCTTATGGAATTCTTGGTTTAAAAGAAAAATGATGTACTTACAGGTTACAATTATCATATATTAAATTTTATTATTTTTTAATATCTTTTTATTGTTGTAAATTTTAAATTTTCTGAAGATGCGAAATAAATGTAAGTCAAGATCTAACCCAATAACAAGAAAATAAAGAAAATGAAAATATAAAATCCTTCAAACTTATTGATATTTTTACCATAGGTGTTCATTCTACACTTTAAATTTCTTTTGTTATAAGTCATGATTACTTGCATGAGATAATTTGTGTTCATTTCATTCATCTATCACAATTATAAATTATAAATATTTGACAAACTGTCTCATTTTTGCCGACTGTCTTATATATTGTAAACATGAATAATATGATAAATCATTCATACAAACTGAAAATATGGATTATGAAGGTACTAAAGCACAATGCGATAAATATAAATTTTTTTCGTTAGGAACCATGATGTATCTAATTAAAATAATCTTCTGAATTCAAATTTTTTGAAGTACTTCATGATTTCAGGAGCAACAATAAAGATTTCAAATTTGGCGTAATATTGCTACAAGAGAATGAAATATACGAAGACTCAAGAAGGATAACAATTCACTTCATAGTTTTACTTGTGTAAGCTACATATGTTTATTTAAAACTTTTCTTTGTTTTTAGCTACATATTTTTATATACATTCCAACTACTTCTGTATCAATAATGTGATTTGTAAAAATTATCATGTGTTAATATTTATAATTTCATTTGGGATGAGAATGAAATTTTAGAATTTGAAAGGAATAAATCCGTCAAACGAATATTTTTTTTCAAGTATTGATACTTTTATAGGTACCGCGCGCGCGTGTGTGTATTAAAGTATAATTCATTCTCTCTTTTTTGTGCAAGCTACTCAATATTTTACTTTAAAAAATATAAATACACAACACAGTGAATCAGTAAAGGCAAGGAGAAAGAAACAGTAAAACAAGTTATGGTTGAAAGTTTTACAAGCAATGAACTTGTCGGTATTGTTCCCACACATGTTAGCCAAAAGCCAGATGTATTGTTTTTATGTATTGTTTATGTTTCATAGATTTTGGGTTTGACTTTTTATTGTTCATTGATTAATTATTAGAATTTCTATTTTTATTATTTTAATTCTCTTATTGCAGATTGCAGATTGTTAAAAACAATGTTTGTGTGTTTATCGTGAGATTTGTTGGATATGGCAGATTGATACCTCAAACTACTCATATCTCTAACAACAATCTAAAACTTAGCGCATTACCAAAAACTTTATCAACACTGTATTGAAAAATTATATATACATGATTGAGGTAGACAAACTTTAATAACTAATGATAATAGTTCACAACAAAGTAAACAAACCTATAATTTCAACTAATATTTGTCCATTATATTTCAACAAAGTTGTTCATGTGCACCACACATGTACATCAACTAGTTCATAAAAAGAAAATATATCATGAGAATCAAAATGTGCAGCGGTCCCTTTTCTCCTAGATTTGGTGGCCCATTCTCATGAGATGAAAAGGATCTACAAGAAATATAAATATCATGACCGATAAAAATATTTGTTTATTTGATTTTCATTTTGGGATTACCACATCATCATATTGAAAATCAGACAGTTGCAAACAGAGGCGGACCTAATGGTGGGCTCGGCCGGGCTGTAGCCCGGCCCGGATTTTGTTTTGTTTTTTTTATTTTTTGTTATATATATTGAGATAATGTTACGTACGGACTTTTTTCAATCATAATTCCACTTTACACGTGTTCTGAATTTTTTTAAAATAATATACATACTTTATTCAATGAGATACATGCATTTATTAAAAAAATAAAGCATATACTCTAATAAATTGCATTGATATATTTATAGAAAAAATGTAAAATTTATATCAAAATATATATCTCATTATTGTGATATGCTCAGGTGATTTTTTATCAACGCATATAAGACTGAAATAAGGGCTGAAAAAAATGATGTCATACCCCTTCTGCAGCCCCATTACAATCCACATCGTTTTTCTATTTTTTTTTAAAATGATTGAATGTCTTTTGAATAACATATTATTTGGTATATAAAATAATTACATAAAATATAAGAATAAATTTTTTTTATATTAATATTTAATACAGCCCATCCAAAAATATTGTGCGGGATCCGCCCCTGGTTGCAAATACATGTGATTTTAAAAAGAAGAAAAAACTTATTTCACTTATTGATTTTCAACCACACGATATGATAAGTCAAGTAAGATATAAATATGATAAAAAGAAGCAGATGATCCACGATTTTCTTATGTAATCATAGTTACTTGATAAAAAAAAAAGAGTTAACCATACGATTGTCCATAATTTGAGATGCCTTGCACCCCAAGAACATTGACCCTTTTGAGTTAATACATGTACATCAGGCCTGTCAACGGGTCGGGTCCAGACCCAGATCCGACCTGACCCGGACCCTATTACACGTGTAATATACCCGACCCGATTTGGACCCGACCCGGTGGACCCGAACATATAAACGGGTCGGGTCCGGGACCACCCCACCCCGACCCGTTGGACCCGAGACCCGACTGTTTTATTAATATATACTCATATATTACAATAATATTAATATTAGTTGACCCATAATTTTATTTCTTATTTATCAAGTTAGAAGTATAAGTGTTTATTGTTTACTTTGTGACACAAATAACTATGAGCTCTTCCTTTTAATTCATTGTTATATTATTTAGACTTATGTTTATTTTGAATGTTGTTTAGTAATTCATTTATTTTTTTTGAATTGTACAAAAATATGTTCAAACACAGTATTATGATATCAGTTTAGGAAGTTCAATAATAATTAATGCTTTATTATAAATTTTTCCTAATAGAATGACAAGACAAACAAATTCATGAGTTTAAATTTTTTTTGTTTTTATTAACTTACCTCGGATCCGGACCCGACCCGAGACCCGACGGGTCCTGTCACGGGTTGGGTCCGGGTCCACCTCGACCTGATCCGGACCCGACCCGTTGACTGGCCTAATGTGCATTAAATAATAAAAGAGAGAGAGAGAGACTTCGGTCCCAAGTTTTCCACAAACTTGTACAACCCTATATACAGTACTCTCACACGACATAGAATAAAAAAGTCTTCACAAGAAAAACAAAATGAAGAGGGAGGGACGACAGCACGGGCTGGTGAGAACCCACAAACTCATATTCTCGCTGGACCATCCGATGCCTTCGAATCTTCGTATCGCCAACGAAGTCTCCGGACCCGCCATGGCCGGGTCCTTCGTGAAGGCTCCGTCGAAGCTGACGAACCACTCAAAGTTCACCTCGACATATAGTTGGAGTCACGTCCAGCCGGTCTCCAAGTCCAAAGAGAAGGCCAAGGGGAATCCCAAGTTCAGGTCCTTCCATGGTGGGTTCAGTGGGTGGTCCTCGGAGGATGCGTTGCGTTGTTTGGGTGGAGATGATGATGATGTTGGGGAGATGATGAGTTGGTGGAGAGTGGATTTGATTGTGGGGATGACCATAGTGTGGTTGAGGGTGGGTTTGGTGATGGTGAGGGGATGGGTGAAGTTGGGTTGGAGATTGTGTTGGGTGGTTTGGATGATTGTGAGGAGGAGGATTGGTGTTTTATTTGAGGTAGATTTGGGGGGAATGATAATTCAATGTGTTTGGGTGACTAACAAAATGAAAATTGTGACCTTGAATTTGTTTGTTTTGTTGGAAGTTGTATAGTCAATAAGAAAATTAGTGTAGTTTCACGTGCAGTCTCATTTCATTGTTAACAAGATATATATTTAATTTAATCAAAGGAAAATGATATTTGGGCCCCAATTGTTAGACCCCTTCCTAAGCCCCATGAGGTGGCAAGCTTGAATTTCCCATATTACCCCCCATAATTAATCTTACCGAATTTTCTATAACCGGTCCAATAAATGCTGAGGCGGTTATGATTTGGGGTAATTATTTCCTTTTTTCAAGATCCTAATTCATTTGCACAATAAAAAAAAAAAAATCACGATTTTTTTTATATATAGATTGATATGTTGTAGCAAAAACAAGCATTAATTTCAAATTTTCATTCAGATTTGATTGGCAGAGAATAGAAGATTTCAACGTTTTTTATTTGTGCGATTTGATTGTGGTGCAAACCTCCATGTTAGGCTTTTTCGGACCTCAAAAAAATCATAATTAAAATTTTTAGATCCAGATTGATCAGTGAAAACAAAAACAAATATCGAATTCGTTTTTTTTTCTTTTCAGTTTGATCGGTGGAGAATATAAGAATTACACAATTTATTTATTTTGTTTACGACCTGATCGTGGTGTAAACAATAGAGATTCATTCAGGTTATGCCTCGATCTGAATAATTCATGTTGATGTGATTTTTTTTATTATTCATTTGAATCATCATATACCTTTTTTGATATGGAATTTAAATTAAAATTAGATAGAAGTTGTGTAGCTGGATTTAGATGCATTTTTATGTGTTTTACGTGTGATCTGGATTTAAATTTCAGATACACGTGTATCTTGAATTTGTTTTCCAGCCCAATTAAAGCTTGATATTTTATTTCTATGGATTTGATTTATGTGTATCCGATAAATATTTAATTGTCTATGGTCGTATATATATAAGGACTTGAAAGACTTTTATTGAAAATCTATGCACTACTCATTAGTATGTAGACCATAAATTCTTTTTTTGGATTTAAGATACAGTACTGTATCTTAATTATATAACATGTTGCAACCTTTTTTTTTATCAACAGGCAGTGATGACGATTTTATGGATGAGCTATGCAAAAACTCAATCCATTTGGAAAACATCAAATGTTTGAGTTGTGTAAAAAGAATCTTGATGTTTTGTATGATGACTTGACGAAACAAGTCTCTGATTACAATTACTGTAGTGTTGGTGATGAGTAGATGCCAAATTCAATTGTCCACTCACCTTTCAAGGTTGGAAATAAAGGATGACTACTATCAAGAAGGAAGAAACCCAAAGTCTACAAGCCAACCTTATATCCTATAGAGTGCTGTTATTACACACATTTTTTTTCCAGCCCCAAATCTAGTTTCATATGTAACATTAGAAAATTATCAGAGTATATACTCACATGAATGAGATATATGCTTTGATATAAATTTTTCATATTTTCTATAAATGCGTCCATGCAATTTATTGGAATGTATGTTTTATTTTTTTTTATAAACACATGTACCTAATTAGATAAAATATACTATTTTTAAAAAAAATTGAAACACATGGACTGGAATTGAAACTGAAAAAGAGATTGTACGTCACATTATCCATCCTATCATAAAGGGCACCTTTGCCCACCCCACTGACAAGGTCCCTTCTCAGTCACATGGAGTTGTTCACAATCCCAAACTACAATATAATAAATAAATAAAACCACTCTTCACCTGAGTACCATACAGTGATATGATTATTTTTTTTTTTTGAAGAAAATGTAGATATTTGTTATTCAATTTTATTTACTGAATTCGAATTACAAACTCTAAAAGGAGGAAGAATAGAATCATAAAAAACAAGAGTAAAGATAAGGATAGGGCAATCAAAAAGTTTTTAACTGAGGTCCTTTTCCATACGCACATGATACCTAATATACAGAACTGCACATGTAAATAAATTTTTTGAGTAATCTGTTTCTGGTAACTGTACATGCAGAGCAGCTAAGAAGAACATCACATGAGCGACTAAGGAAACGAGTGATGTACAAGAAGGGAAGAGATGAGCATAGACTTTGCATTTAATGAATGAATTTCTGGTCAGACTGTCCATGTTTTGCTCTCACCCAATTTCCCATGTGAGAGGTCTTTCAGTGGGAAACTCCAAAAGTACACCTCTCCTCATCTCCCCTGCTTTTCACCTCCCTCGGCCAATGACATTCAAAACTCACTCCTTATCCTACATGGTATGTCCATAAATTCACTCTCTGTCTCACCCCCTCCCACACAAAGCTTTGAAATCTCATCTGTGTGTCTCTTGATGATTAGAGAAACCCTGTTCAACCATACCATCTCTTCAGACAATGCAACGCCAACTAGCAACGACGCTTCTCTTGTGGGCTCTACTCATGGCTTCAGACGTCCATCATGGTTGATAAATTCAGTCCATTTTACAGCTCCATATACTATGATAGCATAATGTATATTACACTATCATAGTGATCTCTCTTAAAGATTGCAAGAGAAATCCTCCCTTGTCATACAAAGTAGAACGATTTATGGACCACCATATCCTAACAGTGTTTTGATACCTTTGCAGGGCTCGGCGCGAGATGTGGGAATAACATTCCAACTGTAAAGCAGAGTCAGTTGGGATCTGATAGAATCCCAAAGTTCATTGTTGAGGTGAAGAACAACTGTGCTATGTGTCCTGTCATCGACATACATGTGAAGTGTGGCAATTTTTCTCAAACTCTGGTCAATATGAAGCTATTCAAAGTGGTGGGCTATGATGACTGCATTGTGAACCAAGGACTGCCACTCGCACCTCTGCAGAAGCTCTCCTTCAGCTACTCAAACCACCACATGTTCCCAATGACAGTGAAGACCTGGTTCTTCCAGTGTGAATGAACTGGTCACTGCCTTTCCAGTCACACATTTCGTCCACTGAAAAGAAATTACATATATGTATGTCTTCCTATATATTATTTTATTGTTAACTTTTATGTTCAGCCGAGACATTGTAATCACTGGGGTCTTTGTTTTTTCTTATTATAAAATGCACTTTTTTTTTTCTTTTTGTACATAAGGCCCGGACAGGGCGACACTATAGAAGACCTGGGCTAATAAACACCATTGGGCAGAGCTCACATACACACCACAGCCTACGTGGGCTGGTTTTCCTTCATTTTTAACCTCTTGTCATTAGGGAGTCGAACCCAAGCCTCCCCGATAGACGGGGTTTTCCTTGACCACTATGCTGAGCGCATGCCAGACTATTACAATGCACATTTGAATCATATATAGCCATGTCGTACACCAGTGAAATATTAAGCATAATTTTTAAAAATAACCTTGTTTCGAATTTTTAATGTTAATCACCTGGCCCCAAAAATATTTACAAAAAGTAACCCCTCTCCTGGTTAGGGATGCCATGCTGACTAGATTTTATGAATTAAACAAAGATATATATATATATGGGCTTTGTTATACCCAGATCCATTTTCAACCTCAATTCCATCCCTATATGCATCAATAAAAAATTAACGACGTATATGCTCACGTTAACAAAACATATACTTCGAAAGAATTTTTTTAGAATTTCTATAAATGCATAAATGCAATTAATTGAAGTATATGTTTCATTTTTTATAAAAGCATGTACCTCATTATATAAGGTATATTATTTTTTAATAATTCAAAACACATGTAAACTGTAATTAAGGTTGGAAATGAAACTGGACATAATATTATCATATATATATATATATACACACACATACGTATATACAGGGATGATCTCCGACGGGCGCCCGCGAGTTTTAGTTTTGCGGATGTGATGGGTGCATTGAGTGGGTGGTCGAGATTCAATAAAAAAAAACAAAAGGTCCATCATCAACTAAGACTAATCCAAGCACTAACCTAACCCGAACACTAACTTAACCCAACCCAAACACTAACCTAACTTCACCTTCCCCGAAAGGATCCCATGAAATCGAAAAAAAAACCCTGAATGAAGATAGCTCTGTAGCACCCCTGCCCGACGACGCAGCCGCATCCATCCCTGACGCTCTGCACCTAGCTCTACGCCTCCGCTACCATCCCCACGGCTCTGATCTGAAGCTTGCCGAAACATTTTTTTCTAAAATCACGGTAAGTCTGAACGATGAGAAATTTGAACTTATTTACTTTTGACTGATAGTTCTCTAAATTTCCAGTTTTGAATGTGTTTTTTTATTTATTTAGGGTTTATGCTGATTAGGGTTTTTTCATCTGGTTTTCCATCTAGGGTATTTATGATGATCAGGGTTTTTCATTTAGGGTTTATCTTTATGAATATAAATACACACTCTTGGAATGATGATCTCATATGCAGTTTAATAGGTTCTTGTGCCAGTGATGGTTTTGTTTGTAATTTATTCCACTGAAGTATGACTTTCATGTTTTAATCTGTGTTGCTATATTTTCTGATATATTAATTATTACATTATGGATTTTTCTAAAATGATTAAATGAAACATTGACTTTTCTTCAATTGGACATCATATCCCTACTGGTGCTACTTCATGATGCAGAAAGACTAAACAAGGAACAGTCCACACAAACTCATCAAGGAGCATTTGGAAGACAAAAGCAGTTGACTCAACTAAAAAATAAAGCTGTGATAATATGAGAAACTTGTATCTGAGAACGGGGTCCACTACAGGAAAAATTTAAAGCAGCACATTTTTTTATTATGGAATCATAAATAGTACACAACTACCACTCAAATCTGACGTGGAACAGAACATACACAAAAACTTAAATCTGAAATGGAACAGAACATACACTCACTTAAAATATGAACTAGAAATAGAACATTTCACACTGACTCAAAATCTAAACTTGAAATAGAACATACACTCACTTAAAATATGAACTAGAAATAGAACATTTCACACTGACTCAAAATCTAAACTTGAAATAGAACATACACAGACTTAAAATCTGTACTGGAACAGAACATATACAGACTTAAAATTTGGACTGGAACAAAACATACACACAGATTTCTGATGATATGCAAAAGTAAAAATCTGATGATGAATTTGTTTTTCAAAATGTTGAGCTCTTTCTTTAGCCTTCTTGAGATAAATCTGCATTAAAAATTCAAATAACCTGATGAATCCAATTAAATACTATAAGTGAATTAGAAACATTGAAACAAAAGAGTGTAACTATCATCATCTTGCATACAGGAACTTGGATCTCAGTAATCATTTAACTTGAATTTCCATTCATATAATTGGATATGACCAGAGTACATAACAGAGGAAGGAAAGATGTATATGTGGGAAACTGCATGTGTTCTCAGCTTGATAAACCAAAATAAAAAATTACTTGAAATCTGCTGGAATTTGGATAAGAAAAAGATCACAGCTAGGTTTCAGGAGTCTAAAAGCATCCTTATTTTACATTTTTACAATACAAAGACACATTTACACTTTTTTTTTTTTGTTTGGTTCACATTTACACATTTATTTTACACATTTACACATTGGAAATACAAACAAACATTTTGCACTTACTTCTCAAGATGAGCACAACAACAACATCAAATAATTTATGGTCTCAGATTCTTAACAACTCTAACAAATTTAAAAAAAAAACAGAGTCCACCAATCAGGTTCCAAAATAACAAAATAGGACAATGAGGTTCCTAATAGATTTAGTTAAACCCTAACACGAGTAAAAAAAAGGAAAAACCCTAAATCTAGTAAAAATAGGGAAAGCCCCTAAATAAGAATAATAAATATCAGATCTAGTTAAAAACCCTAAGATCTACAAAACAAATCTTCATGGAGAGTATAGGACGAACCTAGGACCTTTTTACAGCGTCAAGGAGAGCGGGAGTCGGTGGCAGCGACGGGTCTGTTGAGAGACGGCGACGGGGCTGTTAAGGGGCGGCGACGAGCAGCGGGAAGGCCGAGAGAGGGAGACGAGAGGGAGACCGGACAGGCTGGGGAGGCTGAGAGGGTTATCTTGTATTTTTGGTTTTTTGATTTTAGGAGTTCTCCGGGGAGGGGAGTGAAATGTGGTTAGGTTAGGTTAGGTTATGGGTTGGGTTTGGGTTGGGTTGGGTTATAGGTTGGGTTAGGTTATGGGTTAGGTGGGTTAGGTGGTTAAATGCATGATGATCCTTTTCTTTTTAAGATTCAATCCGAGCCGTGCATTCCATAGACCATGCAATGTCCGCAAATTTGAATCCGAGCGGACGCCCGCTTAAGATCCCGACTGATATATCAGTCTCTCTCTCTCTCTCTCTCTCTATATATATATATATATATATATATACATACCACCCTAAGGGTCATCAAAAAGCCCGTGGCCCGAAAGCCCGGCCCGGGCCAGGCCCGGCCCGTTTTCAGGGAGGGCCGGGCTTGGGCCTGGTTCTGGGGCCCGGGCCCGGCCCGTAGGCCCGCCCGAGCCCGGCCCGTTCGGGCTGGCCCGTAGGCCCGCCCGCGGGCCCGACCCGTAGGCCCATGGAGGGTGATCCAATGAACTAGTAACATGTAATTTTTATTTGAATTGTGGTTGAGTTATACAAATTATTAACATTTATATAGGTGTTAAACTAGTTAGGTACATGTAATTATTTATTTTTGTAAGTAATTAATTCATTTAATATTTTTATTTTGAAAATTCAATAGATATGAATATTTTTTTCAACATTATACTTTAAATTTTGTGTTATTTTAACATTATATACAAATAAACAACGTAAAATAAAAAAAATAAAATGTTTTGAATTTGGGCCCGGCCCGTGAGGCCCGTTCAGGCCCGGGCCCGTGGGCAGGGCCTGGGCCCTGTTTTTTTGCCACGGGCCGGCCCGGCCCGGGCCCGTTGGCCAAGCAGGCCCGCGGGCCTGGGCCCAGGGCCGGGCTTGGGCCCTGTTTCAACGGGCCGGGCCGGCCCGGCCCGGCCCGTTGCCGACCCCTATACCACCCTTCCATCACACACTTGGACAAAAAAATCCCATGTCCAAGTGGGTTTTTGAATAATTTTATGCAAGTAATTAATTCTTCAAGTTTTTTTTTAATGAAAAATATTCTACCCCGATTTTATTAAAACATATACTAAATGCGTAAATACAAAAGCATAAAACAGTAATTGTAGATTTTGTTTACAAATTGCATTAAATTTTCCTATTAGGATTCGTAAGGATTAGATTATGAAGAGTTGTTGAAAAGATAAAGTCAGTTATCATTTGATAGTTGAAAAATAATTCATGACACGTGGACGGCATCCTCATAATAATATACGACACCAATTAACATAAATTCATGTGACCTTTAAAATAAAATAGCATGATCAAACAATAAAGGGAAATACAATGATCCAATAGTCATTATGTTATAACACAACTAATATGTCGGACCAACTATATAAATCAACTAATTACATGCATTTATAAAGAAAATAAGAACTATTGAAAAGCAACTGAAGTAATCACTTAACTCCTAAAAAACTCGATGATAAACATCTGCTGACCCAGGCTTCTAAACTCAAATACTACTTGAAAATGATAAATAACATAACGAGATACCTCTCAATTACACAAGTATAGGGAAATGATACATAAAATAGTATTGAAAGTCATGATGTTCTCAAACTGCTGAAACATGTCTGGGTCTGCCAAATCTCAGAAAAAACATCACATAGGCTTGTCATATAAAACCATGTCTGCAAGCATACACCTCCTTTACCTAAGTTAATCAAAGGGAATCAGTTGTCTGCGCCAAGTCATATAATACATAACCATGTAGGTGTCAAGACTGTCAACATCCTGTATTACAATAGTATAAGCTATAACGACCCCTAGAAAGACGGTGCCATGCCCTGGCACCCTAGCCCAGTCCTCGGCTATTGCTCTTGTGTACAAAAGGTCCAGCCAGACAGTCCAAATTGTGCGCTAACAGTCACATCAAATGGGTACACATCTCGAGGGGTATTTAAATGGGATGGTTCATCTCTGAAGGATCCTGTACTCATTAAGCATATCATAATTGAATCAAAACAATCTACTTGATTCATGCAACCTATAATAAATGATGCAATATGTACCCTAACACCCTACTCAAACAAACACTTTGGAAGGAGAAACCATATTTGAACGAGTCCATTCACTCATATAATGTCTCTAGACACTGTTATCCATCTTATGAGAATTTTCTAAGGTCCAACAGGAAATCATAATGGCTCAAGTCTGTACATTTCATCCACAAATAAATATTTAAGCAGCTCCAGAGCCTCACCTTGACTCCCCCAAAAATTCAGACCTCAATTGCATCAATAACCTACCAAGATAATTTAAACCTTCCCCATCCCGACCACCACCCCAAAAGAGATCATGGGGTGAAGCTTCAATAAGAACAGAACCCTTCGTGGAGAGTAGAATTTTATGCAAGTGTGGGTACTTGGTGAACTTGCATCCAAGGGCCTTATACATGACATTGATTTTGACTGCATCCCAATCAGATCGAACCTAGATGAACATGCCAAAAGAAGTGTCTCAAGTCAGAGCAAAATATTTGGCAAAATGGGAAATCACAACCATGGTTCAAAACATCCTAGCATGACAAGGAAACTATAGAAAAAGGGCATCATGATATCATTGATAGCTTCAAATACTTGAGCAATATAGTATGGAGAAGACACAACATACTAACATCATGCAGCTTAATTGACCTGAATCAACATGCATTTTCCTGGTTTTATGAAGGAAGAATGAAATATCCACACATTATGATAAACTGAGAAGGGTGGAAATCAAAGTCATCATGTCTGGCTCACATGTTTGACAATTTTCTTGAACGAGGAAAGTTTTAGCTAAATTCAAATACTTAAAAGATCAGATGATGATGATAATAATGATGATGATAATAAATAATCATGATGATGATAATAATGATAATAATGATAACAATGATGATGATCATACAAATAATAAAAATAAACTAAAATAAGAGGTCAACTTCCCCACTTAAGAACATAATAAAATCTTCAGTCCTATATGAGGACTTTCTAAGAACAAAAAAGGAAAAAAAAAGGTGACACAAACATCATAAAAACTCTCAAGAGCGATTTTTTTTTAAAATAAAAATCCCACCATTGTGGCCCTCATAAACTCTTAGGCCTTCCAGGTGAACGATTACTGTCAGCATTTAGCCATTTTATGTAGAAGGGACTTGTATGATTTTTACCTAAAAATTCCTTAATTCCATCTTGTGTCATCGCAGACTTTTCATAGTGAACTACATTCACTTAAACTTACTATTGACCTTTTTTTATCTGTCCCAGAAATAACCTTTTCAGTGGATCCGACACAGACCAGATATATCTCTGTCAGATGAGAAAATTAATATTTGTATCCAGATCTTCTTGGATTCAGAGCAAATATGAATATGTTTCGGACTTTCAGTTAGCTGTAATGTAAATATGAACATTAGTTGGGGTGATTAGGACATATAATGACATATAATGGATATCAATTTCTTCTGGATAATTTCTTCTAGAAGTGGATACAAATATTTTGAGGCACACCTTGAAACTCATTACTATTTTGATAGATTGACTTTTATAAGATCTTGTGCAACGGGTCATGTGTCATGGAGTTTTTCATAAGATCCTTATCCAATAGGTCTTTTGGTGGGATCTTTTATAGTTTTATTAGTTTGGAATTCAATTTCAAACTTTTTGATATTTACATGTCAATTGTTATTTATACCTTTGTTATTGCTAGTCTTACAGTTTTTAGATGTGTTTCTTCATCAACTTCAGTATCCAGTTTTAGAATTCAAAGTTTCATTTTAAAAGTCAGTGTTTTTCATGTTTATTTATATTTTCCATTTTTTCCCCAAATTGCCAACTTATGCAACACCCACATAGAAGCCAACATTTGTAACATTGCCTCTCCATTGCACATAATTTTGTTTTCCTATGAGCATTCCTACAAATCTACTTATTATGTTTGTGGTGGAATTAACAAGTAGATAGCAAAGTTAAGGGAAGTTACATTGTAAAAATAGCAGATGAGTTTAAATCTTTCATAACATGCAGATGTGTAACATTTTATTCATGCATAGATGTACCAAATCTGGGCATTGTCGTTGCATCATCCTTCCTATGCGAGCTGCTTCCTCAGGGCTTTTCACAGACTTAATTTGATCAATGCAGTCTTTTGCTAAAGGAGAGTCAATTTCATGAAACTTTTGTGCCTGAAATACTGGAATACTTTAGATGCAGTTGTAACTACACTACCATTAAAAACTTGAAGAGGAAATGAATCCCTATTAAAAAATTTATTGAAAGAGTTCAATGGGTAATTTTATCGACCTACCCAACAAGTAACATTTACTTGGATCAATACCAAAGCAAACTAAATAGTAAACATGGGTCAGCCACGGGGGTTCCCTCCGATATCAAAAATAAAAATAAAAATAGTAAACATGAATTCCATTTTGGTTTCTTATGTGATGAATCTTTGATGGGGACATTCTTCCATTTGGTTATCACAGGTGTCCATTACTTATGCGTGCAGCAGAGGTGTTGCTCTGACTTGGCTTCCACTGTAGTTTCTTTTATTAGACTTGTCAGTTTCAGTTGTGTTGATTTAGACTTGTATCCCTTGGATTATTTGATCTCCGTGAGTATGAGAGTTGCTACTCACTTTGTCTCGGATTATGGTTTATATTGACCTTGATAAAACCTTTATATTGTTGATCATGTGATGGTTATTTCATTATGGATTATTCTTAGTGCTCTGTTGTTCAAGGTTACTCAGGTAACGAGCTGGAAAGCAACCCTATTTAAT
The DNA here is from genome assembly GCA_030737845.1 of Acorus calamus. Taxonomy (NCBI): domain Eukaryota; kingdom Viridiplantae; phylum Streptophyta; class Magnoliopsida; order Acorales; family Acoraceae; genus Acorus; species Acorus calamus. Next base: position 9,199,960 of record CM060873.1, on the reverse strand, counting down.
GGTCAGGATTTCAGGGGCGTCATAGATCAGTATAAGAGCAAAGTTAGACTTGTCCTAGTGTAGGCTGGTCGGTTGTACTTGTCAGCAGAGGTTTGTGGAGCAGGCTGTGGATTTGGGTGTAACTGAGCTGCATCGTGTGTTGGCCAACTTGACCGGGTTCATTGTGCAGCAAGCAAGCAAGAGAGGGAGTCAGCAGATGACTCAACAGGCCTAGGATCATAGGGTGGCTGTGCAGGATGAGTCAGTGTTTGTCTTCCGCTAGGGCCCACTGAATCCACAATGCAATTTGCTGATAACCAGAGAGTGTTGCTGACTACTTATCAGTTGAGCGATGACACAGCCATGAGGGTGACGCAGATGCAGAACTTGGAAGAAGGCATCAAGGAGCTATTGTGGAGGACTTCGTAAAGATGTTCTACGATAAGTTTTCCCTGCGAGCAGAGCGAGCCTAGATGGAGCAATATGGAGCACGGTTCACTGCAAAGCTGCATTTCACTCCTCATCGAGGACGTACGGCGCATGTATCGGTGATTCGAGGATGGGCAACGCAGCCAGATCAAGGCGAAGGTGCATATACATAAATTGGACTCTTGCTCAAGGCTCGTAGTTTGTACGCTGGTAGTGGAGTAGGATTATGCGGAGTATCGGTGATTCGAGGATGGGAAACGCAGCTAGATCAAGGTGAAGGTGCATACACATCGATTGAACTCTTACTCAAGGCTCGTAGTTTGTGCGCTGGTGGTGGAGCAGGATTATGCAGAGTGGGCCAAGGAGCGTGACGCCCACAACAAGAATCGTCTAGATGGATTGGACAAGTGCGCAAAGTTACACCTGGAGATTGTTCTGCGGGCCCTGGTGGTGCATCTGGTATTGAGGAGAGGAGCTTCTATACTTGTGTTCGAAAGGGCCACATCCCTCGTGAATGTCCCCAGAGGGTGAAAGAGGCATATTTCAATTGTGGGAAGACCAGGCATCATCAGAATAAGTGTCTGAAAATGAAGAAGGCGAGTTGCGATGATCAGAAGCCTCAGGTGGATTAGCAACAACAGCAGCAGTGGGGCAGGTGTTCTCCCTTTCGACTGGAGATGTTCGAGCGTCAGACAATGTTGTGCAGGGTACCATTTCCATTGCTTTGCACGATGTGCGTGACTTGTTTTATTTGGGTGCCAACATTCTTTGTTAGCCATGCTAGTCTGGTTCCCAATCAATTATTGTCATCATTCGAAATAGACACCCACCCTATTTTAAAGTCAATATTTTGTGGGTGTATCATTTGGATGATGAGCATGAATTGGTAGCAGATCTGATGGTACAAGATATTTAGAAGTTAGACGTCATCTTAGGGATGGATTGGCTAGCAGAGTATCGCGCTCAAGTCGGTAGCTTCCTAAGTTGGTTACGCTTCAAATTCCCGGTTTGAAGTCATTTCATATCCTCAGCAATGGAGGAGTCAAATCTACCAGGTTTGTGTCAGCTCTGCGGTCGTTGCGTTTGTTGGAGGCTTCGGGTTATCTAGTGTACATGGGGGACGGGAAGGCAGCGAAGGCCAGTATCAGTTTGACGATATTTTATGAACATATTTTCTGATAAGTTGTCTGAATTGCCACTGGATTGGGTTCTTAGTGGATCTACTTCTTGGAATGGAATCAATCTCAAAGACTCCATATCATTTGGCATCCTTGAAGATACTGGAAAAGGGTTTTACCAGGCCCAGTGACACCCCCCCCCCCCCCCCCCCCCCCATGGGAAGCATCAGCCCTATTTGTTCAGAGAAGGATGTGTCTTTGCGTCTCTGCATTGACTATCTTCAACTGATCCAGATCCTCTACTTGACAACCTAGGGTGTTGCCATCTGTTTGACGATTCCAATGTCGGCGCACCAAGGGGACTGTCTGCCACGATCTGTAAAGAGCCAGTGAAACTGGTGATTCTGACCCTGACTGGGACATGCCAACTGTGGTATCCTCCATTCTACAGATCTTGCAGGCTAGTCTGTCTATTAACAGACGAACACTGATGATGCAAATGAATAACTCTCCCACACGGCCACACCTAAAACAAATTTGGGAATTTTCTCATAATCAAACATCTGTCAACATCACTGCTGGCCAATCCAAATTCCCAACAAAGTGGATAATACAAATCCATCTCGACTGAGGCCTCGCACATTGTCATTGTCCCGTATCCTTGATAGATGTCTCCACTTTAATAGGTCATCCCGCATAAGCTGCATTTTCTCAGATCCTAGAAATTCAATGGAAGATTTGAAAAACAGATCTCTAACAGTGTAACATCAAACGAGAGAGTGGATGGGTCAAAGTCATTCTACTACTTCTGAAGACTTAACACTTGAACAATCCACGGCCCTCCCGTTGGATTTTAATGTCATCGTCATTGTCGATTTCCATCATTGTCGATTTCCATCATCGTCATTGACGTCCTCAACAAAATACAATGTCATCGTCAAAGACTTGCTAGCCTACAACGAAGGATGTGGATTTCAATGCATTGGCCTAAGAATTCACTGTATAACGTGTGCATACATCATTGTCGATTCAATTGCAGCTTTTCCGGGTTAGGATATACACACAATTCCACCGTTTGAAGTTCCTCAACGTTAATTTGTAAGTTGTAACTTCATTCTACTTGGTAATTATTTTGTTTGGACAATATTCTGAGTTTTTTTTTCTCGCAAGGGTTTTCCAAGAAAATAATTTCGTGCCACTCATGCAAATTTATTCTGTCTACCTATTTGCATGTTTTGACTAAACTTAAAAATCCTGAACAGAATGCATGTTAGAGCTGAATGTATTTAGTACCACGAAACAAAATTAGATCTTTAGGTCAAACGGTTAAATTCAATTAAAATTTTACAAGGACCAATCGATCCCACTCTATTTCCTGCTAGACAAATTTCAAGTAGTATCAGAATCATGCTTTGCACTTTGGGTTTAACTTGAGTTAAATTCAGATGTATTTTCTCTCATTCAAAAATAAAACTGAAGAAGAGAATATCCACTGACCATTTGATGGCAACAACTATACATATTGGAAATCTTTCTGAGGTCTCTAGAATTCATTTTAGATCAGATCTCCATATGTGAGACCTCTAAAGAGGCATAGGATTTCATCAAGGTCACACATGGAAGAGCATCTACTATTAAAATTTCAAATCTGCAAAATGAAATGTCTGATGAATCTATGCATTTTCCTGGATAAGGAAATTCAGATTAAAATTTAATGAAGTCTACATGAAAGGTTTCAGGCAAATTTAGAAGAAACTAAAAATATTGATGATTTTAAAGTGGATGAACTTGTGGTGAGTATTCACTAACCTACCTCAACGTAGGAAATCCAAGGGAATTCCCTGAGGGCTCCCAGAGAAATAATAGAAAAATATGAAAATAAGTCAAGGGAGAGAATGAAGAGGAGCTACCTTTGTGTAGAAATTCAGGAAAAATAGAAAAAGAAACTCATACATGACAAGATCAAAAATTTGAAAAGATCAAATCCCATGAGAGGTTTAACAATAAAGATTTTGCAAAATCTGGGAAAGACAAATCCAAATTGAAAAATAACTTCAATGTTTTTAAGTATGAATTTGGACACTTCAATAATGAATGTTCTAATAGCAAAAAATTTCCAATGAAATTAATGTCACATGGAATAATAGCAGAGAAGACAGGAATCTAAAAACTCTAGTAGCAATGAAGAACAAAACTACACAGCCTTCTCTATCATGGAGAACAATCATTTCTGAATATAAGTTGTCCTGAAATTTTAAGTCATAGTACCTTAAGTACAAGAATGATGATAATGATGAACTCCAAGTAGCATATAATAGATGAAAAACAAAATCAAACTAGTAAAATGAAATTTTAAAAGGAAAAACTTGAGTTAACAAATTAAAAAGTTTAAAATTTGTCTAGAGGCACGAGAAAGTTGGATCACTTGCTTGGTGTACATCAAGCATGAGGAAATAAAAGAGAACTAGGGTGCCATAGCCAACAAACTAGTATAGCTTCAAAAGGAGTTGTGGCTACAGTAAATCAGAAGTTACAGTCCCCTTTTGATGGAAGCTCAGGTAGGCATCAAATATGAACTTTAGAAAGAGAGAAACCCTAAAAATGAGAAAATATAGAGAAAAAGCTTTGTTACTAAACAAAAGCCAAAGATGAAAAAGTCAAGAGGCTTGAAGAGCCTCTTTGAGACTTGCAAAATAAAATAATAAAATTTGATGCCTTTTCCCTCCACAATGGGGTCCTATTTAGAGGCCTAAAAAGTTTGTTAAGAATGCATCTCTAATCAACAAATCCTAACCAACTTGTTTTCAAATTAAAAATAGAAAAAAATTCCTAACCATAACAAAATCTTAACTAATTTACATCACCTTTACATGACGAGATCAATGCAGCTTGCAATGCAGGTCTTTCTTCTAGTATTTATGTATTTGGATCATGTAGGACAGAGAGATCTCCTCAAACGTGCATGACCAATGTGGGACATAAATAAGAATTATGGAGATGTATCATATTACTCTACGACACCAAGTAAATTCATAATGATAAAATACATTTTGATGAAGTACCACTATTGAGAACATAATCAATGTACTTTTATATAAAGAGAATTGAGAAAGCAAACCTGATAATAATGCTCAACACTAGGCCATGCAGAAAGGCTTCCATCATCATCAGAAATGCATAAAGGATGAGGGGAGAAGTTTGAAAGTACTCCATAAGGATCCCAAGTCTTATAGAAGAATATAATATTTGCATCATAAGGAATTACAGTCGGATCAACCATTGAGATTTCATCTACTGATGGGATTATGGGCGACAGATCAGGGATAGGCTGAAGGTATCCACTGATTAGAAGGTCTGGTCCTATCTGCAATCCGTTAATCAAAATTTAATCATCGAGTCTTTCTGCAGGATAACATTTTTTTAGAAATGCAGTTCAGAAGGCATCTAAGATTTGAGTTATGTAATTTAAAACATATCTTCAGAACTTCTATACCCCAACATGCAAGCATAAGCAAACACATGAATTTCTAGAAAAAAAATGAAAGAATATGCCAAGCCGGGGAAAAAAAGAACAAAGGTAGATATTCAGTATGATACATCCTTCTGGTCCTGAATTTCAAAAATGCTCCCATCACACTAGAAGCTGAGTTGACTCCCTCTAGTTGGTCCATTGAGAAAACTCATTACTTCAATTAACGTAATACAATTCCACCAATTTCTTAATAACACATTGATAAACAAGCATGTGTGACTATATACTGAGAAAAAGGGAGGCAATTGCATTATTAGCTTCTATAGTAGCCTGCTCTCTGGTGTTTTTGTCCCTTGACAATTGGTAGGAACCCCATCGCCACGTCATTAAGAATATAAGTGTATGGTTCCAAGAAGCATGAAAAATACAATAAAATAAAGGTCTCTCTTTTTTTTTGGGGGAAAAAACATAGACATCCTACTCCAATTTTATTTAAAATGAAGAATGCCCTATTACAAAAGAACAAACCCAGTGTGATGGGGACATCACAATTAATGCATTTAAAGGCTATCAAAAGAGAAAGATCAAGAGATCTAATATTATTCTTCTATGGATAGAGATTAGTTAGTTTATTTTATTTTATTTTGAATAAGAATTGTAGGATTTTATCTGGACCATTGATTTTTAGGATGATCTATGGTCTAGATTGAATCCTACAATAACATAAATTAAGTAACAAATAAAATTGATGGGGACATCACAATTAATGCATTTAAAGGCTATCAAAAGAGAAAGATCAAGAGATCTAATATTATTTTTCTATGGATAGAGATTAGTTAGTTTTTTTTATTTTATTTTGAATAAGAATTGTAGGATTTTATCTGGACCATTGCTTTTAGGATGATCAATGGCCTAGATTAAATCACTTAATTTGTTTGTTATTTAATTTATGTTATTGTAGGATTCAATCTAGACCATAGATCTTTAGAATGATCAATGGCCTAGATTAAATCACTTTCTCATTAAATAAAGTTGTAATCTCTACGGAGAGAGACAGATTGAGAATGAATGAAAAATTTCTTTTTCAGAGGTCTTGTGATGGGATTTTGTGAGGGTGTGAAACCCTAACTTTTGTAGGTGTGAAACCCTAACCTTCTTGGGTGTGATGCCCTAGAACCTATCTTCTTTAATTTTATTTTCTCAAACCACATATCCCCAACCCTAACCCTAACCCTAATCATCATCACAAACCCCTCCATCGTATCCCGTCCTGCATCAATTTTGGTATCAGAGCCAAGGCTCCTAGGGTGTGAAACCCTAGATCTAAGCCTCCAACAGCCCCTATTGCTGCTGCCTGGACCTACAACAGCCCCTGCGGCTGCTGCCTGGGCCTCCATCAACCCCTGCTGCTGCTGTCTGGACATCCAACAACCCCTGTGGCTGCTGCCTGGGCCTCCATCAACCCCTGCTGCTGCTGTCTGGACATCCAACAACCCTTGTGGCTGCTGCCTGGGCCTCCATCAAAAAGCCCTTTTTGCTGCTGACCTGGACCTTCAACAGCCTCTGTTGCTGCTGCCTGGACCTCCAACAGCCCCTTTGCTGCTGCCCTGGACCTCTAACAGCCCCTTTGCTGCTGCCCTGGACCTCTAACAGCCCCTGTGTTGCTGACGTGCTGCCCTTGTGCTGCTGCCATCAATATTCTTCTCGTGTTGCTGCCCTATTGTTTCTGTGTGAGCCCCTCCCTTGCATCCAAATCGGCAATACCATCGAGAAGAAGAAAAAAAAATGGTTGATTCTATGTTCGTTCTGAAAACCCTAATTCGCTTGAAAGGTGCTTCCTTGATTATCGATGAAAGTCTTGAGAAGAATATGATTTCTCAAGCGGTTGTGGACATGTTATCTAAGACTGGGGAAATTATCATAGAAAATCAAGCTGTTTTTGTTGAATGGTCTATGAAACCTTCGTATTTTGATGGAGCGTGGTGTGACATGTTTTCATCATCCAAACGTTCTATTATATTGGGCCAGCCATGGATAAAAGCTCGGAAATGTATATTTGATCATGAAGGGAGATCATGCACTATACGCCCGCTTTGTATACAAAAGAAAATTATCCTTAAAGGATTGCCAGATGCGAGATCATCAATGTCAACAAAAGATGCACCTCCAAAGAGACAACATAAAGATGAAATTCAAGAGAGGGTTGATGTTTCATTAGTGGAAGATTGGATACCTATGCCTGTTTCACAACAACAGCCTCCTATGCCTGTTTTACAACAACCACCAACTTGCAAGGAAATTGCTATAGAGATCGGCGATCCAAAAGAAATTTATATGGTGATAGAACAACAGGTGGACTTAATATTTCCCCGACAAATATTTGGTGTAAAGCTGCAATGGAAGATTTTACTTTTCCATCAGAATCCTTTCAGATACATGCAACAAGAACCTCATGACCTTCGAGTTATATCATTCTCTAAAACTCGAGGACGAGTTTTCTCAAACAAGAGGAGAATTGATGGGAACATCACAATTAATGCATTTAAAGGCTATCAAATGAGAAAGATCAAGAGATCTAATATTATTCTTCTATGGATAGAGATTAGTTAGTTTTTTTATTTTATTTTGAATAAGAATTGTAGGATTTTATCTGGACCATTGATTTTTAGGATGATCAATGACCTAGATTAAATCACTTAATTTGTTTGTTATTTAATTTATGTTATTGTAGGATTCAATCTAGACCATAGATCTTTAGAATGATCAATGACCTAGATTAAATCACTTTCTCATTAAATAAAGTTGTAATCTCTACGGAGAGAGACAGATTGAGAATGAATGAAAAGTTTCTTTTTCAGAGGTCCTGTGATGAGATTTTGTGAGGGTGTGAAACCCTAACTTTTGTGGGTGTGAAGCCCTAGGGTGTGAAACCGTAACCTTCTTGGGTGTGATGCCCTAGAACCTAGGGTGTGAAACCCTAACCCTCTTGGGTGTGATGCCCTAGAACCTATCTTCTTTAATTTTATTTTCTCAAACCACATATCCCCAACCCTAACCCTAACCCTAATCATCATCACAAACCCCTCCATCGTATCCCGTCCTGCATCACAGTGCCATGCAATAAATGATTCTAACTACAAGCACAATTTGGGGCCCAATAGAAGAGAAGTCTACCGAACACCAAACCATCCACAATCACACCCACACCCTACTCCTCGATCAAAATCCTCCCACCCAAGTACAACACATAACTCTCCCCCGCACAAAACATTCCCTAATGTTTAATGATATGAACTACCAGCTCCTGAATGTTCTCCACGTACAGATTTGTTCCTTTAAAGATGACCTCATTTCTCACAAGCCAAATCGATCAATCCACCGCAGGCACAAAGGACTGACTAATCTTCGCCTTCACACTCCTATCGCCCCTCGATCTCAACCTCCTTCCTGAAACCCACATTCCCTCCAAGCCAGTGAAATCCATCACCACATCCGTTGCAAACGAAATCCAAAGCCAAATCTGACTGTTCACAGGCATATAAATAAAGGTCTTGTTGGTAGCCGAGGAGTCTACTAACAAAGAAACCTGACGCTAAAAGAACCACAAGTATTATATGTTCTGGTCCATCTTGCCATAAAAACCTGAAGATTTCTTCCAGATGGTCCAAGGGCTGCCGTAGGAATCCCTTTCAATGCACACTTCACCTTCCCGGACAGGGCCTACATCTGTGCTAGTCCTCATTCCATAATAATGTCATGCATAACCTCGGAAATACCATACTTCCCTAGAAATCTGTACCAAACAAGCCAGGGAAACAAATTCTACAAAATTGTCAAGGAACTATCCTAATCCTTCCCAATACTTCAACATCCTTTCCAGCATGGAAAATCTTTGTTCACATATAGCCATGAAAACGCTTGATTTCTTGGTAGAACCATAAAAAGTCAAACCTTCTTTTCCCTGGTTTGTCTGGATTACTATTTCCAATCAGTGAGAATTGTCCATCATAGTTTTAAATCAAGTGCAACCGTGGACTGCACATGCGGTCCGTCTTGAAATAGTACATGTGGTCATCATGTACAGTACATGAGGTCACATACTTATTTGTTATTTCAGATGTTTTATCCCTGTTTGATGCGCTCAATGCGTTTTAACATTTTTATGTTAGTAACATGTGTTTTTTTTTCATCTACTGCCATTTATTAAAAATGAATGGAGTACATAGCGGGGGGACAAAAGGAAAAAAACAGTAAGGAAAACTAAAACAGCAAAGGAAAAGGCACAGAATCAGTAGACAAGGCATCTACTAACTCCAGGAAAAATCACCAAACTTGCTTAGTCCACAATAGCTAGATGACTCCCCACAAATAGGACTCATCCCGGAATAAAAATGCCACTAATCATTGAGGAACTTCTCTATGGACTCCTAAAATTTTCGAAATACAGCGAGGACCCTGGGAAAATGATTTAGTTCCTTGCCAATCAGATTGGCCAGAGAGGTATGGGATTGAGATATTTTCGCATTCAGGCTTCTGTCACCTCTCTTTTTTAATCTTTGCCATCCACATCTGGTCCAAAGACCCAAAATTATGGTTGATAACTGTCCCTGCACCATAAGTTCTACACACCTGCTTTGCAATCGAGCAATGGCAGAAAAGATGCTTTGTGGCCTTTGGCTTGATGCCACAGAGAATGCACATCATCGGCTCTTCCGAGAACCATTTTGATACGTAGACATTTTTCACAAGTCTCTCTTGATACATAAGCCACAGGAAAGCGTGAACCTTACAAGGGACTTTAATCCAACAAATCTTTTTTTATAGGGTTTTTTAGTTTTCAGTCCCTGTAAACATACCTATTTAGAGATCGGTCCCTCACTTCTTCGTAATTTGGTTTTAGTCCCCAGATTTAAAGGATATGCTCCTTTTTCGTCCCTTCCAGGGACTAAAAAGAGAACCAAATAGGTCCCTCCCAGGGACTAAAGAGGAACATATCCTTTAAATCTGAAGAATAAAAACAAAATACGAAAAAGTGAGGGATCGATCCCTAAATAGGTATGTTTACAGGAAAACTAAAAAATCTTTTTTTTAATAGCTAAATAGACACAAATCAGCCGTCATTCCTCCACCAATCATAACATTGCTTAACAGAAAAACCCTCACGATTCCAGCAAACGGTTCCTTGGATCACTATCGTCCATTAATTGTAATTGCTCCATTCATTTTTGCTCCAGCTCTTTCACAACTCATGCAATTCCTCATGTTTGTCTATAACTCAAATGCTAAACAATCTTTTTCTTCTCCCAGTAGAGAATGATATGGCATAGAGCGTCTTGTTGACTATACATAAAATTAAGAAACTAGGAGTAAAAGAATGACACCACATCTTTTGACCTGCGAAACCCAATTGTCTGCCTTACCCACCTCCAAGATTTCTGTTATGGTCAAGAAGAATTTTTGCATAGACTATATTTTCGCTGCAATTGTTTTTATAACCCTTTTCTCTCCTTTAATCCACATTCACTATGCAATAATCTCTCGTGCAGATTATCATTACCCTTGCCAAACATTTATTTCTTTTTCCCAAACAAACCACCTTTAATTATATTGAACATCCAAAGCCAATCTTCAGCCTCAATTTCCTAACGCAATATTTTCCCATTCATATGATGAATCTTGTTTACAGTTGAGACACCACACCAAATGAATGTACCATGCATAATTTATCTAAAGCAAAATGAGGGACCATGAAACAACAAAGCTATGAGCATATGCATCAAGATTATTTTAATTAATGTGATCCACTTTGACGTAAAATTTCACCATTTTCCAAATAATTCACTTTCTTTGACAATGCAGGGACCAAACTATTGAAAGTATGTATGAAAAACATGATTATCATTAAATAAAACAGAAGTGATAAGCCATATATACTTTACTGTGCTTATTCAAGATGCAGTGTTGTTGCCAAACCAGGAGGGAAAAAAATCAAATTGTGTGGATTACAAATATGATAATTTGAATCAACAATTTCTTACAAGTTTTCATATTTGAAACTGAATTACCGATTTCTTTATTGAATGACGGGATTAAAATTGATCATTTACCAACCGTTTCATATGAGACCTCAGTCAAACACCGTGCCTGTGACATCTCAACCATCCCCAGTTCACCAACTGCTGATGGGGCATCTTTTCCTCCAATAATTTTAGCTGCAATAAAGGCATACACCTGCATCAAAAAAAATATATTTAACAAAGGACCTAGCAAGAATGCTCATATCAGCAGTTGCATATAGTAAAATTGTACCATAAATAATATGAAATTTACATGGCCAACTAATGGAGAAATTGAAAGGTATGGCTTTCACCTATTTTCTCTTCAATCCCCGGTTGGTTGGTGAGCCTAGCAATAGTAGAGAGAGATCCACCTAGCTCGGTTCGATCGACCACTGGATTGAAAGTAGTGAATTGAGAGTTTTATAGACCGACCGACATCTGACCCTATCCCCACAAAGGCGACCAAAGGGAGGGAGGAGTTGATAAATATGCTCCTTCGTCGCACCTTCGTCAGCCTCACTCCGATCGCCTTCGGTCGAGGTAAGAAGGAGGCGCTCGCCTTAAAGGTAATGCAACTATTCTTCCAGTTACAAAGAACAAAGACAAAGTAACGAATTTATAGACAAATCACTGGACTTGGCTGACTTTGTAGTTGAACAGTGAAAGGAGGTATCTTCATCTGTGTGGCTTTAACCAAGAAAGTAGTCAGTAACAAGTACAACTAGGTTGAGGAATTAAACAAGACCAATAGACTTAGAAAGAGGACCAAGTTCAAGAGAAACATTTCTGTACCTAACCAAAATCTGTCAACTGTTGGAAAATTAATACATTTAAATAAAAAAAAAAATGTATTAATTAGTTTCCAAATTAAGATTAAAAATTTAATGGAATTTATGTTTTGATTTTCGTAACGGCCGGTAACGTTTGAATTTTAAACGTTGAAAATTAAAAATGGTAATTAATCACTTACCATAATTAGCGTGTGTAATTATTACGAACGTTACAATTCAAACGGTCGAATCTTTGTGCCTATAAAATGGTCACTTTCGCAGAGATTCATAGAAGGTGGAAAAAACTAAGTGTTCCATTAGAAATCCTCCACAAACAAACTTCTTAATTTTCCTTGTTCTTTTGGGCGATCAAGTCTGCGACCGGTTCGATTTCTCTTCTTGCTTGCACCAAGAAGAGAACAGCAAGGGCTGGGTGGTTTTATCTTGGGAACAGATCGTCGAGAACCCTGTGCGATTGAGGGGGCGTATTCTGTTCTGAAGACAGCGTTACCACGTGACTCCATACCAGGCTCTTCTAATCTCTGTCTTCATATTCTCGTTAATTTTTGTCTGATAATAGCTCATTTTTACAACAATTTCAGAACAGAATAACTCTATTATCAGTCTTTATTTTTTGCCATGGCTCTTAACTATTTATCTTAAACATGGTAATTAATCATATTTTATTATCAAATGCAATATGGAAGATATTGTGATGTTTGATTTGCACATATGCTGTTATGATTGCGTTGAGGCTTATTATAAATGTTATGAATACACAGTTTCATACGTTTAATCTCTGATTTTTCAAATGCCCATGCTCTATTGAAATTATGTTTTACAAATCTATTCATTGTTATTTGTAAACATATCTAATCAAACATTGATATATGAGATTATGTTCAACCCGTGTGAAATATGAATAATAAATTCTTGGTGATTAATCTGTTACCACATTCGACATTTCATATTTGAAAATTATTGTAGGGTGACTAATTTTAATTGTTTAAATATATTAATGGGTCACTAATTTGGTTAGTTTAAATAATAATGATGAATCTCATTTATTTTATTTACCGGCCGTAGAATGTAATATGATATATGGAAACTAATTTACAGATCGTCATGAAGATATTTTCTCTTCCTTTAGGCCACTGTGGTGTTCTTTTATTATTCGAGAGAAAAAAAAAATGTTGGAGATAATTTCGTTGGTGATAATGAAAATAATTCATGCATTTTATTAGGAGTTTAAAATGTTCATCTTCATCGTTACTTGCATGTGGGTTTAATGAATCACTCTTGCTCCCATGCAGTATAATCTCCAAAGCATTAGCTATAAATTAATACACCAAGAATTAATGCATGAGATTATAGTTTCGGTTACAAAATATTTTATTATGGAGTTGTTTTGTATATGCATGTGTTGTAACTGGCCCATATTATTGCATGTTTTTTTTTTGAAATTTACATTCTCATTTAAATGTTTGAATTGAATGCATGAATGGAATTAAAGGTGTGAGTCACCATAGTATCAATTGCATGCGTTTTAACCGCTGACGTTCAATTGACATTATATTGCCTCCGTTTTTCACTCATCAATTTTTATGTCTTTAATACATGCATGAATCCTTAACATATGGTTGGAGTGAAAATGAATAAAAAACTGTTGAGTGATTAATTGTTTTTTCTGGATCCTTTACAATATGCATGAAATAATATTTGCATTTAAAGTCCACCACTATATTGTCATTCATGCAACAATATGTGGTGACTAGAATGTGAGAGCAATCTGTTTTTAACTACATGTTGCGTTATAATTCTTATGGACTATTGTTGAAAGGTCTAATTAATGCACCATATTATTAAAGAGTTATATTGAAATAGAAGCAAATTGTTAATGCTTATGGTATAATCTTTATTGTTTTAAAGAAATAGAATGTTAATTGAAGATGGTGATCAAGCTGCTTAATTTGAAAAAGTTGCTTTCGATTTTATGAGAATTTAATGGGTGGTGTAGCAGGAAAGAAGCTCAAGGATATCTACACATATGAACCAACGATGCAATGATTATTGGTTCTACAATTTCCTTCAATGGAGTTTCATTGTTATTATCATATATGAAATCCTATTATATGAGGCTATTGGAATTCTACTCTGGATATTATATATGGAATTATTATTATTCTGGACTTATTGACATTCTGGATTTGTTCATATATGAAGCAAGTGATCTACATATATTCTTCTAAAAAAAAAAAAAATCACTGGAATAATCTTTTATTGGCTTTTCTGGGATTTCGATGCATATGGTATGGATATTACCTGGTTTCTATATTATTTTATCAGTGAAATGGAAGAGTTTTAAGGTATGTGACTAAATACCATTTTATTTTAATCGCACATGTTTACATGCAAATGATTTGGTAAATGACATATTTTATATATTCATGTCAATGTGGGGGTTATGTGTAACTCATATTTATGTGATAAATTAGACCAAGTTATGAGAATTAAAAGCATGTGATGTGTAAAGAAAATAAGTAGATTTTATTTATGTTTTATATGAAAAATAAATGATCATTAATGAGTAGACATTTATTTTACAATTACCTCCTAATTAGAAATGACATGCATTTATTCATGGAATAATTTGTGAGTTCATGTGGGGGTTATAAGTATGGCTGAGTTATGAGAATTTAAATTCTGTAATTTCATAACAGAATTAATCTTGTGGTGGAAACTGATATAGCATATAATATGGTTGCCATATACGTTTCATCTAATTGACACACACCCACACACATGATCACTCATTATTTGTGATATTAGTTTCATTATTAATTCATAATTGATAGTCTCATGCATATAATCATAGAGTAATTTGTGAGAGACAAATTTCATTATCAAATATATTGGATTAATGAGCATGACATGCATTGCATCTTACTAAGATGATTAATGAAATAATAAAATGAAGTTGGATGTTATTTCAGCCGAGATTGTATATTAAAGGGCTAGAAATATTAGAATTATTTGTTGGAGACTATTTCATGCTATTATGTAAATTGTGTGGGTTATAAATATGACTAAGTTATTATTCTGTCATTTGTGGAGTAAGCTTAGCATATAAAATTGTTGCTATATATATGCTCATTTTTTATTAGAGATATTTGTTTCATTATTATTTCAAATTTGAGAATTTGATATATATATTCATTCATTAAATAATATGTTGGGGACATATTTGAATATATGAAATAAATGAGCATGTTGTTTTCATTTTATAGCATGTTAATCAAGTCTAGAAATTATGAGTATAAAGAGCTTGATATATTATAATTATATATTCATTGGTGAATATTAAACTTTATTAGACATGCTATATTATGAGTTCTGGGGTTTGTGAATAAATTCACATATAACTCTTTAATAAATAATTAAAAAACATGGGTTTATATTCTTAAAGGGGATTGCATGCAACATAGTGTAATCTCACTTGATTTCATCAAATCAGTGAGCAATATTGCAGATCCACTTATTAAAGGTCTAGCGATGAGGTTAGTCTTTTCTGCATCGAGGGGGATGGGTCTAAAGCCCATAATGTAGTACCACAGTGGATACCCTACCTATCCAATTGGAGATCCCATGAAGAAAGGTTCAAAGGGAAAAACAAACTGATGTGTATCTATGTTAAGTACTGAAATAAAAATAAAAATAAAATAAATGAGATTCATTATTTTATTTTTAAAAGAACATCCCTATGGTGCCAGTACTTGTAACTGTGTCGGTATAGGAGGAGCAAACGCTCTGAACGAATTCAAGGCTTATAAGGCAGGGTGTAGCACCGCACAGTGCACCCTTTGAGAATTCTACTATGTGAGTGTGATCGTGGGGCCGCGATCCATGAGAACAAGGGCTGATCTCTAAAGCACTCATGAAACAAGATAAGCGTAACGGCCGTAATGCGCACACCGATAAAGAACCTGGTCTAGTGCTTATACCGTGTTGTGTGACTTACTGAAGTTTGATCAAAAGGGTCTAGTTCAAGACCTAGTTCACTACGTCCCTTCAAATGAAAGTGAGTTAACACTAAGTGAGGTTCAAAGCCCTAAGCTACCTCACCGAACACACAGTATTGTATCGCCCAAATTTATTTTTATTTTTTATAATAAAATTATTTAATCTTGTGGGGGATTGTTGGAAAATTAATACATTTAAATAAAAAAAAATGTATTAATTAGTTTCCAAATTAAGATTAAAAATTTAATGGAATTTATGTTTTGATTTTCGTAACGGCCGGTAACGTTTGAATTTTAAACGTTGAAAATTAAAAATGGTAATTAATCACTTACCATAATTAGCGTGTGTAATTATTACGAACGTTACAATTCAAACGGTCGAATCTTTGTGCCTATAAAATGGTCACTTTCGCAGAGATTCATAGAAGGTGGAAAAAACTAAGTGTTCCATTAGAAATCCTCCACAAACAAACTTCTTAATTTTCCTTGTTCTTTTGGGCGATCAAGTCTGCGACCGGTTCGATTTCTCTTCTTGCTTGCACCAAGAAGAGAACAGCAAGGGCTGGGTGGTTTTATCTTAGGAACAGATCGTCGAGAACCCTGTGCGATTGAGGGGGCGTATTCTGTTCTGAAGACAGCGTTACCACGTGACTCCATACCAGGCTCTTCTAATCTCTGTCTTCATATTCTCGTTAATTTTTGTCTGATAATAGCTCATTTTTCCAACATCAACCACTGGAACGAGCAAAATAATATGGTATTCATTGGCCTACAAAAGGATTTCAATAGATATTCTAAAGATTAAATTGATGATGTTAAGGAATAAGGTTAGGCAGACATTATAATAGTCATTGAAACCTGACCTAATGATCCCCAAGCACGAGGCATGCATGGGAAGATACTAAAAACTGTGGGCCGTCATGGACTTTGATCAGGGACTCATCTCTGCCATGCTTGAATTGAAACCCCAAAAACACCAGAGTTAAAAAAAATAGTTATTTTTGTCATTTCTTAATCCGGAAATGACCATACATTCTTGCCTTTGTATTGTAGGGATCAGTTCAATTCTTGTGGGCTCCAGCTCCAATTCAAGATGATTTTTAGAACTGAGAAACAGAGGGGCTACAAGGTCGCTACCCTATTTTTACTAGTACAAATTGGGGCTAGTTTGGACCCACTTATGATGGGCTTAAAGCCCAAAAACCAAGCCCAGAGGGTTTTTTTCCACATTTCTTCACAGCCACGGAGGATTGAAACTGGATCCTCCCTATCGGGAGTGATGTCCCTGACCACTATGGCAAAGCCAGGCAAGAATAAACGAGGATTAGGCAGGCGCCTAGGTAGAAGCAAGCTCGGCCTGCCTTAACCAGCGGATTAAGAGAGGATCAACCGTGACTAAACTGCCAGGCAGTGATTAAGTGGAGATCACGAGGGTTTTAATCCAACTAATTCAATTTGTCCCAGTTTTATAGTATTTATATTGGATTTTAAACTTTTTATTTGAAATAAGTATTTTAAACTATTATATTTTTAAAAAAAAGTGTCTGATAATCCCCACTTAATCCTAGTTCAGCCAATTAATCCCTGGGCGGCCCACCAACTGCTTGAATTAGCCTTTAGCAAGACCAATAGTGCAGATATAAAAAAATATACTCGATCTTTTTCATGAATCACATTAGCATTGAAGGGAGAGTAAATTATTTAAATGCTTTCATAAACATGATAACAGAAACCAGAAAGGGCAATGTTGTTTAATAGTTTAGGAAAATGTTAAAATCTCATACAGAATTAAGAGGATTGATCTGTTGTACATTGCAAATTTGAGCAAAGTGGGAATCTTAAATTCATATGAAAATGTACAATTGAATAAAAAAAATAGAAAATCTTCACTTGATGGATTATCAGTTTTATCAAGTTATTCACTATGGAATCCACTGATATGCATGAAGAAAAGCTCACCTTGTGAATGACATTACATGAAATAGCAGCAGCAGATAATGTCCCTCCACATTCCCAAAGAATAGAAAGAGATCCACGATCATAAAAGTACTCCATGACATCTCAAGAGTTCAAGAAGTCAAACTCAATTATCTCAACACCTTTTAAAGAAAGCCTTTGTTGAAAATCTTTTCTAGCACCTTGTTGCGTTGCAACAATAGTGAATGCATCAGAGGTATCCCACAAATTTCGATCTTCTGGAAGATCAAGTGTTTGTGACATCACAATTCAGACAGGCACATGCCCTCCTCCATGTCGAGCAGTTAGCCGTGGATCTGCGATTTCAACTATATCAATACATGCAACTAAGCACATACTAGGAAAAGATGTCAATGTCCAATGAAGATGTATAGTACCATCACGGCGTACAGTGTTTCCTCAACAATTATGGCATCACTTCTTCCCCGTAACTCAAATACTCGGTCCCTTGAAAGTTTGCTGCTTACCCAAGATGCATGTCCACTACTAGCAGCAATTTTTCCTGCCAATGCCAAAGTCACAGGTGCTGATAGTCTGATACGGTGATACCAAGCACAATATTGGCTGTCTAACGCCTCAACAAGATGAAAAGAACAATATGGGGCAAAATATAAAAAATAGACATTTTAAAAGAAACATAAATAATTAGGCAGAAAGAGAAGATACAAATAAATCTCACCATCTAAGGTCATAGCATACTTGAGAACAGAGAAAGGAAGACAAGAAGCAGCTCTATAGAGTAAAGGTGCATTGACCATTTGGCAGGATTTTAAGGCATCCTATAATATTTCGTCTGAGTGTCAGAATGGATTATGCCAATGAAAACAACTACGCTACCTGTAGAAGGGCCAAAACAGTTGCTGAAATTATGCCATCTCATCGAATCTGATCTAAACTAAAAAAGAAAAAAAAAAGAAAAAGAAAAAAGGATAGAATAAAAGATTGGATTTGTATTCAATAATTTCATTTTGAGTTTTTTTGCATGTATACTATCCAAAAATATGCTGTTTAATTTTATACCACTCCAAATAACCTATTTATTTTTATACCATTGAAATATGTAGAACTTATGCATATTTACCATCCTAGTTAACTTTCATCTAAACCTTCATTAAAACCGTTAAAGTCTTGAAGAAAAGACTAAATTACCCCTTTTTTTGGCATATTTAACAATATCAAATACAATACTTATAAAAATAAAAAATATTAATTTAAACATGAAAATGATAAATTTCATTTAAATTCCAAAAACATAAAAATTAATCATGCAAGCTATTTATTAGCAAAGATATAATAATTATTAATACTTACATTAGTCAAAATAAAATAAAAATATTTTGAGAACAGTTAATAATATATATTACAAAATAATAATTTTTTAAAGATTTAGATCTTGATTGGAAGAAAATGAAAGAAGGGATAAGGTTGAATGACTCACAATTAATTTAGAAAGAACATAAAATTAATTAGGTTATTATGTTTAATTATTTATATTATGAAAAAATATTATATGTTAAAGTTATTTTTATCATTTTTACTTATTGGTTAAAAAACTAACTATAGTCAAGGTTCAATTTGGTTAAAAATGATAAAAGAGTGGCACATTGTTACATTAAGAAAATTCTAATGGTATAAAAATAAATATGATATTTATAATGGTATAAAAATAAATATAATATTTTTTATAGTATACATGCAAAAAACCCTTTCATTTTTATATATCTACCCATGTATATAGATATGTGCAAAAGGAGATAATGGACAACCTAGATAAAAAAAAAAAAAAAAAGTAACATATAGCAAATATCATAAACATTACTATAAGATCTCTAGGTGCGCAGTTCCTTGCTCGTGCAGGTGAAACCAGTACTCTATATTTTTATATACATCGTTTTCATTGGGATGTCCTCAGTTGGATGCCAGAAAGAGATTGCGAATCTAACAACCAAATAATGATATCAGAAGAACAGGATTTATGCATGGACTTCCTCATCCAAACATGCAGAGCCCAGGCATAAATTTTGTACCCCATTTATTTTCATACTGGTCAATTAGCACTTTTAGCCCCTGCAATTTAAAAAATTACAAAAATAGTTATGTCTGTCAAATATTATACAGGAGACGGATTATATACAATCCGTCTCCCGTGTTAGCCAAACTAAAAGTGGGAGGGATGAGTTTGACCGCGAGACGGCATATTTATATGCCGTGTCGCGGTCGCGGGATATATAATTCCCGTCCCCGCCGCAGAGCCGCTTCCACTCCTTTTTTTGTCCCACTTTCTCCTTCTTTTACCCACCCAGCCGTTGTCTAGCCCAAAAGATCATCATAAACTACTTTTAATCCGAAGGTAAACATGAAAACCTTAAATGTTCTTGGATTTATTTATTTATCAATTCTTTTTATTTTATTGTTTAAACTTTTGTGATATTTATACAAGTTTCAGATAGAAACTCATTTTATATTTATTTATTTATTTGGTTGTAAGAAACTATCATTTCATTTCAAAAATAAAAAATGAAATTATGACGAAAAGCTCAAAAGAGAACCCTACAGTTTCTGTGACAACTCAGTGAAAAGCTCTCTACGCCACCCAGAAAAGGAGCTTATACAAATATAACCAATTTTAGCTGTCTCATTAATCGTGGTTAGCTTTATCATTTATACAAGTTGTTAAATTTTTGAAAAGAAACTGAAGAATTGTAGCACCCAGACTTTAAGCTTTATCCGTCGTCTTATAGAAGTCTGAACACTGTGTCTATATTGGTCAGCCCAAGTGCTACGGGCGAGTTCAAATGTTACATTATATATGCGATTCAAATTTATATGCCCAATGATGTGATTATTTACAAGGAAAAAGGACAAGAAGAGAAAGGGAAGATATAGATGCAACACTGTAACTGAACAGAATTCACATGTGAAAAAAGATTATGAATTTTATTCATACATCAACTTACCTTCAAATGAACTTTCAGACAGATAGTATGATAGATTACAAAATGAAAATTACATGAGGCATCACAATATTTGATATCACAACCTCAAATGCTTGAGTTTGCAGATCCTCTCCAAGAACATCAACTTGTATCCCTTGTTTTCGCAAGGAGAATATTGCCTTTCCTCGAAGATGTCGTAGGGGATGTCTTATTCCAACAACAACTCTAGAAATACCTGCCTATTGAAGAAAGGAAATTTTCAGATACTTGAGAGAACAAGTCGCTCCAGTGGTCCTGTGTCAAACATCAGTAGTGCAAGAACAAGACATGGAAACAAGGATAAAAATGATATCATAGGTAGTGTTCAAAACCAACTACATGACAGTTTCACGTTGGAAAAGTTCGGCATCCTATTAACTTATACAAAATTCCAACATTGGGATTTTAATCTATAGGCTTGTTGCTTTGGCTTTTGTGTGTAAAATACATATAAATTTTATTTATTTTTATTTTTTTGGGGGGAGGGGGGGGGGGGGGGGACAATTTGTTTACAAAAATTAACCAAATGCAGGATACAAAAAGTTGTTGTCAAGGCGACATCTCAGGAAATATCATGGATAAAAGAATAATGTTAGGTGCAGCCCCAAATATAGTCCTCACATGTTTTAATTTTTAAAAAATAGTAAACGTCATATAATAAGATATATGTTTTCATGAAAAGTGTATAACTCCATTTCGAATTAAATGGTCTCATTTTTAGCAAATGAAAAAAAGATGTATACCTTGCTGAATGGTATATGAGATATATGGAACTGCATTTAGAGCTATAAAAAGAACCATGTAACAACATCATGGATAAAATTGTGTGAATGAATGCTCTGAGAATATCTATACAACTTTCACATACTAATTCATTCAGTGTTGTTACACAATTTTTTTCTAGTCCTAATTCCAATCTTATATATGTCGATATAAAATCATCAAAGCATATACTCACATTAACGAGGTACATGCTTCGATAGAAATTTTATGAGACCAGATCTGGTCAATGCCGAGTTCGGTCAGTATCGAAGTGCACCACGTTCAAATCGAACTGCATCACTTATAAATCGAACTGCACAACAAATTGTTAGGTATATTTTTCACTCTCTTATTGGATACTGATGATACTCAGGATTTCATATTTTTTTCAATAGTTGATTGAATCCAATAAGAGAGTAAAAAATATACCCAACAATTGATTGTGTAGTTCGATTTATAAGTGATGCAATTCGATTTGCACGTAGTGCAGTTCGATACTGACCGAACTGACCGAAGTCGAGCACTGACCGGATCCGGTCCTAAATTTTATATATTTTTTATAAATGCATCAATGCAATTCATTGGATTATATGGTGTAACTTATTAATTGACATGCTATTTTTATAAATTTCAAAACATGTGCGACTGAAATTGGGGCTGAAAAAAGAAATATTCACAGCATTATCCAATCATGAAAAGGGAAAAAAAAAACTAGAATTTAAGCACTAATTCAAGAAAACAATACAAAAAAAAATGGTTCTCTCACCCTGACGAGGGAGGAGACGGGGGTGAGATCACCGTAACAGTCGCCGGGTTCCATGTTGAGGTACGCGGTGGAGCCCCTGGCGAGTTCGCCCGCGGCCTCCACGGCCTGCAGCTCGGCGCATTTGGTCCCCTGCGCGTGCAGAAACCCCTCCCCGACAACGACGGAAGCGTCGGGGGCACGTGTGGTGGCGATCACGCATCCGAAGTTGGGGTGCGGGGCGGTGATGCCAGCCGACTTGGCGGCTATCTCCGCAGCCCGTCTGATGTAGAGGGAATCTTGGTGGTGGTGATGGTGGTTGGCGCTGTTACGAATGGAGGATGTGAAGGGTTTTCGTTGGTTGGGGATGGAACAGTTGGCTGCTAGAGACATGGCGGGTGCCATCTTCTTGCAGGGATGTGAGGAAAGGTTTGGATTCGGGATAGAACTCGATCGCCAGGTTACGGGGACTGAAAGGAGGCCGGATCTAGTGACCGGACACCCCTTTAATCAAATTGCACATATAAATCGTATTTTACAACCAATTGAGTATATATTTTACTCCAGTATTGGATCCAATCAACTATTTAAAAAAATATGAATTTCTAAACATCATCAGTATCCAATAGAAGAGTGAAATATATACGCAACAATTAATTGTGTAGTTTGATTTATATGTTGTGCATTTCGATTAAAGAAGCGTCCAGTACTGACCGAACTGATCGGATCCAGTCCTGATTGGATCCGATTTCTACTGAAAGGCTGTGTTTGGTAGCGGTATTATAAAACCGATTTTATGCCAACACTGGGTTTAAAACTTTAAAAGTGATTATGCAGGAAGTTCTCCCCAAGCTGAAATTGCAGTTTTTTAGTACTATATGTCTGAAATCTGTATACAGGAAGCTACTATAATAAAATTGTTTGGTTACACTATTGCAAAAGCAGCTTGTGCAACTTCCTGTAAATACAAAAGCTACATAATCGTACAATCAAATGTTACCTCGGAGTGTATTGTGTTGACGAGCGCTGATACACTCAGTTCCCGTGATACTGTACTATGATAGGGTAATATATATTACTCTATCATAATATATGAGATTTTATTATAGTATATATTGCTAAAAAAATTATCATTTTCTTAACATGAAAAAAATATACTAATGTATTAAGTATATACTTCATATAACATGATTCCAATGAGAGAGTGTATGATTTAAAAAAAAAAAACCAGTTTGGACTGCCATTGGATCTGCACATATCATTTTCCTATGTTGACGGATAGCGTGATATCATTATTATATATGTATATCGTTTTTGGAAAATGTTATGGGCAATCCTTACATGTTTAAATTTTTTTAAATAGTAAACACAATTTTATGAGGTACATGCTTTGATAAAAAAATGTATATCGTTTTATTTTGAATTAAATAAACTCATTTTTAATAAATATGAAAAAAAATTAACAAGATATATAATTCGCGTAAAGTGATATATTTTGTTAAATGGTTAACGAAATATATGCAATTATATTTGAGATTGCAAAAAATATTACGTGTAACTGTGGTCATTTTTTTTTGTTGGGGGTGGGAAGTTGTATACTTATCCATCAAATGACAACCTCCTCCCATGTGTATATATAAAAAAAAACTAATGTTGTAACAATAAAATAAAGATAATTTGTAATTTGTAGACTTCTTAATCCAAAGTGTTATATCATTACGTTGTTGTTTATAGGCTTTCATTAGGGGCATGTTTGAATACAATGAAAATAAGGATAGGTTTTTGTTTACACCAGGGAAATCACAAATTAATGTTTGATTATGGTAATTAGGCGTATCAAATAAAATTTCAGTGTTCTCATTTGCAACATTATATGAGACAATTAAAATCTCAATTATCCTCATATGTTGTTATTTGTAACAGCTTTTATTTTCACATGGGGGGTTACTTTCATTTTGGTGTTCTCAAAAACATATATTTTTGTACAAAATTTAAATAATCCCCAAAATCTGGATAAATCTAAAAAACAATATCTCTCGTGTTCAAGATACAGGTGTTAGGCCTGTGTCATTTAGAGTCCTATTTTCGATCGGAGTCGCTAAAATTTTGGTTTTTAGCTACTTGCTGGTGTTTGAGGACTCTGATTGAAATATAACTGCGTATTATGGGTCTTGGTACAGTTTAATACTGCCCATAAAATTTTCGTTTAATTCCGATAACGTTTTTGGAATTATGCAGTTTTGGATTGGGTATTTGGATTTGATTTTGTTAAAATCCAAGATAAAGAGATAAAAATCCGATATTATTACGAGATGTTCAGTTTTGAGATAGCTTCCATATAGAAGTGGAATTGGATCAACTGTATTTGTATATTAAAAGATATGGGTATTTTTCCATGTATACCCCGAAGTTGAGAAATCCAGGCAGCAGCCCTGTAAGATGTTTAGCCTAGATTTTGGAATAGCTGGAGAGGTTATTTGATCTAGGTGTAAACATGAAAGTTGTAGATAATCTTCTTAACTTTCCAATGCCGCTGGAATCGTGCAATTTGGAGCTGTATTGAGAAAGTTATGGCCGTTTAAGTGAAGGCTGCGCAGAGGTTTTAAGTCCGAGGACGACTTGGTCATTTACTCCACCTTTGCTTATTTAAGCTCCCCATTGTGCACGACCTGGGGCACTCTCTCCTCCTCTCTTCGTTCTGGTCAGCCCCTTTGTTGTGTGTGGTATGGGTGGAGGTGGTGGAGAAGAAGGAGCACAAATAGTGGTTCAAAAAGGTGTGTTTATGTTGTTGTTGTGCTTTGTTATCCTCCCTTCTTAATCCATCTTCCTCAAGCTCCCCCTCCTTGTTTTCCCCTCCCCTTTGGGCAGCAGCCCCCCCAAGTGGTTGTGGAAATGCCCCAAAGATGATGGTGAAGGAGTGAAGGAAGAGGAGGTCAAGGTGAGAAGGAGTAGAAGCTCCATTGCCTTGTGTTGTTGTTGTGTGTGCATGGAAATTGAAGAGGTTGAAGGGAGAGAAGCACATATTCATGAATTATGTGTTGTGTATGTGTGCACACCACCTGTTTGTGGGTATGTGTGAGTGAACCATATATGCATGTTCTTCTCCTCTTTCCATTGGTTTCCCTCATGCATCACCTAAACTTGTGTTTATGTGCTAAAGGGGTGTAGAGTTGACACATCGGTACACTCGTGATCACATGCGGGAATGCGGGTGTGCGCTCGGAGTGCTTGCGGATGCGTGCGGAGTGTGCGGGCAGCGTGCACGAGGTGCTCGAGGGCGTGCATGACCTTGCCCGATGCGTGCGGAGTGTGCGGGCAGCGTGCACGAGGTGCTCGAGGGCGTGCATGACCTTGCCCGATGCGTGCGGAGTGTGCGGGCAGCGTGCACGAGGTGCTCGAGGGCGTGCATGACCTTGCCCGATGCGTGCGGAGTGTGCGGGCAGCGTGCACGAGGTGCTCGAGGGCGTGCTTGGCCTTGCCCGATGCGTGCGGAGTGTGCGGGCAGCGTGCACGAGGTGCTCGAGGGCGTGCTTGGCCTTGCCCGATGCGTGCGGAGTGTGCGGGCAGCGTGCACGAGGTGCTCGAGGGCGTGCTGGCCTTGCCCGATGCGTGCGGAGTGTGCGGGCAGCGTGCACGAGGTGCTCGAGGGCGTGCATGACCTTGCCCGATGCGTGCGGAGTGTGCGGGCAGCATGCACGGGGTACTCGAGGGCGTGCTTACGGTGCACAGACGCGTTCGGAGTGTGCTTCGTGGTGTCGAGCAGCTTGTTATAGCCAAATGCAACCATTGGATGATCCTTGGCGGATTGGTATCAGGCTTCGGATTCAATTCGTCGCTCTCTTGCGTTTCGCGAGCCGTGCGCTCGTTAGGTGAGTGGTTTGATTCCAACCCTTCCGGGAGCGCTCGATGCACGTAGTCGTGCTTCGCGCTTCCATGGGGCTTTAATTGCACCCTAAATATGCTAGATATCATGCATGCTAGGTTGTATAGCTCGTATATTGTGTAGAACCCCTATTCTACCTTATACTTGCATATGTATTGTATAGAATATGGCATGATTAGGTAGTTTTGTTTGAAATACTACCCCTATTATCAAGCATGTTTAACTTGGGTTAATAACTGGTGTATGCGTAATATTCCTCTGATTTAGGACTCGAGGGTGTGGTATAGTTGTTGCACCCATCTGTTGGGGCAAAACTATGACCAGCTCGAGAGGATGAGGCATTCCCTCTCTCTCGCCCTCCCTCTTTTCGCGAACCGAGTGAGTAGATGGTTCCTACTTGACTCGGGCTTGCTTGGAATTATTGGCATGCACCTATTGTTGCGCAGATCGCGCTTAACCCTTCCCTCTAGGTTGATGTCTCCAATGTATGTTAGGTTGTAGTTTGTGTGATTGAATGTTATTATGTCTTGTATTCATGTTTAAGTAAGATTTACTTGCTTAGTTAATTGCATATTGTATATATGCCGATATGGCCATGATTCTTGTCTAATGTGTTAGACAAGTGTATGACCTCCTATGGGGTCATACCATGGCTTTGACACTTAGAATAAAATGTCTTCCCCGCATCTGAGTTATGCACCCTGGAGGGAATTCATGAGAATTCATTGCGCTTATCGGTGTTTGGTAACCGATGACGACGGATCCATGAGGATCAAAACCGCGTATGTCAAGTGCTCTCCCCTTCGTCGCTTCCGTGTCGAAGCTACCCGGGTTTAGTTGTCCTGCTAGGCTCTCCCAGACACTATTCATGACGCCGGGTGGTGCGCCCATACGGTAGAGGTAGAGGTCATGGGAGGATACCAGGTCGAGGCTACTCGGGAGAGGGCTACCGGATGACGAAAGGCGTAGACCAGTTGACCCCTTTTCCCCAATAGGCCTATGTCACCCCGAGAAGGGGGTGAGGGTGAGGGTGAGGGTGTGGTGGGACGGCGTTGGTTCGATCTGCCAGTTGTGCAATTTCCCAAGATCCTATGTCGCCCGTCGGGGTGAGGGTGAGGGTATTGCTCCCAAGATCCTAGGTCACCCTTCGGAGGTGAGGGTGTTGGTATGAGTGTGGTGGGCTCGAGTTGATACTCGACCCACCAGCTTAGAGTAATTGGCTTTTTATAGGGTTCGCGCTGCGAACAAATAGTGGTTCCTCCCAATATCGCCGTATGTCGTGGCCCTGGCTTTGGGGCTGCTTGGTCAGAAGGCTCCCACTTGTAGGTACTCCCGATGCATTCGGCAGATGTACTGATCATGGGAGCATACCAGTTAGAGATTGTATGGCGGTGGGCAACCGAATGATATTGCGAGCGTGAATAGTTCTCCCCTTCGTCGGATCTATGTTGAAGCTGCCTAGGTTGAGCCACCCTGGGTGGAGCCCCCACCTGTAGGTACCATCGATGCGCTCGACAGTGTACTGACCGTGGCCGGCTCCAGGTAGAGGCTGCCCGGGAGAGTGCTACCGGATGACGAACGGTGTAGAACAGCAAGTTTTGTCCTTCAAATCCCTAGGTTCACCCCTGTGGGGACTAGGGTGAGGGCGAATGTGAGTTGTACCCATCGAGTATACTATGGGTATACCTCCAAACGCTTGAGGTGTCGAATTATATTTCTACCTCGTAAGCGGATGGACTCTTGTAATTGTTACGCGGTAACACCAAATGGTTAACGACTATTCCTCCCTGTGAGTCCCAAAAGCCTCCACCCTTGGGAGTGAGGGCGAGGGCGGGGTATTGTCGCACCGCCGCGTGACCTTGTTAACCGTTGGGTTTCTACCCATGGTTTTCCTTGATAGGCGATTGCCTTGTATCGAATGATTATGTTGGTGTTTGGTTTCTGACCACTCACTAAGCTTATAGCTCACCCCTCGCGTACTGTTTTCCTTTACAGGGGCGTTGTTGGGCGTGGAGCTGGAGCTTCCTTGTGGCGTGGTCTTGCGTGCGTGGAGCGTTCTGTCCGACGGATTGGCGAGTGCGAGGCTGTCAGCAGTCCTAGAGTCTTGTGTAATTGTAAATCGTGCATGTGGCACATGTTGTATTTCTTTTGGCTAGACTTGGCTCTCACAGGACAGTGATTGTGTATTCGAGTCTGTAATAATGTTTTTGATTTACAGACTTATTGATATTTTTATGCTTCCGCCTTTCATTTGAGTTATCAGTTATCATTGATTGTTGGCCTTGTGTATTATTTATTGGAGTCATCTGTTGACCTCTTGTATGATAGCTGATACTTTATATATTTGCCGCGCCTTGGGGACGCCTGGGGCGTGACAACAGGAGACCAGATCAATCATATGACATAAAATCGTTTATACATATTTTTTTTTTATACTAAAAATACATTTTTTTACTGTTCTTTTGTTTTCTTATATATATTATTTTATTATGTTATTGTGGTCCAAATTATTTTTTATTTATGATTTGAGAACACCAAAATAAATTTGGTAATTGCTGATTATTATTTTATTTTTTCCTTTATTTATGTCATTTTTAAAAAGTCTTTGATTGCGATTTTAAGAACAGCCCAACTATAATTTTTAATGGGTTTATTCTTAAAATTTTTTATCTTAGTTTTTGTTGTTTTTCATTTTTTGTTGTCTTTTTTTAATTTTGCATTTTAATTATGATGTGTTATAAAAGGGTCGCTTATGTACAGGGTTGACCCTCCATATTTAGAGGAAATTCATATTTGGAGGGTGTTGCACTCTAACCATCACCCTTCATTTTTCTTATTATTTTTTAAATTATATGAAAACTCATTAATAGATATTATTATTGTTAATTCATTTATATAAAAATTATAGAATTGAAAAGATCTTATTAAGACCTTTAAAATGAGTCTAATATTAAGTGGTTTTGGAGTTATTTTTAAATTAATAAATTTTTAATTAAATAAATAAAATAATTCTTGAATATATGATTTATTTAAAATCAATTCTAAAATAATTTAATATTAGTCTCATTTTAAAGGTCTCGATGAGATTTTTACAAGTATAATATTCTTATTAAAAATGGATTAGCAGATCTAAATATATATTAGATTGAATTAATTAGTGTATAAAGTAAAAAGTAAAAAATGTGATTTGGAGGTGGATATGGAGTGTGGTTGGAGCATATCACCCTCCAAATTTGAAGATATGGAGTGTGGTTGGAGATGCTCTAAATAGTTTCACATATGTAAAACAACTAATTGCAAACATGAACATGTATGTAAATGACAACACAACATGAAAACAGATAAATGTGCAAATAATGTACAAATATTTTCCTACATGTGCAATGCAAAATTTACATATGCAGGAAAACACATACAAATAATCATTGCATCCAAATGTACCTTATAAGTTATGGGATAGATAGTGGGGTAAAGAGTGGAGTGTTGGAGGAAGTGGTGGGCATCCATTATGCCACAACACTCCCCATTGGATAACCACCACATTAACATCATTACCTCATTAAAATCTTGCTTGATAAAAATCAAGTATAAAACAAAAACGAAGGAAAAAAATACAATTTAATTTAATTGTACGACTATGTGTGCATTTAATAGTCTCGTTAAAATTTTTCAGTAGAGGAACTGGCGAGATCGACATGCAACACTAGAGCGGTGAACTTCCGCAATGATGAACTACCTCCACCACCACCACCACAGCTATGGCCACCGCTGTCACCGTGGGATGTCTGATCAGGCAATTCTCCTCGTGGTGTCCTTCAACTGCCTCGGGGACTGCTCCCTCGATAGCCTCTCCGACATCATCGATGTCAAGCACGTTGCCCTCATCAACATCTACATCTACATTTAGTCCACTGTCTGTCGTCCTTATCCAGCCCTTTAGCTCCCCAAGAAAAAGAATACTCTAATACATACATTAAGTTTAAGTTTTCTAATTTGAAGAGGGTAATGCAATATCGTGTCTTGTATTCATGCAACCATGTCCATCGAGAGTTGGAAGTGGCTTGGAACTCAAAGGCATCCCTGATTGAACCAAATATAAGCTTTCAAAAGAACAAGGTGACACGTCCGAGTGCCAAGAAGGCGGTCGCCGCTCAGACTAAGTTACCTTACCACAACATATGATCAACAAGCAATCCATATTCCATATGATCAATATACATCACTGCCATAAAAAAATTTTACCAGGCATCATATGAAGTATATATAAACTCCTCAAATTCATGCAAAGCTTCGACATTCCAATTGTTTAAAACAGACACTAGAATATTCACTGCTTAAAATAAACATACCAAATTTATTCATACCCTTTGCAGTTTCCATGTTGAACAGACAGACATTGGAGAGGGGGAAAAATCTAAGAGGAGATTTTAAGAACCTTAAACATGACCTTCTATAAAATTAAACATCACTTCCCACTATTTCCCAGAGCTTCAGCCATTCCTCCATGGCATCAGCAGCCTTGTTGAAAACGGGATCCAGAAGGGCCAACCTCTCCCTCACTATGACAGCTATCTTGGACATGCAGTCCTTAGCCGTGATTGCTGTCAAGAACGGAACCACCTCTTCATCAGCTTCACCCTTCCCATCCCTCTTCACGCTTTCCAGGGCATCACCGCTGTCACCCCTCCACACATATGGCAGGAAACTTTTCACCCCAAGGCCCAAGTGATCGCACACAACCTTGGCACACATCCCACACCATATATCCTCCATGGTCTCCCACCTTATCTTCCCCTCTCTAGAAAGCCGTAGCCCTGGAAACAATGCAAGGCCCATGGCCTCCCTATTGAATCCTATATTGATCCCACTTACAAGCATCATTGCCCGAGTTGGAACTGTAAGTATGACATCAATGTAGCAATGGTTACGTTCATCAGGCTTCACAGCTTGAGTAGGGGCACCATAATCAGCCAGGTTGAGCCAGAGCCCACATGAGAGCACACAGTTGACCCCACTCCGGAGCCTGAAGGGGTATCCTCTCACAAAGTCTGAGCCATTTCGATATGGGTCGTAGAGTGTGTTGAAGAAGAATGGCGTGGCTGGTTGAATAAGGTTGGAGATGTGTTGGGCTACAACATCGATTAGATTGCCCTGGTCATCCCTTGCCAGAATGCAGTCATCATCAATCGAAACAATGTATTTCTTGTGGGAGACAAGGTAGCCAAAGTACCAGCATGAATGCCCAGAGAAGCTGATGGCTGTGGTGGTGGAACCCAAGATTTGGTCCATGTCAGACTTCGTGTACACATGGTAGTCGAAACCTGGTGGAATTTGAAGGTTTTCCTCAAAATCAGGATCCTTGACAACAATTAAATGGAAGCGGCAAAAGATCCTTCGCCTTTACTCCATAAATGTAGTGAGATCTGACCGGAGAGCCCTGATCACAATATCCACCTCACTGTCCTCAATTATTTGAGACATCTTCTCACACTTGAAAAGATGAAATAGCGGATTGAGTAACAAGGAGACGATCAAATCTGTCAAATGCTGATGACGATCAAGAGCCTCTGGAGGGATCCAACTGGAAACTAGAACTTCTCAGAACACCCTGCACATGTATCCTTTATGATTCTGATTTCACAATGAAAGAATGTATTTAGAGAAAAAGAGCCTTCAATAGTCACTTACTAGTGGGAATGATAGGAGAAAGAACTAGTCTGATATTGAGAGAGTGAACAAAGGAAATGATTTCCTCATTTCCAGTTTCCATAAACAGCTTCAGCACCTTCTCTGTCAGTTTTCCTGCACCTAGGATTTTCTGTCCAAGGAAAGACAGGGTTTAAACAAAATTTACCAACTTCCAAGGGAACAGGCAACATGAGAAGGATAGCCAATTATTAACATCTCATGAGCATATATGCAAGTGCAAAATTGTTTACAAACCAAAATTCTCAAAGATGTAAGTCCTATTAACAGATCAAAAATACTGAACTTCATAATTAAAGATAAATGATACCAAATGGTCTTCACACCCTTTAATGGTGGAATGTGTTTTCTTTTGGTCAAAATGCTTATTTAAAGACTTCTTATCACTATATATCCACAATGCTCTTAAAAAACAAAATTACATAACCTAATGGTCAAATAAGATAATAATATTACACAAGTTGAAATTTACATGGCACAAGAATACAGGTAAACAATGGATGTAATATCATAAAAAAATGTCTTCCATTGAAGGAGAATACCGGTGACAAGAATTACCAAGCTACAATGCCACTGTACATAAAATAGTTTATGGAGCAGAAATCCAAATGTAATGCCATTTTTCATTTAAATTTTGTAAGAATCATTTATGAATCAACAGATGGAAGTACCATGTGGAATGGCATAAGGTCCAATAAATGCTAAACAAACAAATAATAAATCAACCAGCAGGCCATCACTCTTTCAGAGAATGAAATCATTTTTGAAATTGTACTGCAAATTAATACTTGCAAGCATATATTCATGGATGGATTAGACTTTCTAATAAACTGATTTTCTTCATTTCACCATCCATAAAAATAGTTTGTTTTAAATGGCATACTGAAATTACGATCTGAATCAAAGCACATGAGGTATAACAGACATGGATTAAAAAATCTCAACTCTTAGAGGTTTATGTTCTATAAAACCTTCTCAAGTTGCAGAGGTTTATGTTCTATATAACCTTAGGTAATTCACTACATGATTTGAAGTCTATGAATTCTAGTTCCCTCTTACTTAACTCTGGCCCTGACCAATTGTCTCAAAGTTCCATTTCAGGGTTGTCTATCTATCCCCTAATGATAATTCATTACCTTTTTGGTATGATTAGTAGCTAACTGCCTCTATAGATGTCCTAATCAAGGACTCCCCAAGAGGTGGAAGCTATAGCATTGTGCCAGGCATGGTGATTCTCTCGTTTTGGGGATAGCTCACACACCAAAAAAGCAGCTAAACATGGATAAAAATAGCAGGTAGAAACCTCATGCCTAGATCATTTGATGCACACTAGGGTTCAGGCCTCTTACAATTTGAATATGGACAAGTCACCTGTGCCTAATGATGTACAATGGTGAACTAGCCAAGGGCCAGGGATTTGGTCCATATCCCCATCAACAGAGGGAGATCATTGTTTAGCACCTACGCCTCCACAACCTCACATCACAGGATGCCTTGCTCCCTATTTAGCACCGATGCCTCCACATCCTCCATCGTGTAGAGCCTCACCCTCTATTTTAGCATTGACGTCTCCATGGCCTCAGTGGAGTCTTGCTTACGCCTCCATGGCCTCCCGATGTGTGGAGCCTTACTCCCTATTTTAGCATTGACATCTCCATGGCCTCGGGTTGCGTGGAGTCGTCCATTTTTAGCACCAATGCCTCTACGGCCTTGGGAGTTGGGACGCAGAGAGTCTTACTCCCATTTTTGTATCAACACATATGCGGCTTTGGGCTATGTAAAACCTTACTCCATCTCCATCACTGATGCCTTTGCAGACCCAGGTCGTGTGGAGCCTTGCTCCTTGGCTAACACTAATGCTTCTAAAAGCTCCTCACTCAGCACCGCCAACTCCATGGCCTCTCCAATCACATCGATTTCTGCTATTTATATGAAGCATCAATACGAATGCAACCACAGGTTCAGCCTCAATCAGAGGGGAACCTTCCCTTTGTACAAAGACAAAAACAATCAATTAATTTCGAAGAAAGTAAAAATAAATAAAAGAGTAAAATACCTGTCTAAAGCATGCAGTTTCAAGCCAAAATCTGATCCTTGATCTGATCAAACATCAAACTATGAAGAAAAAAGGTTAAAAAGGAAGGGCAGATGTTTGGGAAGCAATTCCCTTACTATAAACAAAAAAAAAAAAATACAACAAAAACAAAGAGAGAAACATGATAAAAAAGAAAATGAAAATGAAAAAAAAGATGGCACATGGTAGAGGCCAGGTCCCTCTTCATCAAAGGAGCTGAGCTTGATCCTCCCACATGCACCTCCCTCCTCTCCTCCTCCAGATAGGGGGTCAACTAGTATCCAGCCCTCACCAATGCCCCTACCCTCACTCTGGACTTGTTGATCTTGGGGGACATCCCAATGCAGGACATGACTAAGTTAGTCGTTTGGATCACACATTTTTTAAATGGCCCTCCTTATATTGGGATGCATCATGACGCAGAAGATCTTAGTTATTATTTTGGTAATTGTTCTATGACGTTCTGAATATGGTCCTAGCCATGTTGATTGAATCTAGGAGGCTCAGCTGCCTCCTCAAGACCGACCTCCCCTTCACACCAAAAGATGGAAAAGAAATAAAGAACCCCAAGAGAGAAACCTTACACGATAGATAGTTGAGGAGAAGGGCATGCCTGTTCACCCTGGACAATGCTTCCTCCACATTTGGGTGGAACCTTGCTGCCATAATAACTCGAAATTGGACATGTGGTTAACCTAGAAGGAACCCAAGGATCCTCAACCTTCACTCCAAACCTGGAGTGCACCCTCCAGCTATCATCCTTGGATTGAGGCCAAGGCGCTGATTGAGGGCATGGAAGTTCTAATGGGAAAGTAGTGGAAGTTGAACCCGGAGCAAGCTTCTTCATGCGCTATTTTTCCACCTCAACATCCCCTCAATTTAAAAATACCC
Organism: Acorus calamus; assembly: GCA_030737845.1. NCBI lineage: Eukaryota > Viridiplantae > Streptophyta > Magnoliopsida > Acorales > Acoraceae > Acorus > Acorus calamus. The sequence continues at coordinate 9,165,104 of CM060873.1, read as the reverse complement.
TTGCCACCTCTGCTTCTATTGTATCCAACTCTTCCACCTCTTTCTCTCCAGCCCACTCTGCTCCTTGTCTGCCCCCCCCCCCCCCCCCCCCCCCCCAAGTTAGTCAAGTTGGCGATCCAATCACTGAGATCGTCAAACTTTGCAAAACCTGGAGGGATGCCGTTGGTTCTCCCTTGTAAGGGAAGTCACTGAAGCTGGAGGTAGAAACTGATTTGACCTTGGCTCACTTGTAATCCCAAATTGGATTGTGAGGGAGGTGCCAAAGGCTAAGGCTGACACTTGGTTGATGTAGAGGGAGATCATTTTCAGTGCCCATATTTTGTCAAAGGATGACAGATCAGTCACAAAAAATGATCGGGCTTCCTCTAATTGAATATATAGTATCCATCGTTGTAGACCTCTTTAGCATGTAAATCTAGAGGACCTCATGCAAGCTAATTAAGTGTTGAACTTCTCATTTAGGGCCAGATATTTCACGAGGACGTGGAAAAAGTTAAGTGAACACTAGAAGAGGTGGATGTCAAAATGGAAAAAGAAGCTTATGATGAGGCGAGGGAAGATGATCTTAAGACCAGTCTTGGTAATATGGCCAATAAAGAGGTATCTCTTATGAGAGCTTGGGAACCAAAAATCGAAAGCAATGATTCCCTTGTCTTCCGATATGATGTTTTTGCTTGGAAGGCCTAAAACTCAAGGAAAGGCTCTGCCTCATTATGGTTGGTGCAAAATGGAAGCTTACGGAAGGAGGAGAAATGACATAAAACAAAAGAGGGAGAAGGGAACAATGGCTTTGGCTAGGGAATCCACCGCCTTTATATACCCCTTTGACATGACAGGTCCAGAGTCTAGCGTTGCTAACAAAAAGGTCATAATTTATGGAAGGACCTCGAGGAGACATGTGGCTTCTAATTGAGCCTTTTGGTCTCTGAGGAGTCAAATCCAAAGATCATTAAATGTTGCCATTTCCCCAAAAAATGTATTCATTCTGAATATGAAAGGTTAACTAATAAGAAGCGCACATGTGGATCCTACCTTCTTTCTTTCCTTCCACCTCAACCTTTGGAGGGAGGAAAGAGGAAGCATTTGTGGAGAAAAAATTGACTCTCTAGAAAAGCGACATGTGTCCTCTTTTGTCCCATCTAGTCTGATAGAGGGAAAGAGACTTATTGGCTATAAAAGAAGTCTCTTTATGTACAAGGATCAAATCCGCAAGCCTCATCCATGAAGAAATGGACCCAAATTGAGGCATATGTATGACGAGAATTCTTTGATGGAGTCTGAGGGTTGCAGAAACATTTTATGCTCTGCCCATATCTTTGCCTCTTGCTTCAGATTTCTTTTGTAGAACAATCAAAGGAGGGGTAGTATCAAGAACAAGCAGGCCACGAAGAGGAGCGTATAGAAGATCCAACAATATGTGCATGAATTATACTTGTATGTCGGTTGTTTTCCAGTTGTGATTCAACCAATGAATAGTTTTACCATTGACACAACCGATAAATAGTTGTACCATTGACTCAATCAAAGATTTGAACACATTGAGTTCATGTGGGCCAAACCGACATGACGATACCAGGTCGTGCAACGTGGACAAAAAGTGCTTATCAAAGGGGCAGATTTAGGTATGACAAATGTGAATTTGGAATAAATTCTTTCTTTTTAGTGAGAATCTGAGTGAATTTCAGCTCTCTCTCCGAAATTTGTCTTTACCTATTGACTTGCGTTGGGGGACTTGTGATAGGCATCATCACACCGGTATCTAGACATGAAGCTACACCTCTTCCTCGGCCTTCAAAGTCATTCAAATTGTCGTCCAGGGTCCAGATCTTGGATAAGGTCTCTAAACTTCAACCCGTTCAAAAATTTCCCCTTCAATAGGATACATTTAACTTCAAAAAATACAAAGGATACATGTAACTCTAGTTATTGAAATCTCTAGAGCATGCCCACAAACTACATAGTACATTTGACAAACAAATGAAGTTAATGCTTTTTACCTATAATATCTAAGCATCTGAAAAAGAATGGAACATATGCAACATTTCTGTCTGGAAAAATATACTTAAAAATGCAAGCAAGTGGCAATAGTGTAGATCTGACAAAAAGAAAAGAATCTATTTGAACAATAAAAAAAATTGTCTTCATGGTCTTGTGTACAATATTAATAATGAAAATGTCAGGGGCAATCCTGTTTGCAGTCTTCACGTGCTTTGATTTTTTTAATGTGTATACTTCATTACATAAGCATAAACTTTCAAAAATGAGATATATACTCCAATAAATTGTATGAACAATTGAACCCACTCTTAGAAGAAGTGAAAATTATACCTCATTGGACGTCTACATGCAGGGCTGTAAACAGGATTGTGTAACAACAACCTATTAATAAATACTGCATGAGCCCATAATTCTATAGTAAACAAATTGTAAAAGGCTCATACCCTACTATGTAAACCAAAGCCTTGATACTTAATAGAAAATCCATTGGAGAGATGAGGGGAAAAAGGCATCCAATATAGACTTGAAAATACAACTCTTTTGAAGATTGAAATTACTACTTAATAAATCCATAGAAACAAGAATCTCCAACAAAAAAGCTAGATGATTTGTTCTAATAGGAAATTCTCCGATCAATATGAAAGTACCTTATTGAATTAATAGAGTTATCAAGATCCAAAAAGTGTCATACCATTCCATTGTGAGTATTGATAATCTTGAAATAGCTAGAGTATTTTCATCCCATAAAACACTATGTCCCATAACCCACAGGGACATATTTAAATCCCATAATCATAATTATTCAAACAAATTTTACCTATATTAGGTGAATAATCCATTAAGAAAACCCAAGGAAATTCAACAATTCGACTTGATTTACAAATCTACTGCCAATAAGAATTCAATCTCAATCTGAGACATCATCCTTGTCTACTTCCAATAAGAACAAAAGAAAGAGAAAAATACAGAAACCCACATCAAATTCATGCTTTTAAAACCATGCCGAATAAACAAAAAGAACCAAAGTAAACAACTTGGAAACCATAGGGGAAAACCTAGAATGAAAATTTCGATTTGTTCACCTAATCAACGAAACGATTCATCTGACATTAAAGATATCAGGAGATGGAGAAACCAAATAAGAGATCTAAAAAAATAAGTACCATGAATAGCTCAAGAAGGAGATGATCGGGAATGGCGGAGACATCAGGGAAGTGGGAGATGTTGAGGATGGCAGAGTCGATGGTGAGTGAAAGAAGTGATGGAGCTTTCATTCATTCATCAGAGCTTTTCTTCTCACTCTTCGATCTTATCTATACTCTATACTATAATGCGCGTTAAGCAGGCACCTCGTCGCCCAGCAGTACACGTTAAGGCCAACAATTGCTGCGAAACAATGGGGCGTTTTGCATATAACCCCCCAGTTTTCTAAATTTTATAAAACAGCTCCTATGTATTATAAACAAGTCTCCCATATTTATAACCAGGTCCCTAATAAAAACGGCTGTTTTTATCTTTTCCAGGGCTTTCTGCAGATCTGCCCTTACATCTTTCATATTTATAACTGGATCCCTGCCAAATTTTCTAAGTTTAATAAAACGACCCCTACATGTGTTATGGAAAAGTCCCTCGTATTTATAACCAGGTCCCTTATAAAAAACGGCTAATTTTGTCTTTTCCCAGTGTTTTTTTTATTGATGAGATTATTTTTAGGGGGTTCGGTAATTTTTTTTTTTTAATGAGTGGTAGTTGTTAAAAATAGTTAAGTATAGAACTTTCAAAAATTATTGTTCTTAAAAGAGAATGAATAAATGTTTTTTTGGTTTTATTTTTAATACAACTTTGAGTAAATATTCACATAATGTTTAGTACAGTTCTAAATACAACCCCAAATGCATTTATCATGTATATGTTTTAATTTTTTTTAAATAGTAAACATTCCACTATTTTGAATTTAATATATTCAATTTTAGTAAATATGAAAAAAAATTAACAAGGTATATATATCTCACATACGAAGATATATACATTATAATATGATTTTTAAATTACTAAAAATTTATATGAAGGTTTTCGAGTTGTAAGAAGAAGTATTATATAAAAAAATAAGTATATACTGAAATACAATAATATATTTTTATTTCAAAATATAAAATAGACACAATAGAAGCCCAGTTGCATTGTGGTTTGACTTAAAAAATGTATTATTTTAAACAGTAATAAAAACTTTACAAAAGTGTCAAACATCTTTATTTGAGAATAAATATATAAAAATTATAGAAGTGTAAGCACTACATCAAAGTGGATTGCACAATTTAAAATTTATCATACACATTAAAAAATTATAATTTTACTTAAAGAACTTCACTATTGTTTATCTTTCAATTATAATATAAAATAGCTTATATAATTCAATGACGGACGACTGCGCATACATCCAAAAAATTAACAATGTATATATTTTACATTTGAAGGTATATACATCGTAAGATGATTATTAATGACTAAGGATATATAGTATATTTCGAGTTGTAAAGTAAATTGTTATATGAAAAATAAATATATGTTGAAATACAATAACATATTTTTTATTTTAAAATATAAAATATACATAATAGAACCCAAGTTATTAATCATTGTTATTCAAATTTTAAGATTTACAAACAGCTCCCTCACTCACTAGACTTTAGATTTCATTTGATGATTTTTCAGACCATTAAGATATTCAAATATTTGTTGGATTTTTTTTTGTCTTAATTTTGATATGTAAAAATGTTTGAGTCTAAAATTTTTCAAAAATTAATGTCCATCAACGAGAATATATAAATTTTTTTTAATGTTTAATATAATTTTGAGTTGATCCTTACTTAATGTTAGGTACAGTCTCAAAATACAATCTCAAATGCAGTTATCACGTATTTTAATTTTTTAAAATAGTAAGCATTACACCGTTTCGAATTTAATTTACTCATTTTTAGTAAATGTTAAAAAAAATTATATATCCCTTCCTCACTTTTGTTATTGTATATATCTAAATCTACCATCTTCTCAACAATGGACCATCAAATAAAAATAGGTAATTGAACTCTATCTTCCTTCAATAGTATCTACATTATACTATTCATTTTATAAAAAATTATTATATTTTCTCAATAAAATTGTCTTCTTCTTACAATTTTAAAATTGAGTATATTAAATTCGAAACAAAACATATACATGATAAGAGCATTTGGGGTTGTATTTAGGACTGTACCAAACATTAAGTGAATATCATGTATATGTTTTAATTATAATGTTAAAAAAAGAACTTGATGTCATAAAAATATTTTACATTGATTATTTGTATATTAAAATATAATAGACTACAAATAAATAATGAACCATAAAATTATGCAGTTACAAGTTTTTTATTATATTGTTTTCCAATTGTAAAAAACAATTATTTTTCTCTGAATAGTGAACCATATTTGAATCACATATTTCACGAGAAAAAAAATTCTGGTTTTCTTATAGAAGATTTGGCATAGATCCAGCGACAAACAATATGAATTAGGTTCCATGTAAAAACTGGATTAAAGTTATAAACACACTCATTACTGATACTTTATTCAGGCATGAAATAGAGTATAATTATATTTTTTAATAAATAAAAATGAATAAATTTTATCTATCTTATCTATACTAGAGACTATATACTAATAAAACGGCTGTTTTTGTCTTTTCCTAGGCTTTCTGCAGATCGGCCCCCACATCTTTCATATTTATAACCGGATCCTTGCCAAATTCTCTAAGTTTAATCAAACGACCCCTATATGTGTTATGAAAAAGTCCCTCATATTTATAACCAGGTCCCTTATAAAAAACGACTAATTTTGTCTTTTCCTTGGCTTTCTATCTATCCACCTCCATATTCTATCAATTTCAAACTAGACTCTATCTATGTTACAAACAAGTTATTGTTTCACGTTCCAAGATTTATAATCAAGCCCCTAATATCAAAACATGACTTCTCGAACTTAAAATTTTATGAAATCCCGTTCTGAGCGAGCATTCAAATATTTGTCCTACATTTCAGGTCATGAAGATACCCATAAAGTTATAAAATATAAATATTTTAGTCACATTAATAAATACAAAAATTACAGACAAAATCGGATCCACTTCAGCCCAATAAAATTACTGATGGATGTCTTATTTTTTAATTTGAAATTTGTTCTTTTGTTTATCTTTCAATTACAATATAAAACAACTTATATAATTCAATTAAATATTTCATGATATTTAATTATTAAAGTTAAAAAAATCTATATATCCTATTTTTTAAAACTTTAAGAAACTGATTATATAAGAAAGTCACCCTCTCATTATTTTTAAACTATAAGCACTATTTACTTGAAATTGTTTACAATAAGTTATTACAATAAATTTATTCAGTTATAGGATTATAAAACCCACTTCATGTTGAGAATAATTACGTTTCATATATAATATAGATTTGGAATTCTAAAAATTATATATTAAAATAGTAATGCTATAAAGATTTATATCAGATAGGCCCCTAGGTTTTAGAATTTTTATAACACAGCCCCTATATGTGTTATAACCAGGTCCCTAATATTTATAAACAGATCTTTGATAAAACAGCTACTTTTTTTTTTTGAGTGTTTTGCAGATCCACCCACAGATTCTATTAGTTTCACAATTAGACTTTATTTATGTTGCAAAAATTATAAGTAGGTCATTCATCTCAAAATATGATTTTTCGTACTTCAAATTTCATGAAGCTTCATTCGATGATTTTTCAAACCATTAAGACCATTAAGATACCAATAAAATTATAAAATATAAATATTTTAGTCACATTTAATAAATATGAAAGCTTCATTCAATGATTTTTCAAACCATTAAGACCATTAAGATACCAATAAAATTATAAAATATAAATATTTTAGTCATATTTTTAATTTATTCTGTATCTTTTTTTTAAAATTGATTTTGGATCTATATATATCAAATTCATAAAATTTTAATTATAAAATTATACAATAAATATTTTAGTATTATCATTTGAGTGCATAAAATTATTTATTGTAAGTTTCTACTACAGTCTCAATTTTTATTTTTATTTTCATATTTATGTTGATATCATAAAACTAATTATCTCATAAATTGTCATAAATTCTTTTAATTTCAAGCAACAAGTGTATCCATTTGTTTTGGAGTATTTTTTTCTCTCTCTGAAATTTGACTTCGGATAAAAATATTTAAATTGATCTCTATATTTATACTATATATGAAGCAGCATAGCAGACATGAGTCGTCCAACCGGAGTATTTTCAAAATTTTATTAACACGTATCTGATAAATGGATACGTATGCGTGAATGCATTTACTGGGTGTTTTCCATAAAAATTAGGTGAATTATGTCTACTCTGAGATGTTTACATATCAACCATTGGATTCTAGCATTTTAACAAAAATGTCTAATATTTATAGCCACGTCCCTCATAAAAAATGGCTATTATTGTTCGTTTTAGACTGCTTGCAGATCCATCCCAACAAACATGTCCCTATACCCTATAAACAAGTTTTCCATTTAGATTTTCATATTTATAATCAGGTTCCTCATCTAAAAACATCACTTCCCAAACTTGAATTTCATGAAATTTTAACTAATAATTTTTAGGCCACTGAGATCCCTATAAAAAAATATTTCTCAAGTAAAATGATGTAGTAAATTCAATTTATAAACATTCAGTTAATAAACTATAATATATTTTTTGAAAGTGCTGGGTTTGTAAAACAATACAAAAATAACAATAAAAGATAGGGATTTTTAGTTTTAAGTCTCCGGAAACTATCGAATTTAACGATCGATCCCTCACTTCTTCATATTTTAGTTTTAGTCCATACATTTAAATGATAATTTAGGAATAGGTCCCTCCCAGGGACTAAAAAATAAACTTAATAATTTAGGAATAAGTCCCTAAAAGATAACAATACTTCTTAAATTCTAATTTCATTCCCATATATTATAAAAAATAAAGATAACAATGTTTTTTCAATTCTAATTTTACTCATATGTATTCTATGTTATACACTCATATTAATACAATATGTATCTTGTACTACATATTTTATTAATATAATTTTTACAAAATTCAGTACTACGGCTTCGCGCGTACATTAAACTAGTCTATCTGCTATATATATATATAATGCGTTACGACAAAATTTCACCAACGGATATAATGGTCATTTCGCATGATCCCACACCAGATAATGCCACCTGTTCGTGGATTTCTCTAGAGAGGGACACGTGTCTTTCTTCTCTCTCTCTCTTTTTTTTCTCCCACTGAATGGGTTTGCTTGGGCGAATCAATGAAAATGGGGAAGAAGAAATGGAGACGGCGAAGGTGATCCCGAAATCCGTACTGAAGAAGCGAAAGAGGTGCGAAGAGTGGTCCCTGGTGAAGAAAGCAGCGGAGACGGCGAAGAAGAAAAGATCGACGGATTGGAGGCTCATCTTCAAGAGGGCCGAACAGTACGCTAAAGAATATGATTCTCTGGTCGGTCCCTCTCTATCATTCTCTCTGCGTCTCCATTTAGGGTTTCATGTGTGTCTCACGTTGATCAATGGATGGACTGCTTCATGAGAAGGAGCTGATTCGGTTGAGTAGGCACCTCCCGCGCCATCGCCATCGTCGTCATCACGGCCTTTGGCCCCGCCATCCCTAAAAAGCAACTCCATTTGGTTGTTCGAGTGCGCCACCGTCTCCTCCGTCATCCTCTGATCATCATAAGGTTCTGATTTGATAAGGTTCTCTCTATCTATCCATAAGGTTCTTATTTGATCAATGTATTAAATGTTCTAATTGTTTGGATAAGCGTGGCCTCTGTTATTTTGTTTCTGACATTTTTTTTTCTGCCAAGACATCCAATATATTGTCTAAAGGCAACATTTATCATGGTTTCCTATTGATTTAATTTAGTTCATTTTTTTGACACAGTTACCGCAAATAACTGTTACATACTCCCTTTGTTTGGAATAAAGAAGTTTCTTTTAGGGGTATACCAGATATTTGTTAATTGATAATGTTCTGTTTTGGAGGATGTGCTCAGGACACTTCATAAATATTCTAACATGTAAATAACATGTAGTAGTTATGTGGTACATGGCTGAACATTTGGTGCTTTTTGTAGTAACTTCTCTCACTCATTCTCATCTCTTCTTGTCAACAATTGGGAATTGGATTTAAGAACTATCCATGTGTTGATCATGGTCATATACCCATATCATCCATTGAATTTTTATGCCGGGTAAATTATTCATTACCTTGTTCATATCTATAAATATGTGGTTGTAATAACTTCTTGGAACATGCATTTTGAAAGCAGAAATAGAGCTCTACTTAATATTCTTCATCATGGATTTTGGTCTCAATTTTCTACTAAACAGGTCTTTATTTATAATGTTTAAGAATGTTTTCTTCAATTAATAATGAACTTGATATTTCTGAATAATAATAGTCTAATGATAACTTGTATATCCTTTTATCTTTGCAAATAACAGACGTTGTTGTCACAGATCATATTTTAAATGCTACCCTTGTTGTCTGAAACTGGATCAGAATTCTTTCTTGAAAGATGCTAGGTTTGTTTCACATATGGTATACTTTTTTCATTTTCTGTTGTTTCAATAAGACTTGATTTGAATATACAATTTTCAAGACATAAATTAATTTCATTTTTGGATGGACATGCTTTGCCGCAATTTCAGTCAAATCTTTGATACTGATTGGTTTATTTCATTTCTTTCCAAAGATGTAAAAATTGTAAAGGAGCTTTCAAAAGTGGGTAGGAATGTTGTTGGTCCATACACCATGCATGTTCTAAGAAAATGTAGTCCAAGATGTTATCAGAATCGTGTGTTATCACAAAGTTTCTGTGATAGACAAAAATCTCAAAGTTTAACTGGTAACTCACATGGAAGACTGGCTGTTTGAATTTTAGCATAATATGAATTTTTAGGTAACTCAATTGGCCATCAATGTGATGATGTCGCTGCAGGAGTCCGACGCAAAGTACGACACTGATGAGATCATTAAAGATGTTATCGTGGTAAGTATCGATCATTAAATCTCAGTAAGCAATTTTTACATATTCTTTATAAAAGTTCAAATTATAAACAATCTCAATTTTTAATGTGATATTTTCAGGTCACTGAATTTTCTGTAGGAGGGTGTGTTGTGAACGGGTATGGTAAAGGGGTAAAATGGGTTAAAATTATAGTGGATGGCCAATTGAGGGCTATGACAGACAGTCAAGGAATTTACAAGCTTGACCAGATAAAATTTTACACGTATTTTTTTTTTGAATGAATTACTTTAAAATTTCCTCACTTCTGTTGTAATTCTCTAAGCCAACCCCTCAGTTTCTAAAGCATTTTGTTTGCTCCTAGCTTCAATACTTCTATAGTAATTTCTCATGAAACTGATAACATGGTGCGCATTAATTTAAATGACAGATCTGAGTAATTTGTGTATATTATCCATAATAAATCTATGGCAACCAGTTGTGACTCTTCTTCCATGATATGCATACTTATTTAGTTGTATTTATACAAATGCCCTATTTTTTTCTCCCAATAGAACTCTAATACATTTATCTTTACTTCTCATCACCTTTGAGTTTTTTTAAACCGTGTTATCGACTGTTGTCATTGAAATGTATTAAGGAACATAAGAATATGAATTACTTAATTTAAGTTCTTTTTTCCCGTAATTGATTGTAGAATTATGTCAATTTGACGACCCCAGTGGGACTCCATTCTTTGAATTCTAGGGCTTTTCTATTCTAAACACGCACATTTTAGTGCTTGATTTGTTGTGGCAATAGACTTATGAGTTAAACATAATTATTGATCCTTCTGTTTCCATAGAGAAGGCAACCATTTCTTGTGTTCATCCCAAGGTTTCAAATCGCGATCGATTTATCGATATATCGATCGATATATCGGTTTTGCCGACGAAAACGCGATAAATCGGTGATTTCGCGAGGTTTTATCGAAAAGTCCAATGACGTCAGCAAAACGTCAGCGAAATGTATAAAAAAAACCCGCTGACGTCAGCAAAATGTGATGTGTTACAATGTTAGTGTAGGTTAGGTTAAGTTAGGTAGAGCGCAATAACACTTTATATTTTTTATTTTTATTTTTATTTATTTTTATTTTTTTTATTTATAACAATTTATATTGTATTATTATTTTAATGTGTATGTATTATTAGGAATTATAAATACGTATATATTAAAATATAAAGGGTTGATTTTTTTTTTTTTTTAGATGAGACTGCTCCCGTCCAAAGTGGTGGCGGAACTTTTTAAACTTTGGATGATAAACTTTGGATGATAGTGATGTGTGATTGTCCCATTTGTAAATTAGTGTATGATAGGTTAAGTTAGGGTATAGCGCAATAACAGTTTATATTTTATTTTTTTATTTTTTATTTTTTTATTTATAACAATTTATATTGTATTATTTTTTTTAATATGTATGTATTATTAGCGATTAATACGTATATATTTAATAAATTTGGGCCAATCGATATATCGGTCGATATATCGATATATCGATTGGACCCCCTAATCGATATATCGATTATATCGATATTTAAAACATTGGTTCATCCTGCTAAGTGGGTGAATATTGCTCATAATACAGTTATTTCAAATTTCTGGTATCAGCAAATCCTAGCCATGGGCCTGCATTATCATCTTCATTCTTCATATTATGGTGTAGATTTTGATTGGACGTGTTGTGAGTTTGGACTCTAGTCAGTTCAGCCATAAGGTTTAGCCATAAGAGAATTTACATGATAGTGGTTTTTTATATGTAGTTGATTACTCAATGGGGCTGTTGATAAATATTGCAAAATAAGAGTATTATTATGAATGTAATATTTGTAGAGTTATATATATGGAAAATCCTGTAAGTAAATAATGAGAAGTTTGCATTTGTTTGTTGGGATGTCTTCTGACTACAAATGCTAGAATTGGGTGGTAGATCCATTACTTGTTTCATGGGAGAATCTTATCTCTTAACTTTTTATTAATCTCAACAACTATTTCTTTTCCAGGTTACTTCGCGGCATTACACATATCTTGGTATTATATCTTGCACCCTACTGTGCTAGATATTACTCCAAATTGTGAAAACAGGAGATGGATGAAGATGTTTATTTGATTCTTTGTTTACTTTTCTGCTAGATTTTTCCATAACTATAAATAACAGATTCTATGCTTAATATTAGATTTTGCCAAAACATGGTTACACTGGCTGATATTGATGCTATGAAATATGATATTTGTGGTGTTGTTCAATTAGCTAGCACAGATTACCAGACTAGGATAAGCTCCATTGTTTAGCTTTCTGTTTTATATAAGTGTTTATGCAGTCAATGCAAACTGAAATATTTGCTAGCTCATGTATTACTTAATATTTTGGACCAGGTCACCTTGACTCATGGGCCCAAGAATGTAAAGCCGCAGGTGAAACAAATCGATAAGGATGGATGGTTCTGTTTTGAGGTACATTTGTAAAGTTTTTATTCGAATACTCTTGTAGTCATCCAATCTTCTATTTTGCTGGAATAGCTGATTTATACTAATGATAGTTAATTTTTAATTAATAGCTCATTATCTTATGTTAGGCATATCCACATACTAACAATTCTGGATGCATAATGTGGTACAGAAGAAAACTTGCTCAATTTTTTAAGCACACTGACTTTTATTTTATAATGTTTCTTTTATGCTCATTCTTGAAGTGGGAAGTAAATTGTTGGACTAAATAATGCAAATATGCAATATACTATCTGGTTATGTTTCTATTTGTTTGAATAATGTCATTCATGTGCTTACAAATATGACAATACAATATACCAGAAATAGATTTGTTTCCTTAATTGTCTATCGCTCTGCTTCCCTTAATTTTTGATGATCTTTTTATCTTTTTATATTTGAATTCTCTTTGTTATTTTAGTTTTAGTTCATATTTTTTCTCCTACAATTGGTGATAGTAGCAAGATTATCTCCAAGAACTTGAAAATTGGATATAATATGGATATTATTTGATATGAATTTCAATTTATTTTAAAAATAGTATCTGATATGTATAATAACAGTTGTGGTTAACATTTGTGGTGTAAATTGAATTACTTGATTGCTTTTTAAATGTAACATACAAGTGCATTCTAACATAGAATGATTTAAATGGATTTGTGAAGTCAGCAGTACATGTCTAATACTTTGTTGAGATTCAAAAATTTTACTAAATGTTCTACATTTTTGTCTACTTATTTTTTGGGTTTCTTTTCGAAGTGCAATAATAATTGATTCTCATTTGCAATTTCAATATATGATTATTAGATTGCTTTAAGTTTTTTTTTATCATGTATCAAATTGTGTAGTCTGTGTGTATCTTGCAGGATGAGGAAACAATACATTGGGAAAAAGAATACATGGGAAAAAAGAAACCCGCTGATAAAGATGCTGATGTTGCTGGGTTTCTAATCTCCTTTAGGGTGCAATTACTGGCCAACTCTTTGATGTATGTTCTTTTATATTTTACTACTGTATGGTTGGTAGTACATAAGCAATTTTTTAGGTGTAATAACTATTAAATTTTTATAGGTGATTGATGAACTTTAGTGATTTTTGGTTATATATACAACTTTAAAAAAAATGTACATGTATCTCTTTAGCGTATGAATTCTTTTAGTTTTTATAGTTTTCATTATTTTTGAAAAAATATAATTGATGAACTCGCGCATTTGCTCGTACATCATCACTAGTACTATATATAAAGCATTACGATGGTGACAAAATTTCGCCAACAAGGGTATGTCCGTAATTTCACCATCTGTGCATTGTGGCCGTTCGATCGATGAGTTTTTTGGTTTTTTGAACGGTCAGATTTTGACGTAGAAATAAATGTTGTGAGGGACAAACAGCTGTTGGGCAGTGAAAAAGAATTTGTTCGTGAGTTCTACACACTTCTTTTGAGTTTCTTGTTTTTGTTGAAGAGGGGTTTCATTCGACGAGGATTTATTTTATGAAAAATTCATGTTTTTATGGGGCTACTGCAACGGTGGCGGCGCGGGGTTCCGGCGATGATGGTGCAGGAGAAAAACTGAAGTGAGGTGTTTATTTTTTCTGTTCTATTGGATATTTATCTTTGTCATCTACAAATGTTGTTTTGGGTCATGCAATTTTTTTTTTGTGCTGAAGGTATATATATACATATATATATATATATATATATATATATATATATATATATTTTCCTCATTGCCTAAGTACTATAACCAGTGCGACTATACCTACAGCTATAGATCTCATATTATATTATATGATTAATATGCACAACTTCTATGTTTTAATTTTAAATGCCCTGCAATAAGATTGAACTGGTTAAGACAGTAAACCCTCCACATTTTGATGCAAAAGTTAAATAATACTACTGTTAAGGATAGAACAGCCATACAGGTACTATTCAGCATTGTTGAGATGCATGTTTTCCCAGTTTTGGATGTCCCATGTAAAATTGAAGAATATTACACATGAAAAGCAATACTATGTAACAGTATGTATTGTTTGATCAAGATTAGAAAAGTGGAAGAGTTTATGTCCAGAGTAACTAGCTAAATCAATCTGTGATGAAGAGCTGTCCCTCTGTTCTAAAGCGAATACCACAATTAGGATAAATGCATAGAGTATGATAGAATTTCCCACTTCCTTGATTTCTTAGATATTGTTAGAGTTGGTTTCTGCTATTATGTGCAACTGAAGGATATATATAGTTATTTATGCATGGCAAAGTTAGAATTAGCTTAATTGTGTAGAAAAAAATGTTTTTTTTTTACTTGAACCTTTACTGTGTCATGCTCTTTTTAAAGTTTTTGCTATGTCATTATATTATGTAATGTCCTATGTGTAAAAACATTAATGATATCAGAAGTTCTATCAATGTTTGCATATGATATAGTTCTATTATGTTCAACGATTTTATGTTTCATTCAAACAACTGTGACAAGGGATATTTAATTTGTGACTTAGGCTGCGTGCTGATTTAGATTGGATTTTTCAGGTGAATATTAAAGATGGCCAAGAACACCTGTTGGACAATTTTTTGTTGGTTAATGTAGCTAATCGTGCTCTAATGGTTGGAAAAAAGCATAGATGCTGTAAGAATGCTTCTTATTAGAGTCCATTTTGGGATTGCCAAATGCCATATTTTGCAAAAACAAGGACCCCTGCTATTGTTCATCTGTGAAATTTATACTTATTATATATATTAGTAGTTCCCCTGCTGTAAATATTACTGAAATGGCTCATTGTTGATATAATGCAATGAACATGTGGATGACTGTCTTGTTTTAAGTTTAAAATTGCTTGTTAATACACTATATCAGAAGTATATATATACCTATTTCCATTTTCAAGCAATTATGTTATTTCCATGTGATGAATATTCTTGTATTTACTTTTAATTGTGTATTACAATTCTGTGATTTCAGTAATATAATATAGTTAATGCAAATATATGGTTCATGCAAAATAGAGTTAATTGATAATATATACACGCGCGGATGCGCGCACCAAATCACTAGTTTCTTCTAATTCGGATGCTGAATCATTGTCCGTTGTTCCGTCCGTTGACCGTATAAAACATGCTATTGGGGTTTTCCATGTGGACAACCACTGCACCGAATGGTCATCCAAACGATCATTAAGGGATGAGTTACCAACCAATGAGTATCACTTATTGAGGCAGTAAATTAGGATTTTCATGAACAAAATGTTCATGTTCATATATTTGTAAATATTGTGTTATTGAATCAGGATATTAGTTCATTGATAAAAAGTCTAGTGTTATTCGATTGAGACATTATTTAGTTAATATAAAGCCTAGTGTTATTCGATTGAGACATTATTTGGTGACCAAAAAATCCAGCCATCAAGACATTATATCATGGACAAAAAATCCAGTATTATTTGATTGAGACATTATTTCGTGAATAAAAAATCCAGCGTTGTTCGATTGAGACTCATCATAGTGGATATTGTCATGTGTTATTCAATTTAAATAGAATTTTTGTGAAGTCTTTTATAATTGATGGACTTTTGTGAACTTTAATGGACTTTAGAGAGAGAAATATGAAGGAAAATATCATTTCAAAATCCTACCCAAATGGGTAAGATTCTAATGGACTTTTATTCTAGCATTGTGAATATCTTTTTTTTAAAACAAAATTCTTTTCTTTTTGTACTTTTTTATACGTATATTTTTTTTTATGGATGATGGCTATCTCATGCCTTTGATATTATTCAGTTTTTTTTTTATAATTTTTCTATTTATCATTTTTTCTATGAATGTACAGATGTATGAAATATTGATATCACCTCATATGTTTGATGAATATCTTACAATGGTGGATTTTCTTGTGCTACAATCAATCATTTAATTATTATAAATTATATAACATATGTCTAGATCATCAACCCTTATTTTCAAAAAAAAAGAAAGATTTATTTTATTATATATTTGATTATATGTAACCCTATGATGTTTGATTCGATTTTCATTGAATATGTTTCTATTTTTGTACAATATATATATGCTTACTTATGTTTTTATAATGTTTAGGTATATATAAAAATAAAAATACATATTTAGGCATATATGCCTAAACATAATGGTTGCTCTTATTTTATTTTTTATTTTAAGTAATATAAAGACTACTTTTACTTTATTTTAAGTAATATAATTTATGATTTTATTTCATTATATCCGATGTGATGCAATACATTTTCATATAATATATATATTTTCTTAATTATTTTATTGTTTTCCTAATTCAACTCATCCCTCCCTTTTAATTTATAAATGCTTATGAATTTCTCTCTCTATACAAAACAAAGGTTGGCTCGTTGTGGATTTTTCTTAATAAAATGTACTTTTTTTCATTTTTTTATATTTTATATTGATTGTTTATCACGGAGAAGAATTTTTTATGATTGACGGTTAAGTATAGCTAAACATATGTGAGAGACCGTAACATCAATATTCATGGTGAACTAATGTAATAATATCTAGTTAAAAATGATGTTTTTAATCATGACATTGTAATAGTGTGCATTTTAGATATGTGAAGATCAATATTTATTATATTAAATTACATTTTATGTTTGGTATGAATAATTTATCTTGAATTTGAATATTTGAGTTCTTTATTTGTTATTTTAAAAAGCCAAAAATAAATCTACGAAAGTCTACGAGAATCAATAGAAATCTACTTGTGAAATATTACAAAAGTATGTGAAAATTCCATGAGTCAATATGTGAAAGTCTGTAAGGGTGTGTTTGGATAAGAGTATTAGGTGGTTGGATTGGGTTTGAGAATCTCAATCCAAGTCAGTAAGTTATTTGGATAATTTTTAAAATGAGAATTGTGATTGGAAGAGAGGGATTGAGAATCATTAATCAGGGGGATTGAGAATCCCACTCAAAAGGTAGTATTCCCCCAATCCCTATTTAGGTGGATTGTCAAAAAGACATTTTTACTTACAGTGCTGCTACCCAGGCCCCAAAAATTAGGCCCCTTTGGTGAGCCCCAATAGGTGGCATCATCCTATTGGTTCCTTAATTGACTTTTTCAAACAACCAAAAAGCCAATGACCTAAATACCCTTATCAGAATTTTAAAAAAACGCATCAATTAGAACATACCGCTATTAAATCCTCGTTACAGAATCCCAAAAGACGCGCGTCGTTAATCCTTCCACCAATATTTTCCCCAAAAAAAAAACTGAAAAACTAGGGTATGATTCGTGCATCTCAGACGGTTCCAAATTTGTGCGTCTCATACGGTTTCGATTTCGGCAAGAACAAACGAACGAGGTTTGCAAAAAACGAACGGGATTGCGATTCTGGAGTTCGTCGATCATCTTCCCCAAGAAAAAATTCGTCAACAATGGCGAAAAACAAAGGTTACATTTCTTCCGAACTTGTCCATAGCTCCTCCTGTTTTTTTTTTTAAGAATAAAACATATCATTAGATTAAATTTTTTTCACTTCTTGCAAAATATGGAATACAATCAAGAATCTGCCTCAAAATATGGATGTTCCCTTCCCAAAATTGTGAAATCAATTTGTTAAAACTGTGTGTACCTGAAATTAATCTATTTAATATGTAAATCTGAGTTGTTCGATTACATGTGTAGAGTTAAGCACATTATAGATTAGTAATCTTTAACAGAGTTTCAGATACATGTTTTTGAAAATTCATACATGAAAATGTCAAGTTCTTGTATCTGAAATCCATAAAGTGCAATGGAAAACCTTTGATATAGCAAGCATCCCTTTTCTGTATCTGATATATTAAACATCTGATAGAAAACACATTAAAAAATATCTATATCAGATACTTGTATCTGAATTCAGACAGTATCTGAAATATAAACAGTATTATACCTTTTCGTATGTGAAACCAAATCAACTTGGTGTATCTGATACATAATTAAAACAAAACGGTAAATGATAAATCATATCAGATACTTGTATCTAAAACCAAATACCTTTACATATCTAATAATGTTTTATACCTTTTCGTAAATCCCTTTGGTGTATCTGAAATAGCAAACATCTAATGGCATGTTTTGGTGTGTGTTCAGGAATTGTAATGCATGTTGCTACAAAAACACTTGTTGATTTGTCCTGTTTAGCCTATCTGCTTATTTATCTTATCATTTGCTGATTTGAACATTTAGATACAACTGTATCTTGAACAACAAATAGTGCATTACTATGACATAATATTAGTCATTTAGGAGTGCATTGAATATTGATATTGTATAAATAGATATCACAAGAATTATTTTGCAACTAAGAAAACAATGTGTTAATTCTGTAGTTCCGAAAGAAAGAGTTGCTCAACCCAGAAGACACAAAGCGTACTATCCCCAATACTGATCATCAATCCACAGAATTTTTGAAACATTCGCTACAGTGGAATTGAGCAAAAAACATTTGGACTTGCTGCAGAGAACTCCATTTTGGAACCTTTTTAAGTCCTTCATTGACAAATCGTATGACTACAGCAAGACAAAGAAAAATGACGATGATGTACTGTCCATCATCCAATCGTTTGACCACCAGTCTGACAGCTTCAACATTGGTGGAAAACGAATAAAAATCACAGAAGATGAAGTGGATTTAATATTTGGGATACAATCAGGAAAAAAAAAGTCGAAGGTAATTTTTTTTAATATAGCAAGTTCAGTTGAAAATTTTAAAGAATTTACTTATTGTACTGTATCTTAAATTCTGTATTTTTCACAGAGTTTCTTTGGGAGGGAAGCCAGAGATATCTTTTGTACAAAGAAGATTTCAAAATGTCAAGATGCCTAATGCTCCACAAGTACGAGAACAACTACTACAAGCATTCAAAGGCAAAACAAAAACAGATTTTGAAGACTTCACAAAACTATGCTGTCTGTTTCTATTTGTCTGTCTTTTTTACACAAATAGTGGACAAACACTGGGCTGGGGTTATTTCAAGTATGTTGATGACATCAGCAAGATCAAGGATTATGCGTGGTCCACCTCAATATTGGAAACTATCATGCAGTCCATAAAAAAACATCCATCAACTCCATTAAGTGTCGCAGGATGTGTCATGTTACTACCGGTAAGAAACCATCTACAGTTAACATTTTAAAATTGAATGCAATTCCTTGAATCATTCACTAACCAAAGGTTTTCATTTATACAGTATTGGTTGTGTGAACACACACGCATTATTCAACCATCACAGGCAAACAAATTTCCACGGCTCTTAAAATGGGATCTTCAGGAACTGCATAAAGCCATGGCCAAAACAAAAATCAAGAAAATAAAAAAAAATCAAGTACTTAGAAGAATTTCCATCTTAACTGCATGCAATACTCACATTATTGAGCTTATCAGATACATCTTTCAAGTACTTAGAAGAATTTCCATCTTAACTGCATGCAATACTCACATTATTGAGCTTATCAGATACATCTTTCAAGTACTTAGAAGAATTTCCATCTTAACTGCATGCAATACTCACATTATTGAGCTTATCAGATACATCTGTATCTTAAAAATGATTTATGTATGATCAGTAATATAAACTGCAAGCAATAATTTCATATTTTAAAATACACATGGTATCTTACAATTCAGTGGGTTTACTCATGTATCTGCATAAATAGCAATCTTATATGTCTGATTTAGAACTGTGATGTACTACAATATCTTAAATTTTTTTTAGGTAATACTAATTAAAGTAGTATAACAGTTCTCGAAGTAGTGATGCTGACTTTTAAAGATGACATTATTATGCTTATCAGATACATCTGTATCTTAAAAATGATTTATGTTTGATCAGTAATATAAACTGTATGTGTGTACCTCATTTAGTTATAGCTAATTTCATATTTTAAGATACACATGGTATCTTGAAATTCAGTGGGTTTACTCGTATCTGCATAAAAAGCAATCTTATATGTCTGATTTAGAACTTTGAATACTACAGTATCTTAACATATAAATTTTATCCTTCATTGAAAGATAATTTCTAACTTTTCCAATAATTACATTACCTTTCTCGTCAAATACATCTCTAATTAATTTGAAAGACTATGTATAGCATTATTGTTATTGTTTTAAGGTAGTTATATCTTAAATATCAAAATTATAGGTTGATGTATCTTAAATTGTGAGTGGATTTTATGTATACTTATTGACTGATATTTAATAACTGCTGCAGGTGATCATTGAGGAGCTCAGCTACGGATTAAACGAATTAAAACAACTTCGCAATAGGACTTCTTCTAAAGGCCAATCAGAAGCAAAAGATGATGAAGATGATGCTGACGAGATCGGATCCGGTCAGTGCCGAGTTCGGTCAGTTCGGTCAGTACCGAACTGCACCACGTTCAAATCGAACTGCATCACTTATAAATTGAACTGCACAATAAATTGTTGGGTATATTTTTCACTCTCTTATTGGATACTGATGATACTTAGGAATTCATATTTTTTCCAATAGTTGATTGAATTCAATAAGAGAGTAAAAAATATACCCAACAATTGGTTGTGCAGTTCGATTTATAAGTGGTGCAGTTCGATTTGCATGTAGTGCAGTTCGGTACTGACTGAACTGACCGGATCCGGTCCCGATGCTGACACTGATTCTGTTCAAGAGAGTGATGATGAAATAGGTGAAGAAAGTGAAAGTGATAGTGAAAATCACACTGATTCTGTTCAAGACAGTGATGATGAAATAGGTGAAGAAAGTGAAAGTGATAGTGGAAATCAATCACTGGTGAATGATGAAGACCATACAAGTTTATTGGCAGAATTACAAAAAAGGATGGCAGATATGGAAGAGGAAAATGTAAACCTGTTGCAGAGAGACAAAGAGATGGAAAGACAAGCTACTGAGAGACAAGAGGGGTTGAAGAAACTCTCATTAGAAATAGACAAAAAACTGATGAAATTCAAATTTTGGAAGACAAAATTAAGATACTGACTGAAAAAGTTAGACTGAAAGATGCAGAACTTGAAACAGAAAAAGAAGCTGCATCAATGCTAAAGAAAAAAATTGATGAATAGCAAAAGCAGATTGAGGAATTCCAGCTGGATGCCACAATCCATAACATCACACAACAAGCCAGTTTGGAAAAAAAATGAATCCCTACGAGCAGAGGTCAGAGAAAGGGATGAAATAATTGCTGATCTACAAAAAATGAAAGGGTCAAGCACTGAAAGTCCTCTTCAGGTAGTTCCCTTACAGATGTGGTCACCAGTGCATGGGCCTGTGGACACCATCCAATATCAAACAATTCCTGAACAAGATACGAACAATAGATCTATGATTTCAAATATCAAAGCTGAACAGCGTAAGAGCACAAAAAACCCTGAGTTCAAATATACATTTGATTCATCAAACAAGGCCAGGGGTCAAAAGAGGAAAAATATTGGGAGGGGAGACAAACAGCAGGTGAAACAAAAAAAATTCAAATACAGCTTTCTCAAAACTGCTGTTGTAAAGCTCATGGACATACAAGACTTGGAAAAACTTAAACACATTGTGACACTCACAGAAGGAAGGTAATGAATAAAAAACTGTTAATCAGCCTACCTTGCTGATTTATATTTTTATTTTATTGCTCAGTTGAAAACATAAAAGCTTTTTTAAGATACATCTGTATCTTAAAAAAAGGTATATGACTTTTATAATCAGCAATTAACTGGTTTACATTTTAATGCAGGGGAGCAATATGGGAAGGAAGTATTGGTGTAGCGTATTATGAAGACATGAAAGCAATTTCAGGAGAAGATGAATTCCCAAGCAATGTATGTATCATCAGCTAAATATAGTGTAATTTATAATATGAATCTGAATTTTTTTTAAGATACATCCGTATCTTAAAACATGTATGAAAATGAAAATGATTTGTCTAACTCTCTACGAAAAATTATAATTGACTAGGTCATTGACGCATACACAGAGATTTTATATGTTGAGCAAGGAGATAAATCAATTGACCTAGGATCGTCTTATTTTGTATCTGCCAACATTTCCAGTCGCTTTTAAATGAAAATCAGAAGCATTTGTTTGACGCCCTTGTAAACAAGAAGGTAGATCTCAACTTCCACAGATACATACACTTTCCGCTGCACAACCAAGGCCATTGGACATTAGCGGTGTATGACATTTCTGAGAATGTGTGGCGACATTATAATTCACTCCTTCCAGCTGTGGAAACAGAAGATAACAGCCATTTACAGTTGGTTTCACAATTGGTAACATTTCATCATACTTTGCATAGTTTTACTACCTATCATATGAAATAAGTTTAGTTTATCACACATATGTTTTTTCTGTGTATCTGTAATTTATACAGAGGGAAGAGTTTGAGAAACATTTCAGTGCCAACAAAGGTGGCAAAATCATCTCAGTCGCAAATGCACCCCAGCAAGATAGAATGTCGTAAGTAACATTCAATATAAATGCTCAACAAATCTTATTATCTGTATCATAATATGAGTTGTTTTATTGACAGGATGGATTGCGGTCCAGTCATACTAAACATCATGAAGCAATATGCAGCAAACGAGGAAGTGACAACGCATCACATGGATAAGAAAAAGTGCAGACCAATAAGAGCACGCATTATGCATAAATTTCTGAATGACAAGCACTGTACGTATACAGATGAAGATCACATGGTCAGAGAAATGTACATGAAGCATGATCAGCAGAGGAATGGTGTTTGTTCATGAAAAACAAATTCAGACTTATTGATTAGTTTTTGTGTTGATTTCTTAGAATACTGTATTGTTGAATTTTGATGTGAATCTGATTAGTGTGGCTGTGTGTTTAACATTGTATTTGATACAGTGATGGATGAATCTGAATGTGATGATGTCTCTGAATTTTCTACAGTGATGATGTTTCTGAATGTGATGATATATCTGAATTTGATGATGTATCTGAATGTAAATTGTATGTGGAATGTATTTTGCCTATTGTTCATGCATGTGGACTTTTAGTATGAAGCAAATATAATTGGCTGTTTATCAGGCTAGAAGATAATAACTATTGATGTGTATCTGAATGTGAAATGTGTATCTTAAAACCTGCATAAATTGCAAAACATTTAGGAATTCATATATGAATTCTTTGTGATGCAGTGATTGATGTATCTAAAATTTTTACTGTATCTGAAAACTATATTTAGAAAATGAATCATATTAATTGGCTGCTTCCCCAGCATAGTAGTTCATAATTGGTACTACCTGAAAACCTGTCAATTAACTAGTGTGGTGTATCTGAATGTGAAATGTGTATCTTAAAGCCTGTATAAATTGTAACACACTGTTGATTGCAACATCAAACATAATGACAGTGTTAAATGAAGTCCACAAACACATTTAAAATAACACAATGACATCAAATGTGTATTATAAAAAAAACCCACTGCAACCTTTAAAAAATATTAGATCCTTAAGGTATTTTTGCTTTCTTGTTCCTTGGCTTGTAAACCTTTGGTGCCTTTCTTCTTGAAGGAGGTCGTCCTTTATTTCGAACCTTGAAAGGCGAATGCACAATTGAATCTGGAATCTGCTCATCACCAGCACTACATTCATTTTGATCAATAACTTGTTTTGTCAAGTCATTATACAGAACATCAAGATGCTTTTTGCACAACTCAAACATTTCGGGTGAGACAACAGCAACATCAGTGATTGATATAAACTTAGAGTGCAAGTCATGGTGCCTCCACATTTGCTCATTTGACATGCTGTCCACATAACAATTTTTCACAAAATTGTGCATTCGTTCAATGCCCTTCCACCAACGGTCAAGAATGTAGTTTTGTGAAACTTCCATCATATTGATGTGTATCAAGACTTTCATAGAATGTCTACACATGATACCCTTAAATTCAAAAAGGCAGCATAGGCATTTAACCTCCTGTTTACCTTCATCAAAACGAACTTGATACGCTATTTTTTTTGTCACTCCATCCTTGCCCTTTGAAATATCATCAACATGAAAATATCTGATACAGCCCACATCTGATACATGTAAAAGATTGCAGAAAATCATTCCCTTGATTTCGTTCTGTACCATCCTAAAAATATCATGTGTATATGCCTCTTGGAATTGTTTCTCAAAATGGAATTCAGTTAGCAACGGAATGATAGAATTTGTTGAATGAAAATCAGCTTTTCCTCCTTTTCAACCTTGCTTTTCAATGCATTATCGTACTGCTCAACGAACTGCTTTAATGTTGTTTTTGAATTAACATAGTAATAAAAAAATACATTTATACTCTCACTTCTTTGCGTAGCAGACATACTAGCCCAGAAAGTTTCTTTCACATATACTGGAACACATAGTACACGATCATTAAATAACGATGAAAGCCACATGTTCTCTGACATTCCATACTCCTCGATCATCTGTTGCCAATTGGTGTCAAAATCACCAGGTGTAAGAGACTCATAAACGATGGACTTCATTCGTTTCTTAATTTCATCATAGTTTTTGAAGCTGCAAACAAATAACTATATTAACTACTCATCAAATACCAAATGGTGTATCTGAAAAACATCGATGTATCTGAATTTTAAAATGTACCTCAACACAAAACACAACAGTGCTTACCTGCCCAACTTCTCTGGTAGCTTTTTCATGATGTGCCACAAACATAGTCTGTGACGAGATTCTGGAAATACTTGAGCCACGGCTCCCTGGATTGCTTTACATTGATCAGTGACTATAGCATTCGGCTTACGTCCTGACATGCACTCTAGCCAAGCTTTGAAAAGCCACACATAGGTTTCAGTGTTCTCATTAGGCAATAAACCACATCCAAACAAAACAGATTGACCGTGGTGATTAACACCAACAAAAGGAGCAAAAGGCATGTCATATTTATTAGTCAAATAGGTAGAATCAAATGAAATCACATCTGAGAATGACTCATATAATGCTCTAGATCTTGCATCTGCCCAAAAAATATTCCTCACTCTGAAATTCTCATCAAAATCCACAAGGTGAAAAAAATTTGGATTCCTCTTTTGCATACGAACAAAATAATCACACACAGCTTGGGCGTCTCCCCACCTAGCCTGGCAAGTCTAGATCTCGACAAATAATTCCTAGCATCCTTCTCCTCATAAGATATGCAATCATAACCACCAGCCTTAATCACTAATGAGTTAAAACTTTTCGATGCTCTAATTCCAGCTTGGTCATTAATATCCAAAACTCGTTTCGACATAGGATCAATCTTCCTATGACACGCAAAATGGCGAGATTTAAGGGGGCTTAAATGATGGTTATGATCTAAAACCACTTTTGATATCAAGAAACTTTCATTTCCCTTCACACTAATGTTTATCCTGGCACCACAACCAGTCTTGATCGAAGAACGGGCATTAAACGCATTTTTTCCAGATGGCACATGCTTCCCATTTCTACAGCAAGCCAGTGAAAAGAACCTTTGCCTTCCATTTTCATCTTTTTTCCCGTGAATCTTAGCAATGCCAAATCCCACCTTATGAGCAAAATTATTATAAAACGATCGCACCTCAGATTCAGAATGAAAACACATCCCAACAGATGGAATAAACTGTTCTGCACATGCTACTATCTCATTCACATTTTGTTGTTCAGCCAAATCAGACGCTTCCTTTGGTAAACTGCTTTCCATATCACAGGAATTGTCAATGTCTTCCAGATGGACTGAGTCATCAAATGCGTCATCCATCAAATTGTCCTCGCTGTCTGTTGAGAAATACAAGGGTTGTCAAGTGTTATATAATTAAAATTCAGATACAGTGTTGTATCTTAAACCAAAACAAACAATCTGGGATTTTAATTACTAGAGATGTTAATTAACAGTACATAGATTTTAAAAATTAAGTCCTTCAAACCTTTATATATATGTGTCAATAGCCAATTCACTATTAATAGGGTACACATTAATCAATTCCATATTTCCATATATATATATATAGATGTCAAATTGAAACTATGCTGGAATACAAATTCAAGATACACATGTATCTAAAACTGAAAATAACATCTACACATTCCAAACTAGTAAATATTAAATCTAATGAGTTGAATAATGATCATTCAAAGCTACAAAAAAATGCTTACTGACACAATAGGCATATAGATATACATACAGACCATTAAAACTGACTGTTCAGATCATACGTAAACATACATGCATACAATTAAATCCAGATACACTATGTATCTGAATTTATTTTCAAAACGGTATCAGAAAAAAAAATCACATCAGCATCAATTATCCTGAGCAAAATAAACCTAACCTGATTGGATCGCCATATTTTATTTCCGGAATCTGGTCGCGAACAAAAATAGATGAACCGTGCAATTCTAATATTCTCCACAGATCAAACTGAGAAAAATATCTATATATTGAAAATCGCACAAAAAAATATCTATATGATGATTCAGAGAATCAAAAAAAAAATCACTTCAGTATCAATTATCCGGATCAAAATAAACCAAACCTGATTGGATCGCCATAATTTGTTTCCGGACTCAGGTCGCAAACGAAAAAAGATGAACGGTGCAATTCTAATATTCTCCACAGATCAAACTGAGAAAAAACAGATTTCGATTTTTATTTTCATTTCACCGTTCAATCTGGATCTAAAAAAATATTAACATATTGAAAATCGCACAAAAAAAAACATGAAAATCGTAAAACCTGGATGTTTGCACCACCGTCGAAACGCATAAAAAGAACGTTCAAATCTTCTCTTTCAACCTTAAAAAATGAAAATCGCCGATCAAATCTGAATGACAATTGAAATTGATGTTTGTTTTTCAGATTTTATCTCCAAAAACGGAAACAGAGCCCCAAATCGTAACAAACTCAATATTAATTGGGACGGTTATGCCAAAAAGGTGGTATTGGTTAGGGGGGGGTGTAATATACGTATTTTATACATGGAGCTTGTGTTGGATCTAGCAATTGGTACCCAAAAATCATTATTGTTTTACTTAATAACCGATTATGTCTTTTCCTAATATTAACCAACTTCTCCTAGATCCCTCCAATAAAAACCAATCCACAATAAACAATTATCCATTAAAGCCGAAATTAAAAAAACAGCCATCTCCACCAATAGCCAATCCTCCATCTCCACCAACCCTCACAGCCAATAATTAAAAAAACACAATTAGCCAAGTAATCTTCATTTTTTTTTGTCATTCATCAATGCACGAATTTAATTAATAGTAAAATATTCTTTTGTGTTTATTAAATATTCATCAATGCATGTGGTAGATTTTGATATTGATTTTTTTTATTACTTGATTTAATTTGGCTTAGTTTAATCACCCATTTGATATTGATTTATCAATCGGTTTGATATAGTTTTTTCAATCGTTAGTTTAAATTTTTCTTAATTTACAACATTGAAGAAAAGTTTGTTTTAAAAAAATATGAATGTTTGTTAAATAATATAAAATTGAATGTGAGTTAACATATGTTAGATTTTGTAGAAAGGTTATTTTTAAAAATATATATTTTTTATATTGTAGTCCACACATTACCAAACACATGATTGGGATTGGGAATCCCAATATTGTTTTCTGAATCATGTTCGATGTCAAACAAATTAATAGGATTCTCAATCCCAATCCATTTGAATTTGCAATCCCAAGATTCATAGAATTCCAATCCCACTTGTCAACCAAACATGCCCTAAAAGTCTGTGAAAGTTCACGAGAGTCAATCTGTGAAAGTTTGCAAAAGTTTGTGAAAGTCTGTAAAAGTATGTGAAAGTTCATAAGTGTCAATATGTGAAGTCTGTAAAAATCTATGAAAGTTTGTAAAAGTATGTGAAAGTACATGAGAATCAATCTATAAAAGTCTGTAAAAATCTATGAAAGTCTGTAAAGTATATAAGAGTTAATCTGAAAGTCTGTAAAGTCTATAAAAATCTACCACTTAAATAATGTTAACAAAAATCCATCAAAATCTGAATCGACTATCCCCCTTAGATGATTCAAAAGAAATTAAAGATTCCATGCATTGATTTTATTGTAAAGAAGTGTTATTTTTATATATTGTTTTTAATGTCTACGGGCAGATTTTTACAACACAGAGTTTCTGTTTGATTGTCACACAAGGAATCTGAACCAAATCAACATATACATCGTCATGTGTGCCAAGATGGGATATCATTTCCATTGTAGGGGAACTTATTAACATCGGAACAACTATTTTAACCCTATTTTTCACTGATCCCACTCCATTAGATGATTCACCCCATCTAAAATTTATGAGCTACAAATCCTGATCCCAACCCATTGTCTTTGTGCACGCAAATACATATGCATACAGGTCCCTTCTAAGGCGGACGTCCGCAAGAAGGTTTTTGTGGATATCCGCCTAGACCGTCCAATCAGATAAAGATTAGACGGTCCACTAAAAAAATAAAAAATAAAAAACTGAACTTTTCCACCTAAAAACATCTCGACTTCTTCTCCTCTCCAAAAAAACAGAGTCGAGCCCCTACCGAGCACCTGCGACCCCCATGCCCAACCACCGCCATTAACCTGTGACCACTTCCGTTCATTGCAACCAGAGGCCTCCAGTGTCCACCCCCCACAATCCGGGACTATGAATCGAGGGTCCCCACTCTCTCTCTCTGTGGGTTTTCCTTTTTTTTTTTAAGATCTTGATTCCTGATTATTTTGTTTCTGAAGATTGGGTTTATGATGATTTGGGTTGTTTTTCATCTAGGGTTTTTCATTATTAGGGTTTTTCATCTAGTCTTTTTCATCTAATGATCTCTGTGTGTATATTTATGTGGGTTGGATGGGTTTACTGTGGGATTTGGAGAATATTCGATGAATTTTTATTATTATTAATAATGGGTCTAGATTTTTCTGATTGAAGATTGCTTGTTCTTTATTCGTTTGTTTTTGGTGATTTGATTATTGTTTGTTGCTCTCTATGTGTATATGTTTTGGGCTTTTTTTTGTTTAAGAAGATTTGGTTTTTTTTTAATGGGTATTTGTGAAGTAGATTCTAATATTTTTGGGTGTTACGCCCCGGAACAGCCCTCCCGGGACCATAACAATCCTACAATACCATGACTCATACATAAGAGGTCAACATTGACCCCTGATAATAATGAAACAATAATCGCATAAGTAACAAGGAGACAGGAAAGCAATAAGTAACAAAAAATAATAATAATGCGGAAGCGTAAAATATAATTAAGTCTGTAAATCAAAAACATTATTGCAGACTCGAATACACCATTATCGTCCTGTGAGAGCCCAAGTCTAGTCCAAATACAACCACATATGTGACACGCACAATTACTAATACATACACAAAAATTGGATTGCTGACAGCCCCGCACTTGCCTACTGAAAGTTGGGACACTCCACGCACTGAATACGCTAGAAGGATGCTCCATCTCCACGCCCCACTGTCCCTGGTCGAAAACAACATACGAGGGGTGAGCTACAAGCTCAGTAAGTGGCAAGAATCCAACTCAAGAATAATAATATAACATTAACACAATTTCCTTTCAAGGAAAGATATGGATGGGAAAACACCGACAGATATAAATGTCACATAGAGACGTGACCACACATCACCCTCACCCTCACCCCAAAAGGGGGTAAAGCTGTTGGGACTTTTGGAGAACAACTAATCCATTAACACTAACGAGTTGTAACACAAACTAATACCACGCTACTAAGATTCTCCACATCTAGATAAATACATACCAATCTCTCGCATCATCTGGTAGCCCTCTCCCGGGTAATCCTCATCCTAACGGCCATCCATGGTCAGTACTCAAGCTTCGTACGATGGTAGCATCATACTCTGGGCATTCCCAACGATAAGGATTCACCCATGGTCGGTACTCAAGCCTCTTATGTTAGTGACATCATACTCTGGGCATTCCTGACGATACGGCATCACCCGTGGTCGGTAGTCCTAGCCTCGTATGATAGTCACATCATACTCTGGGCATTCCCAATGATATGGATTTACCCGTAGTCGGTACTTAAGCCTCGTATGGTAGTGACATCATACTCTGGGTATTCCCGACGATACGGCATCACCCGTGGTCGGTACTCTAAGCCTCGTATGGTAGTCACATCACACTCTGGGCATTCCTAACGATATTGTGGCACAATGCAGGACAGATTCAACACCGGGTAGCTTCGACGCATGATGATGTAGGGAAACAGTACTCCTTGTTCGCAATATCATCCGGTAGCCCTCTCCCTGGCGGCCTTCCGGTGGCACGGTGGCACCACGCAGGGTAGCTCCAACGCTGGGTAGCTTCGACGCACAATGATATAGGGAGGAAGCACTTCATGCTCGCAATACGATCGCATGATGATGTTGGAAGATAGTACTCCACGCTCACAATATCATCCGGTAGCCCTCTCCCAGGTAGCCCTCTCCCTGGCGGCCTTCCGGTGGCACGGTGGCACCATGCAGGGTAGTTCTAACGCTGGTGTCGGTATCGTCGGAATCTCCGGACTGTCGGTGTTGTCGAAAAGGATCCCGGCGGTGCGCGGGTGCGCGTGCGTGTGTGGGGGTTCTTCAGGGATTCGGATCGGATGCGTGCCCTGGCAGGCTCGGTCGGATCGTCTTCTCGGAAGGGTGAGGGTGTCGTTCATTGGTTGAGGCGCCCGACAGCGGCTCAAGAGGATTCCAGGGTTTATGTGATCGCCACCTACTTTTTCTAAAGCAGGAAATGGTTGGGTTGGATTTGATCGCCTACGTGGGGAGTTTGTGGGGTCTCCGCTCTGAGACACAGATATACTGTACACATAGATGAAAAACAGGTAATCCTATTCTGCTTCCGGGGCTTGACTAAAGGAGTCTTGGGACATAAGGGTGCAAATGGGGTGTGGATAGGGGGGCGGCTGGTGGGATCTAGCCATCGAGTATAGGGCAGCTACTAGGGTTTAGCCGTCCGGGGCCTGGTCTGGTTTGGGCAGAACTTCGGTAGGAAATGGGTTTGGTCTTGGACAGAGGCTAAACTAGGTTTAGCCCGGGTTTCTGGAGGGTGGAACGAGAGGGTGTTTTTGTGTAGGGAATGGATTTTTCTCTCACAAAAGGGGGGCTCTCTTTCTCTCTCTTGGGATTTCTAGTGGGGGAAGGGAAGTGAATTGGAAATGTGAATTGTCTATTGGATTGTGGATGTTGTTTAAAAGCTTGGGATCTCCTCTATTTATAGTAAAAAAGAGGAAGGGGAATAACCAGGGGGTAAAAGGGTGGCTTGGCTAATAGTGTGTGTGATTAGACCCCTCATTAATTCTCTGGTTCTTCTGTCAGGACCAGGTGAAGGGCGGCTAGTGCTAACTAGCCGCCCAGTATGGGGCGGCTACTTCCTGGTAGCCGCCCCTATCATGACCTACCAAACGTCCCATCTCTGACAGGCGGTGGCTTGGGTCGGTTACTTGGGTTGATCCGGCTAAGATAGGGTGGCTAAAGGTCATCAACCGCCGCAATGATCAGCATTTAATACTGCTTTATGTCCTATCCAGGGGACTGGTCCAAAGTCGTCCAAGGGGGCGGCTAGTGCTAACTAGCCGCCTGGTGTGGGGCGGTTAGTTAGGTCTAGCCGCCCCTTGCCAGGGAATTAGGGGTTTTTGGGTTTCCGGTTTTCTGGTTTTAAGTTTATGTCTTCCGGTTTAGGTTTAGGGCAAGGGTTTGGGTTTGGGTTTAGGTTAGGGTTAGGGTTAGGGTTTTCGGTTTAGGATAGGGCTAGGGTTAGGGTTAGGGTTTTCGGTTTAGGATAGGGCTAGGGTTAGGGTTTCCGGTTAGGATTTTGGGTTTAGGTTAGGGTTAGGGTTTCCGGTTAGGGCTCGGGTTAGGGTTTCCGGTTTTCTGAACTTCGGTTCTCTACTAGATGTTCAAATGTGAGATATTTCCGAGTGTTACTTGAAGTATTTCTGTCTTTCTAAACGGTCAAAATTGGGGTATCTATAATTGTCCCTCATCGGACGGAGTCTTTGTGCGAAGCAGGAAAGACTTCGACCGATGATAAGGAAAGAGACCCTTATTTTGGCCGGCCCGACCTTCAAGAAGTTATGCCAACACGAACAGTACTATTCGGGGAGTTGATTTAGACCGTCAGAGGCTAGGTCTTGACTTAGAATTTTTAGCCGAAAGGATGATCCAGGTGGAAGGCGGGGAAGAGTAAATGGTGAGCGATCCAACCCACGGTCGGAGTTCTTAGCTATCATGCGCGGAACAGCCCAGCGTCAGTTTCCTCGTGCCTACCGTTCCCATGCTTGGGAAAACTCAGCAAGGAGGGGATATCACCGACAGAAAGCAAGTAAAAGTTGATTTGGTGAATTGGATCATCCGAAGGATAAGAACTCTGGAAAAGAACCAGAACTGAAGAAATTCAAATTTGAACGGTACTGAAAGTGCGGCAAAACTTCGGAAAAGTTGTGTTTGATCAAGTAGTGCCTGGAAATAAGCCAATACATGGCTGTTTGGTATAGAGAACCTTGGAATTTAGGGCTGAAAAGAGATTGGAAAGGGGCCTTAAGTGAAAGTAGAAAACTGGGAGGGGCGGCTAGTTGTAACTAGCCGCCCGAGATGGGGTGGCTACTCGTGAGTAGCCGCCTCCCGACTGGGTCCCTTATAACCGAAAAGGGACCCTCTCTCTTCCCACTTTTCAAAAACGGTTTCTCTCCCTCTTCTTCTTCTTCTCTTCGGTTTTAAAACCCAAAAACCTTGATTTTATTTGCCTTCTCTCCCTCCATTTTATCCTCAATCTTCTCTCCTTCCCTTGATTTCGAAGCCCTAGTTTGGGTTCTCCTTTTTCTTTTCAAACCGAGGAAGATGACAAGGTCGAAGGCGATCGTTTCGAGGGGAAAACGACCATGGGTGGCTCATGGAGAGCGTAGCCCGAGCTCTTCATCATCGGAGAGCGATAGGCCAGAGGTCGAGGTCGTGGGGGAAGCTATGGGTGTGGCGGAGGTGCCGCCGGCGGACATCGGTGCGGGCGAGATTGGAGACTTGCCTTTGGGGGCTGCCCCGGAGGTTGGGAGTAGCATGATAGGGTATACATGCAAGAGGGCGTGGGGATCGACCGGCGGTGGCCGAGGAGGTGGTTTTGGGGGTCAGGGGATCCGTTGAGGGTGCAACCGAGGGAGTAGGGGTCGAGGGGGTTAGTGAAGATGTGAGGGCGTCGTTGGATGCCCTTGTTGGGATGTTGGACAGGGAGGCCACAGAGGACAGGGCTGAGGAGGAGGAAAGTAGGGCTATGGGGGCTTTTGCGGAGTTTATCTCCGGCGCGGGGAGGGTGGAGGGGACAGGAGAGGTTAGGGATGAGGCTAGGGCTGAGGGTATGGGCACCGGGGCTGCAGAGACCGGTGTGGGTGCTGAGGCTGAGGCCGAGGAGGCCATGTTTGAGGAGGATGAAGAGGAGGGGGATGACGATGGGATGGACGATCCCGACGAGGCCGAGGTGGACGCTCCTGGGTCCACACGGGCCGTGGTATGTTCCTAACCTTTTAGTCTTAGCCCTTTTATTTTGGTGTATATGCATGTGTTTTGGTGGTATGAACAGGTTGTATATGTGTATTATACTCGTATATGTGTGTTTTAAATAGGCATGCTTGTGTATAAGTTAATCATGGTGAGATAGTAAGCATGCGAACGGGTACGGGTTGTAGAAAGGAAAGGAGATAATTCTTCATACATACATCCATGTTTGTTGTATGCATATAAAGGAAAGGAAAGGGAACGGCTTGATATGCTTGCATGTGATGGTTTTGCATGTATGTAATCTTCAAAGTATGTTTTTATATGTTTTTGACCATGGTGGAGTAAGAGGGAGTATAAGAGGGAGTATCTGCATGCATTTTTATGGTTTAAGTTCCTTCATATGCTTAGTTCGTGGAAAGTATATATAAGCATGATAAGCGGTATTTTGAAAAGAAATATATGAGTATTGACCACGGTGGGATAAGAGAGTAAAGCATGTGATCTCATAGGCATGTTTTGCAAAATAAAGGAGGGTAGATTTTCGTATGAAGTCTCATATTTCATGCCATTTTTTTGTCCTTTTTTAGATTTTAATGTGTAGAAGTTTTATTTGTGCTATGCATGGTTTCTAGAAAATGAATTCGTTTTAGACTTGGACCCTTACCTCTCGATCGCTTTGGACTAACCCATTTTCGTTTGTTTCGTAGCGGCCGAATCGCATCCGGGCCCTTTGGCATGGGACGAAGCGGTGGTATGATGCTTTGGGGTAGGAGGAGAGGAGTTTAATTGACGGAGCGGGCTTCCGTTCCTTCTTTCTGATTGAGCCGTTCCACGTCCATTGCCCATATGTGGAGGCATTGGCGGAGAGATGGGACCCGGAGAGTTGCTCGTTCATCCTCCCTATTGGCGCCGTTATGCCGACCCTTGAGGACGTCCATCGGATCACTGGCCTTCCGGTCTTGGGGGAAGCGGTGATTGCGGCCACCCTTGCGGATTATAGGGGGCTGTTTCGAGAGTTGATCGGGGAGTGGGAGTTCGTGGAGCGGGAGCGGACGCTGAACCGGATTCCTTTAGGGAGGTTTTCAGGGCAGTATGGCCTCGGTTCTTTTACGGAGCGTCAGAAGGGTGAAGCTGCAGCTAGCTTCGAGAGGAGGCGGGCGATGATCGAGGCGAGAGAGGCGGCCACGTGCCTACAGAGGGCACGGAGGGAGTTGAGGGCGTTCTTCCTTTACCTCTTCGGCCGGGTCCTCTTCTCGACGGCCTCTGATAAGGTTTCCTC
This sequence comes from Acorus calamus, assembly GCA_030737845.1. NCBI lineage: Eukaryota > Viridiplantae > Streptophyta > Magnoliopsida > Acorales > Acoraceae > Acorus > Acorus calamus. The sequence continues at coordinate 9,129,686 of CM060873.1, read as the reverse complement.
TCACTCTCTTTTGCTGATGAGGGACCTGGAGGGCATGGGACGCTATGCTTTGGGAGCGGCGATGCTCGCCCATCTCTTCACGGAGCTCTCGTAGAAAGTTAAGAGGGCCGGGGGAAAGAACCTTGGCGGTTTTGCGCCATTTCTTCAGGTACGTGTAAGTGGTTCATGTCTTTTCCTTGGTTTAGCTCACTTTGATCATGATAATTTCCTCTTGCTTTGCAAGATTTTCGGGTACGAGCACTTCGCCATCGATCGCCCGACTCTGGCACCGTTTGATCATGCCCTCCCTTGGGCCATGAGATGGGAACCCCGGGGATCTTTCGCTTGTACCGCCTCGGCCAATTCCGAGAGACCTTCCGCGTATTGTGGGAGGAAGAGGTATAAGTTTTTCTTCGAATTTCCTTGGCTTGTATTTGATTTTCTTTTGACTAAGCGCTCTTCCTATGTTTTGATGTTTTTTAGATGACTTGGAGGCCTTATCCGGAAGAGGTTCCCGAGGCTCTGGCGCGAGGCGTCTGGTTGATCTACTTCAACGAGGTCGTGTTTCATGCGATCAGTCGGGTCGTCCGCCAGCTTGGCTATCATCAGTGGGTGCCCGATCCTCTGCCGTGTCACCCCTTGATTCCGGTGGCTGGGATTCCTAGGGATGCGAACCTCCCGAGAAATTATGCTATGTATGTGGCGGGATGGATGGGCCGAGGCGTCTTGGTGGAGCGTCGTCCTGAGGTGACTTCGAGTGACGAATACCTGGCTTGGTATCGTCAGGAGTATGCGGGTATCCTCGGGACGATGGAGGAGGAGATCCCGGACACTTACGTAAGTTGCAAATCCATTTTTCCTTTGCTTGAATATTTTCTGAATGGTATTTGTTTTTGCAGGTTGAGTTGAATGAGATGGAGAAGAGGCTCAAGACCGCCAATGAACACCTCCACGCGCGGGCCAGGCAGATAGAGGCGTTGCGGGTACAACGGAGACGCTTACAGGACCAGGTCCGGGTCCTCGAGGCTCAGGTGGATGCTCTGTCGAGAGCGAGAGTCGATGGCACTTCTTCTTCTTCCGTCCCTCCTCCTTCCATGGTTTCCGAGCGAGAGCTCGAGCTGACGAGGGAGTTAGATGCGGCCCGGAGTGAATTGACGGTGACACGGATGGAGCTGGGCCAGGCGAGGGGTAGAGCTTCTCGGGCTGAGGAGGAGACGGACCGGCTGAGGTCCATGATGGCTTCGAGAGAGGAGGGGTTCATCACCCTAGGCCGTGAGAGGGACTCCCTGCAGATGAGGGTGTCGGAGTTGGAGGCTTCGGCGGGTGTTCCTGGAGGTTTGATGGGAGACTTGGTTCATTCTCTCCAGGCGGCCGGGGATAGGGATCGGGAGGCGCTCAGGGCATCAGAGGCGAGGGTACGGGAGTTGGAGGAGAGATTGCGGGCTGTCGAGGATCGGGCTAGAGGGACAGAGAGTCGTCTCCGATAGAGATTAGAGAGGAGAAACAGAGATATGCAGCAGGTCCATCTCTGGGAGGCGACTATGAGGGGGAAATTGGTTGGAGGGGGCTCCATGAGCGAGGCGAATATTGACCTTCTTCCGCTTGAGCCTGACCATTCTCTCTTGGCTTCCTTGGCTACCGGGGCCACCTTCAGCCGTGCTTCTCGTCTCGGCGTCTCGGAGTCGTGGGATATACGTGAGGGCTGCGTCCTCGGTTCGAGAGACTCCTGCCGCTCCTGATGTTCCAAAGGTTCAGTCTTCTCATCAGCCGCCGCTTCCTTATCAGCCAAGTCAGTATGTTCCTCCTACTCAGCCTCCAGCGGATGGTGATACGCTGAGGTATACTCCCTTGTGTCTTGGTTTCAGGTAGAAGAATAGTATATATGCGAGGAATTCATGCTTTTCTTCTTTTATTTTGACTCAGGTGATCGTTTCGGTGGCATGCAGCTCAAGACTTTGGAGTTTGGAGTATTTTGAAGGACTTTTCTTCTTTCTCTCTTTTAGAAACCCTTTTTATGCAACTTTAGGCTTTGAAAATTATGTATGTTCATGGTCTTGGTGGGACAATTTTATAATTTTCCGTTTGTATGCATGGTTTGGTGTAGTTAGCTGAATTCTCATGGACATGTATGTGTGTGTAAATGAATCTTGGCCTTTATAGGTTTGATTCATGGATGGAGATATGATTTTGAGATATGGTCGTTTTTTTTGAAGTGTATTCATTTTGGTTTTATGAATGTATATGCGTATGAAATGTGTGTATGCAATTTTTGGAAAGAAATGTTCTTAACAGGTATTGGAGACTTGAAGACTTGATTAAAATGGGACCGACATCAGATTTCAGGGTAGCAGGCAGCTAGTTGTGTTTAGCCGCCCCCTACTTGGGGTTTGCTTATCTGGAACAAAGGGCTGGGGCGGCTAGTGTAAACTAGCCATCCAATGGGAGGCGGCTAGTCGAGTTTAGCCGCCCCCTACCTGGGGCAATCTGGTTCTGCTGCTCCTGCCTGCTGCTGCTGAAAGCCTTTGTGACCGTTTCAACCTTCGAGACCTATAAAAACATCCCTTCCATGGACCAAGTGTTAAATCTGTCCGGATTGCGCCCTTGCACTGACTTTCGAGCTCTTTCTTGCTTGAATGGTCAAGGACTACAATCCATCTTAAGGTAAAATAAAAAATCGAATGCGAGAAAGGAAAGTGCGGGAAACCATGCTTTAGTATGCAAGGAAGGGATTCCAAGTGCGTGAGCGAAAGAAACTCTTAAGTGCGTGTGAAAGTGGGACAATTTTCTCTCAAGCATGTGCGGAAGGGCGTAGAATGAGTGTAGGTGGGGGTAATCTTATCATTGGTACGGGGGGTCAATTTTAGCATTTCAAGAGAATCGGATGCCTAGGTGTTTTGGAAAAGGAAAATGCGAACTTATGCGTAAGCATAAGTGGGCATTTTAATTCTTTAATGGTTTTTCTTTCATGTGAGAGGGCAATGTTCTCGACCTTCTTAAGTAAAAGATATCATCAAGTCCCTGTGGTGGAGCTCTTGTGGTCACCTATGTCCAAACCAGGGTTGTATTTGAAAGGTATAGGCCTTAGGTGCCGGTTTTTCTAGGTTCATGGTTCTCAAATGCTTGATCGTATTATTCTAAACATGCTGAAAAATCCATGAGTGTACCAGGAGTCAAGTTAAATAAGCTTCCTTTGGATAGGCAAGTTTCTAAGTGAACTCATGTGAGTGTGTGGAGTTGTAAACCTAGAAATGATCTACCTTTGGTCGAAATTTTGCCTTTCCCGGTAGACATAGTTCAATTTTGAATCCCTTTGCGAAAATAAAGGGGGGGGGGGGAGAATGGGGTAAGAGTAATATCTTCCCTTCGGGCAATATTTTAGAATTGTCCCAGTCTAGCATATGTCCTACTTTCTAGGTCCCTCTGGCTTTCTTCTTTTTATCACTTCTTTTTTTTGGGTGGAAAGTACAGTCTGTTGTTTGGATCTGTACTGGTATAGCCTTTGTCTAGCGTATACCGTGTGTAAAGGCGTGAAAGCCTGCTAAAATAGAGAGTTTAACCCGTTCACTTGGGTGTTATTTTTCTTTTGTTGGCCTCTCATTGCCTGTTTTTTTTATTTGAGGGGGGGGGGGGGCTCTTCTGTTTTTCACCCCGATTCTTTTCGTGCTTCCCCTCTAGAAGTGTTTCATAGTGCCAGAGCCAGTTTTGGGACATATGCCAGGTCTAGAAAACTCTTCATTTTGACCTAGGGTTAATACGAGTGGGGCGGAAATAAGGGAGGTTTGCTTTGGGGGTTTTAAATTATCCCAGTCTACGGGGTAGGCAATTTCTCTTCTATTAGGTTAATCTAGTCCAGTTATACGTGTGTGAATGAAGTGGCATGATTTGGCGGAGATGTGTTCAAATAGATACGAGTTTATCTTTGAGAGTCTTATAATTCTATCATCAAGTACTAAACGCTGGAAATTACAGGAAGAAAGAATAATAGTTCTCAAGTATTGAAAGTTACTCATGCATGGAATTTCTTTAGATAAAGTGCATTCCACGAACCTGAAACCTCGACTCCTTCGGCATCTACCAGGCGGTAGGTATTCCCGGAATAGGCATGGGTGATCACATAGGGTCCCTCCCATGTGGGTTGCAACTTCCCTCTTGGATGAGGCTGTCTTGATGGCATGATTTTCTTAAGTACTAATTCCCCGATTTCAAATTTTCTTTTTATTACCTTCTTTTCGAATGCCCTTGCCACCCTTCTTTGGTAGGCCTGGGCATGGTCTGCCGCTCTTAATCTTTTCTCATCTAGTAGTTCTCTCTTTTTGGTATATATTTTTTTGTTTTCGAAAGTGTGAAGACAGATGAATACTTATGGTTTTGAAAAGGCCTGTGTTGGCGAATGGATATGTTTTTTTTTTGCTGTTTTTTTTTTGGGAAAAAGAACGGAGATAGAGTTTGGAAAATGATTTTGTTTTTAGAAGGAAAGTATGGAAAGACAGTTTGTAAAACGTTTTTGGCGGAAATCATGGAAGTACGGCTTTGTAAAACATTTAGTTTTGAAGAAAGGTAGATTGGAAAACATTTTCGTTTTGAAGAAGAGTGGAAATGTAGTTTAAATATTTTAGTTGGGTTCGGTAAACAAGTAAAGAAAGTTTGGGGAAGTGTTATTTCGTTTGGAAGTGGAAATACGATTTTTTTGTAAAACTTTTGTTTTGAAGGAGAGTGTGGAAAATATCTTTTTAGAAAAACATTTTTGTTTGTTTTTAAAGAAGAGTGGAAGTAAAGCTGGAAACAGGTATGTTCAGAGTTGGGGAATGAAAGCTGAATAGCATGTATTTTTTTGAATTTTGGTTTCTTCTAGGGAAGCAGGTAAACAAATATGTGTAAGGTGATGAAAACGAAAGCTAGTAAACAAATATTTTGATCTTTTGATTTTTAGAAAAGGCTGTAAACAAATATGTACAGGCTGATGAAAGCTCACCCAGGGGGATCGGTACCTGGTTCTTGGATTCGTATTGTTTCCTCGGGTCGGCTTCGCTTGGGCGGCCGGCTGATGTGTGGTGGGGGTCCCCTATTCCCGAACTCTTCCTCCCTGAGCCTTTTCAAAGGCCTTCCTTTATGGAGCAGTTCTTCGTCGGTGGAGCCTGGCTGCCAACATGCAAGCACCTCTAGCCGGATGCGCATGGCACAGACGCTTCAATTTCGGGCCCGTGTCTCGTTAAAGCGTGCTTCTTTCCAAATGGATACTACTTTCTCGCGGTACGGAAAGCGAAGGCATTGGTGTCGGGTGGGTGAGACAGCTTCGATGCTGTTGAGCCATGTCCTCCCAACAATCAGAGGGTGGGGTGATTGAATATTCATTACCATGCAGTTAACGATGGTGGAGACTGGGCCGATCTTTAGTGGGAGCGTGACCAGTCCGCAAGCGTTCTTGCGCGTGCTGTCGAAGGCATAAATGTATTCGTCTGAGGGCTCCAATCTAGGAACCCTGCCTTCTAGCTTCCGGTAGGCGGAATATGTAAGAACGTTAGTTTCCGCTCCCGTATCGATGAGAATGTGCCGGAATTCCCTCCCTCCGAGTATGGTAGTGATTGCGAGGGGTGCGGAGCGTGCTCCGGCTTTTGCGACTTCATGGGGGAGGAAAGTGATCGAGTTAGGCTCCGTAAGATTGCTTGGTGGATGCAGGGTCCTGGCCGCTTCTTCTGAGGGATAGTTGTCGTTATAAGGGGACCCAGGTGGGCTACCACTTTCATCCTCGTTCCCCGGTCGCAGGGCTAGTGTGAACATATTATGTATCGCCCAATTGTTCTCGTTCTTGTACTGGAGGCGTGCCTCTCCCCAGATTGTTAGTATATGACTTAAGAAGGGCAGTCGAAGGCATTGGTGCCGGGGGGAACATATAGTGTCACGACCCCAGGCGTCCCCGAGACGTGACAAATATATAAGCATCAGCTATCATACAAGAGGTCAACAAATGACTCCAATAAATAATACACAAGACTAATGAAGCAATGATAACTGATAACTCAAATGAAAGGCGGAAGCATCAAATATCAACATGTCTGTAAATCAAAACATTATTACAGACTCGAATACACAATCACTATCCTGTGAGAGCCAAGTCTAGCCAAAAGAAATACAACAAGTGCCACATGCACGGTTTACAAATACACAAGACTCTAGGATTGCTGACAGCCTCACACTCGCCAATCCACCGGACAAGACGCTCCACGCATGCAAGACCACGCCACAAGGAAGCTCCAGCTCCACGCCCAACAACGCCCCTGTAAAGGAAAACGGTATGCGAGGGGTGAGCTATAAGCTCAGTGAGTGGTCAGAAACCAAACACCAACATAATCTTTTTATACAAAGGCAATCTCCTATCAAGGAAAGCCATGGGTAGAAACCCAACGGTTAACACGGTCACACGGCGGTGCGACCATACCCCGCCCTCGCCCTAGCCCCCACAGGGGTGAGTCTAGGGACTTGAAGGACAAAACTTGCTGTTCTACACCGTTCCTCATCCGGTAGCGCTCTCCCAGGCAGCCTCTACCTGGAGCCGGCCACGGTCAGTACACTGTCGAGCGCATCGATGGTACCTACAGATGGGGGTCCACCCTGGGCGGCTCGTACCTAGGAAGCATCCACACGGATCCGGCGAAGGGGAGAACGTATCATGCTCGCAATATCGTCTGGTGGCCCACCTTCGTGTAGCCTCACCTTGTACACTCCCATGATTAGTACATCCGCCGAGTGCATTGGGAGTACCTACAAGTGGGAGTCCTCTGTCAGGGCAGCTTCAACGTCGGGGCCCCGGTCACGATGATATTGCGAGGAACCATTACATGTTCGCAACGCGAACCCCATGAGAAAACCAACTACACCAGCTGGTGGGTCGAGTATCAACTCGAGCCCACTACATTCACACCAACACCCTCACCCTCACCCCGACGGGTGACATAGGATTTTGGGAGGAATATAGATTGTTTCTATGTCCTTGGTCCACCGGTAGCTCGTATCCACGGAAGCCCATACCTGGTATACTACCATGATTAGCACATCCTCACAAATCGGCAGTACCTACGGATGGGAGCCCTCTGTCAGGCCGGCTGTCTCAACCAGGAAGTCCCTACGCGGATCCAACGAAGGAAAGAAACCAAACTACACTCACGAAAATGATCCCCCTTGGATCCGTCATCATCGGTTATCAGACGCCGATCCACTACGCCCTCACCCTCACCCCCTCCTCGGGGTGACATAGGCTCTTGGGAGGAATCTAGATTGCTTCTACACCCTTGATCCACCGGTAGCCCTTATCCCGGGAAGCCCCTACCTGGTATACTCCAGCACATCCTCACACATCGGTAGTACCTACGGATGGGAGCCCTCTGTCAGGCTGGCTGTCTCAACCAGGAAGTCCCTACACGGATCCAACGAAGGGAGAAAACCAATCTAAACTCGCGAAAATGATCCTCTCGGATCCGTCATCACCGGTTATCAAAACCGATCAGCGTAAGGAATTCTCATGAATTCCCTCCAGGGCGCATAAATCAGATGCGGGGAAGACATTTTATTCTAAGTCTCAATGCCATAGTATGACCCTATAAGAGGTCATACAGTTGCCTAAATGCATTAGGCAAGGCTCATGGACAATTAGGCATATACATAATATGCAATCAATATCCAAAGGTGGTTTACTTAACATGCATACATATAGTCAAACAGGCAAATATACAAATTACAACCTAACATACGTTGGATAACACCAACCTAGAAGGGAAGGGTTAAGCGCGATCCGCGCAACAACAGGTGCATGCCAATAATTCTAAGCAAGCCTGAGTCAAGTAGGAACTATATCTACTTACTCAGCTCACGAAAAGAGGGAGGGCGAGAGAGAGGGAAAGCCTCATCCTCTCTTGAAGCGGGTCATAGTTTTGCCCCAACTAGATGGGTGCAACAACTATACCATACCCTCGAGTACTAAATCAGGAATATTACGCATACCCCCGTTCAAGTTTAAACATGCTTTGTAAATAGGGGTAGTATTTCAATAAAAAATACCTAAGTCATGCCATATTCTATACAATACATAGGCAAGTATAAGGTAGAATAGGGGTTCTACATAATATACGAGCTATACAACCTAGCATGCATGATATCTAGCATATTTAGGGTGCAAATAAAGCCCCATGGAAGCGCGAAGCACGACTACGTGCCTCGAGCGCTCCCGGAAGGGTTGGAATCAAACCACTCACAGATATCCGAGTCGTCGCGCATCCCATCCGACGAGATAAGTAGGTCCACCAATGCCAACAACAAGCAAGGGCTTTGGTAAAGGGGCCAACTCATCATGCCATCTCGCATCAACAACTCAGAGCAACTGAATCGGCTTGATGCAAGGCTCCAATAGTGAGTCCCACATTCCTACTTGGTGGTTCTCGTGGAGTTTCCATCTCGTCAAAAACTGAGGGATTTCCTGCTGTCACTGGGTGTCAATGAGTAGTAATAATGCTAGGGAGTAACCACTTAATCAAATCTATCAAGTTGCAATGTGTTTGCATCTTCTTCTACAATAGATGATAAGCTAGTCTTTCCAACCATTTAGGGGAGTAAATGGCACCAACTTACGCCCTCCAAATACCACAGAAAAAAATGTGAATCATCAAATACCTACTTGATAACATAGTCTAATCTTTTATGTAGAGAAACTGGGAGCCACCGAAGCCACCCAAAGATTCCCTCTTGAACTGCCTCTACAGGTTGACTATGTCATCCCCAACACCAAACCAAGACCAAATATGGCATCGCAGCCACCCAAAGATTCCCTCCTCTTGGTCTAAGGACACCGTAGAGGGAATCGGCGGTCGGAGAGTCCCAAAGCGCAGACGAGTCCGACGCACTGGTTCTCGGCGCCGACGAATCTGTTGCCGCTGACGAGGTTGTGCCGGTCGACGCTATAGGCCCCTCCTCCGAAGACCTCCGATATCCCCACCGAAACGCTCGGTGGCTCCAGGAGCTTGATCGGCCACTTCTGTAGGGACGACAACAGGTTCCTCCGATCGGCGGTTTGGTTGGACAAGAGAGAGACCTTGAAAAGGAGAGAGTGAATACAACACACACAACACCACCTTGACTTCCTTCACACCTTCCTTTGCCTTCCCTTCTCCACCACTTCTCCATCTCCTCTGTTTCTCTTCGATGCAGCACCGACAAAAGAAACCAAAATGAGAGACCAGAGCAATTAAGGCTCAAAAGAGTGGTAGGTGGGTTGTGTGAGGGATGGGGTGAGTTTAAGTTACACTCACCACTAATACACAATATCAAAGAAAATGACTTAGTGGCTAAGTCACGTGCACCACAAGATCTCCAGACAGCATTCACTTAAACGGCCCTAACTTCCCCAATACAGCTCCGAATTGCACGATTCTAGTGGCATTGGAAAGCTAAGAAGATTATCTACAGCTTTCATGTTTTACACCCAGATCAAATAACCTCTCCAGCTATTCCGAAATCTAGGCTAAACATCTTACAGGGCTGCTGCCTGGATTTTTCAATCTCGGGGTATACATGGAAAAATACCCATAACTTTTGATATACGAATCCAGTTGATCCAATTCCACTATTATATGGAAGCTATCTCAAAACTGAACATCTCATAATAATATCGGATTTTTACCTCTTCATCTTGGATTTTAACAAAATCAAATCCAAATGCCAATCCAAAACTGCATAATTCCAAAAACGTTATCGGAATTAAACGAAAATTTTATGGGCAGTACTAAACAGTACCAGGACCCATAATATGCAGTTATATCTTCAATCAGAGTCCTCAAACCCCAGAAGGTAGCTAAAAATCAAAATTTTAGCGACTCCGATCGAAATTAGGACTCTAAATGACACAAGCCTAACAGATAGCTTGGATGCTGTCTAACCACGGTCACCCTATCATCAATGGGTACCTTGTGTCGATGTCGGCCACGAAGCAGGCTACTTCACAGATAAGAGGGCCTACGGATAGCTTGAATGTTCCGGGGCCGCGGAGAGTCTTCCCGATATGGTTGAAGGCTTGAATAGTATGGTAGGCCGGTTGGACGGGAGAACGGCCTAGTCTGGGTATCTTTTGGTAGGTGGAGCATGTCATTATGTTCATTCCTGATCCTGGGTCTACGAAGATGTTGTTTAGCCACAACATTTGAAGTCGTTCGCGGATGTGTAGGGGGTAGACTCGCTGTCTGGGATCCGGGAGGTCTTGGTCAGTGAACGATATGGTCGTTGGGCGGCGGGGGCCGTCGATAGTGTCGGTACTCTTAGAGGATCCGTTGTCGTCCGGATGCAGATCATCCGACGTACATTCCCCTCCCTTGGGTCCTTCGCTAGCTCCTTCGGGGATCTCCTCAAATGGCTCTTCTTCGTCTTCTCCTCCCGGGTTTTCTAGTCCGCTTTCGTCGGACTCGATGTCGATGACTGCGAGCAGGGCAAGAATGGCTTCTTCTTCTTCACCATAGAGTATGGCGAGGTCATGGTTGTCGAGGTTCAGCTGGAAGGGCTCGTTCTGCTCTTCCTCCTCGGATTTTCGGATAGACTGTCGTCAGTGACGTCTTGTGAACTGCTTGGTTGTGGTGATGGTTGTCTCCCTCTTCTGACCATGTTTACCATGTGGGCTCCAGATGTGGATGCTTGGTTGTGACCTGGCAATGGGTCAGTAAATATGCCAAGTGGCTTGGAGGCTCGAGAATTGCCCTGGTTTAAGTGGCTTTTGATCATGGCCCAATCAAGGTGCCTGTCATCATTTAAATTGTAAATAAAATCCTGAAAAACAATGCATTGTTCTACGGTATGACCATGTTGTTGGTGGTATTGACAGTAACGCAGTCTGCTGCCCCGGGGAGTGGAGGTTTAGCAGCTGGGAGGGAGATACTATTCGTGTCCATTAGTACCCTAAAAATCCTAGTTAGTGTTTCTGGTAGGGGAGGGTAAGAGTCCCTCTTTCCCATTCGTCTCTGATCATAGGATGTTGGAGGGGAGACCTCATTATAAGTATTTTGGGAGGTCTGCCTAGGATTTGGGTTCTGACTTCTTAGGAAGGTGGAATAGAAAGGGATCCTAGGCTGGCCTTGTCTTGAAATTACAGGGCTTTGGACCGGGGAACTTTGGACTACCAGGTTTTGTTGTGTCGACACGCGGACGGGTACTGATCGAGTAGTGAAGTTTTGGTTGATTGGCCGAGGCGGCGCATACCCGGATGAACCGGATGTGTACTGTCTCGGAGCCGTTCCTCGATCAGGAACTCGTGCTCCGTTCGGGTAGAGTGCAGATACTTGTGTAATAATCCCCTCTACCGTGGGGGTTTGTGCCTTACGAGGCAGTTGTCCAACCCTATGGCTGATACGTGGGGACTGGGTTTGGACTACTAGGGCTGCACAACGGAAAATCCTGTTGTGGCGGTCAATTAGAAGCTGATACGTAGTACAGTCTCCGTACGAAAGGCTCGTACGAAGCTCTGGACTCAGGCTCTGTAACATCATGTCAATTTCTTGACATTCTGTGAGTTGCAGACCGGTTCGGTGGACAAGCGTGCGCCACCGAGACACGTATTGCTCAAATTCCACCCTAGGCCTCATTCTCTCTACGGTTAAATCTGAAATAGCGGGGGTTCTGATCCTCTGGTAACCGTAGCGGCATAAGAAGTTCTCGCTTACAGCCGAGAAGTTCGACAAGTGATCTATAGAGAGGGTGGAGAACCATTGTAGTGCTTCTCCTTCCATTGATTTCTGGAAGAGGAAGACTAGCAAAGGTTGATTATCTAGAAAGGGGCGGGCGTCTAGATAAAAGGCAGTTAAATGGATGTCTGGGTCTCCACGACCGTTATACCGGTGGAATTTGGGGATTTTGAATCCTTCCGGTAGGTGGACTGATGGGATTTGTCTCAGGTTGCGTAGAGACATATGCTTGGGGGCCGAGGGACCAGTCTCGGAGAGGATTCTCCGGATGGTTTCATCCAGCGTTTCTCTTCTGGGAGGGCTGCCTAGCGGTCCTGAGTTTGGGGTGGCCTGGTAAGGGCCTGAGGTGGAAACGGTTGGGAATATTGGATTCGCGGGGGAAAGGGGGGTGAACGAAAAAAAGCTCGGATTGACCGAGTGGCTGGGTGTGGACGGGGTTTTGGGGATGGCCTTAGGTGTTTCGACAGGGGCCTCTTGTCTCAGGGTTTTTTCCTGGCGGTAATCGGCGAGGTCATGAAACATGTCCTCTACGGATTGGTATCCTAGACTGCCCATCTTTTCCTCTAGATGGGTCAGGAATTGCGTGGCCTGACCCTCTTGGTGGGTTCTTTCCTCTAGTATCTCCTCCTCTATGCGGGATTCCATGACGTGTGAAATTGTTCAAGGGAATGAATGCAGATATAAAGCAGTAAATAAAGTGGTAAAAGGATTGCGCAACAGTTTGCGGCTTACAAAGCAGTAAAGTATTGCGCAGCGGTGTGCGGCTTACAAAGTAGTAAATGATGTTGTGATGTGAATTAGAGTCGGAACTGATTCGAGGGGTGGACAACTCTAACCTTCATAGAGGGTTGATAACATTCTAGTCAAGCTTGTAAAAGGGGGCAGAAGAGGATTACCTTTTGTTGTTTTTCACGAGGGAGGTCCCACCGTGATCGCCAGATTTGTCGGTATCGTCGGAATCTTCGGACTGTCGGTGTTGTCGGAAAGGATCCCGGCGGTGCGCGGGTGCGCGTGCGTGTGTGGGGGTTCTTCAGGGATTCGGATCGGATGAGTGCCCTGGCAGGCTCGGTCGGATCGTCTTCTCAGAAGGGTGAGGGTGTCGTTCCTTGGTTGAGGCGCCCGACAGCGGCTCAAGAGGATTCCAGGGTTTATGTGATCGCCACCTACTTTTTCTAAAAGCAGGAAAAGGTTGGGTTGGATTTGATCGCCTACGTCGGGAGTTTGTGGGGTCTTCGCTCTGAGACACGGATATACCGTACACAGAGGTGAAAAACAGGTAATCCTATTCTTCTTCCGGGGCTTGACTAAAGGAGTCTTGGGACATAGGGGTGGAAATGGGGTGTGGATAGGGGGGCGGCTGGTGGGATCTAGCCATCGGGTATAGGGCGGCTACTACGGTTTAACCGTCCGGGGCCTGGTCTGGTTTAGGCAGAACCTCATTAGGAAATGGGTTTGGTCTTGGACAGAGGCTAAGCTAGGTTTAGCCCGGGTTTCTGGAGGGTGGAACGAGAGGGTGTTTTTGTGTAGGGAATGGATTTTTCTCTCACAAAAGGGGGGCTCTCTTTCTCTCTCTCTTGGGATTTCTAGTGGGGGAAGGGAAGTGAATTGGAAATGTGAATTGTTTATTGGATTGTGGATGTTGTTTAAAGGCTTGGGACCTCCTCTATTTATAGTAAAAAAGAGGCAGGGGAATAACCAGGGGTTAAAAGGGTGGCTTGGCTAATAGTGTGTGTGATTAGACCCCTCATTAATTCTCTGGTTCTTCTGTCCGGACCAGGTGAAGGGCGGCTAGTGCTAACGTCCCATCTCTGACAGGCGGTGGCTTGGGTTGGTTATTTGGGTTGATCCGGCTAAGATAGGGCGGCTAAAGGTCATCACCCGCCGCAATGATAAGCATTTAATACTGCTTTATGTCCCATCCAGGGGACTGGTCCAAAGTCGGCCAGGGGGGCGGCTAGTGCTAACTAGCCGCCTGGTATGGGGCGGTTAGTTAGTTCTAGCCGCCCCTTGCCAGGGACTTAGGGTTTTTTTTGGGTTTCCGGTTTTCTGATTTTAGGTTTATGTCTTCCGGTTTAGGTTTAGGGCTGGGGTTAGGGTTTGGGTTTAGGTTAGGGTTAGGGTTAGGGTTTCCGGTTTAGGTTAGGGCTAGGGTTAGGGTTTCCGGTTAGGGTTTTGGGTTTAGGTTAGGGTTAGGGTTAGGGTTTCCGGTTAGGGCTCGGGTTAGGGTTTCCGGTTTTTTGAACTTCGGTTCTCTACTAGATGTCCAAATGTGGGATATTTCCGGGTGTTACTTGAAGTATTTCTGTCTTTCTAGACGGTTAAAATTGGGGTATCTACAGCTGGGTAGCTTCGACGCACGATGATATAGGGAGGAAGCACTTCATGCTCGCAATACGATCGCACGATGATGTTGGAAGATAGTACTCCACGCTCACAATATCATCCGGTAGCCCTCTCCTAGGTAGCCCTCTCCCTGGCGGCCTTCCGGTGGCACGGTGGCACCACGCAGGGTAGCTCCAACGCTGGGTAGCTTCGACGCACGATGATATAGGAAGGAAGCACTTCATGCTCGCAATACGATCGCACGATGATGTTGGAAGATAGTACTCCACGCTCACAATATCATCCGGTATCCCTCTCCCAGGTAGCCCTCTCCCTGGCGGCCTTCCGGTGGCACGGTGGCACAACGCAGGGTAGCTCCAACGCTGGGTTGCTTCGACGCACGATGATATAGGGAGGAAGCACTTCATGCTCGCAATACGATCGAACGATGATGTTGGAAGATAGTACTCCACGCTCACAATATCATCCGGTAGCCCTCTCCTAGGTAGCCCTCTCCCTGGCGACCTTCCGGTGGCACGGTGACACCACGTAGGGTAGCTCCAAAGCTTGGTAGCTTCAACGCACGATGATATAGGGAGGAAGCACTTCATGCTTGCAATACGATCCTCTCGGATCAACTACTATCATCTAACAATTACCAATTGATATACAGAATACTCTTGAATTCCCGTACTGATGCATCCCTTGGATGCCGGGGGGGGGGGGGGTGGGAGGGGGAAAGAAGCTAAGTCCTCGCACTCAATCATGACAAGATATGATCCTAAAGGCGAGTCATGCTCACACCTAACACAGATAGGCCTGATATTCTAATATCATAGCTATCAGATAACAAACTCCAATACAACAATGAATTCTCATGAATTCCCATAAAGATGCATCAATCGGATGCAGGCAAGATAGCTACAAAATTTACATACTAAAAGATGTATGATCCTGACATCAATAGATCATAGGTACGCATACCATAAACAAGGCCTAACATTTAAATATACACACAAATATCACAACAAGTTGCATGGACCACATGTCTAAAAGAACCTAGTATTCAAGAATTAGCCACACTAAGCATCTACCAACAAGAAAGCAATACTATGTAAAAATCAAGATTGAATATTGCTATAAAGCCCCATGGATATGTGATGCACAATCACATGCATCGAGCATTTCCGAAAAGGGGTGGATCGAACCACTCACCAAAGACCCATTCATCGCGAGTCCCACCAACGAAAGCTGCAAAACACAACCAATGATGCTCAAATCAAACATGAAGCCTCCTGACACATATATATAAGCCTACTTCATGAAGACACCAACTCTTAGTATTGCACACAACATGAAAACTAACTTATTGAAGAAATCAAGAAAAACTGCTACATCTGCAGCAATTACCCCTAGTTGTTTGATCTCAACAGTACCAAATACTCATCCAAAAATTACAAAATAAATCATGCACATTCTCTGATATGTTGGGATCATAATCTGTGAAGATATCAAATCCTGATTTAATCTTGAAATGCCCGAAATAAATTATTTTCAGAAACAGGTCTATTTCTACACGAATCTGGACAGGCCATGAACATCAGGCTATAACTTTCAATACATGTAACCAAATGACACCAAATTTGATATATAGCATCTAGACATATGGATGATCCAATCACATGAATACATAACCTTCATAACATGCCTCTAGATACTAATTTCATAAGGATCTTCACAAGATAGAAAATCTATTTTAATACAACACAAAGCCACCACCATTAATGCATAAACACAAACATCTCATGTGCAATAGCAATTACCCATAACACCCTCTTAACAACACCCACATTCAATTGCACACACACTCACACCAATATAAACACAAATACATACATTGGCATAAAGAAAAGGGGAAGGGAATATCTCTTGGAGGAGGAAGAGGAGGATTTCAGAAGCAAAAATACACAACCTTCCCTTCTTTGCTGGCTAGACAGATCACAAGAGGGGAGAAAATTAAAAGAGGGCTTAAAAGAGAGAGAGACCAAGCTAATTAAATAGGCTCACACACATGAACATGCACTTTCACCCTCTCTTCCACTTCTCTTCCTTTGCATTAGCTTTTCTCCTCTTCTTTGGCTCTCCATTTTATTTTCCCATGAAAATGAGTTTCTCCCACTCTCTCTCTCTCTCACACACATCATAAATTCAAATAGCAACCACACCTGAAATATGCAGCCACAACACCCTCCACACTCAATAATACTACATAGAGACACTAATACTTCATTGGAGCATAAACACAAACACTTACATGGCACCCCTACACAACCTTGGAGAGGAGAAGAAGATGGAGAAGAATACAAGTGCACACACACATACACACACCTCCCTCTCACTCATCCATCACTTCCATCTTTAAATATCAACCTCCCATGATGGCTGAAACCATAGAGAGGAAGAATGAGAGGGGAAGCTTGAAAGAGGGAGAGAGAGAGACCAACAATCAAAGCATACAAGAAAATCACTCTTACCTTAACTTCCTCCATCACTTCCCCCTTCAACACATGCTCAAACACCCCCCAAAAAGGGTTGGACCAGAGATCATGAGAGGAGAAAAACAGAGAGAGAGTCGAGAGAGGGAGAAGAGTCGTCTGGGCTTTTACTAGCCAAAAGGGGCGAAATGACAAGGCTGTCCCCGACCAGAAATCCTGGACAGTCATCACTAGAACAGCCATAACTTCCTTAATATAGCTCCGAATTACACAATTCTAATGCCATTAGAAAACTAAGTATATTATCTACAACTTTCATGTTTATAACTAGATCAAATAACCTCTCTAGCTATTCCGAAATCTAGGCTAAACATCTTACAGGCTGCTGCCTGGATTTCTCATCTTCGGGGTATACTTGGAAAATACCCATAACTTTTGATACACGAATCCAGTTGATCCAATTCCACTTTTGTATGGAAGCTAGCCCAAAACTGAACATCTCATGATAATATCGGATTTTTACCTCTTCATCTTGGATTTTAACAAAATCAAATCCGAATACCAAATCAAAACTACATAATTCCAAAAACGTCAGAATGCGACAAAAATTTATAGGTAGGCCAATGTCAGTACCAGGAGAACAGATATGCAGTCCGATTTTAAAACTGAATGCCCAAACTATAAAAATAAATATAACCCAATATTTAACAGCAAACAAGTGACACAGACTTAACATTGGGAGTGGCTCGAGTTTATTTTATTCTCCTTTTGAAGATAATTGATTTTGAAAACTGTATATGCATAGGTATGAGACTTTGTAAATCTAGGGTATTTGATGAAGGTGTAAATTTATTTTGCAATGTCAGATATAGAAAATTTGGACGTTGAAATAGAAAGTGCAGTAACTCAACATATTGAAGATAATGATGCAAATGATGATGATGTTGTTTAACAACACACCTCAAGTAAAAGAGGAATTGAAATCTGTTGTGCCTGTGTCATTTGGAGCCATTTTGGTTTAAGCCTTGGCAACTTCTGGGTCATTAAGGGCCTTTTCTTTTTTCGATCGGAGTCGCTAAAATTTTAACTTTTTAGCTACCTGCGGGAGTTAGAGTAAGTACTCCGATTGGAAATCTGATTGCATATTATGGGTCCTGATACTGTTTTGTACTACTCATAAAAATTTCATCGAATTTCGGTAACGTTTTGAAAAATATGCAGTTCTGAATTGCATCCGGGTTTTGGTCGTTACTAGTTTCGTGGGAGGCATAGTGTTTGGATATTTTGGTGCATGTGGTGACCTTTGGTAACCTCACCCCCCCTTGCTTAAGATTTAAGTAACCATTAGTTATTTAGATTGTTAGACGGCGAGAACAGGCTTAGGTTCACCCTCCCTTTCTTTCCCTTCTCATCACCCCCCAAAGTGAGCATTTGAGCTCTTATTCTCTCACTCACGTCTCCTTCTTGGTCCAGCCCTTTTGAGGATGTTCAGCCCCCCATGTGTTTGAGGAAATGCCAAAGTGAGGGAGAAGAAGGAGTGCTTGGAAGAGGTAGTGCTTGAAGAAGAAGATGATCATGGTCGGTGTGTATTGATATTTCTCCACTCTCTCCTCCTCCCTAGCTGATCTCCATGGTTTGCCCCTCCCATTTGGTCCAGCCAAGAAGAAGAGAAGCAAAGAATAGGTGGTGGTAGTGGTGGTGGCGGTTAAGGTGGTCGAAAGGATGCTTGCCAGCCCCTACATCTCCCCTTCCCTCCCCCTCTCCTTCAGTGACTTTTCCCTCTTCTTTTGGTGGTTTTTATGCATGTTTAGGTGTTTGGGAGGGCATGCATGTGGGGTGTTTAGGTTTGAGTGCATGTGGGGGCTTGGGAGAGGGTTAGAAGTGACCAGGAGCGCGCGCGGGTTTGTCCGTGCGCGTGAGCGCGCAACAGTGTGCTCAATCGGGCTCGTGCGCGTGCGCGTGTGAATGGGCGGGCAAGTGCGTGAGGAGCAGGTGTGAGGGTGTGCGCGGTCGCGCGCGAGCGTACGCGAGGGGCTAGGCAGGCAAGCGTGGCCAGCGCGTCTGGGCGCGCGACAGTACGCCAACGGGCGCGGGGGTGCGTGCGCACGTGTATGCGCGTGCGGGGGCCACGCGTGTGGCTGCCTGAGGGCTCAGGTAGGTGCCAGGGCACTCGAGAATGCGTGCGTACGTGCGTGCTCGCATTCGTGCGAGCCCGTATGCGTGCATGTCTTTGTCTTTAGCATTTCTAGTTAATTCTAAGTGTTTTAATGTGGTTATACTCACCCCTTTTGATACCCTTGCCTTGCAGATCTCATCGGTTGGATATGCGACGATCCGGATATCGGTGAGTGGTTTGATTCCAACCTTTCGGGAAGCGCTTGATGCACGTAGTCTTGCATCGCGCATCTCTGGGGCTTCTTTGCACCCTAAATATGCTAGATATCTTGCATACTAAGTTGTATAGCACGTATATTTCATAGAACCCCCTTTTCTACCTATACATGCACGTGTATCATATTCATGTGTGTATTATTATGTTTGCATGCGCCCTTCTTGTATGGGCATGTATGATGTTTGTGTATATGGATGTATAGAATATGCATGCCTTAGGTAGTATTGTAATACCCCCCTATATGAGTAATATCCAGCATGTTTAATCCTGGCTTAATAACTGAATGCATAGCTAATATTCCCTTACGATTAGACCGGAGGGCGTGGTATAGTTGTTGCACCCATCTTGTTGGGGGCAAAGCTATGACCAGCTTCCCGAGAGGATAAGACTTTCCCTCTCTCGCCCTCCTTCTTTGCATAAATTAAGTAAGTAGATGCGGTTCCTACTCGACTTAGGTTCGTTTGAAAATATTGACATGCACCTGTTAGTGCGTGAGATCGCGCTTGACCCTTCCCTTTTTAAGTTGGTGATATCCAATGCATGTTAGGTTGTATCTTGTGTGGTTGCATGTCTAATGCCTTGTGTATGCATGTGTAGTTAGGACATGTTTTGTATGTATGTTTCATGATATGTTGTTATGATGTATATTCATGTTAGGGAGAATCCCTATAGCAAATTAATATGTTATTGATCATAACTGTGATAGAATTCTCCTCCATATTTATGCGCATGTTAAAACTGATTAGGCATATCTGAATTAGGCTTAGGTACGACCCGCTTTCGGATTATACCTCATTAGTTAGAGCGCGAGCGATGAAATCGCCACCCCGCATCTGTGAGATGCACTTGAATGAAATTTAGGAGAATTCATCGTTGTATCTGTTTTGTTAAACCGGTGACTATGACATTAAGTTAGGCCTACCCATGCTAGGTGTGTGTATGAACTACCTATTGGGTTATGCCCTTGACTTTTCTACACGAGTGTAGAGGTAACTCCTCCCGTCCAAGTGACGCATCTGTGTAGGAGTTCAAGAATTTTCGATATCATCGATATGTGATTATCGAGGTAGCTGACTTTCCATAGGGTTTGCATCGCGAATGCAAAGTCTTCCTCCCAATATCATCGTGCACCGAAGCCCTAGCGTTGTAGCTATCCTGCGAGGTGCTCCCAGATACTACTCATGACGCCTGTTGGTGCGCCCATATGGTAGAGGTAGTGGTCATGGAAGGCTATCAGGTAGAGGCTCCCTGGGAGAGGGCTATCGGATGATATTACGAGTGTGAAATCGTATTCCCCTTCAACGAGTCCGCGTTGAAGCTGCCCGGCGTTGTAGCTGTCCTGCGAGGTGCTCCTAGACGCTATTCAGGAACCAAAATTTTCCTTCACAAACACATGGACCTGCACCTATTTCTTCATGAACACATCAAACAGCACCATTTCCTTCTCAAACATTGAACCTGGAAATAAAATCACATGAACATCAACATATACATAAAAAACACTTCAGCAATTAAAAACAATATACTTGAAACCATAATTATCAAGTTCTTTGCGACTTGAAGGACATTCCAATGATGGGTTTACATTGTTCATCTACGTGCAGAATCCACATACCTCTATCATCACTATACAACGATTCCACACTCTCAACAGTATCATATATGATTTTTAACTGGATCTAATATTTATTTTTCTCATTTAGGGATTTTCCCTATTTTAACTAGATCTAGGGTTTTAGCCTCAATTTTATTTATTCATCATGATAAGGTTTAGCTTTATGAAAAAGTAATTTTTTTGTTTTAAATGTTGGTGAAAGTAGTTCATTTAAGAATTTTCCCCTAACTGCAATGGCACCACTGTTTGTGAAAATACTGAAATTGTATTTGTCTTATAGTAGTAAGTAAGAAAGTTAATTTGCTTTATAAAAACTAAGATATACATTGGCAATGTCAATTTAAAATATCATGCTACTGAATGCTAAAATTTTGGTTTGAATATTTCAATAAAAGCTAGTTGTAATATATTTTTTTGGTTTGCAATCTACACTCAAATGGATAATTTGGACTTAGAAGTTGGGAATGAATATATCCAACAAGATGAAGAGTTAGATTCAAATTCTTCTAATGTTGTTTACACTCCTCAAGTAAATCCTGAGTTGAAGCCCACAAAAGGTCAAGAATTTGATTCACTAAATAATATTCATGAGTTTTATAATAAACATGTTCAAGTAGTAGTCGTCAGCGAAGTCCGGCCCATCTAGTGTCCTCTCCGCGACCTAGCAAAGTAGGTTGTTCAATTCATCAATGGAGGTGGTAATAACGAAACTAATTAACAACAATGGATACTTAGATTGATTGCTTACTTGAGGAATGTATCGACAGGGCTTGGCGAACTTGGGAAGATGAGAAGCAGAGGCGTCGGAGGAGCAGACCTCATTGAAGATCATCCCCTGAGTGGATGCAGAGGCCTTGCTCTTGAAGGCGAGGATGCGAGTCTAGTTTTTCAAGAGGTTCTTAGCAAGGCACTTGCGATAGGCCTCTTTCGATGGTGAACGCATCGAAGTGTTCTATTTTTCTTTCCTTCTTCCCTCTGTTAGCAAGTAGTGGGCCATGTCGAAGTCCATGAAAGATCGGTTAGGGATAAAGCGATCGCTCTGCAAGAACCAGAGAAGTATGAACATTAGAATTATAGAACATCAAGAAGAAGTGAATTCCAAAAGATGTAAAATTTAAACCAATATGAGAATACATATGATGTGATTTCAGAAAAATCAAAATCAATGAAACAGATGGCAAAAAAGGAAACAAATAAGAGAGATTTCTGGGAAAACAAATAACCAATGTGGATTCAAGCAAAAAAAAGAAAAAATTCACAAAATAACAAAATTAGGTGGAAAACTAGAAAAAAATAAATGGAGAACCCATATCATGAATCACATAAAGAAAAGTATGAACATAAAGTTTCCTGAACGAGAAGAAAATGAGAAACCCAAAGAAGGCACACAAAAGATGTAAAATTTGTTCTTACAAACATAAATGAGGGATCAGATCAAATGACCCAAATTAAAAAAAACAGAGAATGTTAAGATGGCCCAATGTCGATTCAAACCCAAAACAAAATCACAAAACAACAAAATAAGATGGCAAACTAAAGAAAATGAAGAACGCATATAATGAATTACATTAAACAAGACTAGAATCAATCAATAGAAGAATTTGAGCACTCACGTTTGTAGATACCCTAATTTTGACCGTCCAAAGAGAAGAAAATTACTTCAAATAGTATTATAAAATGACCACATTTGGAATCCAATAGAAAACACTTTTCAAAGGAACTAGAGGAGAAAACAAGAATGAAATTCTGGCCCAATACTTAGAAAATCAAAATGACCAGAAACAGGGCGGCTAGTTGAAAGTAGTTGTCCCTCACTAGGTGGCTTTTCAACTAGCCGCCCCTTAAACCGCCCCCAACCGCTTCCCAGAGATGGGACATAAAGTGGCATGAAATACTGATAATTGCGGCGGTATTAGCCGCCCCTTCTCTGACGGTTCAACCTTAGTAACCGCCTCAAGCCACCGCTTGTCAGAAATTAGATGTTTGGTAGGTCATCATACCGACGGCATCTTGTAACTAGCCGCCCTTGCCTGGTCGGCTAACTACAACTAGTCGACCCTGCCCGGGCGGATGAATTAGGAAAGCTGGCTCTCACCTGGACTCATCCATAAAGCATAAAGCAACTTTACTTAGCCCTCCCTTTTGGATGGCGGATAAACCCCGGATAAAATTTGGATGCTGTTTGAAAAACCCAGATAAACCTAGATAAAGTGTGCCAGAATAAACTGGTACAAAGTGGTATATGGATTCCAATCAACTCCTAGAATAAAATTTATCTTATGTTATTCCACTCAAAGAATAAGGGGGCCAACTGTCGAATCAACTATAATCACCTCTTATAAATCATTTGTCAAATCAACTATCATTATTTTTTCTACCTTTTATAAATCCTCATCCATACTTTATTCACATTTTACTCAAACAACAAAACATTTATTCTTACGATTCCCATCTAGAATAATTCAAAATACAAACAAATACAAAATCACTTTATCCTTATTTATACTCATTTATGCTCGGATAAATAAATACCCAATAATAAATCATATTCTGTATCCAAACGAGGGCTTAGAGGTGAAGTTACTTAGCCACACCCTCTTGTCCAACCCATGCTATTACCCAATGGACCATTGAGTACGTCTTTTTGCAATCATGGTTACTTAGCCACACCCTTTTACCCAACCCATTCTATTGTCCATGGGACACTCCTATGCATCTTTTCTACTATAAAAGGAGGGGTAGGGGTGGGAACCAAAAGGTGGCAAATTCATTTCACAATTTCATTTTCAAAAGTGTGTGTGTGTGTGTGTGTGAGAGAGAGAGAGAGAGAGAGAATGAAACCCATTCCCCACCAAAATCCACTCTCTAAAAATCCCCCTCTAACCGTTGTCTTAAACCTCTCTTAGCCCTAGCCAAACAAATCCAAATTCGTACATAGGTGCTGCCCAAATCTAAAAGAAGAAACCACCAACTCCACTTTCAATTCTCACTACCACCACCCTAGCCAAAGCCAAAACACTTCCCTACCTAGCTTCTGCCCAAATCCAGAAAACCAAGAACGAGATACTAGGCGGCTAGTCCCAACCAACCGTCCTCCACCAGGCGGCTAATTCCCTCTAGCCGACCCCCACCCATTCCCACCAACTTTCAAATCTCCTCTACCAAGTTCCCGAAGCATAATAGGATCCCTATTTTTCACCTCTGCGTACGGTATATCCGTATCCCAGAGCGGAGACCCCACAAACCCCTACGAAAGCGATAAAATCCACCCCCGACTTTTCCTGCTTTGGCGATCACACACACCCCTGAATCCTTTTGAGTCGCTGTCGGGCCGAGCCTTCCAAGTCCCTGAAGAACCCCTACACACGCCAAAAAACCAAGATCGGAGGAAGAGGGAAGGAAAACACTCCTACCCGAAATCCGATATCGACAAATCTTGCGATCACGGTGGGACATCCCTCGTGAAAAACAATAAAGGTAATCAATTTCTGCTTCCCTTTACAGCTTGACCAGAATGCCATCACCCCCCTAGGAAAACTAAAATTTCCACCCTCCGAGTTAATTTTACCTCTACTATGCATCACAACACCATTTACTGCTTTTTCTAGCCGCACACAGCTGTGCACCCCTTTACCGCTTTATTTACTACTTTAAATTTGCATTCATCCATGCCTGCTCTATTTCCATATTTACACCATGGAAACCCCTGAGAAAATAGTAGAGGAGAGAGATGACCAAGAGAGTCAAACTGCACAATTCCTTAGCCATCTAGGGGAAAGGATGACCAACCTAGGGTACCAATCAGTAGAGGACATGTTCCATGACCTCATTGATTATCACCAAACTAAGACCTTGAGGCAGGAAATCCCTACCGAAACCCTTAAGGTTACTCCCAAAACCCCACCCACACCCAGTTGCTCGGTTAACCTGAACATCTTTTCATTCTCCCCACTTTCCTCCGTGAATTCAATATTCCCGACCGTTTCTACCCCAGGCCTTCACCAGGCCACCCCCAACCCGGGACAGCTAAACAGCCCACCCAGGAGAGAAATGTTAGATGAAACAATCCAGAGAATCCTCTCCGAGACTAGCCCCTCTGCCCCCAAGCACATGTCTCTACACAAACTGAGACAGATCCCGTCAGTCCACTTATCAGAGGGATTTAAAATCCTGAAATTTCACCGGTACAATGGTCATTGAGACCCAGACATTCATCTAACCGCCTTTTATCTAGACGCCCGACCATTTCTAGATAACCAATATCTGCTCCGCTTCTAAAAATCTTTGGAAGGAGAAGCACTGCAATGGTTCTCCACCCTCCGTTTAGATCATTTGTCAAACTTTTCGTCTGTAAGCGAGAAGTTTCTGGGCCGCTACAGTTATCAGAGGATTAGAACCCCCTCTATTTTAGATCTAACAACAGAAAGAATGAGGCCTAGGGATGAATTTGAATAGTACGTATCTCGGTGACGCACACTAGTCCATCGAACCGGCCTGCAACTCATAAAATATCAAGAAATTGACATGATGTTGCAAAGCTTGAGTCCAGAACTCCATACAGTCTTTCGTTCAGAGACTGTACTACGTATCAGATTCTGATTCACCGCCATAATAGGATTTCTCGTTGTGCTACCCTATTAGTCCAAACTCAGTCCCCACCTATCAGCCATAGGGTTGGACAACCGCCATAATAGGCGCAGACCCCCACGGTAGAAGGGATCACCCAAATTTTGGCACTCTACCCAAACGGAGTGCGAGTCCTTGATCAAGGACCAGCTCTGAAACAGTACACGCTTGGTTCATCCGGATATATGCCGCCTCGCCAAGCCAATCAAAATTTCATTCCCTGATCAGTACCCGCCCCCGTGCCGATACGACAAAATCCTGTATTCCAAAACTTTGTAAGTCAGATCCGAGTACGTGTAGATCCTGTAAAACAATAGAATTTACTATACAAGCCCTGATGGAAGAACCAGAAAACCTGAACTTTGGAAGTGTCTACGCAATAGGGGCTAGAAATCATGTAGAACTGCCTGGGATCATTCCAGGTGCTTAATCCTTCCAGCACCTTCCCCAATACGTCCAGGCTCTGTTAGACCCCTCACCCTATACACTGAACAAATACCTGAGCCCATCCTAGTTAATCCTAGAAAGGGAGGGCCCATCCAACCATTAAACCATTTCTCCCAGGTACAACCTAGTGAGACCTATGACAATAGTGTCAGAGTTTCTCCTGCCTATGCCCCTGCTCCACAAAGATCACAAAACTTTGTTCCCCGACAACCACTCCAAAGGCAATACATTGCTATTCCATCCCCATCAACTTTTGAGTCTCTGGCACCTGAAATTATAGAATCTGTAGAATGTCCCAAGCAGGACTCTGACGATGATGAAGAGTTCTTAGATGGAGAACTATTGGAACTCTTTTACTCTACTCCAACACAACCTGAATCGACTATCCAAACCCTACAACTGGATGAGTTTGAATCCCCATTGTCTATATATGCTCAAGATCCAATCAAATCATGGCATGTTGAACCCATCTTGATCATCCCGGATGACTCACATCTTGGCTCATTAGATTATGAGATTGAGATAGATCTAATACAATCAATAGTGCATGTCCTCGAATCAGAACCATTCATATTTAAAAATGCACAATTTGAGAGAGCAGTCGAGCCATCCCAATTGCCAGATCCACTCGACTTGCCATCCCATCTATCTGAGGTACTCCATCCTCTGGATTCCCCCGTCATATCCAAATCAATTTTTCTGATCTGATCCATATGCCCCTAATTGCATCAATTGAGGAGTCCTTACCCCAACCATTATTAGAGCCTCGTCATTATGTTGAACTGTGCTCCCTTGCACCTGTTCAGTCAATAGTTGTTAGGCATGTGCCATTTAGAGTCTTATTTTCGATCGGAGTCGTTAAAATTTTGGTTTTTCGCTACCTGCTAGAGTTGAGGACTCTGATTGAAAATTAAACTTCATATTATGGGTCATGGTAATGTTTAGTACTGCCCATAAAATTTTCATCAAATTCCGATAACATTTTTAGAATTATGCAGTTTTGATTGGTATTCAGATTTGATTTAGTTAAAATCCGATATTATCATGAGATGCTTAATTTTGATCTAGCTTTCATACAAAAGTGGAATTGGATCAACTGGATTCATGTATCAAAAGTTATGGGTATTTTTCCAATTATACCCAGGGATGAGAAATATTGACAGCAGCCCTGCTTGATGTTTAGCCTAGATTTCAGAATAGCTAAAGAGGTTATCTGGTCTGGGTATAACATGAAAGTTGTAGATAATCTTCTTGGCTTTCCAATGGCATTAGAATCATGTAATTCGGAGCTGCATTGA
Source organism: Acorus calamus (assembly GCA_030737845.1). Taxonomy (NCBI): domain Eukaryota; kingdom Viridiplantae; phylum Streptophyta; class Magnoliopsida; order Acorales; family Acoraceae; genus Acorus; species Acorus calamus. Next base: position 9,102,801 of record CM060873.1, on the reverse strand, counting down.
GGAAGTTATGGTCATTTTAATGAAGTCTGTCTAGAATTTCGGGGTCAAGAATGTTTTGATCGTTTGGACCCCACTTTAAGCTATTTATATACCCCCAAATGTTACGACTTTGGGCTCTTTCTTCTCCTCTATATTTTTGGTCCAGCCCCTTCTGTGTGTTTGGGTGGAGGAAGGAGAAGGAGATGGAGCAAGAAGAGGAAGAGCTAGAAAAGATTGAACTAGGTTAGTTGTGTATGATTGTGTTGATGTTTCTCCTCTTCTCCTCCTCCCCTAGCTAATCCCATGTTTTCCCCTCCCCTTTGGATCACCCCCCCATGTGTTTATGGAAATGCCACAACGAGTTGGAGAAGGAGAAGATGGTGGTGCAAATGGAGGAGTTGATCAAGGTAAGTAGTGTGTGTTGTTTCTCCTCCCTCTCCTCCTTCCCTAGTTGATCCCATGTTTTCCTCACCCCCCTAGTCAGCAAGAAGAGGAGCTCCCAAGGCTGAGGTGGTGGTAGCGGTGGTGGCGGTCGAGGTGTTAGAAGGCGTGCTTGCGAGCCCCACATCTCCCCCTTCCCTCTCCCTCTCTTTTGTTGAGTTTTCCCCCTTCTTTTTCTTGTTTTTAAGCATATATGGGTGAGTTTGAGGTTGTGCATGCTAGGTAGATGTGTTGGGGTGTGTGTGGGCCGTGCATCTGGGTGCACGGTGTAGATACCCCAATTTTGACCGTCCAGAAAGACAGAAATACTTCAAGTAACACCCGAAAATATCCCACATTTGGACATCTAATAGAGAACCAAAAGCTCGGGAAACCCTAAACCATAACCCTAACCCTAAACCTAAACCCCAACCCCTAACCCTAAACCCTAGCCTGACAAACCCTAACCCTAAAACCTACCCTAAACCAGACCCTGGCCCAAACCAGGAACCCCACCTAAGAGAAAATCTAAACCCCAAAAACCCCAAGTCCCTGCCAAGGGGCGGCTAGCCTTAACTAGCCGCCCCATACCAGGCGGCTAGCGTTAACTAGCCGCCCCATACCAGTCGGCTAGTTAGCACTAGCCGTCCCCCTGGCCGACCTTGAACCGCTTCCCTGGATGGGACATAAAGCAGCATTAAATGCTGATCATTGCGGCGGGTTATGACCTTTAGCCGCCCTATCTTGGCCGGATCAACCAAAGTAACCGACTCAAGCCACCGCTTGTCAGAGATGGAACGTTTGGCAGGTCATGATAGGGGCGGCTACTAAAAAGTAGCCGCCCCATACTGGGCGGCTAGTTAGAACTAGCCGCCCTTCACCTGGTCCTGACAGAAGAACCAGAGAATTAATCAGGGGTCTAATCAAACACACTATTAACCAAGCCACCCTTTTACCCCCTGGGTATTCCCCTGCCTTTTTTTACTATAAATAGAGGAGGTCCCAAGCCTTTAAACCATCATCCACAATAAAAAACACACAATTCACATCCACCAAGTCCTATTCATTCCCTTTCCCCACTAGAAATCCCAAGAGAGAGAGAGAGAGAGAGAGAGAGAGCCCCTTTTGTGAGAGAAATACCCATTCCCCACATAAAACATCCTCTCATTCCACCCTCCAGAAACTCGAGCTAAGTTTAGCATAGCCTCTGTCCAAGACCAAACCCATTTCCTACCGAAGTTCTGCCCAAACCAACCCAGGCCCCGGACGGCTAAACCCAATTAGCCGCCCCATACCCGACGGCTGGATCCCACTAGCCGCCCCATATCCACACCTCATTTGTACCCCTTTGTCCCAAGACTCCTTTAGCAAAGCCCCGGAAGCAGAATAGGATACCTGTTTTTCACCTTTGTGTACGGACTATCCGTGTCTTAGAGCGGAGACCCCACAAACTCCCCACGTAGGCGATCAAGTCCAACCCAACCTTTTCCTGCTTTTAGAAAAAGCAGGTGGCGATCACACAAACCCCCTTGAATCCCCTTGAGCCGCTGTCAGGCGACTCGACTAGGAACGACATCCACCCTTTTGAGAAGACGATCCGACTGAGCCCGCCAGGGCATGCACCCGATCCGAATCTCCGAAGAACCCCCACACATGCACCCCCACCGGTGGATTCTTTCCCGACACCGACGGAATTCGACGCCGACACACGGCAGGGCGCCAGTGGGCGCGGGTGTGTGCGTGTACGTGCGTGCGTGTACGGGGCGCTCGGGGCTGTGCCCGGGGCTCCCCGGGGGTCCGTGCGGGGCTGTCCGGGGTTCGGTTTGGGTGTGCTGTGGGCCGACACGCTTGGGTGCGTGTCCGGGGGGATCGGGCTCGCGTGCGTGCGTGCGTGCTTGCATGCGTACGAGCCCGTATGCGTGCATGTCTAGTCTTAGGCATTCCTAATTATTTCTATTTGTTTGTATGTGGTTATACTCATCATTTTGATACCCTTACTTTGCAGACCTTGTCGGATTGGATGCGCGATGACTCAGGTATCGATGAATGGTTTGATTCCAACCCTTTAGGATGCCCTCGATGCACGTAGTCGTGCATCGCGCATCCATGGGGCATCTTTGCACCTTAAATATGCTAGAAATCATGCATGTTGTTGTATAGCTTGTATATTGTGTAGAATATGGCATAACTTAGATAGTTTCATTAGAAATACTACCCCTTTTTATTTGACATATCAAGCATGTTTAAACTTGGGTTAATAATAGGGTACATGCATAATATTCCTTGGATTTAGGACTTGAGGGTGTGGTATAATTGTTGCACCCATCTTGTTGGGACAAAACTATGACCAGCTTCAAGAGAGGATGAGGCATTCCCTCTCTCTCGCCCTCCCTCTTTTCGTGAAATGAGTAAGTAAATGTAATTTCTACTTGACTCAGGCTTGCTTGGAATTATTCGCATGCACCTATTGTTGCGCGGATCGCGCTTAACCCTTTTCCTTCTATGTTGGTGTTATCCAATGCATGTTAGGTTATTTTCTTGTGTGTTTGCCTATTTGACGTCATGTATGTATTTTAGGTAGACCATCCTTGTGTAATTAATTGCATATCATATATATGCCTATTAGGCCATGAGCCTTGCCTAATGCGTTTAGGCAAGTGTATGACCTCTTATGGGGTCATACCATGGCGTTGCCACTTAGAATAAAATGTCTTCCCCGCATCTGAGTTATGCGCCTTGGAGGGAATTCATGAGAATTCGTTGCGCTTAATCGGTGTCTGATAACCGATGACGACGGATCCAAGAGGATTGTATCCGCGAGTGTCGATTGTTCCCCCCTTCGTTGGATCCATGTAGGAACTTTCCAGCATCGAAAACGCTGTCCTGGCATTGGGCTCCCATCTATAGGTATTACCGATGCATCTAGGGACGTACTGATCGTGGGAGTATGTCAGGTAGAGGCTACCTAGGGAAAGGGCTACCGGTGGACCAAGGGTGTAGAACAGTCGACCTCATACCAAGAGTCCTATGTCACCCTATGAGGGTGAGGGTGAGGGTGTTGGTGAGGGTGTGGTGGGCTCGAGTTGATACTCGACCCACTAGCTTGAGTAGTTGACTTTCCATAGGGTTCACGCTGCGAACATGTAGTGGTTCCTCCCAATATCGTCATATACCGTGGCCCCGACGGTGAAGCTGCCTGGTCAGAAGGCTCTCACTTGTAGATACTCCCGATGCATTCGAAAGAGGTACTGATCATGGGAGCAAACCAGGTAGAGATTACACGACAGTGGGCCACCGGACGATATTGCGAGCGTGAATCGTTCTCCCCTTCGTTGGATCCGTGTAGGAACTTCTCGACGTTGAAAACGCTGTCCTGGCAGCGGGCATCTAGGGACGTACTGATCGTGGGAGTATGTTAGGTAGAGGCTACCCGGGGAAAGGGCTACCGGTGGACCAAGGTTGTAGAACAACAAGTTTTATCCTCAAAGTCCCCAGGTTCACCCCTGTGGGGGCTAGGGTGAGGGCGAGTGTGAGTTGAAGCCACGTCGTCACGTTACTTTTATACCCATCGAGTGTACTCTGGGTATGCTGCACCTAACGCTCGAAGTATATCTCTACCTCGTAGCGGATGGACTCGCTTTAATTGTTGCGCAGTAACACCAAGTGTTATGGTTAAAGTTGTTCCTCCCTGTGAGTCCCAAAAGCCTCCCTCTTGGGAGTGAGGGTGAGGTCAGGGTATGGTCGCGCTACCGCGTGACCTTGTTATCCGTTGGGTTTCTACTCATGTTTTTCCTTGATAGGAATTTGCCTTAGTACCGAATTGTGGTGTTGGTGTTTGGTTTTTAGTCACTCACTGAGCTTATGCCTCATCCCTCGCGTACTGTTTCTTATACAAGGGCGTTGTTGGGTGTGGAGCTAGAGCTTCCTTGTGGCGTGATCTTGCGTGCGTGCAAGCGACCTGTCCGGCGGATTGGCGAGTGCGAGGTTGTCAACAGTCCTAGAGTCTTGTGTATTTGAAATCGTGCGTGTTGCACCAGTTGCGTTTTATTTGGCTAGACTTGGCTTTCACATGACACTGATTGTGTATTCGGGTCTGTAATAATGTTTTTGATTTACTGACACATTGATATTTTTATGCTTCCGCATTTGCAGTCAAGTTTGTCAGTTGTCATTGCTTCAGTAGCCTTGTGTATTATTTATTGGAGTCATTGTTGACCTCTTGTATGATAGCTGATATTTTACATATTTGTCACGTCTCGGGGACGCCTGGGGCGTGACAATAGTCGTCTTTGCAACCTGCTTTTCCATATTCACATCTTTGTTGATTGACCCCTCTATGCGGGATCGTTCTCTTTCTGTTGAGTATCTATGACCGATCAAGCGCCACTCGCGCTTTCGAAAGCATTCAAGCAGTGTTCCTTTGAAACTGCTTCAATTTGAGCCTCCATAGAGGACTCATCCTGCACCATCATTTTCTGGAGGCCACCCCACTTTACCCTTTTTTCCCCCTATAGTATGTTGTTTGTTTACGGTTTTCTTTAAATTAAAAATCCTAAAAAAAAAATATATGTTAAAAGTTCAAAAACAAAAAACATTTCCGTTCACAAAGTTTGTTTATTTCAGCTATTATGCATACATTTAAAAGCTTTCGAAACAAAAAAAAAGAGTCCCTTGCATAAATTCAGTTTATTTCAGTTATACCCTCCATTTTCAAGTTTTAAAAATATATATATATACCAAAAAAATAAGACAAGAAAAAGGGAAGGGAATTGGGGAGATGATGCCCAAGAAAATCATGCCATTAAGATAACCTCATCCAATGAAAAATTGCAACCAACATGGGAGGGACCCTATGCGATCACTCACTCATGCATATTCCGGGAAAGCCTACCACATGGTAAACATCAAAGGGGGCGAGGTTTCAGGTCAGTGGTATGCACTTTACCTGAAGAAATGCTATGCATAACTGTCAGTATTTGAGAAGTTTTACTCTTCCTTACTGTGAATTGCAGCGTTTATTGCTTGATGATAATATTATGAAAATCCTGAAGATAACCTGCATTTTACTTAGACTCATACCCGCTAATCATGCCACCTCCACTACACTAGTATAATTTAAGGCTTGGTTCACCTGATAAAAGGGAAAATTGCTTTCCCCAGGCTGGGGCAATTGTTAATTTTTATATTTTTTAGGATTATCGTTCCCTTGTTTTTAACTCTTACTTCGTGCCAACCGAGATTTACAAGAAATATACCCCGGACCTAGCATACATCCCAAAGCTGGCTTTAGCACCATACAAACACTTCTAGAGGGGAAGCAAGAAAAGAATTAGGGTAAAAAGGTTCACACACTCTCACATGAGTCTATTTAAAGTCTTGCATATCTGAGGGATGCTTATTTGTTTGATTCTTGGCATATACGTGGAGTTTTCAGCATGTTTAGAGTAACATAATCAAATATTTGAAAACTACTCCACTTGAAAACTCATCCCTCAAGCTAAACCACTTCAAAATGCCCTAGGCTGGACATGAATGATCACAAAGTGCTCTCCTTTAAATTAGCGGCATGTCTTAAAATTGCCCGTCTCACATCAATGCATGAGTTTGACATCCATCTTAATACTTGACCATCAAAAATTGCCCCCATGCTCATTTACAAATTGCTCCTTTATGCTTCTAAAAAAAAATTGTCCTACCTCTCCTTTCTCGACATCACACAACATGTTCTGCTTTCATACATGTCACGACACGCATGTGTTAAACTCAAACCATGATGAAATGTATGTAAAGTTATCCTTCTTTTAACTCATATGCTATGCTCCAAACAAATCACATCACATGCATGCAATCCCACCATGAAAACACATGAAAACTTTCAAACTCATGCTATTTCAAATCCCACCGTGACAGAACACGCATGGAAAAAATAATCCTTTCTAAAAATCCATGCTCACCCTTACACTCAGAAATATAAAACTTACTTATTTAAATCCCACGATGATGCATATGCATACAAGACATCCCTTTTGAACAAAGTTCAATTCTATCAACAATGCATTTCCTGCCAACTTTTCAAACACACCTATGTCCAAGTTTTCTAACCAAAAAACCATGTTTTGGTTTATCTCCAGTACTTACTTGACTACACACGAATCTCTTGAAGTTTTATCACATTTCCAGTACAATTCAGTTTAAATTTCTTCAGTTCTGGTTTTTTTCTTGAATCTGTCTCTCGAATGATACATTCACCAAATCAACTATACTTTACTTTTTCTGTCTACGATATCCCCTCTTTGCTAAGCTACCCAAGCACGTGTACGGTAGGCACGAGGAAACTGACGCTGGGCTGCTCCGTGCACGATGGCTAAGAACCCCGTCCGAGGATTGGGTCACCCGCTTCTTTACTTTTACTCACTCTCCCACCTGGATCAGTCTTTAAATGACTATTTTAGTCAAAACCCAGCCTCTGATGACCTAAATTAAATCCCTGAATGGTATTGGTCATGAGATCAAGACTTCTTGAAGGTCGGGCCGATCAAAATTTTGGTCTCTTTTTCTTATCATTGATCGAAATCTTCTCGCTTTGCGCAAAGACTCCGTTCGATGAGGGGCAATTGTAGATAGCCCAATTTTTATCGTCCAAAGAGAATAAAATTAATTCAACTAGTATTAGAAAATGACCACATTTGGAATCCAATAGAAAACACTTTTCAAAGGAACCAGAGGAGAAAACAAGAATGAAAACCTGGCCCAACACTTAGAAAAATTAAATGACCAGAAATCAGGTGACTAGTTGAAAGTAGCCATCCCTCACTAGGCATCTTTTCAACTAGCCACCCCTTAAACCACCCCCAACCGCTTCCCAGAGTTGGGACATAAAGCAGCATCAAATGCTAATCATTGCGACAGTATAAGCCGCCCCTTCTCTGACGATTCAACCTTAGTAACCGCCTCATGCCACCACTTGTCAGAGATTTTACGTTTGGCAGGTCATCATACCAACGGCATCTTGTAACTAGTCGCCCTACAACTAGCCGACCCTGTCCGGGCGGCTGAATTAGGGTAGCCAGCTCTCAACTGGACTCATCTATAAAGCATAAAGCAACCTTATTTAGAGGTGAAGTTACTTAGCCACACCGTCTTGTCCAACCCATGCTATTACCCAATGGATCATTGAGTACGTCTTTTTGAAATCATGGTTACTTAGCCACACCCTTTTACCCAACCCATTCTATTGTCCAAAGGACACTCCTATGCATTTTTCTACTATAAAAGGAGGGGTAGGGGTGAGAACCAAAAGGTGGCAAATTCATTTCACAATTTCATTTTCAAAAGTGTGTGTGTGTGTGTGTGAGAGAGAGAGAGAGAGAGAGAGAGAGAGAGAGAGAGCCTTAGTTGAGAGAGAAGGAAACCCATTCCCCACCAAAATCCACTCTCCAAAAACCCCCCTCTATCCATTGTCTTAAACCTCTCTTAGCCCTAGCCAAACAAATCCAAATTCCTATCTAGGTGCTGCCTAAATCTAAAAGAAGAAACCACCAACACCACTTTCAATCCTCACTTCCACCACCCTAGCCAAAGCCAAAACACTTCCCTACCTAGGTTCTATCCAAATCTAGAAAACCAAGAACCAGGAACTAGACAACTAGTCCCAACCAACCGTCCTCCACCAGACGGCTAATTCTCACTAGCTGACCCCCATCCACCAACTTTCAAATCTCCTCTAGCAAGTTACCGAATCATAATAGGATCCCTATTTTTCACCTATACGTACGGTATATCCGTATCCCAGAGCGGAGACCCCCCAAACTCCCCTATGAAAGCGATCAAATCCACCCCTAACTTTTCCTGCTTTTTGAGAAAGCAGGTGGCGATCACACACACACCTGAATCCTCCTAAGTCGCTGTTGGACGCCTCAACCAGGAACGAAACCCCCAACCACCCTTCCAAAAGAGACGATCCAACCGAGCCTGTCAAGGTGTGCACCGGATCTGAATCTCCGAAGAACCCCCACACACACTAAAAAACCAAGACCGGAGAAAGAGGGAAGGAAAACACTCCTACCTAAAATCCGATACCGACAACGTTCTGTCTTGAAGGGGTGTTTCGAGGAAGGATATGTTTTCGAAGGGGACGGCGAGACCTGCATCCATGATGTTAAACAAAACCCAAAAAACACAAACACAAAAAAATATTTATGTAAAACCTGTGAATTTTATCTTATTTATATATTTAATTTAAATATATAAATATGATATTTGAATTGAAATTTGTGTGTTTTTAAATTTTGGTCCATTTAGTGTATCCTTATGGGCTCATTTCAGTTTACAATTTTAAATATTAATTGTTATGTTAAAATTTTTATATATACATATTTTTAAGATCTTTAAGATCTTAAATGGTTACAATCTCATTAATATTGGAGCTCAAAAGATTAAGTTTTGATATTTCATTGTTATTAATTTTAAGGGACCGAGTTTTGGAATCGTGAATTTATTGTAATATGCGTCAGCGACCTATCTGTAATTCATATAGGGACCTATCTGTAATTAGTACAGGGACCTATTTGTAAATATGAAACAGTACGGGGGTCGTTTTGTCATTTCGTTAGATTTTGGTATCTAAGTATATATGTCTATATTAAGGGTGTGCCGTGTGCGGTGGGTCTGGTCGGTTCGGCAGAAACCGAGAAAGAGAGAGAGAGAGAGAGAGAGAGAGAGAGAGAGGGGGGGGGGGGGGGGATTAGAGAGAGAAAAAAAGGTATTTATTCTTTTTCTTTTTATCATTTAATTATTAGATCGATGTTTAGCTATTTTGATTTTTAATATTTTAATAAAAATAGAGTTTTGATTTATTATTTATTTGAAGGATTAAATATATTTTTATGTTATGGGATTTTTAATTTTTGATCAAGTTATACTTTTAATATGTATATGTTTATGTTGTTAGATTCTTATGATTTTATAAAAACAAGGGTTTTGATCTATTATTATTTTTATTAGATCTATATTAGATATTTAGATTTTTGAGTCTTCATAAACTTAGGGTTTCGATTTATTATTTATTTAAAGATTAGATTTATGATCAGATTTCTAAAATATAAGTTTTTTTTAATAATACTAGGGTTATGATTTATGCGTATACTTAATAAGATTTATTTATTTTAAAATTCTACTAATTAAAAGTTTTTTTTTTTAAAAAAAGGATGTTTTATATTATTTTATGAATTTTCGTTATTTTATTATTATTTTAAATTTTCTGGATTTTTGTCTTTTTCTGGTTTTGTCTTTTCTGGTTTCGTCTTTTAGTGTATGGTTTTATTGTAAATAAGTTTTTAATCTTTTTCTTAGACTGTGGTATATATGGATAGGTTTTTGATTGTTGGGTATAAAAATTTATACCTAATAATTATGGATAGGTAATTAGGTCTTGGGCTTAGGCTTAAATTATAGGTTTTAATTAATAATTTATTTGATTTATCTAGGTTATGATTTTTGTTGTGGGCTTCATTCTCCGGACCTAGGGTCTATTCGAGGTGAGTAGGCCTATCGATTTATTTCGTGTGAACTTTTGCTCTATAACGTTGAATTTCATATGCCAATCATATTTGTGTGATATTATGTGTCATCCATGCATTTATATTTTGATAAATTTGCATGATTTGGATATTTTCTTCATATTGATCAAATTGCATTTTTGTTGAATGAAGTTGCATGATTTAATTCCTTCATCATGTCATTAAAATAGCATGAATTATGCTATTCATGTTTCAATAATTAACATAATATATTGTCTGATGCATATGCTTTCGAAATAATATTTGGATTAAAGATTTTCATTTCGAGACTTTTGAAAAAATTTAGGACTAGTGGAGATAACCTAGTCCTAGGAGATTTTATCAAGATGCATATCATGACATATTTTCTGGAATAAATCCCTCCGTAGTATTTCGCCTTTGGGGAGGAAGGTCTAGGACTCGAAGAGTCCCAAGATCAGTGAGGGGTGTGGTAAAGCATTCCTTAAAGCGGCGGATTCCTTTGTTTGGAGTCTGTAGCAACCGGGGCATCCTGTGCTGGTGTTCTCGTAGTGATGACAGCGGCAACCCATCAGCATCTTCTAGATCAGACGTCTCCTCGAGGGAGCTTTTTGAGCGATTTAGTCGCTTGGGGCTTGGCACACATGTTTTGGGGAACGGTTCTTCCGATTGAGAACCCTACTCGGTCATATCATTTAAGCTGCATGATTTTTATGATGTGGACCAAGGATTGGGCCACGTGATTGCATTAAAATTATATTTTATTAAGCTCATAAATTTAATTTGATTTTTTTTAAAAGAAAATTCTTATTTTTTATATATATAAATATATATATATAATGATATTTTTTTTAACTCTCATGATTTCTCTGATGTGGGCCAATGATTTGGGCCACGTGTGCATTAAAATATTTTTTTTAAAGTTCATGATTTTAAATTGATTTAATAAATAAAATATTTATTAAATGAAATTCTGATTTTCATAAAACCTTATTTTTATATGTAACTATCATATGAAGTAATTTGTCAGTGGGCTTATTCACTGAGTTAATTGCTCACCCTATTCGATATGGGCTGGTTGTTTCATAACCAGGTAGCTCATCTTCTGAGGACCAAGACAAAGCTTGAATTTTTCATACGCTTCAAGGATCTCGTCTAGGTAGCAGTATTGGAGAATAAATAATAGTCACGGTCAACTATTTGGATTTACTTTAGTTTAGATGGCTCCCACAGGGGTGGTTTGTTATGTATTTCTTTTTTGTATCTTGTCTCCGCAAAAACTCTGATATATTGTAAAATCATTAGTGATTTAAAACCGTTGGTATTATTTATTTTATTATTATCGATTTTATTATATTTATATTATATGGGTATCATATAAAAAAAAAAAGAGCTGCAAATTTTGGTCTTTTAATTGGATTAAATTTAGTAGCGACTCATTTACCGTCCGATAAACGGTTAGGTAAATATGGGGCGTTACAATTTAACAATCCAATAATAAAGGGTTTGATCGACAAAAGAAACAAAAGTAGAATAAAAACAATGTGAGAGAGAAAGATTGAGCGATTGTGAGGAACAATGACAGAGATTCTTCTTCTTATGTGCATGAATTTGAAGAGAGAGAGAGAGAGATTGTGAGAAAGCTTTGTTTCGTTTGTGATTAGATTGGGGGGGGGGGGGGGGGGGGGGTTTATTTGCGCATGATTTCCTATGGTTTCCAACTGTTATTTTTTACTTGGTCTGAAATTGGAAACATTTTCACATAGGTGAATAAGCATCTGTTATAAATTTGAATTAGCTGGGTCTTGCTAAATATGGGTTGGGTTAGTCCACCGATCCATTTCAGTACATCCGGTCCATTTTCCATCTCTAAATCCAGCCTATAAGTATTTTAAATTTTTTTAAAATAATATATATCATCGAATAAGTATTTTTATAAAAAAAATAAAGTATATCCTCTAATGAATTGCATAGATGCATTTACAGAAAATATGAAAAAATTATCAAAAAATATACTTTTCAAATGTGAGTATATGCTATGATAATTTTATATCAACGCATATGAGATTGGAACTGGGACTGAATAAAAACTGTGTAACAGTACTCCGGTGCATTTGCAGTCCTGTATGTAGTGGAAAGACGGTCCCCCACTTATGCCTGTCAATTAGCAAAAAACAATCCGTATCTGATCATAATCCATATCTGAAAATTTTAAAAATTATCCAAAATCCAAAAATCCATATCATATATGAAAGAGTGCTATAATACAATTTCTTTTTGAGCCCCAAGATAAAAATCATTGGAGCATATACTCATATTAACGAGGTATATGCTTCGATAGAAATTTTTCACATTTTCTATAAATGCATCCATGTAATTTATTGGAGCATATGCTTTATTTTTTTATATAAAAGTATATACCTCATTAGATGAAGTATACTATTTTAAAAAAAATTCAAATCACGTATACACTGGAATTGAGGCTAGATAAGGGATTGTACGTAACATTATCCTACCTGAAATATACTATCTGTATTCTAAATATTTCAAATCGGATACAGATTTAATGATATCCGATCTGAAAAATATTTGTATTCAAAATATTATTATATTATAATTTAATATATTAATAAATTTATATTTTAGGATAAGTATGAGTTTTTATTTTTATTTTACATTTAATTATGTAATGTTTTCTGTGTATACTTATAATTTTATATTTATATTAGATAATTTTATAAAAAATTACATATTCATATATAAATATATGATTTTCATTTTGGATATCGGATTTTAAGGTATTTGAATCATATAGATATACGTTGGTCATTGTGTATGTACAAATGCACATGAAAGATTTCTAGACATCTCTGAGATCCATTTAATGCAACATAATTCGGTTTTATTGATATATACATAATAATTGAATAAATTTGATTTTATTTTTAAGATGTATTATATTATAAAAAAAAGAAAAAAATTCTATCAAGAAAATAATTTTTCAGTATAAATATCACATAATCATATTGGGAAAAAAATCATATTAAAAATATTGGAAAAATACTTTTTTTAAATAATAAGTTTGATCCCTAAAGAAATAAATTATATCACAAACCAAAAAAAGATACAAAAACAATATCTATATGTGTATTTGAGACATGCAGATTATATGGAAATGCGTCAATAAAAAAATACGAGGAACCTAGAAAAACAAAGTTTGGACGAGAACTAAATCATCTGTAAGTTTGATCACATCAAAATTATTACAAGCAGGCATCAAATAATAATTAGGCATTACAGGAAGGGGTCCCCACATGCAAATTTCAACTGTAGTTATGCATCACAAAAGGGCACGTCTAATCCTACCAAGGGTTTTTATTACCCCACCGATTGGTAAAAAAAAAAAACCTGGTGTTTTGCTAACCCCACCGATCCGGCCAGGTCGATCAAAATTTGTCATCACTTCAGGTTTTGGGCAACCGGACTTGTTCGTCATTTCAGATTTTGGGCGATTGGATTTGGTCGCCATTTCAGGTTTCGGGCGACCAAACCTGGTCGAACATGATTTGTAATAAAGTTTATAATTTTTTTTTCTTGGAAACATAATCCCACGACGTGTATCCTCCTTGAATCATTCATATTACTTCAAGTCTGAGTTGTAATATAGGGAGAATAAATCATTATTCTTAAATGTAGAATATAAGAACATTTTTTTTTTACATAAGGTACAGACAAATTTCAAAAGTCAAATATAAAATGTGTTTGTATCAACTGGTAGATTTTTTTTATTTTCAAACAAAGAATCATCTTAACTACGAATTCAAACGAAGCTTAAAAATGATATATATTTTTCTAATAAGATATTTTTTCTATAAAAATTTGAATTAATTGAAAATATACCTACTTACATTTTTTTCAGTCCCTTAGCTGTTGTTTGGATAAAAGAATAAATATAGAATATGATGGATAAACCAAAAAATTTATTTATTTACAAAAAATAGTTAGATATAGTTTTGAACCTTGTTTGACCAATTACGGTCGCCCAAAGCCTGAAACGATGACCAATTACGGTCGCCTAAAACCTGAAATGACGACCAAATCCGGTCGTCCAAAACCTGAAATGGCGATTAATTTCGGTCGATCTAGATTGGTGGAACAGCAAAACACCAATTTTTTTTTTGAACGATTGGTGGGGTAAAAAACATGGTGGGTGGGACTAGACGGCCCATCACAAAATACCAGCTTTTGAAACACAAATCTTCCTCGAATTTTCCCTTGAAACAGGTGTCCAATACATCACAGAAATCTGATAATTTATCTTTGAATAGTTGTTTTTCCTGCAAACAAGTTAACACATTCATAAATTTATAATCTTAATGGATAAATTATTGGTACTACAAATCTAATTATCAGTCACTCAAGTAAAATAATATAAAAAATACAATACGACCATTCACCTTCAATTCAGACAAGACATTGTAAAATACAATAAAAATATATACAAAGACACGCGGTGGAGCATAAGCCATGGATATGGGAGAATACAGTAGAATAGCAAAAAAAAGCTGTTTGTTTGACAAGAATAAACCTTGATAGTTATGTCTGGATAAGCTAGAATAAGGCCTGATAATTATTCTAAGAAAATGGTGGAATTGCTTATCAGAGCTTATTTATGCCAATGGATAAAAATATCCTTCTCTGTCATTTTAAATTTTTTATTTAATCTAACACTCTCTGCACACATTCCAAAAACTATCACGTCTATCATATCACACACATATCGCTCATACTTATTCACAAACACAAATAATTTATGCAAGAGTATAGTTGTCATTTTAAAAATAATAAACTCTTATCTATCTTTTATCTACCACTTATCTTTACTTTATCCAATGTGAACCAAACAATAAAAAGATCAATTTTACGTTTTTCCACGAGAATAACAGAAAAGGCAACCAAACAAAAATTTATCTATTTAGCATGAATTGTTATCTATCCCAATATAGCTATCAAGGGTGAATAACCCTATGTTACACCCAAAATAGGGGGCAAAGGTTCGAAAAGTGAAATGATGATAGCATATGTGGTCACCATTGTGAGCACAAACTATCGTCGCCTGTCATCAGCAAATCAATAAAGGTTAAGCGGACCATTTTTAGTTATATGTCAAATTCTTTGTCTCATATAAATAAGACCAAATGAATGAAGAAGCAAGTAGAAAGAAAGAAGCTATCTAATGGCTATGAAGGAACGAGTGAAGTGAGATGTTGTAATACATAGGGATAAATGTTACAAAACAAACGCCATAATATGTCAAACAAAGAGGTAATGTTTTTTGTGATATTCATTGAATGTACCAAAAATTCCTATGGTTAAAAATGTACTACAGAGCGTAGATTCTCATAATGGATGGAAGGAAAATCATGACATTTCTACAAAGTTATTGGAGTGAATTATTTTTTATTTAAGCAAATTTTGAATGCCAGCAATGAAGCAATCTAATGATTAACAAGAGGTCACTTCAAATTTGAAATGTTAAACCAAACAACCAAGGGCCAAATGATATCCAGGCCATGGGTTCTTAGGTTATATATATATGATACTAGTGATACCGGTCCAAAGGTTTGGACCTGATATTGTTTGCGTGCTACATATAGTTAAGAAAAGAAACCCAAAAAGATTAAGTTTTAAAATATAAATAGGATAGAAAGCTTGTTAGAAGCACATTGAAGCGCTTAGTGATGTGGAAAAAAAAATGATGATTGAGGGATGTTTTACAACCTAACTTGTCTACAATGAGGAACAGGCTTGACTGGAATTCTAACAGGTTTGTAATTACCATTATCTTCATAAATGTCATTTATAATTGTAAGGCATATTGTGTGTGTGTGTGTTATCAACATCAAGTGTCAGTATCACAACAAAAAAAAAATTTACAAGGGATAAACCCAGCAAAGGCTGGAAGATAAAGGTAGATTAAATGTAGAGAAATATAATATTATCAGCAAGTTTTAGAAAGAGGAATTACATTGAAAACAAACTGTCCTCAACAGCAATCCAACTAATTTTTTGCGTTTATGTTTTTATACAGGTTTTTTCACTATTATATTTTAATAGAATTGCAACTCTCGCTAGATTTTTTCCTCATTCTGAGAAATTCGGAATAACTAAAGTTCACTTGTTCCAAATGACTTAACATCCAAGATATAAAAACCAAGATTTATTATGTTTTATCCCCAACACCATTTTGGAAAATGTTAGGATGTACATGGGGAGGCCGCATGTGGGGTGAGGGTAGGAGAGCAGTGACTAAGTGTTAGATGGGGCTCTATTTAATCTTATGTTATTCTTTTATATGTTTGGATGGTATTCTTTTATATGTTTGGATGGTTGGATAGCACAATTATATGTGTTATTTCATATTATTATTCATTTGGGGTGTATTAGGTTCATGCATGCTTATGTTATATCCTAAATTGCAGATTTGACATGATTTTTTTATGGGGCATTCAGTTTTGAGTTAGCTTTCATACAAAAGTAGAATTAGATCATCTGGATTCCTGTAGCAAAAGTTATGAGTGTTTTTCCAATTATACTATAGAGATGGAAAAGGTCTGGCAGCAGCCCTGTTTGATGTTAATTCTATAATTTAGAATAATTAGATTGGTTTTTGGAGATTGTCTTAACATGAAAGTTGTAGATAATCTTCTTGGCTTTCCAATGGAAGTTAAATCGCACAATTCAGAGCTAGATTGTGAAAGTTATGATGATTTGAGTCAGGGCTGCGTAGAATTTTAAAGGAGGGCAATCTGGTAATTTGGGCAGATTTATCAATTCCATTTAATTGAATAGGACAGTCGGTGATGCTGTGTATATGAGAGTGAGAGAGGCAGCTGAGACTCTTTTTTTTTCAAGTGAAATAGAGAAGGAGAGAAGAAGAGAAGGTGAGGAGAGGAGGAGAAGAGATTGAAGAGATTTTTGGGTTTTGGTTGTTGATTTGGAGAAGAAGAAGAAGAAGAAGAATGAATGATAGTGTTGGAAGGCTTGGGATGCGCTTAAAGAGAGGGGTCTCCTCAATGTGAGGAATGTGGTGATCATCTGTTTTAGCTTGTAGTGGGAATAGTTGTACTCCCACTAGTCAAGTAGCGATGGCGTTATCGTTGGACTGTTCGATGTGCATGATTTAGTGCGGGACGTAATACTCGTATCTGTGAGTGGATCTAACTTGGCAATCTGATAATATAGTTCCATGCTAAGTCATTTTTATGATATGATATTAATCATGCATGCATGACTTTGTGGCATCCATAAGCATGATTAAATATGTTTAATTGAGATTACTAATTACTTGACATATATATAATTATATTACATTGTCACATGCTGATACATTAATTAAACTTGGAATGTATAGTTAAATGAAGGATTTAATATTATCATCTTGAATGCATGAACATGATCTATTACTTTATCTATTGCTTTTTATGTTATAGCATCAGCATGATTTATAGATCTTTACCTAAAGATCTGGTTAGAGACATCGCTAGGGATAGGGGGGTCTGGTCTTATGGGTCAGATCTAGTTGCTTGTTATGGTTTACCTCGTAGGTCCTCGATCGGTCTATGTCGAGCTTGTTCACGGTGGGTTGATTATGATAGTTCTTGCGAGTCATGAGTGCGAACCTGCAGTTGAGGTGAGGGTAAACTCTGGGTGTCCTTCACGAGAGGAGCGTTTTCAAAGTTCATCGTGGACGCCCACGGAATGCGTTGCTAGCATTAGATGGATCCCCTGTGGTATGGGACGCAGAAGGATCTGTCTTTATGCTGGGGACATAACGAGATTAGTGTGACTTGGCCTCCTATAGTGATGGTACCTAAGGCTGGTCGGCTTATACTTGATAGTTATTTATGTAGATTTTTTGGATGTGTTGGAACTGTACTTTGAGGTGTCTTGTAGTTAGTTCCATTCAATAGGCCTTCATCGACTTACACCCTATTTTTATGAGTTTCATCCAGGTGTTGCGTAGGATCGGTATGCTGGGTGTTGTTGAAGGTGTTGGGGACCTCTCGTTGTTTTGGTGAGCCCGTCAGCTTCCTATTGTTTTTCATACCAAGTGTTTTGCTGTTGTTGGTATATATTTAGTTGTATTTGTATTATGACTTATGTTCACATGGAACGGTAATTGTGTATTCTTCAAAGGGCCACTATTATTTGTTCTATGGCCTTGTAATATTCATTTATCTATTCATTTACTCTTCCGCAGTCGTTTATTCTTATTCAATTCTTTATTCTTTGTGATTTATTCTGATTATGATATATTCGGAATCGTACACGTGTCACCCCTTGGGGACGGCCATTCCTAGGGCGTGACAGAAACCCTGGCCCAAACACTTAGAGAAATCTGAGCCTGACCAGGCTACTTGGACGTAGCCGCCCCACCGGCCAACCCCAGACCGCTTCCCTGGATGGGACGTAAAGCAGCATTTAATGCGGATCATTGTGGCGGATAGTGTCCTCTAGCCGCCCCATCTCGGCCGGTTCAAACCAAGTAACTGGCCCAAGCTGCCGTTTTTCAGATATGGGACGTTTAGCAGGTCATGATGGGGACTACTACTGGAGAGTAACCGCCCCGCACCTGGTCTCTGACAGAAGAACAGAGAATTAATGTCTAATCAAACACCCTATTACCCAAATTGTTCTATTGACCAGTGGACACTCCCCTGCCTCTTTTTTACTATAAATAGAGAGGGTCCAAAGCATTTCTAATACATTCCCAATCTTCATCTTCATCCACTATCATAATCAACCCTCATCCACATCTTTTTTCACACCCACTACTTGAAATCCCTAGAGAGAGAGAGAGTCCCATTTGTGAGAGGAAAACTCATTCCCTGCACAAATCCATCCTCTCAGTCCACCCTCTAAAACCCAAGTTAAACCCAGCTTAACCTCTGCCAAAACCAAACCCATTCCTACCCAGGTTCTGCCCAAGTCAGCCCAGGCCCCGGACGGGTAACCCTGACTAGCCGCCCCATACCCGACGGCTAAGATCTACTAGCCGCCCCCCACCTACACCCCCACTTGAACCAAGACTCCTCTAGTCAATCCAAAAGCAGAATAGGATACCTGCTTTTCATGTCTATGTACGGTATATCCGTGTCACAGAGCGGAGACCCCACAAACTCCCCCATGAAGGCGATCAAATTCACCCCCAACTTTTCCTGCTTTTCGAGAAAGTAGGTGGTGATCACACACACCCCCTGAATTCTCTTGAGCCATTGTCGGGCGCCTCAACCAGGAACGAGACCCCACCACCCTTTCAAGAGACGATTCGACCGAGCCCGCCAAGGCGCGCACCGGATCCGAATCCCCGAAGAACCCCCACACACGCCACACAGAAGGAAGAAGGAGGCCGACCCTCCTGAAATTCAATACCGACAAATCTGGCAATCACTGTGGGACATCCCTCGTGAAAAACGACAAAGGTAATCCTCTTCTGATTTCTTACAAGCCTGACTAGAATGCCATCACCCCCCTAGGGAAGCTAGAACTTCTCACCCCTTTAGTCAAACCCTCATCTACTCTGCATTACAACATTTTTACTGCTTTAAGCCGCACAAAGTTGTGCACCCCTTTACTGCTTTTAAGCCGCACATAGTTGCGCACCCCTTTACTGCTTTAAGCTGCACACAGCTGCACACCCCTTCACTGCTTTCTTAAGTCGCACACAGCTGTGCACCCCTTCACTACTTTTTCATATGATCACATATTCTACTCTCTTATCCCACCATGGTCATTACTTGCATATTTTCCTTTTCACTACTGTCCATCTTGCTTATATGTCTTTCACAAACTCACCCAAGTATGCAAAGGAATACATAGACTCGTAAGATGCATGTATGTATACTCCCTCGTACCCCACCTTGATTAAATACATGTAAGAATATGCATACAAAACCATCATGATATGACACATGCAAGCATGCTAGGTATACTATTTCTCCCTTATGTCTTTTTATATATATACATAACAAAATACAAAACCATATTCACATTCTTATTATCCCACTGTGTTTAATACATAACAAGCATGCCTATTAGAGATGCATATATATATATATATATAAATGTTACAAAATATCACCTATTCATACTACAATTTTTTAAATTACAAAAGATATATATAAATAAAAGCTCAAGCAAAACGGTTAAGGGAATACCGTGGCCCGTATGGACCCGGGAACATCCGCCTGGGCCTCGTCGGTGTAGATACCCCAATTTTGACCGTCCAGAGAGACAGAAATACTTCAAGTAACACACGGAATATCCCACAGTTGGACATCCAAGTAGAGAACCAAAGGTTCGGTGAACCTAAAACCTAACCCTAGCCTTGACCTGAACCTAAACCGGAAACCCTAACCCTAACCCTAAGAACCAAAAACCCTAAGTCCCTGGCTAGGGGCGGCTAGACCTAACTAGCCGCCCCATACCAGGCGGCTAGTTAGCACTAGCCACCCCCCTGGCCGACTTTGGACCAGTTCCCTGGATGGGACATAACGCAGTATTAAATGCTGATCATTGCGGCGGGTCATGACCTTTAGCCACCCTCTCTTGGCCGGATCAACCCAAGTAACCGACCCAAGCCACCGCTTGTCAGAGATGGGACGTTTGGCAGGTCATGATAGGGGCGGCTACCAAGAAGTAGCCGCCCCATCCTGGGCGGCTAGTTGGAACTAGCCGCCCTTCACCTGGTCTCTGACAGAAGAACTAGAGAATTAATGAGGGGTCTAATCAAAGCCAACCCACTCCATTACCCCCGGGATATTTCCCTGCCTCTCTTTTACTATAAATAGAGGAGGTCCCAAGCCCAAATACAACATCACCAATCAACATCTTCAACCCACCATCCTCACCTGATCAATCCCTTCCACCACTAGAAGTCCCAAGAGAGAGAGAGAGAGAAAGAGAGAGCCCCTTTTGTGAGAGAAATACCCATTTCCCTACATAAAATACCCTCTCATTCCACCCTCCAGAAACCCGGGCTAAACCTAGCTTAGCCTCTGCCCAAAACCAAACCCATTTCCTACCGAAGTTCTGCCCAAACCAGACCAGACCTAGACCTAGGACGGCTAAACCCTAGTAGCCGCCCCTCACCAGACGGCTAGATCCAACTAGCCGCCCCCTATACACACCCCATTTGCACCCCTATGCCCCAAGACTCCTTTAGTCAAGCCTCGGAAGCAGAATAGGATTATCTGTTTTTCACCTCTGTGTATGGTATATCCGTGTCTCAGAGCGGAGACCCCACAAACTCCCCACTTAGGCGATCAAATCCAACCCAACCTTTTCCTGCTTTTAGAAAAAGCATGTGGCGATCACACAAACCCCTGAATCCTCTTGAGACGCTATCGGGCGCCTCAACCAGGAACGACATCCTCACCCTTCCGAGAAGACGATCCGACCGAGCCCGCCAGGGCACGCATCTGATCCGAATCCCCGAAGAACCCCCACACACGCACGCGCACACCCCGCGCACCTTGCCGGATCCCCACCTCCGACACACACACCACCCACACTTCGGGGGAAGATTCCGACGATACCGACAAATCTGGCGATCACGGTGGGACCTCCCTCGTGAAAAACAACAAAAGGTAATCCTCTTCTGCCCCCTTTTACAAGCTTAACTAGAATGCTATCAACCCTCTAGGAAGGTTAGAGTTTCCCACCCCTCGAATCAGTTCCTCCTCTAATTCACGTCACAGCATCATTTACTGCTTTGTAAGCCGCACACCACTGCGCAATTCTTTACTGCTTTGTAAGCCGCACACCGCTGCGCAATCCTTTACTGCTTTGTAAGCCGCACACCGCTGCGCAATCCTTTACTTCTTTGTAAGCCGCACACCGCTGCGCAATCATTTACCGCTTTATTTACTGCTTTACATCTGCATTCATTCCCTTGAACCATTTCACACATCATGGAATCCCGCATAGAGGAGGAGATACTAGAGGAAAAAACCCAACAAGAGGGTCAGGCCACGCAATTCCTGACCCATCTAGAGGAAAAGATGGCCAGTATAGGATACCAATCCGTAGAGGACATGTTTCATGACCTCGCCGACTACCGCCAGGTCAAAACCCTAAGACAGGAGGCCCCTGTCGAAACCCCTAAGGCCATTCCCAAGACCCCATTCACACCCAGTCACTCGATCAACCCGAGCGTCTTTTCGTTCACCTCCCTTTCCCCCGCGAATCCAATATTCCTAGCCGTTTCCACCCCAGGCCCTTACCAGGCCATCCCAAACCCGGGACCGCTAGGCAGCCCTCCTAGGGGAGAAACACTGGATGAAATCATCTGGAGAATCCTCTCCGAGACTGGTCCCTCAGTAGCCAAACACATGTCTCTACATAACCTGAGGCAAATCCCGTCAGTCCACCTACCGGAGGGATTCAAAATCCCCAAATTCCACCGGTATAACGGTCGTGGAGACCCAGACATTCATTTAACTGCCTTTTATCTAGACGCACGCCCGTTTCTAGATAATCAACCTCTGCTAGTCTTCCTCTTCCAGAAATCATTGGAAGGAGAAGCACTACAATGGTTCTCCACCCTCCCTGTAGATCACTTGTCGAATTTTTCGGCTGTAAGCGAGAAATTCTTGGGCCGCTACGGTTATCAGAGGATTAGAACCCCCTCTATTTCAGATTTAACCGTAGAAAGAATGAGGCCTAGGGAGGAATTTGAGCAATACGTGTCTCGGTGGCGCACACTTGTCCACCGAACCGGCCTGCAACTCACAGAATGTCAAGAAATTGACATGATGTTACAGAGCCTGAGTCCAGAGCTTCGTACGAGCCTTTCGTACGGGGACTGTACTACGTATCAGCTTCTAATTGACCGCCACAACAGGATTTCCCGTTGTGCAGCCCAGTAGTCCAAACCCAGTCCCCACCTATCAGCCATAGGGTTGGACAACCTCCTCGTAAGGCACAAACCCCCACGGTAGAGGGGATTATTACACAAGTATTGGCACTCTACCCGAACGGAGCACGAGTTCCTAATCGAGGAATGGCTCCGAGACAATACACGTCCGGTTCATCCGGGTATGCGCCGCCTCGGCCAATCAACCAAAACTTCACTACTCGATCAGTACCCGTCCCCGTGCCGACACAACAAAACCCGGTAATCCAAAGTTCCCCGGTCCAAAGCCCTGTAATTTCAAGACAAGGCCAGCCTAGGACCCCTTTTTATTCCAGCTTCTTAAGAAGTCAGAACCTAAGTCCTAGGCAGCCCTCCCAAAATACTTATAATGAGGTCTCCCCTCCGACATCCTATGATCAGAGACAAATGGGAAAGAGGGACTCTTACCCTCCCCTCCCAGAAACACTAACTAGGATTTTTAGGGTACTAATGGACATGAATAGTATCTCCCTCCCAGCTGCTAAACCTCCACTCCCCGAGGCCAGCAGACTGCGTTACTGTCAATACCACCAACAACATGGTCATACCGTAGAACAATGCATTGTTTTTCAGGATTTTATTTATGATTTAAATGATGACAGGCGCCTTGATTGGGCCATGATCAAAAGCCACTTAAACTAGGGCAATTCTCGAGCCTCCAAGCCACTTGGCATTTTTACTGACCCATTGCCAGGTCACAAACAAGCATCCACATCTGGAGCCCACATGGTAAACATGGTCAGGAGAGGGAGACAACCATTACCACAACCAAGCAGTTCAGAAGACGTTACTGATGACAGTCTGTCCGAAGAATCCGAGGAGGAAGAGCAGAACGAGCCCTTCTAGCTGAACCTCGACAATCATGACCTTGCCATACTCTATGGTGAAGAAGAAGATGCAGTTCTCGCCCTTCCCGCAGTCATCAACATCGAGTCCGACGAAAGTGGACTAGAAAACCCGGTCGGAGACGAAGAAGAAGAGCCATTTGAGGAGATCCCCGAAGGAGCTAGCGAAGGACCCGAAGGAGGGGAATGTACGTCGGATGATCTGCATCCGGACAACAGCGGGTCCTCCAAGAGTACCGACACTGTCGACGGCCCCCGCCGCCCAATGACCATTTCGTTCACTGACCAAGACCTCCCGGATCCCAGACTGCGAGTCTACCCCCTACACATCCGCGGACGACTTCAAATGTTGTGGCTAAACAACATCTTCATGGATCCAGGGTCAGGAATGAACATAATGACGTGCTCCACCTACCAAAAGATACCTGGACTAGGCCGTCCTCCCGTCCAACCGGCCCACCATACTATTCAAGCTTTCAACCATACCGGGAAGACTCTCCGCGGCCCCGGAACATTCGAGCTGTCCGTCGGCCATCTTATCTGTGAAGTAGTCTGCTTCGTGGTCGACATCGACACAAGGTACCCATTGATGTTGGGGCGACCATGGTTAGACAACATCCAAGCTATCTGTCCCCCCCGGCACCAATGCCTTCGACTGCCCTTCTTGAGTCATATCCAGTACGAGAACGAGAACAACTGGGCGATACATAATATGTTCACCCTAGCCCTACGACCGGGGAACGAGGATGAAAGTGGTAGTCCACCTGGGTCCCCTTACGACAACAACTATCATTCAGAAGAAGCAACCAGGACCCTGCATCCACCAAGCGATCTTACGGAGCCCAACTCGATCACCTTCCTCCCCCATGAAGTCGCAAAAGCCGGAGCACGCTCCGCACCCCTCGCAATCACTGCCATACTCGGAGGGAGGGAATTCCGGCACATTCTCATCGACACGGGAGCAGAAACTAACGTTCTTACATATTCCACCTACCAGAAGCTAGAAGGCCGGGTTACCAGATTGGAGCCCTCAGACGAATACATTTATGCCTTCGACAGCACGCGCAAGAACACCTGTGGACTGGTCAGACTCCCACTAAAGATCGGCCCGGTCTCCACCATCGTCAACTGCATGGTGATGAACATTCAATCGCCCCACCCTCTGATTGTTGGGAGGACATGGCTCAACAGCATCGAGGCCGTCTCATCCACCCGACACCAATGTCTTCGCTTCCCGTACCGCGGGAAAGTAGTATCCATATGGGGAGAAGCACGCTTTAACGAGACACGGGCCCGGAATTGGAGCGTCTGTGCCATGCGCATCCGGCTAGAGGTGCTCGCATGTTGGCAGCCAGGCTCCACCGATGAAGAACTGCTCCATCAAGGAAGGCCCTTGAAGAGAATCAGGGAAGAAGAGTTCGGGAATAAGGGACCCCCACCGGACATCAGCCGGCCGACCAAGCGAAGCCGACTTGAGGAAACAATGCGAATCCAAGAACCAGGTACCGATCCCCCCGGGTAACCTTTCGTCACACCCTGTACATATTTGTTTACAGCTTTTTCTAAAAATCCAAAATCAAAAAATATTTGTTTATCAGCTTTCCTTTCGTCACACCCTGTACATATTTGTTTACAGCTTTTTCTAAAAATCAAAAGATCAAAATATTTGTTTACCAGCTTTCGTCTTTCGTCACCCTATACGTATTTGTTTACCTGCTTTCCTAAAAAAAAAAAAACCAAAATTCAAAAAATACATGCTGATCAGCTTTCATTCCCCAACTCTGAACATACTTGTTTCCAGCTTTATTTCCACTCTTCTTTAAAAACAAACAAAAATGTTTTCCACACTCTCCTTCAAAACAAAATTTTTACAAAACCATATTTCCGTGCTTCCAAAAAAAAAAAAAAAAAATTTCCGACTTTCTTTACTTGTTTACCAAATAACGAAAATATTTACAAGCCACATTCCCAACGAAAATGTTTTCCAAAGCTATACTTCCACACCTATCTTCAAAACAAAATGTTTTAGCAAAACCATATCTCCATGATTTCCGCCAAAAGCATTTTTTACAAACTACCTTTCCATACTCCCCTTCTAAAAACAAAACCGTTTTCCAAACTTTATCCCCATTCTCTTTCCAAAAGTATATCTATTCGCCAACACAGGCCCCTTTTCAAAACCATAAGTATGCATTTGTCTTCATACTTTCGAAAATAATAATAATAATATATAATACAAACAAGAAAAAGATTAAGAGCGGCAGACCATGCCCAGGCCTACCAAAGAAGGGTGGCAAGGGCATTTGAAAAGAAGATAATAAAAAGAAAATTTGAAATCGGGGAATTAGTACTCAAGCAAATCATGCCATCAAGACAGCCTCACCCAAGAGGGAAGTTACAACCCACATGGGAGGGACCCTATGTGATCACCCATGCCTATTCCGGGAATGCCTACCGCCTGGTAGATGCCGAAGGAGTCGAGGTTCCAGGTTCGTGGAACGCACTTTATCTAAAGAAATTCCATGCATGAATAGCTTTCAATACTTAAGAACTATTATTCTTCCTTCCTGCGATTTCCAGCGTTTAGTACTTGATGATAGAATTATAAGACTCTCAAAGATAAACTCGTATCTATTTGGACACATCTCCGCCAAATCATGCAGTTTCCTTCACACACGTATAACTGGACTAGATTCACCTGAAAGAAGAGAAATTGCTTACCCCGTAGACTGGGACAATTTAAAACCCCCAAAGCAAAACATCCCTTATTTCCGCCCCACTCGTATTAACCGTAGGTCAAAATGAGGAGTTACCTAGACCTGGCATATGTCCCAAAACTGGCTCTGACACTATACAAACACTTCTAGAGGTGACGCATGAAAAGAATCGGGGTGAAAAACAAAAGAGCCCCCCCCTCAAATAAAAAAAAATCAGGCAATGAGAGGCCAACAAAAGAAAAATAACACCCAAGTGAACGGGTTAAACTCTCTATTTTAGCAGGCTTTCACTCCTTTACGCACGGTATACGCTAGACAACGGCTATACCAGTACAGGTCCAAACAACGGACTGTACTTTCCATCCAAAATAAAGAAGTGATAAAAAGAAGAAAGCCAGAGGGACCTAGAAAGTAAGACATGTGCTAGACTGGGTCAATTCTAAAATATTGCCCGAAAGGAAGATATTACTCTTACCCCATTCCCCCCCCCTTTTTTCTATTTCGCAATGGGATTCTAAATTGAACTACGTCTATCGGGAAAGGCGAAATTTCGACCAAAGGTAGATCATTTCTAGATTTACAACTACACACACTCACATGAGTTCACTTAGAAACTTGCTTGTCCAAGGGAAGCTTATTTGACTCGACTCTTGGTACACTCATGGATTTTTCAGCATGTTTAGAATAATACGATTAAGCATTTGAAAACCATGAACCTAGAAAAATCGACACCTAAGGCTTATACCGTTCAAATACAATCCTGGTTTGGACATGGGTGACCACAAGGGCTCCTCCACAGGGACTTAATGGCATCTTTTACTTCAGAAAGTCGAGAACATTACCCTCTCACGTAAGAAACCATTGAAGAACTAAAATGCCCCCTTATGCCAACTACACTTACGCATAAGCTTGCATTTTCCTTTTCCAAAACACCTTGGCGTCCGATTTTCTTGGAATATTAAAGTTGACCCCCCGTATCTAAATATTAAAATTGTCCCCACTCATTTCGTGCCCTTGCCGCACATGCCTGAGAAGAAATTGTCCCACCTTTACACACACTTAAGAGTTTTTCTCACGCACTTGGAATCCCTTCCTTGCATACTAAAGCATGGTCTCCCGCACTTTACTTTCTCGCATTATCTTTTCCATTTCACCTTAAGATGGATTGTAGCCCTTGACAATTCAAGCAAGAAGGGCTCGAAAGTCAGTGCAGGGGCGCAATCTGGACAGATTTAACACTTGGTCCATGAAAGGAATGTTTTTATAGGCCCTGAAGGTTGAAACGGTCACAAAGGCTTTCAGCGGCAGCAGCAGACAGGAGCAGCAGAACCAAATTGCCCCAGGCAGGGGGCGGCTAAACTCGACTAGCCGCCCCTCACTGGGCGGCTAGTTTACACTAGCCGCCCCTGCCCTTTGTTTCAGGTGAGGATGCCCCAGGCAGGGGGCGGCTAAGCACAACTAGCCGCCCCTAACTGGGCGGCTAGTTTACACTAGCCGCCCCTTGCCTGCACCTATTTCAGTTATGTCAGTCCATGTCCAATCAACTCTTCAACACTTCTTTACCTATTGAGATCAATTCTTCCCAAAACCTACATGTACACATTTCATACACATATTCATACACAAAACCTGTATAGATACCATGCTAAAACAATTATATATCAAAACCCTACACCCATCCATGAATTAAACATATAAAAACACCAAAATCACCCATCCACGAAATACGCGTTTGTCTAAATAAAGGAAGCTCTTTAAATACCTAAACATCCATGCAAATTATTCTAAACCATGCATACAAACGAGAAATTAAATTGTCCCACCAAAACCATAAACATAGATTGTTTTTCTAAACCTAAGAGAGCGTAAAAAAAGAATCTTTTCCTCCAAGAGCTCCAAAACTCCGAAGTCTTGAGCTATACTTCACTGAAATAATCCCTGAGTCAAAACAAAAGAAGAAAAGCATGAATTCCTCGCACATATACCATTCTTCTACCTAAAACCAAGACACAAAGAAGCTATACCTCGGCGTATCATCATCCGCTGGAGGCTGAGTAGGAGGAACATCCTGGCTTAGCTGAGAAGGGAGCGGTGGCCGAGGAGAGGACTGAACCTCTGGAGCGTCAGGAGCGGCAGGAGTCTCTCGAACCGAAGACGCAGCCCTCGCATATATCCCACGACTCCGAGACGCTGAAGGACGAGAAGCACGGCTGAAGGTGGCCCCGGTAGCCAAGGAAGCCGAGAGAGAATGGTCAGGCTCAAGCGGAAGAATGTCGAGGTCCGCCTCGGTCATAAAGCCCCCTCCAACCAATTTCCCCCTCATAGTCGCCTCCCAAAGACGGACTTGCTGCATATCTCTATCTCTCCTCTCCAATCTCTGTCGGAGGCGACTCTCTGTCCCTCTAGCCCGATCCTCGGCGGCCCTCAACCTCTCCTCCAACTCCGCGCCCTCACCTCTGATGCCCTGAGCGCCTCTCGGTCCCTATCCCCGGCCGCCTAGAGCGAACGAACCAAGTCCCCCATCAAACCTCCAGGAACGCCCGCTGAAGCCTCCAACTCCGACACCCTCATCTGGAGGGAGTCCCTCTCACGGCCTAGGGTAATGAACCCCTCCTCTCTCAAAGCCATCATGGACCTCAGCCGGTCCGTCTCCTCCTCAGCCCGAGAAGCCCTACCCCTCGCCTGGCCCAGCTCCATCCGTATGGCCGTCAACTCGCTTCGGGCCGCATCCAACTCCCTCGTCAGTTCGAGCTCCTGCTCGGAAACCATAGAAGGAGGAGGGGCGGAAGAAGAGGAAGCACCGTCGGCCCTCGCTCTCGACAAAGCATCCACCTGAGCCTCGAGGACTCGGACCTGGTCCTGCAAGCGTCCTCTCTGTACCCGTAAAACCTCTATCTGCCTGGCCCGCGCTTGGAGGTGCTCATTGGCGGTCTTGAGCCTCTTCTCCATCTCATTCAACTCAACCTACAAAGCAAATACCATTCAAAAAATATTCAAGCAAAGGAGAACGAGGAAGAGAAGGAGGGTTTCCAAACTTACGTAGGCATCCGGAATCTCCTCCTCCATCGTCCCGAGGATACCCGCATACTCCTGACGATACCAAGCTAGGTATTCGTCACTCGAAGTCACCTCAGGACGGCACTCCACCAAGACGCCTCGGCTCATCCATCCCACCACATATGTAGCGTAATTCCGCGGGAGGTTCGTGTCCCGAGGAATCCTAGCCACCGGAATCGAGGGGCGCCGCGCAGAGGATCGGGCACCCACTGATGATAGCCAAGCTGGCGGACGACCCGGCTGATCGCATGGAACACGACCTCATTGAAATAGATCAACCAGACGTCTCGCGCCAGAGCCTCGGGAATCTCCTCCGAGTAAGGCCTCCACGTCATCTAAAAAAGCATTGAAAGATAGGAAGAGTGCTTAGTCAAAAGAAAACCAAATATAAGCCAAGAAAATTCGAAGAAAAACTTATACCTCTTCCTCCGACAAGACACGGAAGGCCTCTCGGAAGTGGGCAAGGAGGTGCAAGCGAGAAGACCCCCGGGGTTCCCATCTCATAGCCCAAGGGAGGGCATGATCAGACGGAGCCAAAGTCGGGCGATCGATGGCGAAATGCTCGTACCCGAAGACCTAGCAAAGCAAGAGGGAAATTATCATAATCAAAGTGAGCTAAACCAAGAAGAAGACACTTACCACTTACACATACCTGAAGAAATGGCGCGAAGCCGCCAAGGTTCTTTCCCCCGGCCCTCTTGACCTTCTTCGAGAGCTCCGCGAATAGATGGGCAAGCATCGCCGCTCCCCAAGCATAGCGCCCCATACCCTCCAGGTCCCTCATCAGCAGGAGAGAATGAGAAGAAACCTTGTCGGAGGCCGTCGAGAAGAGGACCCGGCCGAAGAAGTAAAGAAAGAACGCCCTCAACTCCCTCCGTGCCCTCTGTGGGCATGCGGCCGCCTCTCTCGCCTCGATCATCACCCGCCTCCTCTCGAAGCTAGCTGCAGCTTCGCCCTTCTGACGCTCTGTAAAGGAACCGAGGCCATACTGCCCCGAAAGCCTCCCCAAAGGGATCCGGTTCAGCGTCCGCTCCCGCTCCACGAACTCCCATTCCCCGATCAACTCTCGGAAAAGCCCCCTGTAGTCCGCAAGGGTGGCCGCAATCACTGCCTCCCCCAAGACCAGAAGGCCAGTGATCCGATGGACGTCGCGTCGGCATAACAGCGCCGGTAGGGAGGATGAACGTACAACTCTCCGGGTCCCATCTCTCCGCCAATGCCTCCACATATGGGTGATGGACGTGGAACGGCTCGATCAAAAAGAAGGAGCGGAAGCCCGCCCCATCCACTAAGCTCCTCTCCTCCTGCCCCAAGGCATCATACCACCTCTTCGTCCCGTGCCATAAAGCCCGGATACGATTCGGCCGCTACAAACAAATGAAGAAGAGATGGGTTAGTTAAAAAGGCAATCAAGAGGTGAGAATCCAAAATCTATAAATTCATTTTAAACCATGCTTAGCAAAGTAAAACTTCCATATACTAAAATAAAAGACCGAAGCATGAAAATAAGAAACTACATATGACCACGCATGCAAACAAAAATATATCATCCCACCGTGGTCACCACTCACACTCTTCCTTGCATCACGGCCAATCATGCTTATGTACTTTCCCTAAACACGCCTAAAACATATAGAAAGCACTTGAACCCATGAAATGCATGCATACAATTTCTCATTTTCTACCACGATCAAACACGTACGAAGTCATATACACGTAGAAAAGTATCGCATGCTAGCCATATCACTTCTCTCCATTATATGCATATAACAAACATGGATATATATATAGAAATTACCCCCTCCCTACAAAAAACAAACCCATACAGCATGCTTACACATCCCACCGTGATTAACTTATACACCAAGCATGCTTATTAAAAATACACATACACAAGTACGCCAAATCATTTATTCATACCACCAAGACACATACATATACACCAAAGTAAAAGGCTAAGACTAAAAGGTTAGGAACATACCACGGCCTGTGTGGACCCAGGAGCGTCCACCTCGGCCTCATCGGGATCGTCCATCCCATCGTCATCCCCCTCCTCTTCATCCTCCTCGAACACGGCCTCCGCAGCCCCGGTGCCCATACCTTCAGCCTCCCCGGCCTCATCCCTAGCCTCTCCAGTCCCCTCCACTCTCCCCTCGCCGGAGATAAACTCCGCGAAAGCCCCCATAGCCCTACTTTCCTCCTCCTCAGCCCTGGCTTCCGTGGCCTCCCTGTCCAACATCCCAACAAGGGCATCCAACGACGCCCTCACCTCCTCGCTCACTCCCGCGACCCCTACCCCCTCGGTTGCACCCTCAATTGATCCTCCAACCCCCGAAACCACCCCCTCGACCGCCACCGATCGATCCCCACGCCTTCTCTTGCGTGTAGCCTATCATACTTCCCCCTACCTCCGGGACAGCCCCCGAGACAAATCCCCGACCTCACCCACGCCGATGTCCGCCGGCGGCACCTCCGTCGTACCCGTACCCTCTCCCACGGCCTCGACCTCCGGCCTATCGCTCTCCGATGATGAAGAGCTCGGGCTACGCTCTCCACGAGCCACCCGTGGTCGTTTTCCCCTCGAAACGATCGCCTTCGACCTCGTCATCTTCCTCTATTTAAAAACAAAAAGGAGAACTCAAACCTAGGGTTTCGAAATCAAGAGAAAGAGAAAGATTGAGGTCGAAATGGAGGAAAGAAAGGCAAAGAAATCAGGGTTTTTGAGTTTGAAACCGAAGAGAAGAAGAGAAGAGAAACCGTTTTAAAACGTATGGAGAGAGAGGGTCTTTTCGGTTATAAGGGACCCAGTCTAGGGGCGGCTACACGCGAGTAGCCGCCCCCTCTCGGGCGGCTAGTTAGCACTAGCCGCCCCTCCCAGTTTCTTCGTTTTCATTAAAAACCCCTTTCCAATCTCTTTTCAGCCCTAAATTCCAAGGTTCTCCATACCAAACAGCCATGTATTGGTTTATTTCCAGACACTACTTGATCAAACACGACTTTCCTGAAGTTAACATTCAAATTCGAATTTCTTCTGTTCTGGTTCTTTTCCAGAGTTCTTATCCTTCGGATGATCCAATTCACCCAACTCAACTTTTACTTGCTTTCTGCTGGCGATATCCCCTCCTTGCTGAGTTTTCCCAAGCATGGGAACGGTAGGCACGAGGAAACTGACGCTGGG
The DNA here is from genome assembly GCA_030737845.1 of Acorus calamus. Lineage (NCBI taxonomy): Eukaryota > Viridiplantae > Streptophyta > Magnoliopsida > Acorales > Acoraceae > Acorus > Acorus calamus. Next base: position 9,070,111 of record CM060873.1, on the reverse strand, counting down.
CTGCTCCGCGCACGATAGCTAAGATCCCCGACCGCGGGTTGGATCACTCACCATTTACTTTTCCCTCCTTCCACCTGGATCATCCTTTCGGCTAAAAATTCTAAGTCAAGACCTAGCCTCTAACAGTCTAAATCAACTCCCCGAATAGTACTGTTCGTGTTGGCATAAACTCTTGAAGGTCGGGCCGGCCAAAATAGGGGTCTCTTTCCTTATCATCGGTCGAAGTCTTTCCTGCTTCGCACAAAGACTCCATTCGATGAGGGACAATTGTAGATACCCCAATTTTGACCGTCCAGAGAGACAGAAATACTTCAAGTAACACACGGAATATCCCACAGTTGGACATCCAAGTAGAGAACCAAAGGTTCGGTGAACCTAAAACCTAACCCTAGCCTTGACCTGAACCTAAACCGGAAACCCTAACCCTAACCCTAAGATCCAAAAACCCTAAGTCCCTGGCTAGGGGCGGCTAGACCTAACTAGCCGCCCCATACCAGGCGGCTAGTTAGCACTAGCCGCCCCCCTGGCCGACTTTGGACCAGTTCCCTGGATGGGACATAAAGCAGTATTAAATGCTGGTCATTGCGGCGGGTCATGACCTTTAGCCGCCCTCTCTTGGCCGGATCAACCCAAGTAACCGACCCAAGCCACTGCTTGTCAGAGATGAGACGTTTGGCAGGTCATGATAGGGGCGGCTACCAGGAAGTAGCCGCCCCATCCTGGGCGGCTAGTTGGAACTAGCCGCCCTTCACCTGGCCTCTGACAGAAGAACCAGAGAATTAATGAGGGGTCTAATCAAAGCCAACCCACTCCATTACCCCCGGGATATTTCCCTGCCTCTCTTTTACTATAAATAGAGGAGGTCCCAAGCCCAAATACAACATCACCAATCAACATCTTCAACCCACCATCCTCACCTGATCAATCCCTTCCACCACTAGAAGTCCCAAGAGAGAGAGAGAGAAAGAGAGAGCCCCTTTTGTGAGAGAAATACTCATTTCCCTACATAAAATACCCTCTCATTCCACCCTCCAGAAACCCGGGCTAAACCTAGCTTAGCCTCTGCCCAAAACCAAACCCATTTCCTACCGAAGTTCTGTCCAAACCAGACCAGACCTAGGACGGCTAAACCCTAGTAGCCGCCTCTCACCAGACGGCTAGATCCAACTAGCCGCCCCCTATACATACCCCATTTGCACCCCTATGCCCCAAGACTCCTTTAGTCAAGCCATGGAAGCAGAATAGGATTATCTGTTTTTCACCTCTGTGTACGGTATATCCGTGTCTCAGAGCGGAGACCCCACAAACTCCCCACGTAGGCGATCAAATCCAACCCAACCTTTTCCTGCTTTTAGAAAAAGCAGGTGGCGATCACACAAACCCCTGAATCCTCTTGAGACTCTATCGGGTGCCTCAACCAGGAACGACATCCTCACCCTTCCGAGAAGACGATCCGACCGAGCCCGCCAGGGCACGCATCTGATCCGAATCCCCGAAGAACCCCCACACACGCACGCGCACACCCCGCACACCCCGCCGGATCCCCACCTCCGACACACACACCACCCACACTTCGGGGGAAGATTCCCACGATACCGACAGTCGGGACTGTCCATCCCGTCGTCATCATCTTCCTCGTCAACGGCATCCTCGGCCTCCCCCATACCAATGCCCCCAGCCTCTGTGGCCTCAGCCCCCATAGCCACGCCCTCGGCCTCCATGGCCTCAACACCAACACCTCCCGGCTCCTCCGTGTCCGCCACACTGGAGGCCAACACCTCAAAGGCACCCATAGCCCTTCTCTCCTCTTCCTCAGCCCTAGCCTCTGTGGCCTCCCTATCCAGCATCCCGACAATGGCATCCAATGATGCCCTCACATCCTCATTAACCCCCTCAGGCCCTACCCCCTCAATTACACCCTCGACCGACACTCCGGCCTCCAAACCACCGTCGGTCGATCCCCACGCTTCCTCTTATGCGTGTATCCAATCACCCCACTAGTAAAACCCATAGAAACCCCCAGGAAAGCCCCCGAAGGCATGTCCTTGACCTCACCCGCGCCGGTATCCACCAACGGCACCTCCGCCGTACTCACAACCTCCTCCTCCACCCCATCACTCTCCGATGAGATAGACCCCGAGACAACCCCTCTCTGCTCTCGGGAAGACCAAAGACGCTTCATCATCGACGCCGTCTTCTTCCCTTTCATCATCTCCTCCGATTTCACACAAAAGGAGAGATTCAAAAGAATTTAGGGATTCGAAATCAAGAAGAAAGAGATGATCTAGGGCGAAAACAAACAATCCCAACCCAAGTAAACCAAAGTTTTTTTGGTTTGAAACCGAAAAGAAGAAGAGGGAAGAAAACCGTTTTGAAAAAGAACGTGGGGAGAGAGGGTCATTTTTCAGTTATAAGGGACCCAGTCGGCCGACGGCTACTCACGAGTAGCTGCACCCACCAGGCGGTTTGTTTTTCCTAGCCGTCCCCCCTCCCTTCCAATTCCCCAAAACCCAATTCAGCCACCCCTTCTTACAGGCTCAAATTTCCAAGTTTTCTAAAAATAAAAAAGACATGAATTGGTTCATTTTCAAATCCCACTTTATCAAACACAACTCACTAGAATTTTTTACCACATTTTCAATACCGTTCAGTTCGAAGTTTTTTCAATTCTGGTTCCTTTCCAGAGTTTTTATCCTTCATATGATCCATTTACCAACTCAAACACTTTACTTTCTTTCTGTCGACGATATCCCCTTTTTGTTGAGCTACCCAAGCACGGATACGGTAGACACCAGAAAACTGACGCTGGGCTGCTATGTGCACGATGGCTAAGAACCCCGCCCGAGGGTTGGATCACTCGCTACTTTACTTTTCCTGTCTTTCACGTGGACATCTTTTCAGTTGAAAATTCTAGTCAAGTCCTAGCCTCTGACAGTCGAAATCAACTCCCTGAACAGTATTGGCTATGTTACTTAAAACTCTTGAAGGTTAGGCCGGCCAAAATAAGGGTTTCTTTCCTTATCATCGGTCAAAGTCTTTCTATTTCACACAAAGACTCCGTCCGATGAAGGATAATTGTACATGCCCTAATTTTGACCGTCCATAGAAAATAAATTTACTTCAAGTGATATCGGGAATAAACCACATTTGGACACTTAAATATAAAACATCCTTAGAAAAATCAAAACCGAAAACCCTGGCCCAAACACTTAGAGAAATCTGAGCCTGGCCGGGGGCGGCTACTTGGACGTAGCCGCCCCTTCCAGGGCGGCTAGTTTGTACTAACTGCCCCACCGACCGACCCCAAACCGCTTCCCTGGATGGGACGTAAAGTAGCATTTAATGCTGATCATTGCGGCGGATAGTGCCCTCTAGCTGCCCCATCTCGGCCGGTTCAAACCAAGTAACCGACCCAAACCAAGTCCCTCTTGTCAGAGATGAGACGTTTGGTAGGTCATGATGGGGGCGGCTACTGGAGAGTAGCCGCCCCTCACTGGACGGCTAGTTTCAACTAGCTACCCTGCATCTGGTCTCTCACAGAAGAACAGAAAATTAATGGGGGGGTCTAATCAAACACCCTATTACCCAAATTATTCTGTTGACCAATGGACACTCTCTGTGTAGATATCTCAATTTTGACCGCCCAGAAAGACAGAAATACTTCAAGTAACACCTGAAAATAACCCACGTTTGGGCATCAAAAAGAAAACCCAACTTCAGAAGACCGGAAACCCTAAAACCCCGGCCCCAAACCCTAGAAACACCTAACCCTGGCCCCAAAACCCTAGAACAACCTAAACCCTGGCCCCAAACCCTAGAAACCTGAAACCTGACCCAAACCTAAAAAACCCTGGAATGGGGCGGTTAATCAAGACTAGTCGCCCCATACCAGGCGATTAGTTTTCACTAGCCGCCCCCTGGCCGACCCTGAACCGCTTCCCTGGATGGGACATAAAGCAACATTAAATGTTGATCATTGCGGCGGGTTGTGACTTTTAGCCACCCCATAGTGGCCGGTTCAAACTAAGTAACCAACCCGAGCCACCGCTTGTCAGAGATGGGATGTTTGGCAGGTCATGATGGGGGCGGCTACCAGGAAGTAGCCGCCCCATCCTGGGCGGCTAGTTTCAACTAGCCGCCCTTCACCTCTTCTCTGACAGAAGAACCAGATAATTAATGAAGGGTTTAATCAAACACACTATTGACCAAGCCATTCTATTACCTCCTGGATATTCCCCTGTCACTTTTTTACTATAAATAGAGGAGGTCCCAAGCCTTTCTACAACATCAACATAATTACACACATCCCCCAATCTTGATTCACAAGCCCACAACTTCTAAACCCACTTGAAATCCCTAATGAGAGAGAGAGAGAGAGAGCCATTTGTGAGAGAGGAAAACCCCTTTCCCTACACAAAATCACCCTCTCAGTCCACCCTCTAAAACCCAGGTTAAACCTAGTTTAACCCCTGCCATAACCAAGCCCATTCCCTGCCCAGGTTCTGCCCAAATCCACCCACACCCCGGACGGCTAACCCTAGCTAGCCGCCCCCTGCCCAACGGCTGAAACCCACTAGCCGCCCCTTATCCACACCCCACCTGCACCCCTTTGTCCCAAGACTCCTTTAGTCAAGCACCGGAAGCATAATAGGATTACTTATTTTTTACCTCTCTGTACGGTATATCTGTGTCTCAGAGCGGAGACCCCACAAACTCCCCCCGCAAGGTGATCAAATCCAACCCAACTTTTCCTGCTTTTCAAAAAAGCAAGTTGCGATCACACACACACTGGAATCCCCTTGAGCCGCTGTCTGGCGCCTCGATCGGGAACAATACCCCACCACCCTTCCGAGAGACGATCCAGGCGAGCCCGCCAAGACGTACACCGAATCTGAATCCCCGAAGAACCCCCACACGCCACACCGAAGGAGGAAGGAGGCCGATGTTGTATTTTTTTAATGTGGTTTTGCAACTTTCACACTTTGATTTGAAAATCCTCGATCAAGCAATGCAATTTGTAAAAATACATGGTGATGATATATTTTACTTATTTGCTTGAGTCCATCAAAATGGATAGTCAGTATTGACTACTCAAAGATGCATAAAGCTATACAGTGTTTTGATGGAAAACACATGCTTAGTTTACATATGTAAAGAGGGGATCCCTCTCCTTAACCCACATAAGGGCTCACAATCTCTCACTTAATCTCAAAAAAATAAAAAATAAAAAGAAAAGAAGGGGAAAACAGAGAGGAGAGCAAATCCATCAACATTAAGTGGGTCTAAGGGAGAGAAGATCACTCTCTTTAAGTTTCAAATCAGATTTTTCAAGATTTCCAGGTATGTCTTCATGTAAATAACACTTTTTCCCACTTTAAATCTAAAGCTTCATAGTTCTTTCAAATATGAATTTATTGTGTTGATCTATGGGTTTGATCCATCTTTTAATCCATCATTTGGTATCAGAGCCAACACATTTAAATTCATATTTGAATGGGTTTTAGATTTTTTTATTATTTGTGTGAACTAGGGTTTGCTTAGAGTTCTTTAGAAACCCTCGTTTTAAGTTTGATGAAGTCCATTGGGTTGGGATTTTTCCATATTCAAATCAGATCTGAATACTTGATTTTATTCTCAGATCATCCGATTACATGCGTTTAATTTTAGATTTTTTTACATTGTGAAGTGATAAAACCCTTATTTTGATTTGATGTGAATCCCATGATAGTAGAAGTGTTGTATATCAATATATTCAGTGTTTCAGATCATATTTTTGAGTTTAAATATGAAGGCCTTTTGTTTCTTGATTTAAGTTTCAGTTTTTATTTAAATCAAGAAGCAGCCGTCTTGGTTGAATGTTGATGCTAAAGTAATTCAGCTTTTGGTAATTTTATATATCATTTGTTTGCTGAATTTTGATTGTCAGTCTTGTTTGCTCATGCTTGAATTGTGGCTTATATGTTAAAGCATTGTCTTATATGTTAAAACATGCATGCTAGTCCAACTTGAACTGATTTTATTTATCTAGCTGAGCACAACAAAATCTGAAATGCTGTCATACTTTACTATTTTAATTTCCATTGTTTGTAGGACACCAAAGTGACCACTTACAAGGATTTTAAAATTTTTAAAGAAAAGATATATGATATTTGTCATTTGTATGAATGAATATTTATTGTGGACTGCATATTGTACGAAGTTAGTAAACATAATTGATCGACCCAAAGGAGACAATTATGTGAGCTACTTTGTGGGAATAGATGGTTAACATATGTCTTGTAAATGAAGATTCTTTTAAGCCCAAAGGAGTAAAAGATTTCTGAGTTTATGGTTCATATGTTAATTAGTCTAACATGCAAAAGATTTTGCAATAAAATTTTTTTTCTTCATTAGGTCTCAGCCCAAAGGAGGGAATTAGTGTTACAAAGATTAGGATCAATTAAACAAAAATACAGAGGTGTCTTTATTTATATGCATGAAAAATTGAATGTTTTGATATTCCTATTCCAGATATGAATCCTGTTGCTGTGCATGGTTATCTGACTGGCATTGAGGTTCTTGATGGGACCAATTATGCTAAATGGAGATCTCAACTTGATATTACGTTAGGCTGCTTGGACTTTGATATTGCCATCAGAGAAGAAAAGCCGCAATGATCCACTCCTAGCTCCAGTAATCAAGTTCAAGCCAATCATCTAAGGTGGGGGAAAGCAAATAGAATGTCTCTGATGATTATTAAGGGTTCCATAAATGAAACTATCAGGGGTGGGATTCCTACACCTGAAACAGCAAAAGAACTTAGAAATTATTTAGAGACAACATGTGGGTTCTGCAAAGGCTCGAATTAGCTTATTGATGGACAAACTGGGACCCATCAAATTTGATGAACAAGGGAGTGGGCGTGCACACATTTTGCATGTAGCAAACCTGGTATATCAGTTGAAGGATCTCGGATTGGATCTGGGAAATGATAATATAGTGCACAAGTATGTCAACTCTCTTCCAAGGGCATTTGACACTTTCAAGGTCAATTATAATTCAATGACCGAGAAGTGGAATGTAGATGAGTTAATTGCCCATTGTGTTCAAGAGGAAGATAGGTTGAAGACAAACAAGGCAGACTATGCACATGCAGTTTGTTGGGGGTCAAATAAGAAGCCTTTCAAGAAGTCTGAAAGAAGAAACAGAAACATCATCAAGATTTTCAGCGCACTCAGCCACAACAGAATGTTCAACCTTAGTCAGTCAAAGACCCTAAACAGAAACAGATTGTGAGGGCTTGTTTCTTTTGCAAGAGGGTCATGTGAAGAAAAATTACTGGAACTATAAGAAATGGCTTGAAAAGAAAGGTAGTGATTTATCCCTAGTCTGTTAAGAAACCAATTTTGTTGATGTCCCTTGCAACACTTGGTGGCTAGACACTGAGGCAAGTGCTCATATTTTTGGTTCATTGCAGGGGTTTCGAACCCAGCATCGACTTCAGGATGAGGAGCGATATCTCTATATGGGCACTGCTGAAAGGGCCAAAGTAGAGGCTATTGGCACTTTCAGTCTTATTTTGGACACAGGTTGTGTCTTGGAGCTAGAAGATACTCTTTTTGTTCCCACAATGAGAAGGAACCTTGTATCAGCTGCTAGACTTGATGTGAAGAATTATAGGTTCTTTTTTGGTGATGGGATTTGTAAGATATATTTTGGTTCTAATATAGTTGGAACTTGTGTTATTGTTGATAATCTGTATCGTTTGAATTTGGATCTTTCTTATGCCAAATCTCTATTGTGCCTTCATGTTGATACATCTCAGCCTATTAACAGAAAACGTGAAAGGACTTGTGAGAATTCATCTCTTCTATGACACAAGAGATTGGGTCATATTTTCAAGGAATGTGTTCAAAGGTTAATCAAGCAAGACATTCTGCATCCTGTTGATTTTTCAGACTTTGTGGTCTGTGTTGATTGTCTAAAATGAAAAATGGTTAGAATAACCAAGAAGGGTGTTCATAGAAGCAAGGAGTTGCTGAAAATTATACATACAGATATATGTGGCTCTTTCCCTTTATCATCCAGAGGAGGTCAAAATTATTTTATTACATTCATTGATGATTATTCCAGATATGGCTATGTGTACTTGATACATGAAAAGTTTGAAGCTCTGGATGTCTTCAAAATTTATAAAGCTGAAGTTGAGAATCAGTTGGATAAGAAAATCAAGATAGTCCGATCTGATGGAGGCAGTGAATATTATGGTAGGCATGCCAATGAAGGTCAAAACCCTGGGCCATTTGCTCTATTTCTAAGGGAGCATGGAATTGTTCCTCAATACATAATGCCTGGTACTCCCGAGCAGAATGGTGTAGCTAAGAGGAGAAATCGAACTCTGATGGACATGGTCAAGACAATGCTGAGCCACTCATCTCTTTCAGAGTCTTTCGGGGGAGAAGCTCTTAAGACATATATATCCTAAATAGAGTTCCCAGCAAGTCAGTTGAAAAGACTCATTTTGAGTTATGGACCAATAGAAAGCCCAGCCTGAATCATTTTCATGTATGGGGATGTCCTGCAGAAGTTAAACTTTACAATCATCATGAAAGAAAGTTGGATCCCAAAACTGTCTCTTGTCATTTTATTGGATACTTAGAGAGGTCTAAAGGATAGATTTTATTGTCCATCAAGACCTAATGAGATAGTAGAATCCACCAATGCCAAATTCCTTGAGAGTGAAGAGATCAGTGGGAGACCAGAAGAAAAAAAGATAACATTTACTGAAGAACCTCTCATTGTTCCTGTTGTTCCTATTCCACAAGAGGATCAGCAAACTTCAGCGCCTCAAGGTGGAAGTCAAAGTGCAAGTACAAGTGTCAGAGGTTCGACTATATTGAGAAGATCAGATAGAGCCAAAAGATTCACTTTTTTGTATGACTTCATTGTATATCTGCAAGAAACTGACTTTAATATTACTATTGATGAAGATCTCATTTCTTACTCTCAGGCAGCGGCTAGTGAGAGTTCTGCAGAGTGGATATATGCTATGAAAGAGGAATTGGAATCAATGAAGAAAAATGATGTTTGGGAATTGATTCCTTTGCCATCCGGAGTGAAGCCAATTGGAAGTAGATGGGTCTTCAAGACAAAAAGAACTGGATAAGGCATAATTGAAAGAAGAAAGGCCAGATTGGTGGCTAAAGGGTTCACTCAAGTGGAAGGCATTGATTTTAGAGAGATTTATTCTCCGGTCTCTCAGAAGAATTCCTTTAGAATCATTATGACACTTGTGGCACATTTTAATCTGTAGCTGCACTAGATGGATGTGAAAATAGCCTTCTTGAATGGTCAATTGGATGAAAATATTTATATATCTCAACCTGAAGGTTTTGAACAAGGTGATAACCTGGTTTGCAAGTTGAAGAAATCTATTTATGGACTTTGACAGGCTTCAAGGCAGTGGTACATCTGATTCCATGAAGTTGTCACTCAGTGTGGATTCAAAGAGAACCTTGTTGATAATTGTGTATACCTCAAGGTCAGTGGGAGCAGATACATCCTTATGGTTCTCTATGTTGATGACATTTTGTTGGCCACTAATGATTTTGGATTACTCCATGACACAAAGATGTTTCTTTTAAAAACTTTTGAGATGAAAGATCTTGGTGAGGCATCTTATGTCTTAGGCATTGAAATTCGGCGTGATCAATTTAAAGAATGCCTTGGACTTTCTCAAAAGGGTTACATCAGCAGAATCCTTAAAAGATTTGGGATGGAGAATTGTTCATCAGGAGAAGCTCACACATCTAAGGGTGATAAGTTGAGTTTGAACCAATGCCCCAAGAATGATGTAGAGTTGGAACGGATGAAAAATATACCATATTCATCTGTTGTTGGTAGTTTGACGTATGCACAGGTGTGTACTCGTCCTGATATTTGTTTTGCTGTTGGAATGTTAGGACGATATCAGCACAATCCTGGATGGGAGCACTGGGTTGCATCTAAGAAAGTTCTGAGATATCTTCAAAAAACTAAAGATTTCATGCTAGTGTATATGAAAGCTGATTCTCTAGAGTTGATTGGCTATTCAGATGCAGACTTTGTAGGTTGTCAGGACAGCATGAAGTCTACATCAGGCTATATTTTTATGCTTGCAGGAGCTGCAGTCACTTGGAGAAGTGTTAAACAGAGTTTGACAGCTTCATCTACTATGGAAGCAGAATATGTGGCTTGTTATGAGGCAATTACTGAAGCAATTGGCTTAAGAAATTTTCTTTGTGGACTTTGCATAGCAGATTTTATTGACAAGCCCATCACTGTGTATTGTGATAATCAAGCTGCAGTCAGTTTTGCTAAGAACACCAAGTGCTCTAGTCATTCTAAGCATATTGCAGTCATAATTTTTTTGTCAGAGAGAGTCCAGAATCAGGAGGTCTCCATTACCCACATAAGCACAGATATGATCCCTGCAGATCCATTAATAAAGGGCTTAAACCCTAAAGTTTTCAAGCAACATGTGATTCATATGGGTCTATCTGATTGTTTTGATATTGTTGTTTAGTGCATTGTACTTCTATAAATGCATGATATTTTAGTGTTACATATATCTTTTAACTTGTTAAATACTTAAGTTAGAGATGAAATGTTTATGCAGTATAATATATATTTTCATGCATAAATGGTTATTGATATGCTTGAATAACAAAAGGTTGTTTATATACCCCAAAGGGTAACAAATATGTCTGATAGGACAACAAGAACACAACTGAAATATATTGATGCTCATAAAAGTGTCTAACTTATCAAGGGTACAAACCTTTAATAACCCTATGATTAGACACTCTAGCAGGTTTGGGTCACAGACATGGTTGAGCACCATGATCGGAAGACCTTTCTATCCAGATTAAGTTTGACGTGATTACTCGTAATCACATGGTGATAAACCAGCAAGTATATCTGGAGGACACACATGGACATGTGTGAAAAGAGCTTGGATCAATTGAATGTTATAGCAGATAGTATATAAGGGCTATAATTCCATTCAACCCTCTTAATATGCATCTAAAGAAATGCTTGGTAAGTAATGTTGTTGATGCTGTGATCATATATGTTGTTCATTGATCCATTAAGTGATTTATGGATGGCTGTGGTCATACATTACTAAAGTTGCTTGACTGGGTAAAAGTTTTATGATGGACATATCATCACATACAAATTGCATCAAGGTTTTCTAAATAAATGAGTGGCCACTCGACCTATTTTGGTAACTATGTTAAATCCAGGAAGTCTGTTTTATAAGTTTCAAAATTTATTTTGTTTTCTAAAACTTCTATTTTCAAAAAATGATGTGTTTGTTGCAGACCAAGTGAGAGAATGTTGAATTTTTTAATTGGTCTTGCAACTTTCACACTTTGATTTGAAAATCCTGGATCAAGCAATGCAATTTGTAAAAGTACATGGTGATGATATATTTTACTTATTTGCTTGAGTCCATCAAAATGGATGGTCAGTATTGACTACTTAAAGATGATAAAGCTATACAGTGTTTTGATGGGAAACACATGCTTAGTTTGCACGTGTAAAGAGGGGATCCCTCTCCTTAACCCACGTAAGGGCTCACAATCTCTCACTCACTCTCAAAAAAAAGAAAAAAAAAAAGGGGAAAACAGAGAGGAGAGCAAATCCATCAACATTAAGTGGGTCTAAGGGAGAGAAGATCACTCTCTTTAAGTTTCAAATCAGATTTTTCAAGATTTCCAGGTATGTCTTCATGTAAATAACACTTTTTTCCCACTTTAAATCTAAAGATTCATAGTTCTATCAAATTTGAATTTATTGTGTTGATCTATGGGTTTGATCCATCTTTTAATCCATCAGCTGACCCTCCCGAAATCCGATACCGACAGGTTTGTGGCCCGGCCCAGCCTAACTATAGTTCCGCCCATGTTCAAGTGATAATTTGACAGATCTATTCACCAAAGCATTACCAACTGCGATGTTTAAGAAGCTGATGCAAAATATTGGTATTTGACGACTCAAGGATCTTTCTGCTGAACAGGGGGAGTCTTCATGCTGAACAGAGGGAGACTTCATGCTGAATAAATGGAGTAATTTAATTGAAAATATTTGTGTACTGTACTCCTTTTCCTTCAACCATATTTTTCCCACTCGATTTTTCCTGCAAAGTTTTAATGAGACAGTAGAGAAATATACATAAGATTATTGTACTTTTTTTCCTTCACCAGGTTTTCCCACTGAGTTTTTCTGGTAAGGTTTAGTGAGGCATATTCTCTGTGTCATAGTCATCCAAGGAGTGTTGTAAATATGTGCATGTCTTGGTACATGCAATAGTAGATGACCACACCAACTCATATGTTAGTGTGCCCATCAATATTAGTGATATACATTCCCTATGCACCTTTTGGTTACCCCATGCACCTTTGACTTTCTTATTAATTATAACTTTGGCCCTATATAAGGAGGCTTTGTCAAACATATAATTCATAAGTTGAGAGAGAGAGAGAGAGAGAGAGAGAGAGAAAGGAATGAGGAAATGAATATAATAGTAGAGAAGTTCCTGAAGAACTTTATATTTTCATC